>CANJKZ010000166.1:2195000-2795000 GCA_947471745.1 Closterium sp. Naga37s-1
TCCTGATGAGTGTGAGTTCACAAATCGCAAGATACAGAGTGCTTCTAGGAGGGAAGAGAGGGGATGGATGTTGTGTAGAAAAACTGCAGAAGGAGACACCCAGTGATCATCATGTGGGCATGGTTGCTGGCTGCTGCTGGTACATGTGGGTTCACAGATTCATGTCGTAATCCTCACTGGCTTTCTGCACTGCCCTGTGCATTGCTGTCCCCCTGATGTGTCTGCTGTGCCATATCATGCGCCCATGTGGTGGTGGCCTGTGCTGTGCTCCTCAGATCTTGGAGCGGCTGGAGCAGATGGTGGCGGAGAGGCAGGCCAGCGACGCTGCCCTCAGAGCCAAGGCAGCCTAGTGGACAGTGCTGCTGCACACAGCCCCTGCTGAAGGCAGCTCTGCTGGGGGCAGAGCACTACTCCTCCCACCTTCTCACGTACTTGTTGAGCACTTGCAGCTATTTGTCCAACCCATGCTGCTTGCCGCAGCTGCTAACAAGCTTCTCCCTCCCACCTTATCAACTCTTATCAACCCCTCTCAACCTCTCTCAACCAGTCTCGTTCATTCTTAAAGTTGATGTGGCCCATTTCGGCCGATCAGTTGTGCTGCACATGGTTTGAATTGTTTGGTTAGTGCCTCCAGTCACACAAGCAGCAGTCAAATTCAAGTGATTGATAAGCAACCAGTTGCTCCTAAGGTGATAGGTCTGTAGATCGTGCAAGCCATTAATAACATCAAATCAGCTGCATACAAAGTTGGACGAATTCATTATGAGGCCAGTGGGTTTTGCAGTAATGATTCAGTCTATACGACGACCACTCCTCTTCCATCTACTAGACTAATCAGAAATTAGTGAACCGGCAGTTCAATCATGAGTCATTGCTTGCTCAGTGTGACCGTAATGGCAACAGTACCATCCCCGCACAGTACCACCACCATTTCTGCACCACCTCTTCATCTCTCCCCTGCAACTTGCACCCAGACCCCTCTTGGCCCCTACGCCTTTCCCCCCCACTGCTGGCTGCATCCATACCGAAATCCCCTCACAACTGCCCTCCACTTTCGACCACCGTCGCATGCTCATTGCATCTCTCCCCTCCCCTCCCTCCCCACATTGCGTTCCATGGCCTAACAAAGTTGAGTCACAACCTCACCCTTCCACTCCTCACCTGCCCTCTCCCTCCCGCCTGCTCCCTCGTTGCCTCAGCCCCCCCTCCCCACTGCTTCCCGCGCTGAAATCCCGCATCGCCACATCGCCGCCATCCTCGTCCCCCTCGCTGCGCCAGTTGGGGCGCAGTGGCCCCGGCACAGGGGCGTTGTGCGCGCTCAGCGCTGCCTCTGCCTGCTCGCCCAGGCGCCGCAGCACAGAGATGATGATGGGGCCTGCCCGCGCTGCCAGGGTGATGAGCCCAGGCACCTGTATACAGGAAAGGGGCAGGGAGAGGAGAGTGGGAAGGGGGATGAGAGGGAAGTGAGATTCTAGGAGCTTTTAATCATGCCGCCTCTGCCGGCTTGCCCAGACGCCTTAGCACAAGATGATGGTGGGTCCTTCCTGGGTAGCAAGGGTGATGAGACCAGGAACCAGCAGGAGGTAACGGAAGAGGGGGGATGGAAGAGGGGTGGATGGGTTATCTTTTCACACGCATCAATCGACAAGCCTTTAAACACCCATCAAAGCACGGCAGCACCTTAGGTCACACTGCAACATGAGAAGCCGCTGAGACATGACCTCCCGACCGGCAGTGAGAGCGACGAGAGCAAGGGGCAAAACAGAGAGAAAGGAAGGAAAGGATCTGAAGGAGGTGGGCGATGGTGGGAGGAGAGCAGAGGCTCACGAGGCCGTTGTCGAACATGCCCCCCAGGTCCAGCTGCGCCATGACCTCCCTCCCCATGAAGAAGAGAAACACTCCCAGTAGCAGCAGCACGGGGTTTCTGTGGCAGGGATGCCGGGAGGAGGAGAGAGAGCGTGCAGGGATGCCGGGAGGAGGAGAGAGAGCGTGCAGGGATGCCGGGAGGAGGAGAGAGAGCGTACAGGGATGCCGGGAGGAGGAGAGAGAGCGTGCAGGGAGAAGCGGCCAGAAGAGAAGGAAAGACGGGAGGGGGTATGTAATGGGAAGGAGGGGGACAGGTGGAGTGATGTTGGGGCAGAACCGTCGATGCGACCAAACGTGGCCACTGCAATGATGAAGGCCTCCTTGGCCTTGTTGCAATGATGAAGGCCTCCTTGGCCTTGTTGCAATGATGAAGGCCTCCTTGGCCTTGTTGCAATGATGAAGGCCTCCTTGGCCTTGTTGCAATGATGAAGGCCTCCTTGGCCTTGTTGCAATGATGAAGGCCTCCTTGGCCTTGTTGCAATGATGAAGGCCTCCTTGGCCTTGTTGCAATGATGAAGGCCTCCTTGGCCTTGTTGCAATGATGAAGGCCTCCTTGGCCTTGTTGCAATGATGAAGGCCTCCTTGGCCTTGTTGCAATGATGAAGGCCTCCTTGGCCTTGTTGCAATGATGAAGGCCTCCTTGGCCTTGTTGCAATGATGAAGGCCTCCTTGGCCTTGTTGCAATGATGAAGGCCTCCTTGGCCTTGTTGCAATGATGAAGGCCTCCTTGGCCTTGTTGCAATGATGAAGGCCTCCTTGGCCTTGTTGCAATGATGAAGGCCTCCTTGGCCTTGTTGCAATGATGAAGGCCTCCTTGGCCTTGTTGCAATGATGAAGGCCTCCTTGGCCTTGTTGCAATGATGAAGGCCTCCTTGGCCTTGTTGCAATGATGAAGGCCTCCTTGGCCTTGTTGCAATGATGAAGGCCTCCTTGGCCTTGTTGCAATGATGAAGGCCTCCTTGGCCTTGTTGCAATGATGAAGGCCTCCTTGGCCTTGTTGCAATGATGAAGGCCTCCTTGGCCTTGTTGCAATGATGAAGGCCTCCTTGGCCTTGTTGCAATGATGAAGGCCTCCTTGGCCTTGTTGCAATGATGAAGGCCTCCTTGGCCTTGTTGCAATGATGAAGGCCTCCTTGGCCTTGTTGCAATGATGAAGGCCTCCTTGGCCTTGTTGCTTCACATGCTTCAACTGTGGCTTGCTGCCATCGAACCGGCTCCTACCAACACGCAACTGCCAATGGTCGAACACTTGTTTCGCAATGTGGCACATCAAGCATCCAGCTCAGGCCTTGCCAATGCACACTACCTTGCACAGCCATGAACTCGTTCCACCCCACCTGAGCACAGCCATGAACTCGTTCCACCCCACCTGAGCACAGCCATGAACTCGTTCCACCCCAGCACCACCATGGCTAGGATGGCCCACGGCGGGGGCAGCCACGCGTTGTTGCGCCGACTCGCCTCCTGTGAGGGGTGGGGCACGGGAAAGGCAGGAGGAGAGACAAGGAGAAACATCAACAAAAGGTGAAATGGGTGAAGCACAGACAGCCACGCGCACTCAGGATGATGGTGTGGAACCTCACTCAGGTGCAAGGGTACACTCCAAAGGCGCGTGTTAGTAAGCAGGCAAGTGAATCACTGCAATGATTGGCAACTGATCACAAGGCAAGTGCACGGTGCACAGCTGAACGCTACCAGCGCCTCGCAGCACACCTGAGTCGCACACCCCTCCCTCCACCACCTCTACCCCTCGTGTCACAACCCACCTGCGTCTGCATGGCCTGCGCCACCACGTATTGGGTCTCCGCCTTGAACTTGCCCCACAGCGCGCGGCACTGCCCGGGCGACAGGAACGTGCAGTCTGGGGCGACCTGAAGGAGGGGGGAGGGAGCAAGGGCGGGGTGTGAGGCAAGACGT
Organism: Closterium sp. Naga37s-1; assembly: GCA_947471745.1. Taxonomy (NCBI): domain Eukaryota; kingdom Viridiplantae; phylum Streptophyta; class Zygnematophyceae; order Desmidiales; family Closteriaceae; genus Closterium; species Closterium sp. Naga37s-1. Next base: position 2,198,784 of record CANJKZ010000166.1, read on the forward strand.
GAGGAATGTGCATTCAGGGGCGATCTGGACAGGGAGGAGGGGGTTGGGCAGCGGTTGGCAGGAACGGTGGTGTAGTGCAGCAGTGGAGAGCAGCGGGGTGACAATGAGCGTGAGATGTGACAATGAGTGTGAGATGTGACAATGAGTGTGAGATGTGACAATGAGCGTGAGACGTGACAATGAGTGTGAGATGTGACAATGAGTGTGAGATGTGACAATGAGTGCGAGATGTGACAATGAGTGTGGGATGTGACAATGAGCGTGAGATGTGACAATGAGCGTGAGATGTGACAATGAGTGTGAGATGTGACAACGAGCGTGAGATGTGACAATGAGTGTGAGATGTGACAATGAGCGTGAGATGTGACAATGAGTGTGAGATGTGAGGAGAATGGTTTGGTTCCCCGTGGTGAAGGGCACCAGCGTGAATGAAGACGCGAGGTGGACAGATGAGGGTGGAGGGGAGGATGGGGTGAAGATTCCAAGACATGGGCAACGCAACCCAACAGCCTCACCCTCACTCCCATGCTCGAATCTTCTCCTCTCGTTCCCAAACCAGGCTCTCATAACCCTCCGCCCCTGTAACTCCCTCACTCATCCACCTCCTCACCTTGTTCCATTTGTTAATAGCCAAGCAGCCCTCCCGTCCACTCCCCCTTTCCATCCCTCACGGATCAGCCGCCTTACCTTGACCCGCTTGCTATCAGCCAAACATTCCACTCCCCTTTCCCATCCCTCACCCATCCACCAGCTCACCTTCTCCCACTTGCTAGCAGCCAGCAGCCCTGCCGACGTGAACACCCGCTGCACTCTCCTGCTCCCCGCCTTCCCCTCCCCTTCCCCTTCCCCTTCCCCTTCTACTTCCCCGTCCCCCTCCCCCGACTCCCCGTCCTGGGTCCGAGACGAGTCGCCGCCCTCCCCAGATGCGCCCTCCCCCAGAAGAGACAAGAGCGTGGGCTCGATGGAGTCGTCCACCGTGTCCAGGCGCATGGCCGCCACCACTGCCAGCAGCCTCAGCGCCTGGTGGGGCGGAGAGGGGGGAGAAAGAGGAGGCGAGAGGAAAGAAGGATGGAAGGGGGCAAAGAGGGAAAGGGGGTGGAAGAGGTGAGAGGAAGAGAGGGGAAGGGAGATTAAGGAAGGGAGAAAAAGGAAGGGACGGCAGGGAGGGAAAAGGGGAGGGGAGATGCGGAGGTGGATGACGTCTGTTCGGCAAGCGCAATTCGGGGTACAGGGTTTCGGCAGCTCAGCATTCCACCCCCCCCTCCTCCTCTCCCTTTTCACCACCTCCCCCCCTCCTCCCCTCCCCCTTCACCACCTCTCCCCCCCTTCACCACCTTCCCCCCCCCACACTACCTTCCCCCCCCTTCACCATCTCTCCCCCTCTTCACCACCTTCCCCCCCCCACACTACCTTCCCCCCCCTTCACCATCTCTCCCCCTCTTCACCACCTTCCCCCCCCCACACTACCTTCCCCCCCCTTCACCATCTCTCCCCCTCTTCACCACCTTCCCCCCCTCACCATCTCCTCCCTCCGACCCCCCCTCACGGCCTCCCTCCCTGTGTGCCTCACCGCCTTGCGAGCGTCGAAGGCAATGGCCTTGATGTCGTCCCCCTCCGTCCACTTGCGCGGCAGGCCCTGGTCGTCCTGCGAGAACACCGCGAAGAACCTGTGCATTGCCAAGGCAGGGAGAGGGGTGCACAGCTTTTATTTGGGTGCCTTTAAAACGCACTTGCACGGCAAGCCTGACGTGAGAGAAACACCACGAAGAACCTGCAGATTCCAAGGGCAGGGGGAGGAACGAAGTGCAAAAGGGTGGTGCGGTGTGAATTCAAGGAGCCCACAACAAAACACACAACCGCGAGGCACACCCTCGTGCTCCTCAAACAACTCTGCCAAGAACCTATACATTGCGTGGGAAGCACGGAGAGGAATGACGAGCGGTGCAGAGCGGTGGAGGACGAGTTGAAGGGCATAGTGGATGGATGACATGTGTCCTGAAGACGGGAAGCAAAGACTCTCTTCTCCACACACACACACACACACACACACACACACACACACACACACACACACACACACACACACACACACACACACACACACACACACACACAACACCACGGAATTCAGTAACCACCCTCATGAGTCCACTCCGCCACAACCCTCCTCCCCAATCCTCATAACCAGACGTTCCTTCAACCTGCTCACTCCACTCCTCTCCACTCCACTCCCGGAGAGACAGCACAAGCTCACTCTTTCACCACACCCGCTGCTCCTCCATCCGCACACTCAAGAGTCCTCTCCCAATCAATCAACCCCACTTTCAAGTCCCAAACAGCCAAACCCAACTCCGCTTCCACATCAAGGAGCACCTGTCCTTCATGAGCGACAGCGCGTGCTGGCTCTCCCTCTTCACGCGCTCCTCCACCACCTTCCTCCCCGCCATCTCAACGGCGCCCTTCAGCCGCGTGTGCTCGTCGTCCCCCAGCTGGAACCCCGCCACGGCCTGCTCCACGTCGCTGCACGCGCCGTCCAGCTGATGGAAGAACACCGCCCGGATGTCCCGCCACGTGTTGTCCGTCACCGCCTCTAGCAGCGCTGCTATGGGCTCCGAGATTGCCTCTGACAGGGACGCCTGGGGAGGAGAGGAGGGGGCGGAGGGTGGGTGGGAGGCAAGAGATGGGAAGCGAGAGGTACGGAGCAAGAGGAGCCGTCAAGCGCGGCTGCTCCTCGTCCTCCGCCAGGAGAAACTGCTCGGATATCCCGCCACGTGTTCTCTGTGATGGCTTCTCGTTCTGCTGCTATGGGCTCCAATATGTCGTCTGCTAGGGACGCCTGCGGGTGGCAAGAAGGGGGATGCAAGAGGAGGAAGAAAGAGGTGGGAGAGGGCAGTACGATGGAGGGTTGGGGGCTGTTGAGCGACATGAACTGAATCTCGAGCAACCATATCCTCCTCTTCAACATGCCAACAGCCTATCCTTCACAACATCCTCTGGAAACACACGATCCGTCCAGTCAGACACACATCACCTACCCAACCAAACCAAAGCAGTGTTGCTGGGGGCACAGGAACACACACCTCTGCATCCGTGACGATCTGTTTGAGCTTCTGCGATCGCAGCGATGCCACATGGGATTCCATATCAGCCATGAGCTTCGCCGTCACGTCCTCCACCGACCAATTGAATAGCGCCATGTCAGCGTCTGGAATTATGGGGCAGAGACAGAAGCAGCGAGTCAAGTGAAGTTGAGCACAACAGCAGGCCTCGGTTGTCGCCTTCCTCAGCAGCCAACTCAGGGATCGGAGCTCGGCAGAAGAATCGAATGCGAGCGTGGAATGTGCATGCAGTGAGGAGGAGCAGCACCGGCATGGCAAGCTAGCCCCGCGTTCCCATTGGGACACAACACAACACAACACTCACCCTCAACATCGGAGTCAAAGGAGACAGCAGCAGCCTGCAGGCAGGCAGCAGAGGAGTTGGCAAAGGAGGCAGCACTGCCCTCGCGCCCCCCTGTGGCGTCGTCCAGGTCCTTCTTGAAGGAATCGAAGCAGCGCGCTGCTGCCGCCGCCACCACCGCCGTGTGCACTGGGCGGATGAGCTGATTGGAGGTGGCGGGCCAGAGGGTGCGCACAGGGAAGGGATGAAGAGGTTAGGAAGACAGAAGAGAGACGTGGGTTGGTCCCCTTTGCAGCCCCCCTGTGACGCAGCGAGCTGCTGCCGCCGCCACCACTACCGTGTGCACTGGGCGGATGAGCTGATTGGAGGAAGGAGACGGCTGGGGTTGGAAAGAGAACAGGAGAGGTGCAGCATGGGAACACAGGTGTGAGGAGTAAGGGGGAGCATGAGGTAGAAAGGGTGCCGGCAATACAGCTAGCATTAAAAGGTCGAGGGAGATGGCAGCATGAGAGCTTGGGGGAAACAAACCCATTGGAAAGAAAGAGGATAAGAAAAAGAGAGAACAAGATTTAAGAGACGAGAGAAACAGAAACCAACGGGAGCAGTTCCAAGTATCCCAAGCCCACCGCACGTGGAAATTCAAGACTCTCTTTCCCTCCGCCTGCCTCCTTTACTCCTTGCAGCACTCACGGCACTCATGCCCCCTTGCAGCACTCACGGCGCTCATGCCTTTGAGCAGGAACTGGCGCTTGCTGTCCCTCACTCCCTCCTCGAAGTATGCCGCCTCCGCATCGTACCTGGGAAACAGTGCAGGGGGGGGACACGGGAAGCAGTACAGGGGAGGCAGCAAAGAAAGACTCAGCAGAGGGGAAGAGGGAGTGGGGAAGGAGTATACACGCGGCATGCCCATCACACCCTCCTCAAAGTATGCTGCCTTCGCATCACAGCTGGGGAGCAGTGCAGAGGGGGGACACAGGAAGCAGTGCAGGAGAGGCAGCACACGAGAGGGAATGAGGACAGGGTGAACATGCATGGAGCATGTCCCTTTCTCTGCGCCCTAGCTGAGAGGAAGGTGAGAGTGGTGATGGGAGCGTGGAAAGCGGGCATTCTCGATCCCTCCCGCTGCCTCGCCGTTGCCAGTGAACAAACGCAGAGGAACGGAAGCAGCGATAGGGAGGCGGAAGGGATAGTAGACAAGCTGAGGAAGGGATAGTAGACAAGCTGAGGAAGGGATAGTAGACAAGCTGAGGAAGGGATAGTAGACAAGCTGAGGAAGGGATAGTAGACAAGCTGAGGAAGGGATAGTAGACAAGCTGAGGAAGGGATAGTAGACAAGCTGAGGAAGGGATAGTAGACAAGCTGAGGAAGGGATAGTAGACAAGCTGAGGAAGGGATAGTAGACAAGCTGAGGAAGGGATAGTAGACAAGCTGAGGAAGGGATAGTGGACAAGCTGAGGAAGGGATAGTAGACAAGCTGAGGAAGGGATAGTGGACAAGCTGAGGAAGGGATAGTAGACAAGCTGAGGAAGGGATAGTAGACAAGCTGAGGAAGGGATAGTAGACAAGCTGAGGAAGGGATAGTAGACAAGCTGAGGAAGGGATAGTAGACAAGCTGAGGAAGGGATAGTAGACAAGCTGAGGAAGGGATAGTAGACAAGCTGAGGAAGGGATAGTAGACAAGCTGAGGAAGGGATAGTAGACAAGCTGAGGAAGGGATAGTAGACAAGCTGAGGAAGGGATAGTAGACAAGCTGAGGAAGGGATAGTAGACAAGCTGAGGAAGGGATAGTGGACAAGCTGAGGAAGGGATAGTAGACAAGCTGAGGAAGGGATAGTGGACAAGCTGAGGAAGGGATAGTAGACAAGCTGAGGAAGGGATAGTAGACAAGCTGAGGAAGGGATAGTAGACAAGCTGAGGAAGGGATAGTAGACAAGCTGAGGAAGGGATAGTAGACAAGCTGAGGAAGGGATAGTAGACAAGCTGAGGAAGGGATAGTAGACAAGCTGAGGAAGGGATAGTAGACAAGCTGAGGAAGGGATAGTAGACAAGCTGAGGAAGGGATAGTAGACAAGCTGAGGAAGGGATAGTAGACAAGCTGAGGAAGGGATAGTAGACAAGCTGAGGAAGGGATAGTAGACAAGCTGAGGAAGGGATAGTAGACAAGCTGAGGAAGGGATAGTAGACAAGCTGAGGAAGGGATAGTAGACAAGCTGAGGAAGGGATAGTAGACAAGCTGAGGAAGGGATAGTAGACAAGCTGAGGAAGGGATAGTAGACAAGCTGAGGAAGGGATAGTAGACAAGCTGAGGAAGGGATAGTAGACAAGCTGAGGAAGGGATAGTAGACAAGCTGAGGAAGGGATAGTAGACAAGCTGAGGAAGGGATAGTAGACAAGCTGAGGAAGGGATAGTAGACAAGCTGAGGAAGGGATAGTAGACAAGCTGAGGAAGGGATAGTAGACAAGCTGAGGAAGGGATAGTAGACAAGCTGAGGAAGGGATAGTAGACAAGCTGAGGAAGGGATAGTAGACAAGCTGAGGAAGGGATAGTAGACAAGCTGAGGAAGGGATAGTAGACAAGCTGAGGAAGGGATAGTAGACAAGCTGAGGAAGGGATAGTAGACAAGCTGAGGAAGGGATAGTAGACAAGCTGAGGAAGGGATAGTAGACAAGCTGAGGAAGGGATAGTAGACAAGCTGAGGAAGGGATAGTAGACAAGCTGAGGAAGGGATAGTAGACAAGCTGAGGAAGGGATAGTAGACAAGCTGAGGAAGGGATAGTAGACAAGCTGAGGAAGGGATAGTAGACAAGCTGAGGAAGGGATAGTAGACAAGCTGAGGAAGGGATAGTAGACAAGCTGAGGAAGGGATAGTAGACAAGCTGAGGAAGGGATAGTAGACAAGCTGAGGAAGGGATAGTAGACAAGCTGAGGAAGGGATAGTAGACAAGCTGAGGAAGGGATAGTAGACAAGCTGAGGAAGGGATAGTAGACAAGCTGAGGAAGGGATAGTAGACAAGCTGAGGAAGGGATAGTAGACAAGCTGAGGAAGGGATAGTAGACAAGCTGAGGAAGGGATAGTAGACAAGCTGAGGAAGGGATAGTAGACAAGCTGAGGAAGGGATAGTAGACAAGCTGAGGAAGGGATAGTAGACAAGCTGAGGAAGGGATAGTAGACAAGCTGAGGAAGGGATAGTAGACAAGCTGAGGAAGGGATAGTAGACAAGCTGAGGAAGGGATAGTAGACAAGCTGAGGAAGGGATAGTAGACAAGCTGAGGAAGGGATAGTAGACAAGCTGAGGAAGGGATAGTAGACAAGCTGAGGAAGGGATAGTAGACAAGCTGAGGAAGGGATAGTAGACAAGCTGAGGAAGGGATAGTAGACAAGCTGAGGAAGGGATAGTAGACAAGCTGAGGAAGGGATAGTAGACAAGCTGAGGAAGGGATAGTAGACAAGCTGAGGAAGGGATAGTAGACAAGCTGAGGAAGGGATAGTAGACAAGCTGAGGAAGGGATAGTAGACAAGCTGAGGAAGGGATAGTAGACAAGCTGAGGAAGGGATAGTAGACAAGCTGAGGAAGGGATAGTAGACAAGCTGAGGAAGGGATAGTAGACAAGCTGAGGAAGGGATAGTAGACAAGCTGAGGAAGGGATAGTAGACAAGCTGAGGAAGGGATAGTAGACAAGCTGAGGAAGGGATAGTAGACAAGCTGAGGAAGGGATAGTAGACAAGCTGAGGAAGGGATAGTAGACAAGCTGAGGAAGGGATAGTAGACAAGCTGAGGAAGGGATAGTAGACAAGCTGAGGAAGGGATAGTAGACAAGCTGAGGAAGGGATAGTAGACAAGCTGAGGAAGGGATAGTAGACAAGCTGAGGAAGGGATAGTAGACAAGCTGAGGAAGGGATAGTAGACAAGCTGAGGAAGGGATAGTAGACAAGCTGAGGAAGGGATAGTAGACAAGCTGAGGAAGGGATAGTAGACAAGCTGAGGAAGGGATAGTAGACAAGCTGAGGAAGGGATAGTAGACAAGCTGAGGAAGGGATAGTAGACAAGCTGAGGAAGGGATAGTAGACAAGCTGAGGAAGGGATAGTAGACAAGCTGAGGAAGGGATAGTAGACAAGCTGAGGAAGGGATAGTAGACAAGCTGAGGAAGGGATAGTAGACAAGCTGAGGAAGGGATAGTAGACAAGCTGAGGAAGGGATAGTAGACAAGCTGAGGAAGGGATAGTAGACAAGCTGAGGAAGGGATAGTAGACAAGCTGAGGAAGGGATAGTAGACAAGCTGAGGAAGGGATAGTAGACAAGCTGAGGAAGGGATAGTAGACAAGCTGAGGAAGGGATAGTAGACAAGCTGAGGAAGGGATAGTAGACAAGCTGAGGAAGGGATAGTAGACAAGCTGAGGAAGGGATAGTAGACAAGCTGAGGAAGGGATAGTAGACAAGCTGAGGAAGGGATAGTAGACAAGCTGAGGAAGGGATAGTAGACAAGCTGAGGAAGGGATAGTAGACAAGCTGAGGAAGGGATAGTAGACAAGCTGAGGAAGGGATAGTAGACAAGCTGAGGAAGGGATAGTAGACAAGCTGAGGAAGGGATAGTAGACAAGCTGAGGAAGGGATAGTAGACAAGCTGAGGAAGGGATAGTAGACAAGCTGAGGAAGGGATAGTAGACAAGCTGAGGAAGGGATAGTAGACAAGCTGAGGAAGGGATAGTAGACAAGCTGAGGAAGGGATAGTAGACAAGCTGAGGAAGGGATAGTAGACAAGCTGAGGAAGGGATAGTAGACAAGCTGAGGAAGGGATAGTAGACAAGCTGAGGAAGGGATAGTAGACAAGCTGAGGAAGGGATAGTAGACAAGCTGAGGAAGGGATAGTAGACAAGCTGAGGAAGGGATAGTAGACAAGCTGAGGAAGGGATAGTAGACAAGCTGAGGAAGGGATAGTAGACAAGCTGAGGAAGGGATAGTAGACAAGCTGAGGAAGGGATAGTAGACAAGCTGAGGAAGGGATAGTAGACAAGCTGAGGAAGGGATAGTAGACAAGCTGAGGAAGGGATAGTAGACAAGCTGAGGAAGGGATAGTAGACAAGCTGAGGAAGGGATAGTAGACAAGCTGAGGAAGGGATAGTAGACAAGCTGAGGAAGGGATAGTAGACAAGCTGAGGAAGGGATAGTAGACAAGCTGAGGAAGGGATAGTAGACAAGCTGAGGAAGGGATAGTAGACAAGCTGAGGAAGGGATAGTAGACAAGCTGAGGAAGGGATAGTAGACAAGCTGAGGAAGGGATAGTAGACAAGCTGAGGAAGGGATAGTAGACAAGCTGAGGAAGGGATAGTAGACAAGCTGAGGAAGGGATAGTAGACAAGCTGAGGAAGGGATAGTAGACAAGCTGAGGAAGGGATAGTAGACAAGCTGAGGAAGGGATAGTAGACAAGCTGAGGAAGGGATAGTAGACAAGCTGAGGAAGGGATAGTAGACAAGCTGAGGAAGGGATAGTAGACAAGCTGAGGAAGGGATAGTAGACAAGCTGAGGAAGGGATAGTAGACAAGCTGAGGAAGGGATAGTAGACAAGCTGAGGAAGGGATAGTAGACAAGCTGAGGAAGGGATAGTAGACAAGCTGAGGAAGGGATAGTAGACAAGCTGAGGAAGGGATAGTAGACAAGCTGAGGAAGGGATAGTAGACAAGCTGAGGAAGGGATAGTAGACAAGCTGAGGAAGGGATAGTAGACAAGCTGAGGAAGGGATAGTAGACAAGCTGAGGAAGGGATAGTAGACAAGCTGAGGAAGGGATAGTAGACAAGCTGAGGAAGGGATAGTAGACAAGCTGAGGAAGGGATAGTAGACAAGCTGAGGAAGGGATAGTAGACAAGCTGAGGAAGGGATAGTAGACAAGCTGAGGAAGGGATAGTAGACAAGCTGAGGAAGGGATAGTAGACAAGCTGAGGAAGGGATAGTAGACAAGCTGAGGAAGGGATAGTAGACAAGCTGAGGAAGGGATAGTAGACAAGCTGAGGAAGGGATAGTAGACAAGCTGAGGAAGGGATAGTAGACAAGCTGAGGAAGGGATAGTAGACAAGCTGAGGAAGGGATAGTAGACAAGCTGAGGAAGGGATAGTAGACAAGCTGAGGAAGGGATAGTAGACAAGCTGAGGAAGGGATAGTAGACAAGCTGAGGAAGGGATAGTAGACAAGCTGAGGAAGGGATAGTAGACAAGCTGAGGAAGGGATAGTAGACAAGCTGAGGAAGGGATAGTAGACAAGCTGAGGAAGGGATAGTAGACAAGCTGAGGAAGGGATAGTAGACAAGCTGAGGAAGGGATAGTAGACAAGCTGAGGAAGGGATAGTAGACAAGCTGAGGAAGGGATAGTAGACAAGCTGAGGAAGGGATAGTAGACAAGCTGAGGAAGGGATAGTAGACAAGCTGAGGAAGGGATAGTAGACAAGCTGAGGAAGGGATAGTAGACAAGCTGAGGAAGGGATAGTAGACAAGCTGAGGAAGGGATAGTAGACAAGCTGAGGAAGGGATAGTAGACAAGCTGAGGAAGGGATAGTAGACAAGCTGAGGAAGGGATAGTAGACAAGCTGAGGAAGGGATAGTAGACAAGCTGAGGAAGGGATAGTAGACAAGCTGAGGAAGGGATAGTAGACAAGCTGAGGAAGGGATAGTAGACAAGCTGAGGAAGGGATAGTAGACAAGCTGAGGAAGGGATAGTAGACAAGCTGAGGAAGGGATAGTAGACAAGCTGAGGAAGGGATAGTAGACAAGCTGAGGAAGGGATAGTAGACAAGCTGAGGAAGGGATAGTAGACAAGCTGAGGAAGGGATAGTAGACAAGCTGAGGAAGGGATAGTAGACAAGCTGAGGAAGGGATAGTAGACAAGCTGAGGAAGGGATAGTAGACAAGCTGAGGAAGGGATAGTAGACAAGCTGAGGAAGGGATAGTAGACAAGCTGAGGAAGGGATAGTAGACAAGCTGAGGAAGGGATAGTAGACAAGCTGAGGAAGGGATAGTAGACAAGCTGAGGAAGGGATAGTAGACAAGCTGAGGAAGGGATAGTAGACAAGCTGAGGAAGGGATAGTAGACAAGCTGAGGAAGGGATAGTAGACAAGCTGAGGAAGGGATAGTAGACAAGCTGAGGAAGGGATAGTAGACAAGCTGAGGAAGGGATAGTAGACAAGCTGAGGAAGGGATAGTAGACAAGCTGAGGAAGGGATAGTAGACAAGCTGAGGAAGGGATAGTAGACAAGCTGAGGAAGGGATAGTAGACAAGCTGAGGAAGGGATAGTAGACAAGCTGAGGAAGGGATAGTAGACAAGCTGAGGAAGGGATAGTAGACAAGCTGAGGAAGGGATAGTAGACAAGCTGAGGAAGGGATAGTAGACAAGCTGAGGAAGGGATAGTAGACAAGCTGAGGAAGGGATAGTAGACAAGCTGAGGAAGGGATAGTAGACAAGCTGAGGAAGGGATAGTAGACAAGCTGAGGAAGGGATAGTAGACAAGCTGAGGAAGGGATAGTAGACAAGCTGAGGAAGGGATAGTAGACAAGCTGAGGAAGGGATAGTAGACAAGCTGAGGAAGGGATAGTAGACAAGCTGAGGAAGGGATAGTAGACAAGCTGAGGAAGGGATAGTAGACAAGCTGAGGAAGGGATAGTAGACAAGCTGAGGAAGGGATAGTAGACAAGCTGAGGAAGGGATAGTAGACAATCTGAGGAAGGGATAGTAGACAAGCTGAGGAAGGGATAGTAGACAAGCTGAGGAAGGGATAGTAGACAAGCTGAGGAAGGGATAGTAGACAAGCTGAGGAAGGGATAGTAGACAAGCTGAGGAAGGGATAGTAGACAAGCTGAGGAAGGGATAGTAGACAAGCTGAGGAAGGGATAGTAGACAAGCTGAGGAAGGGATAGTAGACAAGCTGAGGAAGGGATAGTAGACAAGCTGAGGAAGGGATAGTAGACAAGCTGAGGAAGGGATAGTAGACAAGCTGAGGAAGGGATAGTAGACAAGCTGAGGAAGGGATAGTAGACAAGCTGAGGAAGGGATAGTAGACAAGCTGAGGAAGGGATAGTAGACAAGCTGAGGAAGGGATAGTAGACAAGCTGAGGAAGGGATAGTAGACAAGGTGAGGAAGGGATAGTAGACAAGCTGAGGGAAAGACGGTGCGGAAAGAGAGAAAACAAGAACGTCAATTCCAACCGAAAGAATGCCGTGCCATGGCTTGTCGTGCATGCCCCCCTCATGAAGCAGTATTTATGCGAAGACCCCCACTGTTATGCCGTACAGCAATGTCATGCCATACCATATTAAGCCATGCTATGCCATACCAAGGCAAGCCATGTGACTCACGTGGCGAGAGCACTAGCTGCGAGCTCGTTGGCCCGCCCACCGAAGTGGTCCGCCTCGTTGCCCGCCTCCACTGCTGCGTGTAGCTCCACCCACTCCTGATGCCCGCGAGAGAGGGCGGGGGGGGTTGGAGAGACGAGAGGTGAGGTGAGGAGACAGCACAGAGATGGGGGTTGGAATGGAAGGGGCACCGATTTCTGATATAATAGGCAGTGGTAGGTACACAGAAGACATGCAAGGGTGGTTTCAATAATGGACATGACGAATACCAGTCAGGAAAGGCGAGTGGAAGAAACGACGCCAGGCAAATGCGCATCACATCACCTGTGCATCACATCACCTGCGCATCACATCACCTGTGCATCGCTGCACCGCACCTCACCTCGCTCTCCTGCAGCTGGGCTCACCTCGCTCTCCTGCAGCTGGGCTCACCTCGCTCTCCTGCAGCTGGGCTCACCTCGCTCTCCTGCAGCTGGGCTCACCTCGCTCTCCTGCAGCTGGGCGAGCTTCTCCGCGGCGATCTGCTCACAGCGCACCGTCGCCACCATCACCTGGTGGGGTGGAGTGGGGTGGAGTGGGAAGGAGGGGTGGGGAGAGACGGTGGGGAGAGAGACAAGGTGGGGAGGGGGAAGGGGAAGGACAGGGGGATAAGCAACCATCGCCTCTGTGGCGATCTGGTCACGGGGCACTAGCGTCACCCTCTCTTGTTGGGGTGGGGTGGTGGTAGGGGGAAAACCAGAGTGAATGGTGCAACGAGAGTGGTGCAAGGACACTCGCATGGAAGGAGGAAATCGAAAGGCCCCACTCGGTCACACTCCTTCATCCACACACACACATGGGACAAAACCCCAAGAAATAGCATCCTCACACAAGCATGAATAGATAGAGCCCCGCAGCACAGCACACGCACCTTGTGGGCGAGCACAGCACACACACCTTGTGGGCGAGCACAGCACACACACCTTGTGGGCGAGCACAGCACACACACCTTGTGGGCGAGCACAGCACACACACCTTGTGGGCGAGCACAGCACACACACCTTGTGGGCGAGCACAGCACACACACCTTGTGGGCGAGCACAGCACACACACCTTGTGGGCGAGCACAGCACACACACCTTGTGGGCGAGCAAGACAAGGTCCTTGTCCCTCCACATATCTTCGCCTCCCTCCTTCCCTCTTACCAATCGTCCACATGGAAACATATCCTCCCACACAATCTCACATACTCGCACACAAGCACAGACAGAGCCGCGCAGCACACCTTGTGAGCGGGCAGGTCGAGGTCCTTGTTCTCGCGGATCACGCGCCACATCTCCGCCACGCTCAAGGGGAACCCCGATGCCGGCACCACCCCCCGCCGGTCCCCCGCCAGCCGCCCCTCCGCCACCGAGTCTTGAAACCGCTCCCTCAGCCGTGCTACCTGCACAGGGGGGTAGGTTAGGGGTGGGGGAGTTGGGTTGGAGGCGGTGGGAGATTGCGGGTTAAACAGGGTCTTTAGAGACTTGAGCCCCACCACTCCCCCTCCACCCGCCCCTCCGCCACCGATTCCTGAAACCGCTCCCTAGGCTGTGCCACCTAAGGAGAAAAAAAAAAGGAAAAAGTTGGGGATATTGGAAAGTGGGCGAAATCAATGAGGGAAGTAGGGGGTTGAGCCCCGGCATGCGGGCATCAATGGTTGAGCCCCACGAGCCCCGCGAAAGGGGGTTGAGCCCCACGAGTCTCCTGCAAGTTCCCCGCCATCCGCCCCCCCATCATCGAGTCCTGAAACTGGGGCGGAGAGCGGGATCGGGTCGGGGCGGAGCGGGGTCGCGACGTCCGATTAGGCAGCCAAGCAGGACTAGCTTGACTGGAAGGGCGACAGGAGATTTCGAGGGTGGGGAGAGGAGAAGAGTGTACGTTTGCAAGGGAAGGGCACAGGGTGCGCACCTGGCTCTTGAAGTCCTCCTCTCTCTCCTCAAAGTTGGGGAGAGCTGTGACCTCCACCTGTTACACACACGTATGCATGCACATGCACATGCACAAGCACATGCCATGCCCATCCCATGGCCATGCCCATGCCCATGCCCATGCCCATGCACATGCACATGCACATGCACATGCCATGCCCATCCCATGGCCATGCCCATGCCCATGCACATGCACATGCCCATGCCCATGCACATGCACATGCCCATGCACATGCACATGCACATGCACATGCCATGCCATGCCCATCCCATGGCCATGCCCATGCCCATGCCCATGCACATGCACATGCACATGCCATGCACATCCCATGCCCATGCCCATGCACAATCGCATGCAAATGCATATGCATAAGGACACACATGCACATGCGCGCACACACACACGAGGAGGCCGGATGTGGATGGGGGCTAGGTAGCTACATCGAGGATATGAGCCACGGGCAGGAGAGATGGAAGGGGAGAACGAACGAGACGAGGGAAGGGAGGAAAGAGGGGCAGATGGAAGAAAGCAACAAGGGAAGGGGAGGCCGGGGGGGACGAATGAAACGAAGGAATCAGCTGAAAGTTAGATACGCAGCGTGTGTTAGAGAATTTTGCAGACTGTTGTTGAGAGTTCTCAACACACAGACTGTGACATCAAGGAACGTTGCAAGCAGCTGAAAGTCACATACATATGAGAAGTCAACAAAGGGTGTGCTCAATGATTGTGCGGGGTGATTCTAAACTTGTTGACAACAGCATGCAGAATCAATCAACGCCGCAAGGAAGCAGCTGTTAAGAGCATACGTTGAAGAAGTCAGCAAAGGGTGTGTCCTGATGCTTCTGCGGCTTAGGTACGCTCTGCCATATCTGCAGCCAACAGACAAGTGAGTAGCAGAGACGCAGAGGCGAGAAGGCAGGAGGAAGAAACGAGAGACACATGATGCAGGCAGACAAGTCATGAGAGACACATGATGCAGGCAGACAAGTCATGCGGCTGGACACAACACAACGGCCAGCCTGCAATGAACCAACGCTGTAAACGATTTGATCGGATACTATCCAATAATATGCACCTAATCCAATTGGGTGGATGGAGAAAAGCATCAACGTTTCCAGCAAGCCCTTTTCTTGACAAGGCCCAAGCCAAGCCATGGGCGGCGCACCTTTTGAATGTCCTCCCTCAAAATGGGCTCGAGTGTCTCCATTGGAGTCTGCCACGCCATGGCGCGCACGCACACAGGCAGCACACACAGAGGTGGGTGGGATGTGGGATGAGAGGGGGCAGAGAGGCACGCAGCACACAGAGGTGGAATGGGATGAAGCAGGTGATACTAGCATGGCTTGCAGCAGTGAGCGGGAAGAGTGGGTGGGTGCAGCAGTGCAGCGCGCGAGGCACCTTGGTCTTGTCGCGGATGACGAAGAGCAGCGTGGCCTTGCGCGGCGAGAAGAGGCGCATCATCACCTACCTCACCACAAGAAGGGACGGGGGAGGAGCAGTGGGAGGGTTGTTGCTCAGTATGAGATGACACACGAGACGTCTCAAAGTTTGAATGGGACACAGTCCACACGCAGCTGAAAGTTAGAAGCAGGGAGGCTTGCCGCAGAAAGTATAAGATGTGCATACAGCACAGCACAGCACAGCACACACGCAGGGCGCACCTGAAAGACCGTTTTCAGCAATGGCTTGTTGGAGGCTTGCTCTCGACCAATGTCGTGGCACCACCTGGCATGACACGACAGGACAGTGCCGCACAGGGCAACGTAATGGATGGTGATGCAGGGCAATAAGGTGAGGCAGTTGCAGTTGCAGTTGCAGTTTGAAGTGCAAAACAAGTGGTGATCGACGAGGGTATGCGCGGCGAGGCGACGGATGGATGCACATGCGCCTGCAATACCATGATGTGCGGCATAAGTGGAAGAAACAAAGGGAAAATAGTAGGCCACAGGGACATCAGCATCAGGTACTGAGCACATGTGACCATGCATGGCATGCCATGGCATGTCATGCCACGTCAGTGAATGAAACCATCAACACCAAGCGTGTGTCGCCACGCCCACGGCCGCAGGGCCATACATACATGTTAACGATGATGACGTCAGCGACAGCGAGGGCAAAGAGCGAGCTCTGCTTTTCAAACGTGGTGTCGTCCTGCCACAGGTGCAGTAAGGGGAGGGGGAGGTGGGCGCGGAGGGGGGGGAGGAAGCAGAGGGAAACGGGTCAGGCAGGGGGTGTGAACTGTTGTCCTGCCCGTAGGCAAAGAGTGGGGAGGGGGAACGAGGGGGAGGTGAAAATGAAAAGAAAGTTGATGGGGGGTGGGCAGAGGGAGGAAGGCGAGGGTAGGCTTGAGCACGAGGCAAACACGAACATGTTTGTGTTCACCCAGGGCGAACATGTCACCTGGGCGAACCGAACAGTGTTCGGTTCACCGCGGACACTTTATGAGAAAATGGTGTTGGTCTGTTCGCCTCTAGGGGCCAACACCCCTATGTTCGTCCCGAGCACCAACATGTTCCTGCTCGACTTTTCAACAGCCGTGGGATGGGCGAAATGGGCTTCTAATAATGGAATGGGCGTCGGTTTCAGCAAGGGGAGGTGCTATGGTGTGTGAAGTTAGGTTGTATCGCTGGTTTCTTCCCTCAAACGCCCTGAACCTGCGAACACGAACATGTTAGTGTTCGGCACGGCTTGGCTAGCCACGGCGAACCGAGCACGAACACGTTTGGGCGAACACGAACATGTTCGCCCCGAACACTTAGGGCCGAAAATATATAAGTGTTTGGTTCGCCACGAACATGTTCGAGGCGAACCGAACAGGTGTTGGCCCTTTTGCTCATGCCTCGAGGGCAGGGAGCAGATAAGATGAGGGATGGAGCGGAGGGAAGGGGGGCACGATTTGGGCAATCAGGACTTGCCGATCCCCCACACGCTGCCCACGTCGCTCGCCCCTGTCACAGCTGTCAGTCAGTGCCTCTGATGTCAAGCACGAAGGTGAACGGCTGAATACGTTGTGAATCCGCTCACAAATCCCCGTGCTTCAACCGCACACTCACCTTGCCCCTCACCCTGCCCCCCTCACCCTCGCCACTGCCCTCTTCCCCATCCCTCCCCCACCTCGCCCCTGCTCTTTCCTCCCCCTCCCCCCACCTCGCCCTCGTCTGTCCCCCCCCTGCCACGCACCTCGCCGCGCTCGCGGCTGTCAGTGCCCTCGATGTCCAGCACGAGGGTGAAGGGCCGAATGCCGCGCGCCTCCGCCACCCAGATGCCCTGCGTGGTCTGCCGCCTGCCCTTGAGAGCGTCCATCTCATCGAAGGTCGTGTGGAAGAGGTGATTCAGCAGCGTGCTCTTGCCTGCCCACCCCACACACGGGGTGCGGTGACACGCGGGTGGGTGAGTGACATGCCCGTGACATGGGGTTGGTTGACAGACAGGGTGGTAACAGAAAAGTAACACAACAAAATGAATGGCGGTAGACAAGAGTTTGGCTCAAGTCCAGAGGGGCCTATCGTGTGCGTGTGATATGCCATGCCAGCACACGACGAGTGGCGCTATAGGGAATGAGGGGCTAGACGGTAAGCAGCAGCAAGAGGGCAGAGCCCATCCGCGCTTCACAATACCACGTCAGCGCACTGCACTGCATGCCTTCAAACTTTTCACTTTCTTTCTCATTTCAGAATTCGTGTGAGGATTCTCAACAGCACTGTACGGTGCAGGGCAGCATGCAGATGCGCCGCGCCATCCGCAAGACCAGGGGAACTGCGGTGAGATGCGGTTTCAAGGAGTGACGATGGGCGCTGAGGCACCAACAGAAGCCCATGACATGGCTGCGGAATTCACTGGGTCCACGAGTTCAAGGAGCTAGCGAGAGCTTTAGGCGTGAAGCAAGAAGCAGGGGGCGAGCGGCAGGGGAGGCTTGGGACAAGCAAGGCGTGTATCGCTGCTGAGGCAAGGCGCGTACCGCTGCTGAGGCAAGGCGCGTACCGCTGCTGAGGCAAGGCGCGTACCGCTGCTGAGGCAAGGCGCGTACCGCTGCTCTGCGGTCCGACGATGGCGATGACGGCGTACGACAAGCCGCACTCCGTCATCCGCGTCGCACGCGCGAATCGCTCGAGCCCCTCGCGATCGAACTCGCCCGTCCCCGACACGAGCTGCATCCGCATCCCCGCCTCGCCGTCGCCATCGCCGTCGCTCCCCATCGCGAGACTCACTCCCTAAAAAAGCCGTCGTTTCTGGAAAGAGACGCCTAATTTTAGGCGCCTCAAGAATAGAGCCCTTGCTGAATCGAGAGGCGACTTAGAATTCGGTATGGAAGCAAGAAACTGACTGAGAAGGAACACGGCGAATCTGCAGAGGGCCCTCCACGAATCAGATCAGCTTGCGGGTGCGCT
The DNA here is from genome assembly GCA_947471745.1 of Closterium sp. Naga37s-1. NCBI lineage: Eukaryota > Viridiplantae > Streptophyta > Zygnematophyceae > Desmidiales > Closteriaceae > Closterium > Closterium sp. Naga37s-1. Next base: position 2,216,863 of record CANJKZ010000166.1, read on the forward strand.
AGCCATGCTGAAATCTGATGCTCGTGAAAGTGCTACGATGATTTCCAATACCGCAGGGGTTGAAGGAGAAAGATGAGCAACTGCTTGTGGAAGGAAGGCGTGGCGTGGCGTGAAGCCGAAAGCGTGGGACCAGGGAGGAGGGAGAGAGGGGGGTGTGACTGACCGACAGCGATTGGCGTCAAGACGAAAGGAGCTCATTCCTTGATTTCGTCGTAATCCATCCGCGATACAGAGACGGACAGTTTCACAGACGGACTCGAAAAAGTACCATGCTATAATCGTATCGGAACTGTTTATGGATCACGCATTATAGAATGTAAATCATGATAACTATTCAAATTGGAAAAGCCTTAAGAGAAAAGCACATACAAACAAAGAAACTATATATAAATACTGAACCAGTATACAAATCCCACCTCTGTTAACATAATATGAAGGAAAACTCAGAGATAATAAATGTTCTTAAAAAATGACACCTCTAAAATGCCTAATAATAATAATACGTACTTCTGCCATTTGTGCATTTTCGTGATCGGTGTGCTGGTGGCGGAGTGCCTTCTATGACATCTGCTCCCCGCCATTCCCGCTCGGCCTCCCGTTCACCACCCAGACTCTTGTCATCTCAGTCACCCACGATCTCTGTACGTCGTTCAGAGCGCACGTCTCGTCGCTCATTTCCGCCCTCCCGTCCGCGCCTGCTGCATTCTCCTGCGATCGGCGACGTTCCTCCTACTGTTTCTCCTAGTCGCTTTCCGCCGCCAGAATAACTGGTCCGAACTCGTACGCGCGCGGAACCTCCGCGCGGTAGCGGGGGACATGCCGGCGGCAGCAGACGAAGGCGCACAGGGCAGGAACTTACCCGGCGCGCATTTTGCGCCGGAGGCCGCCGCAGAGGCGGACAGCAGGGCGGCGGCGAGCGGAAATGGCGGAGCGAAGGAGGGGTTGCGGGTTGTGCTGGTATCGCTGGAGTACCGCGCGGGCACGTTCAGCGGCAACGGCGTCTACTCGCAGTCGCTCGTGCGCTCGCTCGTCGCTCACGGCCACTCCGTGATGGTCGTCAGGTGCGGGGGTAGGGGGGGCCGGGGAGAGGGATGCGGGGAGGCGAGGAGAGAAAGTGCGAGAGTGGGTGAACTGAGGAGAGGCGGTGTGACGAGCAGATGGCGATGTGGTGGCGGGACGCGCGCCTGGCCCTAGTTTTGCCAAGCAGGTTCTGATCTCGTGCCAGTCGTGCTGCCTTCGCTGGCCTGCCACCTGCTCTTCCCTTCTTTGATGAGCCTTTCCCCTTCTGCCCCAACAATGCTCCCCTCTCCCCCTGCCGCACCTCCCCTCCCTCCCCCTTCCCCTGCAGTGCAGCTCCCCCTCCTCGCACCACCCCACTCCCTCCGCCCAATCCATCCGCCTCTCCTCCTGAGCCCTCCGCGCCCATCGTCATAAGGCTGCGCCAGCAGCGCCCTACAGGCTCTCTCCACTCGGCAGGCCAGCCTTGCGGCGTGGCTCAGCAGGCAGGTGGCAACCAGAATGCAGCAGCGACGGGCGCACCCTGTGAGCGCGGAGGCAGCAGCGTGGGGGGTCAGAGGAACGGGGCAGACGAGGAGGAGAAGTCCGTGGAGGCGGAGCGGCGCGGAGTGGTGGAGGTGGGGGAGGTGGGGCAGGTGGAGCAGTGCGTGGTGGAGGTGCCGGTGGGCGCGTGGGGGCGCCTGGACTGGCGCTGCTGCTGGCACCATTGGGCGCACCGGCTGGCGGGCGAAGAGGGGTCAGGGGGGACGGAGGTGGCGCGCAGAGTGGCGCAGTTCGCCCCGCAGTGGGCGCTGGTGGTGGACTGGTCCGCCGTGCCCGCCTTCACGGCCCTTGCTGCTGCACCCGTGTGGGCTGAGACTGTTGCTGCGCATGGCGGTGAGGGTGGTGATGAGGGTTGCATTGCGGGTAGCAGTGTGGTGGATGGCGGTGGTGAGAGTGGGAGGTCAGGAGGACAGGCAGCAGAGCAGCGGGCTCAGCAAGCACCCAGGCGGCCACGCATGGCGTATCTCAACTTCCGCGTGTACTCGCTCTCACACTACCAGCCGTCTGCCGCCACCACCACGTCTGGCCCTGCTGCAGCCAGCAGTGCTGGGGAGAAGGGTGAGAGGGGGGCGGAGGTGGAGACGGAGGCGGGCAGGGAGAGGGCGTTTTACCGGGAGAAGGAGAGCGGAGCAGTTGCCATGGCGGATGTCGTCACGGCCCTCAGCACACGGTGAGATGCCATGGGCGCTTTTGAGATGAGCACTTGGGAGATGAGCGGTTGTTGTGAGATGAGCGGTTGTTGTGAGATGAGCGGTTGTGCGATGAGCGGTTGTGAGGTGAGCGGTTGTGATAGCACAGCGAGATGGGTTGCTTGCAGCGCAAGATGGATTGCTTTGATAATCTGATCACTTTAAATGGTAGGGAAGTGAAGCCCATTTTTCCCAATATCTGAAGCTCAGTCTGGCCCATCCCCACTTGGCCTTCATCCAGCTCCCATATCCTCCCTCCGCCCATGCTCCCAGGGACGCATGGTACCTGGCAGAGAGCCTGGGCGCGCGGCGCAAGGCACGGGTGGAGCCACACGCGCTGCTGCCGCCCCTCCGAGAAGACATCCGCGTGCTGGCAGCGGGGCGAGAGAGTGAGTCACAGTGGAAGTGTGTGTGGGCTTGACAAGGAGCAATAGATCCATTGCTCGTTGTCAGGGACTTGGTGTTCCTTTTGTTGTCGCAGCAACCAAGGAGAGTAAGTGGGAAGGCAAGCGGTCCAGTAGGGAAGGCAAGCGGTCCAGAGCAGAGCAGGTCAACTGGGCGCTGTTCATGTCAGTGGACCGGACAGCACGCCAACATCAACATGTACTACCGTCCACCAAAGCTACTCTTCCCTTCCAGCCCTTCCCACGTCTCTTATCCCCGTTCCTACCTCCGTCTGTTGACGCCCCAGCTTGTGTCCAACCCCCCAGCTGCGTCCATCTCTTCTGCGGCGGACCCTGACGGATTTCCCAGCTTCCGAGCCACTTCTCACTCCACCTGCTCCCTCAATCCCTCCTCCCAACCGCAGTGAGCGCGGCCTCATGGCCATCGGAGCGACTGTACCTGGTATGCTGTGTGCGCCTGTCCCCCGAGAAGAACGCCGCCTTGCTGCCCCCCCTGCTGCGCCTGCTGGCGCCGCACCTGGCAGCTCTGGGCGTGACGCCCCTGCTGTGCGCCGGCACTGCCGCCACACGCGGTGCCTTCGGGGAGGCCGTGCTGCGCGAGGTGGTGGCGGCTGCACCGGGTGCCGTGGTGCTGGAGGGGTTCATGGGGCCTGAAAGGATGGCGCATCTGTACGCGCAGGTAATGGCCATGGGTACCCGTGTCACTGCCTGAGTGCTCATGCCTGCGTTGCCGCCTGTGCCCATGTGTCCATCGCCCTGAATGTAACGACAGCCTGGCAGTGGTGCTGCAGTCGATGCCCTACTTCCCTTTTCTCACGCACACACCTCCTGCACGATCCCACCACAGTACACCTCATTCTGTGTCACTGGTGTTCGCATTCACCTCATTCCTCCTTTTGCTCCATCCTCACGCCCCCATTCCTATCTGCCATGTCCTGTTTCTCATGCACCCACACTCTCCTTCTCCCCTCTCCCTTTCTTCCCCTCTCCCTTTCTCCCCCTCTCCCCCTCTTCCCCACTCTCCCTCTCCCCATCGCCCCTTTCCTCCCTCGTCCTCTCCCTCTCTCCCCCTCCCCCTCTCCCCCTCTCCCCTCTCTCCCTCTCTCTCTCCCTCTCCTCCACCTCCCTCCCCCCCCCCCCAGACGCTGCTCAACATCCACCCCTGTCTGTACGACGCATACGGCATGACAGTCGTTGAGGCGGCAGCCTTCTCTGCACCCTCCGTCATTCATGTCGGCCCGGGCGGCGCCGTGGGAGCAGCCGAGCTCCTGCCACCCGAAGAGCAGCTGGCACTGCCGGTGGACCTTTCTGCCGCCCTGCCAGTTGTTGCTGAGAGCATTCTGGCTCTGCTGCGGGACAGGCAGCATCTGGCGCAGGTGGGGCTGGCGGCGAGGCGGCGTAGTTTGGAGTGGAGCGAGGAGGCCAGTGCGCGTGCCCTCACTGTCATGCTGCAAAGGGCGTCGGCCTAGACACCAGCATAGAGGGGGCGGTTGTTGACTTGTGCCCTCCCGCCCAGGGGCCTTGATTCATTGTAGACTTGTGTGATTCGCATGGCTAAGAGACATTGGATAGACAGAAGCAGCAATCGCCATCATCTCTGGACTGAGAGCAAATGATCCAGAATTGGGTGTTCTGTTCAACGTGCCAAGTAGTGTACCAACCACGGGTGAACTGCCACGACAGTGCCCATCGTCGATGACGCGTCATGTGTCCGAGCCGGCCATTGAACCCGAATGAGTCCTTTGCCATATGATTCGCACCATTCAAGGTTCGAGGCGGATTGTTAGATGTTTATATCTACAAAATGTTAGTTATTCTAGGATACAGTGAGTTGCCCTCTAGAGGGTACAACATTCTCTAGGTCGACATTTATTTCATTGTTCCCACTTACTCGACCATACTCTCGACGCTTCATAATTCTACCAACCTGGCGGCCGCTTCACCTTGAAAATCCACATGCCACTGACGATGTTCGCCCCAGGTGGGGGAACCTCGTCGACGTAGGTGCCTGTGGACTTCGAGGAAGCCATCTCTGCGTCCATGGCTGCCTGCCACTGAGAGGAGTACTCACCCGAAATCGCCTCTCTGTAAGAGCGTAGGGTGGGGGTGTCAGGTGCATCCAGGTCTCCCTCAGGGCAAAGCAGCATGGACGCAAAACGAGGTAAAGCGGCCGCAGACACTCAAACTCAAACTGCCTGTCCTCAAGAACGTCACTGCTAAGGGCAGGCTCACCCCCGACGGACGGAGGACAGACAGACTCAGACTCAGTAACAAGACTCGCGACGTAGTCGAGACGACTCCTAGCTGCAAAGCCGACTAGCTCAATGACTCGGGCAAACGCAGCAGTAGACTCAAAGTCAGGGTCAGTGACGACAGTAGCGAGGAGACGAGTGACAGTAGGACTGGTAGCACGAGCAAGGTCAGACTCAGGGTCAGCAACGTGCGGAAGAGAGGACGCAGGAGGCTCAGGCAGGACAACACGCTGTGGAACAGAGGAAGGACGAAGTGCCATACCGTGAGTGCCTGGGACAGTAGGAGGACGAGGACGGGGGACACGATGAGCACGAATAGGTGTGGAAGCACGAGTCTCAGGCTCACGACGCTCAGTCAGGGACTTAGTCACCTCAGTGTGAGGAGCAGGAGCAGGCAGTGGGGAGTCAGGCAGTAGCTGTGGCTGAGACTGGTCTGTCGGTGGACACAGGAGAGGTGGAGTGAGGCCAGTGGAAGACGGGAGACTAAGAACCTGGTGAAGGACCGAGTCAGGCGGCGGCAGGGACGAGTCCGGTTGCGGGTAGAAAAACAGTCGGCGTGGGGCAGAACCAGCAGCTCCAGCTCCTCCAGCACCAGTAGCACCAGCACCTCCAGCACCAGCAGCTCCAGTAGCACCTCTAGCACCAGCAGCACCACGAGCTCCGACAGCGCCAGCACCTCTAGCACCAGTAGTACCTCCAGCACCTCCAGTAGCACCTCCAGCACCTCCAGCACAAGGAGCACCACCTGCTCCGGCAACTCCAGCACCTCTAGTACGAGCACCTCCAGGACCAGCAGCTCCAGCAGCTCCAGTACCTCCAGTACCTCCAGCTCCAGCGCCTCCAGCACCAGTAGTACCTCCAGCACCTCCAGTGCCAGCAGCTCCAGTAGCTCCTCCAGCACCTCCAGTACCAGCAGCACCACCTGCTCCGGCAGCTCCAGCACCTCGAGTACGAGCACCTCCAGGACCAGCAGCTCCAGCACCTCCAGTACCTCCAGTACCTCCAGCTCTAGCAGTACCTCCAGCACCTCCAGCGCCAGCAGCTCCAGTAGTACCTCAGTACCTCCAGCACCAGGAGCGCCACCTGCTCCGACAGCTCCAGCACCTCTAGTACTAGCACCTCCAGGACCAGCAGCTCCAGCACCTCCAGTACCTCCAGCTCCAACGCCTCCGGCACCAGCCGTACCTCCAGAACCTCTAGCGCCAGCAGCTCCAGTAGCACCTCCAGCACCTCCGTCACTAGGACTCGTAGCACCCCCAGAGTCACCACCCCCAGTCGCAGCACCCCCAGAACCAGTACCCCCAGTCGCAGCACCCCCAGACGCAGCACCCCCAAAACCCTCACCCTCTGTCTCAGCACCCCAGGCCCAGCACCAGCAGTCTCAGCTCCAGAGTCCAGAGCAGCAGGCTGCGGAGGCGGCGAAGTCGGCCAAGGCGGAAAACCAGGGGGGGTCTCCAAGCGTGGTGAGCGGCGAGTGGCCACCGTGTCGTCAGCGGCGGGGTCACCCCCCTCAGTTGGGCCAGAGGAGTCAGAAGAGATCTCCACAGGCTCAACCAAGGGGGTGGGCTCTACCTGAGACACACCTGAGGGAGCAGGACCCTGTGGGGGGAGGGGGTCTACCGGGGGGGGGACTGGCACCAGGAAGAGAGGCGCGAGGGGGACTGGGTGGGACGCGTACTGGTGTAGCCTTTAGAAACAGACAGACTCGTCAAAGGTGACGTCCTGGGAGGAGAAGACTCGACGCGCGCGTGGGTGGTAGAACTGCCACGGCGGGGCGTCGGTGGGGAAGCCAAGGAAGACGCAGCGGAGAGTGCGAGGGGAGAGCTTGCTCGCGTTGGCATCGCGAACAAGAGAGCGCGCCCCAGACCCGAAACACCGACGCATCGCCAACCTTCCCCGTCCACCGGAGGGTGGGCGAGGTCTCTGGCTCAGAGACACGGGGCCAAAGGTTGATCTGATGCGCAGCGTATGGGACCGCAAACGGCCACAGAAAATGGGGAGCAGGCGCATGGATCATAGAGGTACGAGCAACCTCCATGATCAAGCCAATGCGACGCTCAGCAATCCCATTCTGCTGATGAGAGGCCGGAAGCGTGAACGTCTGGCGGATGCCCTCAGCTCGACAGAGCTCCTCAAGGAGGCCGGAAGAGAACTCACCGCCCTTGTCAGAGTGCAGACGCAGGACTGGCAAGTCCCGACGAAACCGCTCGCGCAGCTGGTGACGAGTAGCATGGATCCAAGGGATCAAAACACCGCTGACGTCCACCTTGCGCCGCAAGAGGAAGATAGTGGTGTAGCGTGTGTAGTCGTCAACAACCAGGAGGAAGTAGCACTCCTGGTCCGTTCCACCGACGGGGGCCGGGCCCCACACGTCCATGTGGAGAGTCAGTAGAGGAGCGGTGGTCGGAGGAAACTCGGAGGAGTGAGGAGCGGCGCACTGCCGCCCCTCGACGCAAGGAAGGCACGGCGCTGCAAGCGAGCGCGGGAGGGAGGGCAGGGACCTGGGAAGCCCAGAGACAAGGAGACGGGAGTGCATGCTGCGGAGACGCGGCAGTGAGGGGTGACCGAGACGGTGGTGCCAGAGGAGAGTCTGGTGAGAGAGTACCCGACACGAGCAAGACGCTGCAAGCTGACCAGACGCAGACACCCGACTCGACGCAGCCACCTGACCGGACTCAGCCACCTGTGCAGACTCAGTGGTCAGTGTGTACAGACTAGACCCAGGTCGTCTAGTGAACGTCGCAAGGTGACGGCCAGTCCTGGAACACGTACAGATCGCCACACGCTGCCCTCTAGGAGTAAAGGTATCATCCCAGACATCCTGAGGAGCGGCGTTGCTCCCCAAGTTCGTCGAGAACGAGGGGAGGTGGAGGCCTGACAGAGAACCGGAGGGGACTGCTGGATACGGGAGAACAGTGGAGGCTCATGCGACTACTGGGCCCCCAGAGGGGTCAGCCAGTGAGACTAGGACAGGTGCAGCTAGTGGTGTGAGTGTGGTGCAGTCACGAAAGAAGCAACGAGACGCGCCTGAGTCAAGTGTGAAAGTGTGTAGTGCCTCAGTGGGGGCAGCTGACTCACTAGGAGCAGACTCACTAGCACCAGTGACAGCAGACACACTAGCACCTAGGGTTGCAGCAGACTCACTAGCACGTGGGACAGCAGACGCACTAGCACCTAGAGCTGCAGCAGACTCGCTCGTACCAAGATCAGTAGCAACGACACCAGCATCACCAGGGACACACAAGTAACATGCACCCTCATCACTAAGCTCAGGCACATACATAGCACATATAGCCTTGTTGATCTGAACAAAGTCAAGAGCATAAACATCTACTCCCATCCTCTGCAGTTTCATCCAGTTGGGGGCTGGCAGCTCATCCCCATACTCATCCACCCAGGCATCTTCAAGGCGGCCGAAGCAGCGATGCTCAGTGTGCGGTTTCCCGCAGGTCTGACCCTTCAGTTTCCCTGTGCGCCTGACGTACGGGTAGCGACCAGAGCCCCCAGAAGAACCACGCTGGACAACCCACTCACGAAGCTGCTGAGGGGTAGGGTTGTCCCGGAGGCGTGGCAGCTGCTGTCTACTCCCAAAGCCTCCACCGCCACGCGCGGAAGCACCACGGCCTCCACCCTTGCCAGCTCCACCCCGACCTCCTCCACCGCCCCCGCCGCCTCCACCACCCCAGCCGCCTCCACCACCCCCGCCGCCTCCACTACCCCCGCCGCCTCCACCACCACGTCCACCTCCACTGCCGCCACCGCCAGAGCCACCCCCACCGCCTCCACCCCCGCCCCCGCCACCCCCGCCACCCCCACCGCTGTTGCCACCCCCACCACCCTTGCCCCCTTTGCCCTTGCTGTTGTTGCGTCTTCCACTAGGAGTAGACGCAGCGCCAAGGAGGTCGACAGTAGCAGCAGTAGCAACTGAGGGGAGGAGAGGGGAGGGAGAACATCCTTCAAAGAAGGGGGAGCGGGGAGTGCCGCGAGAGGCAGCGACAGCATTGGTGCTCTTCTCTGCCTCGAGAAGGGACTTCTCGAGCGAGTCAAGCGTCAGCTCAGTGGGGTCAAGGGCTAGGAACTGGTCCCTGACAGTGCAAAGGGAGTCAGGGAGGCGAGTTACTAGGAGGTACAGGGTGAAATACTGCGGGGGGGGGGGGGTTCTTAGCGAGAAAGTCCGGCTTGAGAGCGGAGCGGAAGTGAGCCTCACTAGTGCGGAGGTGGGTAAAGAGGTCAGCGATAGTGGTGAAGGTGGCTAGGTCGGGATGCAGGTACGGCAGCATGAGACGGCCTACGGTAGCAGAGACTGGGGAGGAGTAGTGGGTGACGACAGCGTCATAGAGGGCCTGTGCTATTTTCTGCTGGCTAAAATGCGCTTGTTCAGCGACAGGAAAGTGGTTGCGAACCGCAAGGCGGGCAGTAGCATCACGAATCATCCACTGAGTATGAGCAGCTGTCTCTGTGGCAGGTGGGGTGGGGAGGGTTCCGTCGGTATGGGCTAACAGGGGAACTCCATCCTTCGCCTCGCTCTGCAGGAACAGCCGGAGGTCATCGAGCCAGATGTCAAAGTCGATCGCGCGGCCCTCAGCGTCGAAACTAAGAACGGAGACGGTAGTCATAGTAGCAGTAGCAGCAGCAGCAACTATACAGAAGGGGCAGGGCAGGGCGGGGCTGGCAGGGCAGCGCGGCTCGGCAGGGCGGCGCGGCTTGTGTTGGGCAGGGCGCAGCAGCGGCGCAGCAGCAAGGAGGAGCAGCTGCAGCAAGTAGCAGCAGCAGCAGCAGCAGCAAGGAGGAGCAGCTGCAGCAAGTAGCAGTAGCAGCAGCAAGGAGGAGCAGCTGCAGCAAGTAGCAGCAACAGCAGCAGCAAGGAGGAGCAGCTGCAGCAAGTAGCAGCAGCAGCAGCAAGGAGGAGCAGCTGCAGCAAGTAGGAGCAGCTATAGCACAGCAGTAGCTCAGGCGCAATAGCAGTTCAGGCGCAGCAGCAGCTCTGGGGCAGCAGTGCGCTAGCAGTTCGCGGGCAAGGCTAGCAGCGCGCGGGCAGCCAATGCAGCGCGCGAGCAGCAGGGGCAGCGCGCAAGCAGCGGGCGCAGCGTGCGGGCTGTAGGACAGGGCGTCACAAGGCCTGGGCAGAGGGGCGCGCGTGACTAGGCAAAAGAATCGTCTCGCCTAGGGGACGGGACGCGCCTAGGGCAAAAAATCGTCTCGCCTAGGGCGCGTTTCGCGTTTCGCGTTTCGCCTAGGGGCGCGACTCGGGCAGCACATCGAAAATTTAATGGTGGGCCCGTTTAAAAATCCGGTCCTAAGGACCATTTTGCTCTGATACCATGTTTGAACTAGGAGTTAGGTGAATGGATGTCGATTAGGTGAGGGAGAGGGGTACAAGACTATTGAGAGAAATGAGTTGTACCCTCTAAGGAATGACCCCTACACAACCTAGAGAGAAATAAACAGAAATATGTTTTGACAATTAGAGCAGGTAAATATTCCTACCTCCCACGCTTCCGCTCCCTCCCTTAGATGCTCCCGAGGCGCCCGTCACTTAGGCTCCGCTTCGTCACACGTAGGACGGCACCAGCGTGCCTCGTGTAGTCACGTTCGAAGCCCCCCACCCTCCCCGCGGGCCCTCGTTTTTTCCCCACGCACTTAGGCTGGCCGTCGTGCTTAGGCAGGCCGGCGCAGCAGCTGCAATAGTGCGCCACTGCACGCCACGCCCGTGGGCCCTGTTTAGCTGCGATTAACAGGCCCTCGCGGGCCCCGTTTAGTGGCGTTTAACAAGCCTCCGCGGGCCCCGTTTAGTCACGCTTAGGAAGTCCCTCGCGGGCCCGTTCTGCCACGTCCTTCCAGCCCGCGCGCACGCACTGCCGCACGTGCAGGATTGCCTGCAGGCCACGCACGCACAGGCCGCGCACGCGCAGCAACAGACCCACGCGCACGGGGCCAGCCAGCGCACGCAATAGCTGCACGCAGCAGCGCACGCCTGCTTTGCGCTCAGCCGCCAGCAGCAGCGGCAGCGACCACACGACTCTCACACCACTCCTTACTCCAGTTCCGGTAGCTCTGGCTGATCCTACCTCAGGACCAGCTGTTGTGCGCAGCTCCACCACCCTCCCGTGCCCTGTGGTCCCTTCTGGTGTCCTTCGAGGTCTCCACATCCCCTCGTTTACTCGGAACTTGGTGGGTGTTGGATACCTCCAGGATAGAGGGATCACAGCTATCTTTCTCGAGGGCGGGAGGACTGCGGTTTGCACGAACGCTGCCACCGGTGTCGTTCTTGCTACGTTCACCAGGGAGCCTCACTCCGGTCTCTACATTCTGCACACAGAACGCTCCCAAGTCCCTGCGTCCCCTCAGGTTGCCGTGTCGAGTCAGGTTGCGGTGTCCGGTCAGGTGGCTGTGTCTGGTCTGGTTGCTGCGTCTTGCTCTTGCCGTTCACCCTCTCACCCGACAGTCTTGTGGCACCACCATCTTGGTCACCCATCCCTCCCACGCCTCCACAGCATGGCCAGTCACAGTCTTGTCTCAGGTCTCCCGCACGTCTTTCCGTCGCTCCCTCCCTCGCTGGCTCCACTTTGCACTCCTTGCGTCGCCGGCCGCCTGCGCGCCACTCCGCACTCCTCCTCCCTTCGTCCGGCCACTACTCCTTTCCATACTCTCCACTTGGACGACTGGGGCCCTGCCCCTACGCTCGGACCTGAGAGGGAGCGCTACTTTCTAGTGGCCGTTGACGACTACTCCAGGTACACCACGGTGTTTCCTCTCGCAAAGAAGTCCGAGGTGACTTGTACGCTGATCCGATCGCTTCTAACCACTGAGGGGACTCGTGGTAGTCGTGTCCGTTGTCTCCATTCCGACCGTGGGGGTGACTTTCGCTCCGGCGTCCTTGCCGGGTTCTGCGGCGAGTAGGGCATCAGACAGTCCTGGACGCTGCCGGAGTCCCCACAGTAGAATGGGGTTGCTGAGCGCCGCATTGGCTTGGTCATGGACATCGCCCGCACGTCCATGATCCATGCTCGTGCGCCCCATTTTCTGAGGCCCTACACGCTTCGCTACGCAGCGCACCAGCTGAACCTCCAGCCACGTGTCTCGCGGCCAAAGGTTTCACCGACCTGGCTTTGGACCGGGTTCCCTGGTGTTGGGTCAGCCTTTCGTGTCTGGGGCTGCCTTGCGCTTGTCCGCGACACCTCTGCGGACAAGCTCTCGGCTCGTGCCATCCCCTGTGTCTTCCTTGGTTTCCCGGTGGGCTCTCCCGACTACTCCTTTTACCACCCGCCCCTCCATCAGTTTCTCGACTCTCGTGACGTCCGATTTGACGAGTCCGTGTCCTACTACACCAGGTACCTCTGTCGGGGTCTCCCAGTTCCCCCTTCCCCCCTCTTCCTCGCACCCTCTCCTCCCCTTGCTCCCGCTCCTCCGGTACCCCCGCCCCCCCCTGGTCCTGCCCCGTCAGGTGTGTCTCACACTACCCCTCTACCCTCGGTCGCGTGTCATGTAGCGTCTCCCTCCCCGCAGTCCTCCTCACAGTCCCCTCAGCAGTCTTCGGCACTTCCGCGACTGGTTACTGTGGACTCAGGTGGTGTTGGAGCTGGGGGTACTACCACTGGCGGTACTCGGTCTGGAGGCACTCGTTCGAGAGGTGTTGGAGGTGGAGGTGCTGGCACTGACGGTGATAGTTCTAGGGGTACTGGAGCTGGAGGTGCTGGCGCTGCTGACGCTAGTTTTAGGGGTGCTGGAGCTGGAGGTACTGGCACTGGAGGTGCTAGTTCTGGGGGTGCTGGAGCTGGAGGTGCTGGCACTGGTGGTGCTAGCTCTGGGGGTGCTGGTGCTGGAGGCACTGGCACTGGTGGTGCTAGTTCTGGGGGTGCTGGAGTAGGAGGTGCTGGCGCTGTAGGAGCTAGTATTGAGGAGACATGAGCTCGAGGCACGACTACTGTGCCTCCCCACCGCTACGACACTCGTCTCCAGGCCCTTCGCCGGCTTGATCACAAGGAGCAGGGGCGGTAGAGGCGGGAGTTGCAGTAGTTGGACCACAAGCAGCAGCAGCAGCGGCAGCAGCAGCAGCAGCTGCTGCCTCTTGTGCAGTAGTTGTTCCCAGCTGTGAGTGGCCTTCGAGCCCTTGGTCTTCCCTCCTCTTCTCCTGTCCGCTCCCAGTCTTGCCCTGCTTTCGGTCCTACGTTCCCTCCTCCGGACGCGTCACGTGCTGTCTCTCCTCCTCCTGGGTCCCCGTCTCCTCCTCCCGTTGTCTCGCACTACCATGTCCGACCTTGTCCTCCGCGTGCTCGTCCCTCCTCTCCCACTGACGACCTCCGCACTGCCCTCTTTTGTTCTAGTCGTCACTGTTCTCCACCTGTGTCTGTTGTCCCGTCACCTCCTGAGTTGTCTCTCACTGTCTCCTCTACTCCCATCTCTGACTACTACAGTGCTGCTCGCCCTGTTGTCTCTCGTGTCCTCGCCTCTCTTGTCACTGATTCTCGTGCCTCTCCGTTGTCCGTGTCGGCTCTTACTGCCACTGTCGGTGACTTTACTACCACCCGCCGCCTTGACTACGCCACGGGTGTGGTGGCTGCCCATCCTCTGTCCGTCGGGGGTGAGTCTGCCCTTGGCTGTGACGTCCTAGAGGACAGGCAGTTTAAGCTGGAGTTCTTGGCAGCAGCTTCTCCCTCTCTTTGTGCCATGCTGCTTTTCCCTGAGGGAGACCCCGACGCCCTTGACATACCGACTCCTCGCACGTACCGTGAGGCAGTGTCAGGCAAGTGGGCCTCTCAGTGGAAAGCGGCCATGGACTCAAAGTTGGCTTCTTGGAGATCCACAGGCACCTACGTCGACACAGTTCCCCCTCTCAGGGCGAACGTTGTCGATGGCATTTGGCTCTTCAAGGTGAAGCGGCCACCGGGATCACCACCTGTGTTCAAGACGCGCTACGTGGCTAGGGGCTCCAGTCAGCGTGAGGGGGTTGACTTCTTCCAAACATTCGCCCCGACCCCGAAGATGACGACTTTTTGGGTGTTACTTCACGTAGCTGCATAGCGAGACAACAAGTTGCACTCTCTCGACTTCTCCACCGCGTTTCTACAGGGCCGCCTACACGAGGAGACCTGGCTGCGCCGTCCTCCTGGCTTCACTAACACCTTTCCACCTGGGACCCAGTGGAGCTTGAGGCGACTAGTCTACGGTCTTCCCCAGTCGCCCCGCGAGTGGCACGACACTCTTCGCTCCACGCTTCGTAACCTTGGGTTACGTTCTTCTTCTGCCGACCCGTCGCTGATTGTTCGCGCTGGCTCCACTCCTTTCTTCATACTGGTCTACGTTGACGACCTTGTCTTTGCTACAGCACACAGGGTAGCTCAAACTGCAGAAGAGACACACGTGCACTAACCTCGGTGAACAGCAGCACTACCTTGGCCTGCAGATCACCAGGGACAGAGCCGCTCGCACCATCACACTGACTCAGTCACACATGGTGCAGCAGGTCCTTCGGCGATTCGGGTTTCAGTTCTCCACCACACAGCCCACTCCTCTTGCCGTTTACCACAGGCTCATTGGACCTTTTCCTGACGAGCCCTTTCAGTCTAGTGGTCTCTACACAGAGCTTGTGGGCTGCCTTATATACCTGATGACTTGTACTCGGCCGGACCTCGCCTTTCCCCTCAGCGTCCTCTCTCGCTTTGTTGCGACTGGTAGACACCGTCCTGTTCACTGGACAGCTGCAGTGAGGGTGGCGAAGTACCTGGCGACTACATCAGGAATGGGGCTTGTGCTTGGAGGGGCACAGCCAGTTGTGTTGACTGGTCACTGCGACTCTTCCTACGCTGACGACGTGGAGACTGAGCGTTCGACTTAGGGTTACTGCTTCAGTCTGGGTGCTGGTGCTGTATCGTGGAGGTCTACACGGTCGTCGCCTGTGGCTTCGTCCAGTGCAGAGGCAGAGATCTACGCTGGTGCCATGGCGGCACAGGAGCTTCGCTGGTTGACCTTCTTGCTCACCGACCTTGGTGAGCGTCCTCGCTCTACACCGACCTTGTTTGCTGACAACAAGGCCATGATCCTCCTCTGTCGAGAGCCTCGACTGGAGAGCAGAGTGAAGCACATTGACATGAGGTACATTCTGCTGCGTGAGTTGCACTGACGCGGCCAGGGACGCTTGGAATTTGTGGCCTCAGAGGCCAATACTGCCGACGTATTCACCAAGGCCTTGGCGCCTGGTGACCACCATAGGTTCTGTGTGCAGCTAGGGCTTGTTGACGCTCGTGCTCGGTTACTGTAGACTTGCTTCTTGTTGCTTGCTCTGCTTGTTCCTGTATCTATACATACTGTGAACTCTTGAACTGGCGTTGTGGCCCTTTGCTTGTGCTCGATTGTGTGGTGACTTTGTGATCCACCTTGAGCTTGCTGTGTTTCTTCTCTTGACTGGTCTTGTGACCCTTTGTTTCCCTTGGTTGCTTTGATGCCCCTCACTTAGCCTATGGGGGTGTGTCAAATGTTTATATATATTAAATGTTAGTTATTCTAGGCTACAGTGAGTTGCCCTCTAAAGGGTACAACACTCTCTAGGCCGACACTTGTATCTCACTGTTCCCACTTACTCGACCATACTTTCGACACTTCCTAATTCGAAGACGGATCAATATTTTTATCCGCTGGGAGGACCGCACTTTAACTAAGGAAAGCTTGATGCACACATGCAACATAGAAAGTTAGGGGATTAAGTGATGTGTTTGTATTGACATAAGCCGAGGGATTTTTGAGGGAGGGAGTAGTGTAAACATTTCGATTGCCCACACCTGCTTTCACCGCGTACATCACTACCAAGCCCGTTCAGTGTGGTCGCTCCTTCAAAGCATAGGGAAGGGAGGGAGGACAACACCAGCTGCTCGAAACAGGAGCGCCGCCAGCATTTGCATCTCGTCCCGTCCAGTGTATCGGCTCGACACGAAGACGGATCTGTCTCTTAAGACACACGTTTGCAGGCTTTTCTTTCAGGGAAAATATGCCACTCGTAATCAACAACGGTCTCAATAATATGTTTGGTAAGAAATAACAGGTACGGTCACTACAATGAGTGTTTTCACGTGTTTGATAAAATGTTTTACGGAATCAGTCACAATCAACTGGGAAAAAGAAACGCGATTTGTCACAGATGAAACTCCCGCCCAAAAAATATAAAAACCAAAACAAATTTGGATGCATTTTCGGATGAATCAACCCTAAACACAACTCGCCAGGTGTTTAGGGTTGATCCGTTCCCAAACCGCTTCCGATTCCGATTGGGATTTTGTTTTTTTAGAAGTTAGCTGTGTCAGAGGTCCACTGGTGATCCCCGATTGATCCTAAGGAAGGGTTACAAGCACGTCGGCCTGGGGGGTTATGGGCGCACTCACCCGCTACACAAACAAGCCCTTTTATCCCAGTGGTTAGTGGCTGGGATTCTGACATGGTATCAGAGCGAAGGTCTCGGGTTCGAATCCCAGTGTGTGCACCTCGGTCATCTCAGTGCGAGGGGGGTGTCAGAGGTCCACTGGAGATCCCCGATTGATCCTAGGGAAGGGTTACAGGCACGACGGCCTGGGGGGTTATGAGCGCACTGACCCGCCACTGAAACAAGCCCTTTTATCCCTGTGGTTAGTGGCTGGGATTCTGACATGGTATCAGAGCGAACGTCTCGGGTTCGAATCCCGGTGTGTGCACTTCGGGCATCCCAGTGCGGGGGGGGGTGTCAGAGGTCCACTGGTGATCCCCGATTGATCCTAGGGAAGGGTTAAAGACACGTCGGCCTGGGGGGTTATGGGCGCACTCACCCGCTACACAAACAAGCCATTTTATCCCAGTAGTTTGTGGCTGGGATTCTGACAAGCTGATTGGTTGGACGCGAGCGGGAATTTTGTAGAGTTTCAAGAAATTTTGGCGGGAGTTACATGTGTGACCATTCGCGTGATTTTTTACCTGTTGTTAGTGACTGAATCCGTGACCCCACTTAAATCCTGAAGTGGCCCAGTCAAGTAAAATGGGACTTTCGAAGGATGAGGTTGCGGGATCAAACCCCAGTGTCGGCGAGTTCCGCCAGCCCCCCAGAAGGGGGTTTCGCACTGCTCATCTAGGAGTGGATATGCCTTACCTCGATACCCAGCAAGGCGTGTAAACAAGTGGGTAGGCAGATTACGATCGACAGGCTCCAAACCCAAAGGGGGCTCCCCCCCTCCTTTACCTTTACCGTGACCCCACTTACCAAACCTGTCAGCAAACCCGATACAGTGATGGTACGCGTTAAAATTTTACCATTCATTTTATCGAGTCCCATGTTGGTTACTTGTGACATATTTTCCCTTTCTTTCGGACCCCATTGAATTCACCAAGTTCCCACGAGATTTGCGTGCGTGTTGAGGGATGGATGGGAGGTGTCTGACTAATTCTCTGCAATACTCAAACAATGCTTACGATATTCAAGCCATTGTACATCTCTGAAGAAGGGCTCTGTTCGATAGCGAGGGTGACCTCGCCAGAAAATCATTGAGGTGACCTTGTTTGTAGGGCGGGAAATGGTTTGCGACCCCATGTGATGGTACATAGATTCCACCAGCGTGAGTGACCCCCCTACGAGCTCCTTGGTTTCCCGCCCCAATTCTAAAGCTTGGAGGGAATTTCAACAGGGTAGTTTGACATCACAGTGCGCAGAAACAATTAATTCCGCCTAATGATTAGGGTATCATTACAGCCCCTCCCTATTAGAACACCAGACCATTGTGGGGTCATTGCCAATGCTACTTTTCAAATAAGTTGCCCCACTGACAGACCAATGGGCTTTTAAGGGATAGTCTAAAAAACGACCAGTTTCCCTATGTTTAGCTGCCCAAATGTAGTGTAAAGAAAACCTGGTCATGCCAGGCGAATCTCGAAAGCCCCTTTTTTTGTGGGGTGGTGGGGCTTTTTTTTGTTGTCAAAAGCCTTTTTTCCCTTTAATTGTCGCCGACCCAGGAACATCTTGGGGAACCCTCGACGAGCAACAATTCCCTTCAAAGGGCCATCTTGGCCGTGAATAGAGACGGCATTGGGTCGGTCGCAATAATACACTGCCGGCGTAGTCCCACCACATGCCTTTTGTCGCAACCCTGAACCATTTGGGCGACAGAGCCAAACAAAATGGTTGCATCGTGGTGGCCCCAGGAGCTATCGAACAGGGCCAAGCTACCTTTTCACCAAGAGAGTGATAAGCCGTCGCAACCTAGCCTAGCGTTATAGCTAATACAATAGCAGCGAAGCACAGAATTCTGACGCGTTGTAGTTATAGAAGTGGCAATATCAGAGTGGCACCGCTGGCGCTGCCATCTTTCCTACTAGCAGTAATCAACCTTCCCACATTGGCGAACGAGTTTCCAACACGCGACGAGATGCGTCATAAGCGCGAAAAGGACCTTTCCCTGTGTAGCTGCACCTACTCGTGTTCCGGCGGCACCCCGGGAATCGCGGGAGGGTTCGTTCGTGACTCCATGCGGAGTCAAGTCATGTTTAGCATCGAGGGTACGAGGGGCGGTCCAGCGGACTGCTGCTCCAGATGCTCGCCAGCCAATGGATGCTTCTGTCAAAACATATATGCTTATGTTGTTTAGGCTATATGGGTGTTAGCACTAGGGGGTACAGAATTTCACTCGATGTTGTTCTTGTACCCCTCCCCTTGACCTAATGACCATCCTATTCTTCTCGACAGCTCCTTCTATCAATACGTTTTGTCCATCGAGGGAGACGGCGCTTCGTGAGTGCTGGAAATCATGTAATGTTGACGCACCAGATCAGATAAGTACCGAGTATTACTAGTTATGCGGCCAGCGTGTCTCGGATGTAATGGCCCGTCGACGAGATTAGTGTCTCACCAATGTCGTTAAGCCTCTTCAATCCCATTGGCAATTGTCCCTCTTATGCAGTCCTCCTGCATGCATCCATACGAGGGTATGGTGGATTATTTGATGTACATGTACGGAAACCGCTGTTCCCTTGGAAGATCAGCATCGTGTCGGGTCGCCAGGCTGTACAGATTCTGGGGCTGTTAACAACCCGCACCTTGTCGCCGCCCACACCACGCCGCGGTGCGACTTTAACGACAGCCCTCCGGACCAAGCGATTTGCCTGTTAACCGATCGTGATGTCCACGTGAATGGTCTGCTCCGCATAGGCTACAGCGAGTGTAACGCATCGTCTTCCTACCCTACGAACACTCCTAGCTATGACTCTCTAAAGCGCTACCTACGTAAGGTAGCGACTTAGGAGAGGAGAAGGTTGGAGGAGATGAAGGTGTCAGAATGTTATAATTGTCTAGCCTGCAGTGGGGTACTCTATTGCGAGTACAACCCAATTAGGGTTTCCTATATGTATGCCAACTGCTGTTAGTGCAAACCCTCCTTTCTTCAATTCTGTTTCTGCCTGCTGATTCTAACATGGTATCAGAGCAGGTCGACCCCCTTGGGTCGATCCTGTGGGTGGGCCCGCCACCCAACTGCTTCCGCTGCTGTTCTGCTTCTCGCGCGCCTCGGGCGTGCACCGTCTTCTTCCTGCCGTGCGCTTGGGGCGCGCGGCGAGTTTCTGCCCGCCGTGCGCCCCGAGGCGCGCGGCGGTTTCCTACCGTGGGGGTCCCGCGCGCGCCCTTGCCCTGTCCGTCGCGTCGCCCTGGGGGACCCGCGCGCTGCCCCCGCTGCCCCGTCGGTGGTCGCGTCGCCCCGCCACCCCGTTGCGCCGCCCTGGGGAGCCGCGCGCGACCCCCTGCTGCCCCGTCGACGGTCGCGTCGACCCGGTGGACCCGCGCGCGACATCCTGTCGACCCTCGCGTCGCCCCCCCGGGACCCGCGAGCCGCCCCTGGAGCCGTGCGCGACCCCCCCGCTGCCCCGTCGCGGCGCCCTGGGGGGCTGCGCGCGGCCCCTCGCTGCCCCATGGTGGCGCCCTGGGGGCCGCGCGCCTTCCCCCGCGCTCCTAGCCCGTGCCACCCGTTTTAGGGTTTGGGGGTGGGGAGTGTGGGGGTGGCGGTTGTGGGGGTGCTGGTTGTGTGCCCCGTCCCCTACTCCTCCTCCTCCTCCGTCTCCCGCTGCTGCAGCTGCCGCTCAGGGGGGTGGGTGTGTGGGAGCCAAAGGAATGGCGCTAGGGGGGTGACGTGGGAGTGGAGTTAGGGGTTCAGCAGGGGGTGTGTGTCAAGGGTGTGGGTCAGTTGGAGGAGGTTGTGTGGAGGTAGCTGTCGTGTCGCCTGCAGCGCCTGTAGTCCGTCGCCCTTGCTTCGGTAGCCAGTGAGCCTGTTGCACCAGTCGCCAGTGGGTCCGTTGCTCCTGCCGCTCGTCTTAGCCGCGGAGCCAGTCACTCCAGTAGTCCGTCGCCCTTGCTTTGGTAGCCACTGAGTCAGCCGCTCCTGTGCCCGTGCCTCTGCAGCTTCAGTCGTTGCCTCCCATTCTTTATGCTCCAACTACTCTCTTGGTGAAGCTACTCCATCACTCTCAAAGCTTCAACTACCAAGTCTTCAAGACTTAAGACTAGCATAGGGACTAGTTTACCTTGTGTGTATTTGCTATTGGCGTTTTATAAGCCTATTATAAATCTTTTTGTGGGCATTGGTTATAAGCCCGGGTCTTCATGGTGATTTTAATGGCAATTATTTATAAGCCCGTGTTACATTTGGTATTCAGAGCTTTGGTTATCCTTGGCCCTGTGTGGCTAACTAGATTTTTTTTGTACGAGTCTCTAGATCTTGGATCTAGTATAATCTTAAGCTCTTTTAGAGAAGAGTTGAGAAACTCCAAGATCTTTCTTCAAGGATTTCCAAGATCTCAAAGCTCACTGAGCTTTAAGAGAATTTATTCTCTGCCCACCTTTGTTGAAAAGAATATTTCTATTTCCTTTTTGGGATAGAAGATTTATTTAAGTATTTTTCTGCACCTTTCTCTTCGTGAGAATCTTGATCTATATACAAGATTTCTGTTTTTTTTTTCAGAATCCCTTGCCTATCACCTTGGGTGGTAGAGGACTCTTATCAATACCATAATTCTTAAATAAAAGGGAAACATTCTCCTTAAGCCCCAACTCTTAACAACTCCTCTATGACTATTCCTCATGAGAGGCACCAAAGGAGGATGTCCTTATGACCTTAGTTGAGGAGCTGGAAGACTTTCCTGACCTTGACCTTAATGTTGAGAACGTCATAGGGGACCTTCTTGTGGAAGAGGAAGAAGCACTGGGAAACCAGGAGGAGAATGGAGAACAGGAAGGGCTTGATTACCTCGGCACGTATGACAACTTTCCGGAGGAGTTAGAAAAACTTCAATCCATGGTGGCCGAGCAAGCATCTTCCTTGCTGCAGCAGAAATGCCGGGTCAATGAGCTTGAGACTCAGGTTGCTGAGCAGAATGCCTCAATTGACACGTTCAAAGTCCAGCTTAACAAAGTCACTGCCGAGGCTCGTCAATTTAAGAGGTCTCTTTGCCTCAAGGCCAACTAGATCAAGAGCCTTGAGAATACTTTGCAGCAGCTCAATGCTACGTGCATTAACCTTGAATCGACGTGCACGACGCTGCAAGCGCAGAATAGGGAGCTTAGGAGGGGCGGAATTTATCGCCCCCCTCCCAACAATGGGCAGCCTTCCACTTCTGCCGGAGCTCCAACGGAGCAGCCAATGTCGCCTGATGCGTCCGCATTTGGATCGCTCCCCACTGCCTTCCCGATTTTCATTCATGGCAAGACGAACGTGGAATCTTGGCTTCATCATGTGAAGGAAATGCTTTCCATCCACAACGTGCGTCCCGACGCACGTGTTATTGCTGCTACGGGTGCTCTCGATGAGACTGCGCGTAACACAGTCTATAGCACTATGAAGCTTGCCAAGGCCACGTCGGCCACCTTCAGATGGTCCGATTATTGCAGCGCGATGAAGGACGCTTTCCATGTGCAAAAGACTGACATGGAAGTGCGCAGCCGCATCAAGAGCATGCAGTGCGTCGCACTGTTCAGGAGTACGCCAATGAGTTCAAACGGACTATGTTACTCCTGACCGTCGCTCTCACTGAGAACGAGACAATGCCGTCGTTCTACGAAGGCTTACCGCAGTGGCTTCGCGATAGGCTGGTGCTGGGCATGAACCAGTACGCTACGCACAAGGAGCTCAAAACAGCTGACATTGAGCTTGACGTAAGCGTCCGCACCTGCCTTAATGCCGCCAAGGGTCGCAGAGCCAGCAGATTGGCCCACAGCCTAAGAAGCCCTTTCACAAGGGTGACCAGCAGAGGAACGGAACTCCTTTTTGCACCTACGCAAGAGATGGGTCATACGAGGGGGCAGTGCCGTACGCTGAAAAAGGCTGAGGATTCTGGCAAGCTGTAGCAGACAAACAAGAAGGGAGATGCAGGACCTTCAGGCTTGCGCCGAGATTTTCACAAGTCTAACGAAGGCGTGGGTGCCTAGCTGGACAGGTAGATCGAGGTGATGAAGCTTACGTCCTTTGTGACGATGATCTATAAAAGCTAGAGAAACTTGCTGAGTGCAAAATCTATTGTTTGTTAGCTTCTTCTTTGAGTGAAATTCTGTTTTTCTACGTCGATTGCACCCACTTACACACCTATCTATCGAAACACTCAGAGATAAGTTCTCTGTCATTTGCTGCACCGTGGATGTGTTGCCTCCCATAATGGAATTGGTGGGTCATTGTACCCAAGAGCACACACTGACTTCAAACAGTCTGGTGACTTGCACAATCAAAGGCAAACATTTTCCTATGCTTAAAGGATGGACGGTACTTGCCGCAGATGAAAGCTTTGGCTGGGGACTTCAAGGAGGTTTTCGAACCGATTTCTGATGGACTCCCTCCAGACCGCGCTGTGGGTCATACCATTTCTGTAGAGCCTGGAAAGGCACCACCATTTCGACCTCTCTATCGCCTCAGTCCAGCTAAGTACGAAGAGGCTAAGCAACAAATCGAATATTATTTGAAAAAGGGATGGATTAAACCCAGTGCATCACCATACGGAGCACCAATCTTGTTTGTTAACAAGAAGGATGGAGGTCTACTCTGTCTAACTATTATGTTGTGTGTGTTGTGTAGGCTGTAGTGGGGTAGCCTATATGGGGTACTATTATAGTCTACAGTCCACTTAGGGGTCGCGGATGCCCATGAAACCGCCTCAGTAGAAACTGACGACTTCGAACCGCCTCTGTTAAAAACGCCTTCACAATCACCTCCGATAACACACGAGGCTGAAACTTGGACAGCAATTAGCCTTAGGTGTCTGCTTTCTAACGGTATATTGCTTGCTTTCATCAGAGGTGTATGCGCTACGCAGTGAACGAAAACGTAAGCTCGGCTGAAAAACGTGTATTCTCATTGATGCAAGGAAGAGGTGAGTACAACATGGCCTAGGGAACTCTTAAGGGGTTGGGATCATCCTGGGAACTCAGAGAAGGTTGAGTCCTAGGGGAGAAAGGCTAGAGAAGGATGAAAATATCCTAGCTAGGTCAGCAAAGCCAACTTGGATGTTCAGAGCTGTACCCAAGGCTACCAATGGTGAGTCAAGCCAACCATGAGTCAGCTTGCCTTCCCACTTGCACCCTCTTGCAAGCTGCTTCTAGGAAGACCACACTTCTCAAAAGGAGGGTGGTAGAGTCCCAATTGACCACCTGTATTTCTTGTCTCATTCTCTGTCCCTGCACCATTGGCATGACAACAATGAAAAGGTGGCAAGGAAAATGCTGTCAACAGTGCACCATGACTACGGAACAATGACTTTCGACAACTGCCACGCAATGCTCCGATCTTGGATCGTTCTGAAACTTAGTCATCACCTGTGAAACGGAGCAAAAAACTGCCAGACCGATTTTCAGACCATTCAGAGCTCGGTAGACGAGTCAGAAGCCGAAATGGTGAACTCGGGTGTTACCAAATAAAGAGTAACACACACTTCCGGGATGCCATAAGTCTTGAAACTTAAAATGTTGTCATGCCCTGTTAACTGCTTCAAAAACTCTGAAACTTTGAGGGTTTAAAGAATACATGTTGAAGAACCTCCCCACAAAATTCCAGAAGCTGAGCAGGCTTGTAGGCCGAATGGGAGTGCGATGACCGTGCCACTGTAATGTGTTGGCACAACAGGTACAACCTAATTAGGGTTATACTTGTACCAACTTTCTGCCTAATGATTGATTCCTGCTCGTTAGTTTCTGACATGGTTTCAAAGCAGTAGGTCCGTAGGACCTTTTTTTTCGGGCCCACCATTACCTAGTGACCCACTGCGGTTACCGCGCTACCCCACGCCCTGCCCTGCGCTGCACCGTCAGCGCGCGCCCTGCCCTGCCCTGCCTTGCGTCACACTGCCCGTGCACGCCCTGCCCCGCGTCGCGCTGCCCCGCACATGCCCTGCCCTACCTCGCGTCGCGCTGCCCCGCGCACGCCCTGCCCTGCCCCGCGTCGCGCTGCCCCGCGCACGCCCTGCCCTGCCCCGCGTCGCGCTGCCCCGCGCACGCCCTGCCTTGCCCCGCGTCGCGCTGCCCCGCGCATGCCCTGCCCTGCCTCGCGTCACGCGCCCTTGCAGCCCGTCGCGTCGCACGCCCCTGTTGCCCGTCGCGCCGTGCGCCCCTGCTGCCCGTCGCGTTGCCCGTGCGGGCTGCCCTAGCCCGTCGCGTCGCCTGTACGCCCTGCCCCTTCCTGTCGCGTCGCCCGTGCGGGCTGCCCCAGCCCGTCGCGTCGCCCGTCCGCCCTGCCTGCCCGTCGCGTTGCCCGTGCGGGCTGCCCCAGCCCGTCGCGTTGCCCGTCCACCCTACCCCTGTCCGTCGCGTAGCCCGTGCGGGCTGCCCCAGCCCGCAGCGTCGCCCGTCCACCCTGCCTCCCCGTGCGCCGCCCCTGCCTGCCTGCGCACCGCCCCTGCCTGCCCCGCGTCGCGCCGCCCTGCGCACGCCACCCAGGTGCCGCCCCTTGCAGCCCAGACGCCGCCCGTCTGCAGCCCGCGCGCCGCCCCTTGCAGCCCGCCCGCTGCCCCCCCCCCCCCCCCCCCCCCCCCCCCTTGCAGCCCCGCACGCCGCCCTGCTCACCGCGTGCCGCCCCTGCCTGTCCGCGCGCCGCCCTGCTCTGGCCGCGCGCTGCCCTTCCCTGACCGTGCACCGCCCCGACCTACCCTAGTGCCTCCTCGCCGCCCTGCCTTCCATGCGTGCTACCCTACTGTTCGCATGACTTCTCTTCACGGTAGCGGTGGGAGTGGTGGCGGCGGTGGCGGTAGCAGTGGGAGTGGTGGCGGCCGTAGTAGCAATTGCTGTGGAGCTGTTCGATGGGGAGTTTCTTGCGGTGGCCAGATGCAGCTGCAGCGGCGTCCGTACGAGACCCTTCCGCCCCAGTAGCTGCATGAGTGGTATGCTAGTAGGAGTGGTGGTGGCGGCAGTAGTGGCAGTCGCTGTGCAGCTGTTCAGTTGGGAGTTTCTGGCAGAGGCCTAGTGCAGCTGCAGCGGCGTCCGTGCAAGGCCCTTACGCCCCAGCAGCTTCGTGAGTGTTACGCTCAGCGTGGGGCGTCTCGGCGTAGTGCTCGCTGCCTGTACGTCATTCGCACAGGTGATCGGGCTGGTCAGACTTGCGTGACAGTTGGTCATAGACGGTCCCGCTGCTTCTCCTGTCTGAGCGACACCTGGCGCGCAAAGTTTGGCGACTCGGCTGAGCTTCCCTGCTAGCTAGAGCTGCTTAGGCAGGGTGTGGATATCTTTGCTCTAGACTACGACGCTATCCTCACTGCCGTGTATGCTTTGACTATTAGTACTGAGGGTGACTGTTATCTGTGTGTGCCGCCCGACCCCGGTATAGAGGCTGCTGTCAGAACATTATAGCTCATGCATATTGTGTAGGCTATAGTGGGGTAGCCCATAAGGGGTACAACCCAATTAGGGTTATGACTTGTACCCAATTCATTGATAGTTCATTCATTCCTTGTTTCTTCTCATGGTATCGAGCAGGTTCCCCCGTGGGAACTGTTCCTAGGGCCCACCGTTTTTTTTTTTTCCTGCCCGGAGCGCACTCAGCCCCTGCCCGAGTCGCGCTCCCCTCTCTCGCGCCGCCCTAGCGGCCCCTTAGCGCCGCCCTCGCGGCCCCTTCGAGCCGCCCTCGCGGCTCTATCCGCCGCCCTTCGCGGCCCCTACTCCGCCGCCCTCGCGGCCCCGATCCGCCGCCCTCGCGGCCCCGATCCGCCGCCCTCGCGGCCCCGCTCCGCCGCCCTCGCGGCCCCGATCCGCCGCCCTCCGCGGCCCCGATCCGCCACCCTCGCGGCCCCGCTCCGCCGCCCTCGCGGCCCCGATCCGCCGCCCTTCGCGGCCCCGATCCGCCGCCCTCGCGGCCCCTACTCCGCCGCCCTCGCGGCCCCGATTCGCCGCCCTCGCGGCCCCGATCCGCCGCCCTCGCGGCCCCTACTCCGCCGCACTCGCGGCCCCTACTCCGCCGCCCTCGCGGCCCCAATCCGCCGCCTTCGCGGCCCCGATCCGCCGCCCTAGCGGCCTCCGGCCCCTGCTCCTACGGCCCCGGCGCTTGCTCCTACGGCCCCCGCGCCTACTCCTACGAGCAGCCCACCCGCCGAGCCGCCCAGCAACCGAGCAGCCCAGCCGCTGAGCCGCCGAGCCGCCCAGCAACCGAGCCGCCCAGCCGCCGAGCCGCCCAGCAGCCGAGCCGCCCAGCCGCCGAGCCGCCCAGCAGCCGAGCCGCCCAGCAGCCGAGCCGCCCAGCCGCCGAGCCGCCCAGCAGCCGAGCCGCCCAGCAGCCGAGCCGCCCTGCCGCCGATACGCCCAGCAGCCGAGCCGCCCAGCAGCCGAGCCGCCCCGCCGCCGAGTCGCCGAGCCGCCCTGCAGCCGAGCCGCCCGAACCGCCCTGTCCGGTAAGAGCAGCGCCTCTCTCACAGCACTGCCCTCACCCTACTGTTTGCACTGCTAGTCTACTGCTGTCATGGCTACCCCTAGTGTCCTCGCTTTTGACGCTGAGGGTCGGGCCATTGACTTTGACGTCTGGATAGATGACCTGCAGCTTTTCTTACAGTGCGACAGAGCAGACGGCCTCTCCCTCTTTGACCTCACTTCTGGTGCCTCTCCTGCCCCCGCTGCTGATGCTGACGCCACTGTTCGCTCACAGTGGGCCACGCGCGATGCTGCTGCACGTCTTGCTGTGCGTCGCCACCTACCTACCTCTGAGCGTGCGCACTTTAGCCAGTACAAGAGTGCTCAGACCTTGTACGACGCTGTAGTTGCACGCTACTCCTCCCCTGCCACTGCTGTACTGAGCCGCCTCATGCTACCGTACCTCTTCCCTGACCTTGCTGCCTTTCCCACAGTCGCTGACCTCATTACGCACCTCCGCACTAGTGACACTCGCTACCGCGCTGCGCTTCCTGCTGAGTTCTGCGCCAAGAACCCCCCCCCCATGTACATCACCCTCTACTACATAGTCACCCGTCTCCCTGACTCCCTTCGCGTAGTCAGGGACCACTTCCTCTCGGTTTGTCCCACCACTCTCACCGTTGACCTCCTCGAGAAGGCCCTCCTAGCAGCAGAAAAGAGCATAGTCGCCGTAGGAGCCTCTCGTGGTGACCCTTGCACCCCCATCTTTGAGGGGTGTTCCCCCTCCCCTCTTTTGCCCTCTGTTGCCTCTGCTGCTGCGGCCGACCTCGCTGGTTTGGAGTCGGTTGGGGCAGCGTCTACCCCTAGCGGGAGACGCCGCCCCGGCAGGGGCAAGGGGGGCAGGGGCGCTGGAGGAGCTAGCGGGAGCGGTGGAGACGGCGGTGGAGGCGGTGGAGGAGGTGGGGGTGGCGGTGGGGGTGGTGGCGGGGGTGGAGGTGTAGGTGGCGGCAGTGGAGGCGCAGGCGGCAGCGGCGGTGGCGGAGGGAGCGGAGGTGGCGGCGGTGGAGGAGGAGGCGGCGGAGGAGGTGGAGCTGGTCGGGGTGGCGCTGCGCAGAGGGTCAGCTCCGGTGGTGGTCAGCGCCAGCAGCAGCAGCAGCAGCAGCAGCAGCAGCAGCGCACTCGTGACGTCCCCTCCCCTCAGCAGCTCCGTGAGTGGTACACTGCACGCCAGAGGGGTGGGGGTACTGGTCCGTGCACCTACGTCCTGCGCACCGGCGACCGCGCGGGTGAGCAGTGCGGGGGTGCGCACTCCACCCAGCGCTGCTTTGGCCGCCTGACGGACGCTTGGCGTCACCAGTTCCCTGAGGCCACTGAGATCCCCCGCTGGGGTGAGCTGTCTAGGGCGGGTGTAGCTGTCTTTGACCTTGACTTTGATGCTATTCTTGCTGCCATGTATACTGCGACTATTAGTGATGAGGGTGACTGTTACCGGTGTTTTCCGCCCGACTCGGGCATTGAGACTGCTGCTCTAGGTCCTGGTGAGGCTGCTGCTCTAGGTGCTAGCGAGGCTGCTGCTCTAGGTGCGTCTGCTCCCTCAGGTACTGGTGAGTCTGCTCTCTCACGTTCTGCGTCGGCTTCGGCCTCCCACACCTTTACCCTTGACTCGGGGGCTTCTCGCTCCTTCTTTCGAGACCGCACCACACTCACGCCGCTTGGCCGGCCAGTTGCGGTATCTCTGGCAGACCCCTCTGGGGGTCCTGTCCTTGCTCACTTCTCCACTGTCCTCCCGTGTCCGGCGGCCCCCTCTGGCACCCTGTCTGGTCTTTACCTCCCCTCGTTCTCTACGAACTTGGTGAGTGGTGCTGACCTACAGGATGCGGGGGTTCACCAGTTCACTCCTGCGAGTCAGCGGGTGACCCACTGCACGGATGCTCGGACAGGCCGACACCTGGCCACGTTTACACGTCGGCCGGGGTCGAGCCTGTACACACTGACCACTGCGTCTCCTCCGGTCCCTGCGTCTGGTCAGGTAGCTGCATCGGGTCAGGTGTTTGCTGCAGCGTCCAGGTCTGGTCCTGAGTCTGCCCCCTGCTCGTGTCGCCTCCTGTCTCACGAGACTCTCCTCTGGCACCACCGCCTTGGTCACCCCTCCCTGCTTCGTCTCCGGAGCATGGCCTCCCGTGTCCTTGTCTCTGGTCTTCCCCGGTCCCTCCCTCCACTTCCTCCGGGGCCTGGCCCTACCTGCGTCCCCTGTGTCGAGGGACGACAGCGGGCTACCCCTCACTCCTCCCAGTTTCCTCCGACAGAGGCCCCGCTGCAGACGCTTCACATGGACGTGTGGGGCCCGGCCCGCGTCCGTGGACAGGGTCACGAGCGCTACTTCCTGCTGGTGGTTGACGACTACTCGCGTTACACCACAGTCTTCCCCTTGCGCAGCAAGGGTGATGTCACTGAGGTGTTGATCGACTGGATCCGCGCAGCTCGTCTCCAGCTCAGGCGGAGCTTCGGCTCGGACTTTCCTGTTCTGCGTCTGCACTCTGACAGAGGCGGAGAGTTCTCCTCTGGCCTTCTGCGAGCCTACTGTCGTGCACGAGGCATCCGCCAGACCTTCACGCTTCCGGACTCTCCACAGCAAAATGGGATTGCTGAGCGCCGCATTGGCATGGTCATGGACGTTGCCCGTACGTCCATGATGCATGCGGCTGCCCCCCATTTTCTGTGGCCGTTTGCGGTTCGGTACGCGGCGCATCAGATCAACCTTCAGCCCAGGGTCTCCATGCCGGAGACCTCCCCAGCCTTGCTGTGGACGGGGAAGGTTGGCGATGCGTCTGCGTTCCGTGTCTGGGGATCTCGGGCGTTTGTCCGCGACTTGTCTGCGGACAAGCTGTCCCCTCGTGCTGCTCCTTGCGTCTTCCTGGGTTTCCCCCCTGACGCCCCAGGGTGGCAGTTCTACCACCCCACCTCTCGCCGTGTTCTGTCCTCCCAGGACGTCACGTTCGACGAGTCGGTCCCCTACTACCGCCTCTTCCCCTACCGCACTCCGTCCCTCCCCCCGCCACCGCTCTTCCTGGTACCAGGTCCCCCCCCGGTAGACCCCCTCCCCCCTCAGGGTCCTGCCCCTTCAGGTGTGTCCCAGGTAGACGCTGTTGAGCCTGTCGAGGTCGCTGGTGACTCTGGTGCTGCTGAGGGTGCTGAGCCTGGGAGTGCTGACTCTGGGGGTGCTGAGCGTGTGGGTGCTACGCCTGGGGGTGCTGAGCCTGAGGGTACTACGACTGGGGGTGCTGAGCCTGGGGGTGCTGAGTCTAGGGGTGCTACGCCTGGGGGTGCTGCGTCTGGGGGTGCTGAGCCTGGGGGTGCTACGCCTGGAGGTGCTGAGCCTGGGGGTGCGGAGCCTGAGGGAGCTGGGCCTGCTGGTGCTGTGCCTGGCGGTTCTCCGGGTGCTTCTTCTCGCCGGGAGCCACTCTCTCCACAGGAGCTGCGTGAGTGGTTTGCCCGGCGCTGGAGGAGAGCTGCTGGAGCTGGAGGAGCTGCGGGTACTGGAGTTTCTGTTGCTGCTGAGGGAGCTGGTGCCACGGGTCCCGGAGGTGCTCGTACTGGGCGTACTGGAGCTGCTGGACCTGCGGGTACTTCTGGAGCTGGAGCTGCTGCGGGTGTTGGCGCGGAGGCTACTCCTGTCGGTCCTGGAGGCGGTCCTGCTGGGGGTACTGCTGGTGCTGCTGGGGGTACTGGAGCTGGAGCTGCTAATGGTGCTGGTGCTGCCACAGGGGGTGCTGGTGCTGTCCCTACTGTGTCTGGAGTCGCCGCGCGGCCTCGGCCGTACTTCGTTCCGCTCCTTCAGCAGGTTCTTGGTCTCCCGTCTTCTACTGGTCCTCCTCCTACCTTAGAGTGTCCACAGCCTGTCCCGTCGCAGTTACAGTTACAGCCGGCCTCCCCACTGCCTGCTCCGTCTCCCTACACTGGTCCTACTGGAGGTCTTGCTGAGCGTCGTGAGCCTGCGTCTCGCCCTGCGTCGCCTGTCCGTGCTGCTCGCACTAGTGGTTGTGGTTCGCGTCAGCGTCCTCCTCCTGTCCCTGGCACGCACCGGATGTCTCTGCGTCCGTCCACTGCTCCTCTGCGTGCCCCTTTGCCTTCTCCTCCTGAGTCTTCTCTTCCTGCTCTTGCCGACCCGGAGTCGGACTCTCTTCGTGCTGCCAGTCCTACTATCACGCGTCTCCTTGCTACTGTTGTCACTGACCCTTCCTTAGAGTCCACTGCTGCGTCTGCCCTAGTTGCTGAGCTCGTCGACTTTGCTGCTCGCTGTCGCCTAGACTATGTCGCCAGTCTTGTTGCTGAGTCTGAGTCTGTCTGTCCTCCGTCCGTCGGGGGTGAGTGTGCCCTTGGCACGGACGTCCTTGAGGACAGTCAGGAGGAGTTCCAGTGCTTGGCCGCTGCTTCACCTCATCTCGTGTCCGTACTGCTTACCCCTGAGGGAGACCCGGATGCACTTGACATCCCGACTCCGCGCTCTTACGCGGAGGCGATAGAGGGTCCCTACTCCTCTCAGTGGCAGGCAGCTATGGACGCAGAGATGGCTTCCTGGAAGTCCACAGGCACCTACGTTGACGCTGTTCCCCCTCCTGGGGCGAACATCGTCAGTGGCATGTGGATTTTCAGGGTGAAGCGGCCGCCGGGTTCTCCGCCTGTCTTCAAGGCGCGTTACGTGGCTCGAGGCTTCAGTCAGCGGCAGGGAGTTGACTACTTTCAGACCTTCTCTCCCACCCCGAAGATGACCACTCTTCGGGTACTGCTGCACGTAGCTGCTCACCGTGACTACGAGCTACACTCTCTTGACTTCAGCACTGCTTTCTTGCAGGGCAGCCTGCACGAGGAGATCTGGCTGCGTCGCCCACCTGGTTTCACTGGGTCTTTTCCTCTTGGCACCCAGTGGAGCCTACGGCGGCCAGTCTACGGTCTCCGCCAGGCACCGCGTGAGTGGCACGACACACTGAGGACTACACTTGCGGCTCTTGGGTTTGCTCCCTCTACTGCCGACCCGTCGCTGTTTCTGCGCAACGACACTTCTTTGCCGCCGTTCTACATCCTCGTGTACGTCGACGACTTGGTCTTTGCCACAGCTGACACTGCTGGACTCGCCCACGTGAAGTCCGAGCTGCAGAAGAGACACACGTGCACTGACCTGGGTGAACTGCGCAGCTACCTTGGCTTGCAGATCACTCGGGACAGAGCACGCCGCACCATTACCCTGACTCAGTCACACATGGTGCAGCAGGTCCTTCAGCGCTTCGGCTTCACGTACTCCTCGCCTCAGGCCACTCCTCTGCCTACTCGCCACTCGCTCTCAGCTCTGCCTTCGGATGAGTCCGTAGAGTCGAGTGGCCCGTACCCAGAGCTTGTTGGCTGCCTCATGTACCTGATGACCTGCACACGACCTGACCTTGCATACCCTCTTAGCATTCTCGCACGCTATGTTGCTCCTGGGAGACACAGACCGGAGCACATGGCTGCAGCGAAGAGGGTGTTGCGCTACTTGTGCAGTACGTCGGGCATGGGGCTTGTGCTTGGAGGGCAGAGTCCAGTGGTCCTTACTGGGCACGCAGACGCTTCTTGGGCTGACGACCAGGCTACGCAGCGGTCGTCACAGGGTTACACCTTCAGCCTTGGTTCCGGCTCTGTTTCGTGGCGGGCTACTCGCTCGTCTTCTGTTCTCGGCTCCAGTTGTGAGGCTGAGATCTACGCAGGAGCCATGGCTGCACAGGAGCTTCGCTGGCTCACCTACCTGCTGACTGACCTCGGAGAGCCGCCTCGTTCTCCTCCAGTGCTGTACGTAGACAACAAGGCCATGCTGGCCTTGTGTCGGGAGCAGCGACTGGAGCACAGAACGAAGCACATTGCTCTCCGCTACTTTCTTGCTCGTGAGCTGCAGCAGCGTGGTCAGCTGCGTCTTGCGTACGTGGCCTCTGAGGCCAACACTGCTGATATCTTCACCAAGGCGCTTGCGCCTTGTGACCATCAGCGCTTCTGTACTCAGCTGGGCCTTGTGCCTACCTTGCCTCACTTGCTCACCTCTTGACCGTGCTTGTACTGTTACATATATATATACCTGCTCTTGCTTGTCTAGCCTTTTTATATATATGTACTCCTGCATGTGAACTGGCCTTGTGGCCTTGAACTTGTGCTCGGAATGTGTGGTGACTTTGTGATCCACCCTGAGCTTGCTTTGCTTTGCTTTACTTGACTGGTCTTGTGACCCCTTGTTCTCCCCCACTTTGCCTATGGGGGTGTGTCAGAACATTATAGCTCATGCATATTGTGTAGGCTATAGTGGGGTAGCCCATAAGGGGTACAACCCAATTAGGGTTATCACTTGTACCCAATTCATTGATAGTTCATTCATTCCTTGTTTCTTCTCAGCTGCTGCTATAGGTGTTGGTGCGTCTGCTCTCTTTGGTACTGCACCTGCTGAGGCCTTGCACACCTTCACGCTTAAATCAGGTGCTTCCCACTGCTTCTTTCGCGACAGCACCACAGTCACACAACTCGGAGCACCGGTTGCAGTCTCTCTGGCTGACCCCTCTGGGGGACCGGTTCTTGCACGTTCCTCCACTGTTCTCCCGTGTCCGGCGGTCCCGTCTGGCTCACTGTCAGGTCTTCACCTCCCCTCGTTCTCTACGAGCTTGGTGAGTAACGCCGTCCTTCAGGATGCTTGGGTTGATACCTTTACCCCTGGAGGACAGCGTGTGGCGATCTGCACGTATTCACGGAGGGACCGTCACCTGGCCACATTCACTCGTCGGCCTGGGTCGAGCCT
This sequence comes from Closterium sp. Naga37s-1, assembly GCA_947471745.1. Classification (NCBI taxonomy): domain Eukaryota; kingdom Viridiplantae; phylum Streptophyta; class Zygnematophyceae; order Desmidiales; family Closteriaceae; genus Closterium; species Closterium sp. Naga37s-1. The sequence goes on from CANJKZ010000166.1 coordinate 2,250,378, forward strand.
GTACGCACTGACTACTGCGCCTCCCCAGGTAGCTGCGTCTGCGTCCATGTCAGGTCAGCTAGCAGCCCCTCGTGTCGCCTCCTGTCGCACCAGACTCTCGTCTGGCACCACCGCCTTGGTCACCCCTCCCTGCCACGCCTCCGTGGCATGCACTCCCGCCTCCTTGTCTCTGGTCTTCCCAGGTCCCTGCCTCCCCTCCCACCCTCGCCTGCCCCTCCCTGCCTTCCCTGTGTTGAGGGGCGGCAGCGCGCCACTCCTCACTCCTCCTCGTTTCCCCCGAGGACTGCTCCCCTGCAGACTCTCCACATGGACGTGTGGGGCCCAGCCCGCGTCCAGGGACAGGGCCGTACTTTCTGCTGGTTGTTGACGACTACTCGCGTTACACCACGGTCTTCCCCTTACGCAGCAAGGGGGAGGTTCCTGGTATCTTGATCCCTTGGATCCGCGCTGTCCGTCTCCAGCTCCGCGAGCGGTTCGACACGGACCAACCTGTCCTGGGTTTGCACTCTAATAGAGGTGGGGGAGTTTTCCTCCGACCTCTTGCGGGACTTTTGTCGTGGGGAGGGCATCCTCCAGTCGTTCACGCTTTCGGCCTCTCTGCAGCAGAATGGGGTTGCTAAGTGCCGCATTGGCTTAGTCATGGAGGTCGCTCGTACCTCCATGATCGATGCGGCTGCTCCCCAGTTTCTGTGGCCATTTGCGGTCCGGTACGTTGCGCATCAGCTCAACGTCTGGCCCCGTGTCTCCTTGCCAGAGACCTCGCCTACACTGCGTTGGACGGGAGAGGTTGGCGATGCGTCGATGTTCCGGGTCTGGGGCTGTCGTGCCTTCGTCCGCGATACCTCCGCGGACAAGCTCTCCTCCCATGCCATTCCCTGTGTCTTCCTTGGATTTCCCCCTGACGCGCCTGGCTGGCAGTTTTACCACCCCACCTCGCGCCGTCTCTTCCCCTACCGCACTGCCCCTCTCCCCTCCCCGCCGCTCTTCCTCGCTCCAGGTCCCCCTCCGGTAGACCCCCTCCCCCCCCAGGGTCCTGCTCCTTCAGGTGTGTCTCAGGTAGACCCACTCCCCTTGGTTGAGCCTGTCGAGGTCACTGATGACTCTGGTGCTGCTCGGGGTGCTGCGTCTCGGGGTGTTTAGCCTGCGGATGCGGAGCCTGAGCGTGCGGAGCCTGGAGGTGCTGAGCCTGCGAGTGCGGAGCTTGGGGATGCTGAGCCTGAGCGTGCGGAGCCTGGGGGTGCTGAGCGGGTTTGATGCCTGGGGGTGCTACGTCTGAGCGTGCGGAGCCTGGGGGTGCTGAGTCTAGGGGTGCTGAGCCTAGGGGTGCTGAGCCTAGGGGTCTTGCGTCTACACTACGGGAGCCTCTCTCACCACAGTAGCTTCGCGAGTTGTACACTCGGCGCACACACCTTCGGAGTGGCGCTGCTGGAGCTGGAGGCCCTGGAGCTGCTAGTCCTGGAGGTGCTGGAGGTACTGCTGGTACTGGAGGTACAGGGGGTGCTCGAGCTACTAGTACTGGAGGTCCTACTGGTGCCTCACCCTAGCAGTCTAGCCGGCGGGAGCCTCTCTCACCACAGCCGCTACGCGAGTGGTACGCTTGGCACACCCGCCTTCGGAGTCGCGCTGCTGGAGCTGGAGGCCCTGCCGCTGGAGGCGCTGGCGCTGGAGGCACTGGTGCTGCTGGTGCTGGAGGTGCTGGTGGTGCTGGCCCTGCTGGTCCCAGGGGTGCTTGTGCTGGAGGCGCTAGAGCTGCCGAAGCTGGTAGTGCTACTGGTGCTGGAGGTGCTGGAGCTGCTGGTCCCAGAGGTGCTCGTGCTGGAGGTACTGGAGCTGCTGGAGCTGGTGGTGGTGTTGTTGCTGGAGGTGCTGGAGCTGCTGGTCTCAGAGGTGCTCGTACTGGAGGCACTGGAGCTGCTGGAGCTGGTGGTGCTGCTGGTGCTGGAGGTACTGGAGCTGCTGGAGCTGGTGGTGGTGCTGCTGCTGGAGGTGGTGGAGCTGCTGGTCCCGGAGGTGCTCGTACTGAAGGTACTGGAGCTGCTGGAGCTGGTAGTGCTGCTGCTGCTGGAGGTGCTGGAGGTGCTGGTCCCGGATGTGCTCGTACTGGAGGTACTGGAGCTATTGGAGCTGGTGGTGCTGCTGGTGCTGGAGGTACTGGACATGCTAGAGCTGGTGGTGGTGTTGCTGCTGGAGGTGGTGGAGCTTCTGGTCCCGGAGGTGCTCGTACTGGAGGTACTGGAGCTGCTGAAGCTGGTGGTGCTGCAGGCGCTGGAGTTGGAGACCCCGGAGCTAGGGATGCTGGGTTGTCGGTACTGGTGCTGGAGGCGCTGTGCGGCCGCGACCGTACTTCGTTCCACTGCTTTACCAGGTTCTTGGTCTCCCGTCTTCTACTGACCTTACTCCACCTCTAAAGTGTCCACCGCTAGACCAGTCGCAGCCACAGTTACAACCAGCCTCCCAACTGCCTGCTCCTTCTCCTTACACTGAGCAGACAGACTCTCGTATAGAGCATCGTGAGCCTGCGTCTCGCCCTGCCTAGCCTGTTCGCGCTGGTCGCACTGGTAGTCGTGTTCCGCGTCCGCGTCCTCCTCCTGTCTCCGGCACTCACAGTATGACACAACGTCCTTCCTCTATTCCACTGCGAGTTCCTTTGCCGTCTCCTCCTGCGTCCTCTCTTCCTGACGGTCCAGACCCTGGGTCTGGCTTAGTTCGTGCTGCCAATCCTACTGTCACGTGTCTTCTAGCCACTATTATCACTGACCCATCGTTTGAGTCCACTGTTGCGTCTGCCCTAGTTGCTGAGCTTGTCGGCTTTGTTGCTAGCTGTCGTCTCGACTACGCCGCTAGTCTTGTTGCTGAGTCTGAGTCTGTCTGTCCTCCGTCCGTCGGGGGTGAGTGTGCTCTTGGCACTGACGTCCTTGAGGACAGGCAGGAGGATTTTGAGTGTCTTGCGACTTCTGTACCTCGTAGGGTTTCCGCTGATGGCGAAGTGGGAAACCGCCTTTTCAATGGAAATCCTCGTTCCTATGAGTCTAGCGGGATTCTTGCTACAGACTGCGCGTTTTCTGCTATAATTTTTTTGAACAGCATCAAGAATCTGATATCATACACGCCCCACCCCATGTATAACAAACGTGGGTGCTTTATACGTCAATATATGGGAGATTAGGGTGCAAAAGTTGTACAAGATTTGCGCTTCTACACAATTCTCAAGCCTCAGCTCAACGCACTCAAAGTGGCTTGCATGCATTCATAGACAGCAACAACGGTGTATAGATTCTGATACTGATACACAGAGAGACTGGAGCTACCTGTTAAAGCCCGCATTCAAAATAGTGACCCCCCCCTTCTAGTTGGGTCCACTAGAAAGCTCATGAAATTTTCCAGAAAGTTTGGTGTTTTTTTCTGAACAGGGCAAGTCCCCAAGTAGTAACAAGACCGATTTGAAGTTGTTTCCGACTTCTGATACGATCAGTCGCAACATGCACAGAATTGTCGCAAGCTTGCTACGACATTTCCACTTCTCCCACCCATCCAAATCCGCATCGAGCACAACACATCACAAATTTCACGACGGAAAGGCGACGGAAACGCAGCATACACACAATGAGTGATGCAAGTAGCAAACAGAAGAACGACAAGGTGACTCGAGAGGAGAGAGAGGGGCCGACGGGAATTAGAACGGTAAGGGAGGGGGTATAGCGAGGGCGATTTACCGTACAATGGGGGAGATCGCGGGCGACGGAAAATGGAGTAGATCGCGTAGGCGACTGCAAATAGGGGATCGCTATGAGATCGCGTGGGAGATAGCGAGCGCGACGGGGAGAGGGGGGAGAAACAGCGAGCGCGACGGGGTGAAGGGGGGAGATAACGACGGCGCGGAACGTGATGGGAGATAGCGACGGCGCGAGGCGTGCTTGCTAGCTTAACTTATGTCGCAAGACGTGATCGGAGGGAAGGCCATGAGCGCGAAGGCGATGCGAAGACAGGTGCACGTGAGCGCGATGGTGACGGGAGGGCGGAACGTGAGCGCGATGCCGATGGGAGGGGAGGACGTGAGCGATAGGAGATGAAGTGGGGAAGGAGAAAGGCGACGGGAGGGAGAGCGATAAGGCGATGGGAGGGAGAGCGGACAGGCGACGGGAGAGAGAGCGCGAAGGCGAAGGTAGGGAGGGCGGACAGGCAACGGGAGGGAGAGCGCGAAGGAGACGGGAGGGAGGGCGCCGACGGGAGGGAGAGCGCGAAGGCGAGGGGAGGGGGAGCGGACAGGCGACGGGAGAGAGAGCGCGAAGGCGAAGGAAGGGAGGGCGGACAGGCAACGGGAGGGAGAGCGCGAAGGAGACGGGAGGGAGGGCGGACAGGCAACGGGAGGGAGAGCGCGAAGGAGACGGGAGGGAGGGCGGACAGGCAACGGGAGGGAGAGCGCAAAGGAGACGGGAGGGAGGGCGCGAAGCCGACGGGAGGGAGAGCACGAAGGCGACGGGAGAGAGAGCACGAAGGCGAGGGGAGAAGGAGCGGACAGGCGACGGGAGAGAGAGCGCGAAGGCGAAGGGAGGGACGGGGGTTCATGCAACGGGAGGGAGAGCGCGAAGGAGACGGGAGGGAGGGCGTGAAGCCGACGGGAGGGAGAGCACGAAGGCGACGGGAGAGAGAGCACGAAGGCGAGGGCGGGGGGAGCGGACAGGCGACGGGAGGGGGAAGGGATATCGCAAGGGCGACGGAAGGAAAAGGGGGACATCGAAGGCAACGTGAGGGAAGGGAGATAGTGAGGGCGACGGGAAGGAAGAGGGGACATCGAAGGCGAGGGGCGGGAGAACGGGAAGGCGACGGGATCGGAGGGAAATCGCGAGGGCGAGGGGACAATAGGGGTGAACGGGAGAATAACGGACCGGGAGGGGAGACCGTGACGACGACGGGAGGGCCGTCACGCGTATGTTTGCGAGGGCGACGGAAAGGCGACGGGACGGACTAGAGAGGGAGGCGACGAACAAATTGATTGAGACGGGAAACTGGCACTGCGCTACCAGGCCATGTAAACCTACATTTCACACTCTTGCTAAGTCGACGTTTGACGCACTCGTCGGTAATTACGTGGCTATGACACGAACGCCTGTGCTTTCAGCTATACTACTTACTATGCTGTGCGGAAACTAGTGATGAATGGAGTGACAGAAATCTAGTAATGCACCCATCACCAGCTTGAAAATGAGGTTGGGCCTGCGATGGGAAACCATCGCCTGGGGTTTGTCGTGCGAATGCGGCACGCAAAAATGCGACGGCTGATATGAGAAAGAAGGTTCATTTTGGCGGGAACCATTACGTTCCATTGTGGCGAGAGCCAATAACATGAGTTCACTCTGCCCATACAAATCGTTTGAAACAGTGTTTTTGATACTGGTTTCATCCTCACTTGCAACTCCTCATTCAAGTTGGGACGGGGGTCACTATTTTGCATGCGGGTAAGATATCCAATCCATCCTCACTATCAACATTTTTGTATCCCTTGCATTATTTTGCACAATCGTAACCTTGCTGTGTCCGCACCCAGAAACGATTGTTTGGAACAATTCGTCTGGGCCCATACCAATTTCACCTCTGCTGCTCCGTCAGCAAGTCCAGTCCAAACTGCACCTCTTGAACCAGCAGCAACAGCTGCCTTCACTACGCTGGAAAGCCGTACCCTTCGCTGCTTGCCCTGCCTGGCTGGCTGTGGTCACACCTTGTCCGCCAGGTTGCCACTGGAGGCACTCCGCTCAGTCGGCCCGAGGGAAGCACCCGTTGTAACAGCAGAGGGGCCACCAGCAGCAGCGGCGCCGCTAGCAGCAGAGCCCCCGGCACCCGCAGCCCCTGCAGCTGCCGCCTCTGCTGCCTTGGCCAGTCTCTCCTCCAGCGCCCTTGCTCCCCTCTCCCTGTGCGCCACAGGAGGGGGGGAGCAGCGGACAAAGACGGAAGTAGGAGTCAGGATTGAGGCAGAGTCTCCAACAAACACCGGCAGCTCATCTGGAGCATGCACAAAGCGCCAGCCTAACATGAGACAAGGTGTATGCGCTGCAAGAGGCTTCAGCAGCCGCAAAGCCCGACATCGGTCTTCACTCAACCTTTTCTCAAAGTACGTGGTAGGAACGGAGGGTGAGGTAGAGAAGAGAACGAGCAGCGAGACAGAGGAAAGCCCACCTGCCCCTGGCCCCACCTGCCCCTGACCCCACCTGCCCTGACCCCACCTGCCCCTAGGCTCACCCGCCCCTAGGCTCACCCGCCCCTAGGCTCACCCGCCCCTAGGCTCACCCGCCCCAGGCCCACCTGCGTCGGGAGGCCTCAGCGGGGTCGGAGCCGGGCAGCGGCTTGCCGGCCGCCAGCAGCTCGTCCTCATCCACCACCGCCGCCCGATCCACCCGCCGCCCGCACAGCAGCCGCCCGAGAATGGTTGCAACAGTGCCCACCACCGGTCTGGTGAATAAGAAGAAGGCGGAAGATGGAGGAGGATTGTGGTGGGAAGGCGGAAGATGGAGGAGGATTGTGGTGGGAAGGCGGAAGATGGAGGAGGATTGTGGTGGGAAGGCGGAAGATGGAGGAGGATTGTGGTGGGAAGGCGGAAGATGGAGGAGGATTGTGGTGGGAAGGCGGAAGATGGAGGAGGATTGTGGTGGGAAGGCATATGTGAGGTGTGTGTGCCGAGCGGGTGGTATGTGGGGTTGCGAAGATCTTAACAAGTAGCAGGTGGGATAGAAAAGGTTGATATTCACACCCCCAATCGTGTTAACTCAAAACACATTTGATTGAGGAAAACAGAGCATAAACAGAATGCAGCATACCAGAAGCAGGATAGAAGAAACAAAGGGAACAGAATGGAGCCCAACACAGTCAGAGGAGAAAGGAGAACGCAACGAGCATGTGAAGTGAAATCAGCGAGGCTCACCTGAGCGCCTCTGGGAAGACGAGAGGCTCACCTGAGCGCCTCTGGGAAGACGAGAGGCTCACCTGAGCGCCTCTGGGAAGACGAGAGGCTCACCTGAGCGCCTCTGGGAAGAAGGTCTCAAAGGCGAAGTCGTCGGTGGGGTCGCCCTTGAGGCCGCTGTCGCCCTTGGGCTGGAAGAAACGCAGATAGGCCCAGCTGGTGTACGTGCCGAATAGGATGAAGGGCAGCAGCTGGCGGTAGTGGCCGATGCAGAAACACAGCACCACCGTCAGCAGCACAAAGAGCGACGGCAGCCACTGAGGGGCGAAGTGAGGGGAGGGAGGGGAAGCGAGGGTTTTGTAAAAGACAATAAAAAAGGAGGGGAATCCATTTAAGAACAATAAAAAATGTGCTGAATCCATTTAAGAACGCTTCTGTAATGCTACCTCAATTCGCTTTGCAAACTAAGTGTTTCGAACACAGCGATCATCAACATCAACGCTTGCACTCGTGCTCTTGCATTTCACGGGCACATGGACAGGCAAAACTAAGATCCAGCAGAGAGACAAATGAAGCCAGAGCTATAATGCACGTACACTGTTTTGCCCTTATACCCTTGCGACACCCAGCTATTAGTTACGACTATGAGTGTGGGCAGAGCACGAGTGTACGGAGGTCAGATCCTTGCCTCTCTGGCATACGGCACCAGCCACACCCCACGACGACTCCCATGACCCCTCACTTGCCACCTGCACTGTGCCGCCCGCACGTGCAGCATGGGTTGGGGTGCGACACACCTTGGCGCGGAACTTGAGGACGTAGGCGACGGTGATGTCCTGTTCGGGCATGAGCTGCTTCACGCCCACCAGCAGCCCCGCCACCACCCCGTGGAACCCTGATATCGGCTCGTACCTGCGCGCAGCAGTGGGGGGGGAGGTGGAGAGAGGGGTGAAGGGAGGGGAAGGCATGTGCGTGTGGAATGGCAGTGGTGTTTCGCCGCCACCAGATTATGAACACCTGGCGAGCAGTCAATGAACGAGAGGGTTGGGGATGCGATGGGAGGGAGTGCAGGCGCGTGCAAGGTGGACTTCATACGCATATCTCCATTCTCTCCTCTTGTCACTGCACTGCCCCCTCACCACTCCATCCATCCCCTGCACCCTATCGAGACCTGATCTTGCAGCTTCACTGGCGCCATGTTTGGTGTGCACTGCAGGCGTCCTGGCCTCAAAGACAGCACAATCCATCCAGCTAATCCGCACGCAACTTGAGCGCTCCCCGCTATCTGTGCGACAACAGGACCATTTCCTCACTTTTCGGACACCTTCCCTACCACAATTCCTGATAGCGACTTGATTACTTGCCGCTCCAATAGCTCATGTGCTGGTTGAGTGTTGTCCCCATGTGCAGCTGTATCGAATCGACACTCCAACACGTCACCGCCCTTGGTTGCTTCCTCCTTCCCGAGACGTGTGCGCCATACACACGGCCTACCACGGTGGTGCAATGGCTTGCTTCCGCTCGGTGCTGGAGCACAAATGGCGTCGCAGGCAGTTCCTACATGTCCAACCACCGTGTGCGATGACATGTGGTGTGTGCAGTGTTTGAGCAGTGACAGGAGCATGAGGCCATTGCAATGGGCTACGGACGTCATACACACTACAGGACGCCTTAGCTGTTATTCACCTCTCATGCCATCACACACGGTGCTGCAGCACTCACGGAACAACAGCCCTGGAACGTGAGGCAGTAAGCAGTAACCATTGCTGTTCCGCACCCCTATCAACCCCGGCGTGACTACAAGCGAGAGCGGTTATTCTCAGGCACTCCTAGACGTTTTTTGTAAGAACTCAAGGGTGCATCTTACAGGAAGTATCCGCGGAAGGTGATGTAGTAAGCAGTAAGAGCATGGCGATGAAAGAGCTGTTAGCGCGTATGAGCAACAGGATGGCGGCAAGCAAGAACGGCGATGGGGCTCACAGGAAGTAGCCCTGAAACGTGAAGTAGTAGGCGGAGACCATGGCGATGAAGGTGCACACGGTGGTGAGCGTGCTCACGATGAGCACGAAGCGCAGGAACTCGCGCGACCCCCACACCGGCTCCAGCACCCGCCCCAGGAACAGCAAAGCGACCACATCCAGCACCAGCTGCACGGCGGAGGCGGGTGGAGGGGCAAGGGCGGGTGGAGGGGTGTGGGACGAGGAAGGGGTGAAGCAGTGCGCAGAGCCAACTGGTGCCGCCCACGTGGGAACAAGCTGCCTCTTAACGTTCCGCAGATTCCATCCAGCCTCTACAAATAGGACACTGCATTCGCCTTACCGTGAAGAGATGGCGCAGTGTTGGTATCACAATGACAGCACCTTGAGTTTCTCACAGTGAAGAGGTGGCGCTCACTAGAACGCCCCACTACCCACTGGGTCAAAACGTGCATGTTATAGCGCCGCGGCAGATGGCCTTCAGCCCTTGCTGTGAGCTGGCAGGCGCTGCACTCACGGTGAAGAGATGGCGCTCGAAGAGGCCCGCTGTGACGAGATTCCACGCGAAGGGGATGGTCCTGCGCGCACGGGGGGGGTGACAAACTGAGCATGACAGCGAGTGACGGAGGTGGTGACGGTTGGGGGAGGGGGGAAGCCTGCTGAGAGCTTGCACGCGTATGGCATGAGGCTGAAGGGAGGACGCAGGGAGAGGGCCAACATGTGTGAACACAGGAGGGGAATATGTCAAAGGCGTTCACGGCCGTGCAGCTTGCCTGTGCGGGCGGCACTTGCCTGTGCGGGCGGCACTTGCCTGTGCGGGCGGCACTTGCCTGCCGGGCAGCAGCGCGAAGGCGGTGTGCGCGGAGGGCAGCAGCGACACGACGTAGCCCATCAGCAGCACCGCCGCCAGCCCCTTGGACAGCCGCGTGAACCCGCTCAGCGCCGCGCGGCCCTGGGGCGGGGAAGGGTGGGGGGAGAGGGAGGGGAAGTGGGGGGAGAGATATGCGGCGCGGAACGTGGAGGGCGAGAAGAAGGGCGCACGCTGGCCGCTCTCGGGGCCAATCACTCGCTCGATGAGATGTGCGGGATGGCATGCCATGGGAGACGCGGCACGAGACGTGCTGTCTCTTCCACACTCTAATATCACATTCGCCAAAGTGAGTGCGAATGTAACGGGGGACGGTGCAGCGGAGCCAGCGGCATGGCGCTGAACAGGGCCGAGCAGCGGAAGCATGGCGACAACATGAGAGGTCAGCCCGCACAGCGATGAATCGTACCACAGCCTGCGAAAACTGCAGGGCGGGCGAAGAGTGAGCTTACGAGCAGCGCTTGGGGGTTGGGTGCCTGCGCGCTCATTGTGACCCGCAGATGACGCGATGCCGCGATAACACGATAGCACGATGCGACGACGAGGGCACGTGCCACGTGAAAGATCTCGCAGTAGTCGTACTCGCGGAAATGCAGGCGAAGTCGCAAACGACGTCCTATTTTCAGCCAGAAACTACGCAAGATCTCAGTGCCTTCAAATATTCGACGCACTCTTGTGGAGATAAATCTGTTCGTTATGCGAGCAGAGGGAGTACATGCATAATTGGGGTTAGGTATGCTATATCTCAATGGTGCTGATACGAGCCTTGATACTGTCTATATAAATGGAGGGACATTCGAGGGGTGAGAGCTGTTATTAGGAGCTGCCGTATCCATCTGGTCACTATATATGGTTATGTAGATAACGAAAACCATGGAAACTTAGAGCATAACTAACTATATTTACACATATTTTTTTGCACAGCGGATAGTCTGGTTAAAGTTTTTTGTAACAATAGGAGCGTCGTGAGGCATCGCATATTGAATATGCTTGAACCAGAGTCGGATTCTTCTCCACTCCACCATCCTTCACTCCACCCAGCCACCATCCATCACGCCACCCATTTCATCCATTCACCACCGTGCCATCCCTCGCTGCTCTCCCACCGTCCTCCGCTATGCGCGCTCTCCTGCTTCTCCGCGGCCTCGCAGAGCGTCGCTGCGCGGCGGACAGGCTGCGCGTGCTCGCCACGCACCTCGCCCCCGCGCCGCTCACCTCGCCCCTCGCCGGCCGCGCCGACGACGTCGATCGCGCGGACGCCGCCGGACGGGCGGGCGCGTCGTCGTCGCGGCGGTATCTGGTGACGGCTGGCGCGGCCGCCCTCGCCGCTTCCGCTGCGGCCTCGTCGTTCGCCGCTGCTGGCGCGGAGGTAAGGCGAGGGGCGCAGCAGAACGGTTAGGTGAGGGCATGGAGGCGCGCAGCGGGCGACCGGCGATGAGATCAGGATTTGATCTCCCTCTTTCCCTGCCTGCCTGCCTGCCTGCCTGCCTGCCTGCCGACCTGCCTGCCTGCCTGCCTGCCTGCCCGCCTGCCTGCCTGCCTGCCTGCCCGCCTGCCCGCGTGCCCGCCTGCCTGCTTCTAGGATGTGTGGGTTGAGCGACGGATACAGCTGCAACCCCGTCCCGCCGCTCTCATCCCCCATCCCGCCCCTCTCACCCCCCATCCCGCCCCTCTCACCCCCCATCCCGCCCCTATCGCCCTGCCAGGGTTCGTCGGGCGCGGCGCACTGCGAGGCGGCGCCCAAGGCAGGCAAGTTATTTCCGCCCTGCCACCCGCCTCCGCCCTGCCACCCGCCTCCGCCCTGCCACCCCCGCCTCCGCTGCTTGTGTCGTGTTCAAGCTGACTAAGTACATGCTTCTAGGATCATGCACCATCGCCAATTGCCAACTCGGATCCCACGTGCCTGTCGGAGCGTCTCCCTTCCCTCTCTCCTCTCTGCAGCACTGAACCCACAGCAGTTCGTGGCGTTCAGGCTGCAGCAGGTGCAGGACATCAGCCACAACACCAAGATCTTCCGGTGCGTCTCTTCATGTCTGCCTCTGTGCTGCGGATGTACACAACTCACGCATGGCAAGGACGTTCTCTCTCACTGCTCCACCTCTCCTTTGTTCTTCTGCCCCTCCATTGCCTTGCGAACCCCCCCTTTATCACACATTCCCTCTCTGCTCTTCTCGCATATACCCTCTTTGGCCTTCCCTCCCTCCTTGCTCCGCCCTCCTCGTGCCACTCCCTCCCTGCCCCACCAGCTTTGCCCTGGACCCCGACACACGCCTCGGCCTCACAGTGGCGTCATGCCTCGTTACAAGGTCACATGCATGCATGCTGCTTGCCTCGTTACAAGGTCACATGCATGCATGCTGCTTGCCTCGTTACAAGGTCACATGCATGCACGCTGCTTGCCTCGTTACAAGGTCACATGCATGCATGCTGCTTGCCCGTTACAAAGTCACATGCATGCATGCTGCTTGCCTCGTTACAAGTGACATGCATGCATGCTGCTTGCCTCGTTACAAGGTCACATGCATGCATGCTGCTTGCCTCGTTACAAGGTCACATGCATGCATGCTGCTTGCCCGTTACAATGTCACATGCATGCATGCTGCCTGCCTCGTTACTAGGTGACATGCATGCATGCTGCTTGCTTCGTTACAAGGTCACATGCATGCATGCTGCTTGCCTCGTTACAAGGTCACATGCATGCATGCTGCTTGCCTCGTTACAAGGTCACATGCATGCATGCTGCTTGCCTCGTTACAAGGTGACATGCATGCATGCTGCTTGCCTCGTTACAAGGTGACATGCATGCATGCTGCTTGCCTTGTTACAAGGTCACATGCATGCATGCTGCTTGCCTCGTTACAAGGTCACATGCATGCATGCTGCTTGCCTCGTTACAAGGTCACATGCATGCATGCTGCTTGCCTCGTTACAAGGTGACATGCATGCATGCTGCTTGCCTCGTTACAAGGTCACATGCATGCATGCTGCTTGCCTCGTTACAAGGTCACATGCATGCATGCTGCTTGCCTCGTTACAAGGTGACATGCATGCATGCTGCTTGCCTTGTTACGAGTTGGCATGCACACATGCTGCATGCCTTGTTACGAGGTGACTTGATGAACAGAGTTCAAGTAGATTCGAGTAAGCTGCGTTTGTACTCCTCCTGGCGCTGCTGTGTCTCCACCAAGTGAATATCTGCCTGTCATGCTCGTGCGGCATACTCACTCACTGCAATTCTTCTTTTGCAGGGCGCCCATCGGACCACCTGGGGACGACGGGAAGCCCAAAGCAGTCATTCGACCGTGAGACACCCTCCACTCCCCTCCACTCCCCTTCACTCCCCTCCACTCCCCTCCACTCCCCTCCACTCCCCTTCACTCCCCTCCACTCCTCTCCACTCCCCTCCGCTCCCCTCCGCTCCCCTCCGCTCCCCTCCACTCCCCTCCACTCCCCTCCACTCCCCTCCACTCCAATTCACTCCCCTCCACTCCCTTCCACTCCCCTCCACTCCCCTCCACTCCCCTCCACTCCCCTCCACTCCCTTCCTCTCCCTCACTCAACTACGCTCCTCTGCAATGGGTGGGCATCAAGTCCGTGCGCACAGAGGTGCAGAGAGCGCCATGGGCAGCACTTTTCATAACGCCCCTTGCTCATGCATGCAAATGCATGCGTTCGCCTGGGCAGGTTCACAGGTCACTCGCTCGCTGTTGAGAGCATGGCATCCACTCATCGCTGTTGAGAGCATGGCATCCACTCGTCGCTGTTGAGAGCATGGCATCCACTCATCGCTGTTGAGAGCATGGCATCCACTCATCGCTGTTGAGAGCATGGCATCCACTCATCGCTGTTGAGAGCATGGCATCCACTCATCGCTGTTGAGAGCATGGCATCCACTCGCTCGCTGTTGAGAGCATGGCATCCACTCATCGCTGTTGAGAGCATGGCATCCACTCATCGCTGTTGAGAGCATGGCATCCACTCATCGCTGTTGAGAGCATGGCATCCACTCATCGCTGTTGAGAGCATGGCATCCACTCATCGCTGTTGAGAGCATGGCATCCACTCATCGCTGTTGAGAGCATGGCATCCACTCATCGCTGTTGAGAGCATGGCATCCACTCATCGCTGTTGAGAGCATGGCATCCACTCATCGCTGTTGAGAGCATGGCATCCACTCGCTCGCTGTTGAGAGCATGGCATCCACTCATCGCTGTTGAGAGCATGGCATCCACTCATCACGCCGCCACCTATTCTCACCTCGTCCTTATCTTCTCTTTTCTTGTTTCTTCGGTCACCATTCCTCCATTCCTTCATGCCACCATGCCGCCATACCATGATGCCATGATGCCATCGCATGCATGCCTGGCGGTGCTGCGGTGCCATCATCAGGTACACGCCCATCACTCCGCCAGATGTCACGGGGCACTTCGACCTGCTAGTCAAGGTGACCTGCTAGTCAAGGTGACCTGCTAGTCAAGGCGACTTGCTAGTCAAGGTGACCTGCTAGTCAAGGTGACCTGTTAGTCAAGGTGACCTGCTAGTCAAGGTGACCTGCTAGTCAAGGTGACCTGCTAGTCAAGGTGACCTGTTAGTCAAGGTGACCTGTTAGTCAAGGTGACCTGCTAGTCAAGGTGACCTGTTAGTCAAGGTGACCTGCTAGTCAAGGTGACCTGCTAGTCAAGGTGACCTGTTAGTCAAGGTGACCTGCTAGTCAAGGTGACCTGCTAGTCAAGGTGACCTGCTAGTCAAGGTGACCTGCTAGTCAAGGTGACCTGCTAGTCAAGGTGACCTGCTAGTCAAGGTGACCTGCTAGTCAAGGTGACCTGTTAGTCAAGGTGACCTGCTAGTCAAGGTGACCTGCTAGTCAAGGTGACCTGCTAGTCAAGGTGACCTGTTAGTCAAGGTGACCTGTTAGTCAAGGTGACCTGCTAGTCAAGGTGACCTGTTAGTCAAGGTGACCTGCTAGTCAAGGTGACCTGCTAGTCAAGGTGACCTGCTAGTCAAGGTGACCTGCTAGTCAAGGTGACCTGCTAGTCAAGGTGACCTGCTAGTCAAGGTGACCTGCTAGTCAAGGTGACCTGCTAGTCAAGGTGACCTGCTAGTCAAGGTGACCTGTTAGTCAAGGTGACCTGCTAGTCAAGGTGACCTGCTAGTCAAGGTGACCTGCTAGTCAAGGTGACCTGTTAGTCAAGGTGACCTGTTAGTCAAGGTGACCTGCTAGTCAAGGTGACCTGTTAGTCAAGGTGACCTGCTAGTCAAGGTGACCTGCTAGTCAAGGTGACCTGCTAGTCAAGGTGACTGCACGGGCTGACCCAGTGAGCATGCCGCCTTGTAGCTTGTCCCTGTGGGCGGCCTTGCGAGCTACGGGTTGACTTCATCGCCCAAAGCTGTAGACAAGCCGTCTGCAGGACGTGCCACACCAGCTCGAACTGGCCCAGCACACTCTGGCACGCCCAGCACACTCTGGCACGCCCAGCACACTCTGGCACGCCCAGCAGATGGTCATTCCGTCCTTTCGAGGCGCCAAGTTGGTGATTCAAGTTCTGCTCATACTTGGGGGGTGGTGTACAAGGGAGTATGTAGGTGTGTGTGTGTGTGTGTGTGTGTGTGTGTGTGTGTGTGTGTGTGTGTGGGCGCGTGCATGCGTGCGTGTGTGCGTGCGTGCGTGCGTGCGTGTGCGTGTGGCAAGCCTGTGCATGTGTCCTGCCTCCCATTCAAGCCTGTGCATGTGTCCTGCCTCCCATTCAAGCCTGTGCATGTGTCCTGCCTCCCATTCAAGCCTGTGCATGTGTCCTGCCTCCCATTCAAGCCTGTGCATGTGTCCTGCCTCCCATTCAAGCCTGTGCATGTGTCCTGCCTCCCATTCAGTACCATCCGTTCTTTCTTCCCCATGGTCGCCTCTCTCCCTCCATGCATCCAGGTGTACCCCAACGGCAAGATGAGTCAGCACATGTTCTCCCTCAAGCCAGGCGACGTGCTTGAAATGAAGGGGTGAGAGCGCATGTGCTTGAAATGAAGGGGTGAGAGCGCATGTGCTTGAAATGAAGGGGTGAGAGCGCATGTGCTTGAAATGAAGGGGTGAGAGCGCATGTGCTTGAAATGAAGGGGTGAGAGCGCATGTGCTTTGAATGAAGGGGTGAGAGTGCTGTGCACATTAGCTTGAAAAGGACGGGGTGCGGTCACATGTGCTGCAACTCACCGTAAAGACAGTGGTGCTGGAATGAAGGGATATGAAAAGGTGCTTCAGGATTGAAGGGAGAGACCACGTTGTTGTGGCGATGGGACAGCACGTTGCTCTCTTCTCTCTGGGTGGCGATGGGACAGCACGTTGCTCTCTTCTCTCTGGGTGGCGATGGGACAGCACGTTGCTCTCTTCTCTCTGGGTGGCGATGGGAAAGCACGTTGCTCTCTTCTCTCTGGGTGGCGATGGGACAGCACGTTGCTCTCTTCTCTCTGGGTGGCGATGGGACAGCACGTTGCTCTCTTCTCTCTGGGTGGCGATGGGACAGCACGTTGCTCTCTTCTCTCTGGGTGGCGATGGGACAGCACATTGCTCTCTTCTCTCTGGGTGGCGATGGGACAGCACGTTGCTCTCTTCTCTCTGGGTGGCGATGGGACAGCACGTTGCTCTCTTCTCTCTGGGTGGCGATGGGACAGCACGTTGCTCTCTTCTCTCTGTGTGCCTCTTCGGGCATTCATGTGTGTGCCTCTTCGGGCATTCATGTGTGTGCCTCTTCGGGCATTCATGTGTGTGCCTCTTCGGGCATTCATGTGTGTGCCTCTTCGTGCATTCATGTGTGTGCCTCTTCGTGCATTCATGTGTGTGCCTCTTCGGGCATTCATTTGTGTGCCTCTTCGTGCATTCATGTGTGTGCCTCTTCGTGCATTCATGTGTGTGCCTCTTCGTGCATTCATGTGTGTGCCTCTTCGTGCATTCATGTGTGTGCCTCTTCGGGCATTCATGTGTGTGCCTCTTCGGGCATTCATGTGTGTGCCTCTTCGGGCATTCATGTGTGTGCCTCTTCGTGCATTCATGTGTGTGCCTCTTCGGGCATTCATGTGTGTGCCTCTTCGGGCATTCATGTGTGTGCCTCTTCGTGCATTCATGTGTGTGCCTCTTCGTGCATTCATGTGTGTGCCTCTTCGTGCATTCATGTGTGTGCCTCTTCGGGCATTCATGTGTGTGCCTCTTCGGGCATTCATGTGTGTGCCTCTTCGGGCATTCATGTGTGTGCCTCTTCGTGCATTCATGTGTGTGCCTCTTCGTGCATTCATGTGTGTGCCTCTTCGTGCATTCATGTGTGTGCCTCTTCGGGCATTCATGTGTGTGCCTCTTCGGGCATTCATGTGTGTGCCTCTTCGTGCATTCATGTGTGTGCCTCTTCGTGCATTCATGTGTGTGCCTCTTCGTGCATTCATGTGTGTGCCTCTTCGGGCATTCATGTGTGTGCCTCTTCGGGCATTCATGTGTGTGCCTCTTCGGGCATTCATGTGTGTGCCTCTTCGTGCATTCATGTGTGTGCCTCTTCGGGCATTCATGTGTGTGCCTCTTCGGGCATTCATGTGTGTGCCTCTTCGGGCATTCATGTGTGTGCCTCTTCGGGCATTCATGTGTGTGCCTCTTCGTGCATTCATGTGTGTGCCTCTTCGGGCATTCATGTGTGTGCCTCTTCGGGCATTCATGTGTGTGCCTCTTCGTGCATTCATGTGTGTGCCTCTTCGTGCATTCATGTGTGTGCCTCTTCGTGCATTCATGTGTGTGCCTCTTCGGGCATTCATGTGTGTGCCTCTTCGGGCATTCATGTGTGTGCCTCTTCGGGCATTCATGTGTGTGCCTCTTCGTGCATTCATGTGTGTGCCTCTTCGTGCATTCATGTGTGTGCCTCTTCGTGCATTCATGTGTGTGCCTCTTCGGGCATTCATGTGTGTGCCTCTTCGGGCATTCATGTGTGTGCCTCTTCGTGCATTCATGTGTGTGCCTCTTCGTGCATTCATGTGTGTGCCTCTTCGTGCATTCATGTGTGTGCCTCTTCGGGCATTCATGTGTGTGCCTCTTCGGGCATTCATGTGTGTGCCTCTTCGGGCATTCATGTGTGTGCCTCTTCGTGCATTCATGTGTGTGCCTCTTCGGGCATTCATGTGTGTGCCTCTTCGGGCATTCATGTGTGTGCCTCTTCGGGCATTCATGTGTGTGCCTCTTCGGGCATTCATGTGTGTGCCTCTTCGGGCATTCATGTGTGTGCCTCTTCGTGCATTCATGTGTGTGCCTCTTCGTGCATTCATGTGTGTGCCTCTTCGTGCATTCATGTGTGTGCCTCTTCGGGCATTCATGTGTGTGCCTCTTCGGGCATTCATGTGTGTGCCTCTTCGTGCATTCATGTGTGTGCCTCTTCGTGCATTCATGTGTGTGCCTCTTCGGGCATTCATGTGTGTGCGTCTTCGGGCATTCATGTGTGTGCCTCTTCGGGCATTCATGTGTGTGCCTCTTCGGGCATTCATGTGTGTGCCTCTTCGTGCATTCATGTGTGTGCCTCTTCGGGCATTCATGTGTGTGCCTCTTCGGGCATTCATGTGTGTGCCTCTTCGTGCATTCATGTGTGTGCCTCTTCGTGCATTCATGTGTGTGCCTCTTCGGGCATTCATGTGTGTGCCTCTTCGGGCATTCATGTGTGTGCCTCTTCGTGCATTCATGTGTGTGCCTCTTCGTGCATTCATGTGTGTGCCTCTTCGGGCATTCATGTGTGTGCCTCTTCGTGCATTCATGTGTGTGCCTCTTCGTGCATTCATGTGTGTGCCTCTTCGTGCATTCATGTGTGTGCCTCTTCGGGCATTCATGTGTGTGCCTCTTCGGGCATTCATGTGTGTGCCTCTTCGTGCATTCATGTGTGTGCCTCTTCGTGCATTCATGTGTGTGCCTCTTCGTGCATTCATGTGTGTGCCTCTTCGGGCATTCATGTGTGTGCCTCTTCGGGCATTCATGTGTGTGCCTCTTCGGGCATTCATGTGTGTGCCTCTTCGTGCATTCATGTGTGTGCCTCTTCGGGCATTCATGTGTGTGCCTCTTCGGGCATTCATGTGTGTGCCTCTTCGGGCATTCATGTGTGTGCCTCTTCGGGCATTCATGTGTGTGCCTCTTCGTGCATTCATGTGTGTGCCTCTTCGGGCATTCATGTGTGTGCCTCTTCGGGCATTCATGTGTGTGCCTCTTCGTGCATTCATGTGTGTGCCTCTTCGTGCATTCATGTGTGTGCCTCTTCGGGCATTCATGTGTGTGCCTCTTCGGGCATTCATGTGTGTGCCTCTTCGGGCATTCATGTGTGTGCCTCTTCGTGCATTCATGTGTGTGCCTCTTCGTGCATTCATGTGTGTGCCTCTTCGTGCATTCATGTGTGTGCCTCTTCGGGCATTCATGTGTGTGCCTCTTCGGGCATTCATGTGTGTGCCTCTTCGGGCATTCATGTGTGTGCCTCTTCGTGCATTCATGTGTGTGCCTCTTCGTGCATTCATGTGTGTGCCTCTTCGTGCATTCATGTGTGTGCCTCTTCGGGCATTCATGTGTGTGCCTCTTCGGGCATTCATGTGTGTGCCTCTTCGTGCATTCATGTGTGTGCCTCTTCGTGCATTCATGTGTGTGCCTCTTCGTGCATTCATGTGTGTGCCTCTTCGGGCATTCATGTGTGTGCCTCTTCGGGCATTCATGTGTGTGCCTCTTCGGGCATTCATGTGTGTGCCTCTTCGTGCATTCATGTGTGTGCCTCTTCGGGCATTCATGTGTGTGCCTCTTCGGGCATTCATGTGTGTGCCTCTTCGGGCATTCATGTGTGTGCCTCTTCGGGCATTCATGTGTGTGCCTCTTCGGGCATTCATGTGTGTGCCTCTTCGTGCATTCATGTGTGTGCCTCTTCGTGCATTCATGTGTGTGCCTCTTCGTGCATTCATGTGTGTGCCTCTTCGGGCATTCATGTGTGTGCCTCTTCGGGCATTCATGTGTGTGCCTCTTCGTGCATTCATGTGTGTGCCTCTTCGTGCATTCATGTGTGTGCCTCTTCGGGCATTCATGTGTGTGCGTCTTCGGGCATTCATGTGTGTGCCTCTTCGGGCATTCATGTGTGTGCCTCTTCGGGCATTCATGTGTGTGCCTCTTCGTGCATTCATGTGTGTGCCTCTTCGGGCATTCATGTGTGTGCCTCTTCGGGCATTCATGTGTGTGCCTCTTCGTGCATTCATGTGTGTGCCTCTTCGTGCATTCATGTGTGTGCCTCTTCGGGCATTCATGTGTGTGCCTCTTCGGGCATTCATGTGTGTGCCTCTTCGTGCATTCATGTGTGTGCCTCTTCGTGCATTCATGTGTGTGCCTCTTCGGGCATTCATGTGTGTGCCTCTTCGTGCATTCATGTGTGTGCCTCTTCGTGCATTCATGTGTGTGCCTCTTCGTGCATTCATGTGTGTGCCTCTTCGGGCATTCATGTGTGTGCCTCTTCGGGCATTCATGTGTGTGCCTCTTCGTGCATTCATGTGTGTGCCTCTTCGTGCATTCATGTGTGTGCCTCTTCGTGCATTCATGTGTGTGCCTCTTCGGGCATTCATGTGTGTGCCTCTTCGGGCATTCATGTGTGTGCCTCTTCGGGCATTCATGTGTGTGCCTCTTCGTGCATTCATGTGTGTGCCTCTTCGGGCATTCATGTGTGTGCCTCTTCGGGCATTCATGTGTGTGCCTCTTCGGGCATTCATGTGTGTGCCTCTTCGGGCATTCATGTGTGTGCCTCTTCGTGCATTCATGTGTGTGCCTCTTCGGGCATTCATGTGTGTGCCTCTTCGGGCATTCATGTGTGTGCCTCTTCGTGCATTCATGTGTGTGCCTCTTCGTGCATTCATGTGTGTGCCTCTTCGTGCATTCATGTGTGTGCCTCTTCGGGCATTCATGTGTGTGCCTCTTCGGGCATTCATGTGTGTGCCTCTTCGGGCATTCATGTGTGTGCCTCTTCGTGCATTCATGTGTGTGCCTCTTCGTGCATTCATGTGTGTGCCTCTTCGTGCATTCATGTGTGTGCCTCTTCGGGCATTCATGTGTGTGCCTCTTCGGGCATTCATGTGTGTGCCTCTTCGTGCATTCATGTGTGTGCCTCTTCGTGCATTCATGTGTGTGCCTCTTCGTGCATTCATGTGTGTGCCTCTTCGGGCATTCATGTGTGTGCCTCTTCGGGCATTCATGTGTGTGCCTCTTCGGGCATTCATGTGTGTGCCTCTTCGTGCATTCATGTGTGTGCCTCTTCGGGCATTCATGTGTGTGCCTCTTCGGGCATTCATGTGTGTGCCTCTTCGGGCATTCATGTGTGTGCCTCTTCGGGCATTCATGTGTGTGCCTCTTCGGGCATTCATGTGTGTGCCTCTTCGTGCATTCATGTGTGTGCCTCTTCGTGCATTCATGTGTGTGCCTCTTCGTGCATTCATGTGTGTGCCTCTTCGGGCATTCATGTGTGTGCCTCTTCGGGCATTCATGTGTGTGCCTCTTCGTGCATTCATGTGTGTGCCTCTTCGTGCATTCATGTGTGTGCCTCTTCGTGCATTCATGTGTGTGCGTCTTCGGGCATTCATGTGTGTGCCTCTTCGGGCATTCATGTGTGTGCCTCTTCGGGCATTCATGTGTGTGCCTCTTCGTGCATTCATGTGTGTGCCTCTTCGGGCATTCATGTGTGTGCCTCTTCGGGCATTCATGTGTGTGCCTCTTCGTGCATTCATGTGTGTGCCTCTTCGTGCATTCATGTGTGTGCCTCTTCGGGCATTCATGTGTGTGCCTCTTCGGGCATTCATGTGTGTGCCTCTTCGTGCATTCATGTGTGTGCCTCTTCGTGCATTCATGTGTGTGCCTCTTCGTGCATTCATGTGTGTGCCTCTTCGGGCATTCATGTGTGTGCCTCTTCGGGCATTCATGTGTGTGCCTCTTCGGGCATTCATGTGTGTGCCTCTTCGTGCATTCATGTGTGTGCCTCTTCGTGCATTCATGTGTGTGCCTCTTCGTGCATTCATGTGTGTGCCTCTTCGGGCATTCATGTGTGTGCCTCTTCGGGCATTCATGTGTGTGCCTCTTCGTGCATTCATGTGTGTGCCTCTTCGTGCATTCATGTGTGTGCCTCTTCGTGCATTCATGTGTGTGCCTCTTCGGGCATTCATGTGTGTGCCTCTTCGGGCATTCATGTGTGTGCCTCTTCGGGCATTCATGTGTGTGCCTCTTCGTGCATTCATGTGTGTGCCTCTTCGGGCATTCATGTGTGTGCCTCTTCGGGCATTCATGTGTGTGCCTCTTCGGGCATTCATGTGTGTGCCTCTTCGGGCATTCATGTGTGTGCCTCTTCGGGCATTCATGTGTGTGCCTCTTCGTGCATTCATGTGTGTGCCTCTTCGTGCATTCATGTGTGTGCCTCTTCGTGCATTCATGTGTGTGCCTCTTCGGGCATTCATGTGTGTGCCTCTTCGGGCATTCATGTGTGTGCCTCTTCGTGCATTCATGTGTGTGCCTCTTCGTGCATTCATGTGTGTGCCTCTTCGGGCATTCATGTGTGTGCGTCTTCGGGCATTCATGTGTGTGCCTCTTCGGGCATTCATGTGTGTGCCTCTTCGGGCATTCATGTGTGTGCCTCTTCGTGCATTCATGTGTGTGCCTCTTCGGGCATTCATGTGTGTGCCTCTTCGGGCATTCATGTGTGTGCCTCTTCGTGCATTCATGTGTGTGCCTCTTCGTGCATTCATGTGTGTGCCTCTTCGGGCATTCATGTGTGTGCCTCTTCGGGCATTCATGTGTGTGCCTCTTCGGGCATTCATGTGTGTGCCTCTTCGTGCATTCATGTGTGTGCCTCTTCGGGCATTCATGTGTGTGCCTCTTCGTGCATTCATGTGTGTGCCTCTTCGTGCATTCATGTGTGTGCCTCTTCGTGCATTCATGTGTGTGCCTCTTCGTGCATTCATGTGTGTGCCTCTTCGGGCATTCATGTGTGTGCCTCTTCGTGCATTCATGTGTGTGCCTCTTCGGGCATTCATGTGTGTGCCTCTTCGGGCATTCATGTGTGTGCCTCTTCGTGCATTCATGTGTGTGCCTCTTCGGGCATTCATGTGTGTGCCTCTTCGTGCATTCATGTGTGTGGCTCTTCTTGCATTCATGTGTGTGCCTCTTCGTGCAGCCCCATTCCGAAGCTGCCCTACCAGCCCTACATGAAGCGCAGCATTGGCATGGTGGGATGGGGGCATGGTTGGTTGGGGGCATGGTGGGATGGGATGATTAAAAAGCACATGCACGGCCTTTCAATACACAGCAAGTTCGTTCTTGAGCACAAGACAAACGTTGAGATGCTTATCCAGTCTCCTGTTTCTCCCTCGCCCGCGCCCCCATTCCCATTCCCACCCCAATGTCCTGCGCCCACCATTCCGTCCACATGCCTCCCGCCCAGTTGAAATTCTTTGGGTTCGAAACGCAGCAAGTCTGCTAAGAGTGACGATCTATATGTCTTGCCTCCTGCCCTCCTCGCTTCTCTCCACATTCCCCCTCATCTTGCCTCATGCCGTCCTCCCTACTGTCGATGTCTCCGTATCCCCTCTCCCTCCTCACTCGCTCCCTCCCTCCGTCCCTCCCTCCCTCCCTCCCTCCCTCCCTCACTCCCTCCCTCACTCCCTCCCTCCCTCCCTCCCTCCCTCCCTCCCTCCCTCCCTCCCTCCCTCCCTCCCTCCCTCCCTCCCTCCCTCCCTCCCTCCCTCCCTCCCTCCCTCCCTCCCTCTCTCCCGCATGGCAGGTGGCGGGGGGGACGGGCATAACGCCCATGCTGCAGGTCATCGACGCCATCCTCTCCAACCCCAACGACCACACGCAGGTACGCCGAATGTGGTGTACAGTCGACTTGGGCATGTACGTTACTGTGCCCGTGCAACTGTGTTGCGCTGCCCACCCTCCCTTTGTGCTACCCCCCAACAAGCATCGTGGTGATTGGTCACTTGACTTGAGCCACGCTGCTTGCTCCCACCTGTGGTTGGGCCTACCAGCTGTGGTTGGGCCTACCAGCTGTGGTTGGGCCTACCAGCTGTGGTTGGGCCTACCAGCTGTGGTTGGGCCTACCAGCTGTGGTTGGGCCTACCAGCTGTGGTTGGGCCTACCAGCTGTGGTTGGGCCTACCAGCTGTGGTTGGGCCGACCAGCTGTGGTTGGGCCGACCAGCTTTGGTTGGGCCGACCAGGTACATTGTGGCTTCTCCTGTGTGACGCTCCACCACCACCTTGGCCCTCAACCACTTCCCATCCACCTTTCTCTTGCATCCTATGTATTCCCCTTTCTCCTCAATGCAATCAACCTCTTGATTCCCAGCACCGTGCCTCCCGCGCCGCGCCGCGCCGTGCCTCCCGTGCCGTGCCTGCCATGCCATGTGTCCCCTGGCAGGTGGCGCTGGTGTTCGCCAACACGTCACCGGCGGACATCCTTCTCGCCGATCAGCTGCGCGCCCTCGCTGCCTCGCACCCCAACTTCAAGGCATGCCGCCCCCACTCCCCACCCCCGCTACTCCCCACCCCCGCTACTCCCCACCCCCACTACTCCCCACCCCCGCTACTCCCCACCCCCGCTACTCCCCACCCCCGCTACTCCCCACCCCCGTTACTCCCCACCCCCGCTACTCCCCACCCCCGCTACTCCCCACCCCAGCTACTCCCCACCCCCGCTACTCCCCACCCCCGCTACTACCCACCCCCGCTACTCCCCACCCCCGCTACTCCCCACCCCCGCTACTCCCCACCCCCGCTACTCCCCACCCCCGCTACTCCCCACCCCCGCTACTCCCCACCCCCGCTACTCCCCACCCCCACTACTCCCCACCCCCGCTACTCCCCACCCCCGCTACTCCCCACCCCCGTTACTCCCCACCCCCGCTACTCCCCACCCCAGCTACTCCCCACCCCCGCTACTCCCCACCCCCGCTACTACCCACCCCCGCTACTCCCCACCCCCGCTACTCCCCACCCCCGCTACTCCCCACCCCCGCTACTCCCCACCCCCGCTACTCCCCACCCCCGCTACTCCCCACCCCCGCTACTCCCCACCCCCGCTACTCCCCACCCCCGCTACTCCCCACCCCCGCTACTCCCCACCCCCGCTACTCCCCACCCCCGCTACTCCCCACCCCCGCTACTCCCCACCCCCGCTACTCCCCACCCCCGCTACTCCCCACCCCCGCTACTCCCCACCCCCGCTACTCCCCACCCCCGCTACTCCCCACCCCCGCTACTCCCCACCCCCGCTACTCCCCACCCCCGCTACTCCCCACCCCCGCTACTCCCCACCCCCGCTACTCCCCACCCCCGCTACTCCCCACCCCCGCTACTCCCCACCCCCGCTACTCCCCACCCCCGCTACTCCCCACCCCCGCTACTCCCCACCCCCGCTACTCCCCACCCCCGCTACTCCCCACCCCCGCTACTCCCCACCCCCGCTACTCCCCACCCCCGCTACTCCCCACCCCCGCTACTCCCCACCCCCGCTACTCCCCACCCCCGCTACTCCCCACCCCCGCTACTCCCCACCCCCGCTACTCCCCACCCCCGCTACTCCCCACCCCCGCTACTCCCCACCCCCGCTACTCCCCACCCCCGCTACTCCCCACCCCCGCTACTCCCCACCCCCGCTACTCCCCACCCCCGCTACTCCCCACCCCCGCTACTCCCCACCCCCGCTACTCCCCACCCCCGCTACTCCCCACCCCCGCTACTCCCCACCCCCGCTACTCCCCACCCCCGCTACTCCCCACCCCCGCTACTCCCCACCCCCGCTACTCCCCACCCCCGCTACTCCCCACCCCCGCTACTCCCCACCCCCGCTACTCCCCACCCCCGCTACTCCCCACCCCCGCTCCCCACCCCCGCTACTCCCCACCCCCGCTACTCCCCACCCCCGCTACTCCCCACCCCCGCTACTCCCCACCCCCGCTACTCCCCACCCCCGCTACTCCCCACCCCCGCTACTCCCCACCCCCGCTACTCCCCACCCCCGCTACTCCCCACCCCCGCTACTCCCCACCCCCGCTACTCCCCACCCCCGCTACTCCCCACCCCAGCTACTCCCCACCCCCGCTACTCCCCACCCCCGCTACTACCCACCCCCGCTACTCCCCACCCCCGCTACTCCCCACCCCCGCTACTCCCCACCCCCGCTACTCCCCACCCCCGCTACTCCCCACCCCCGCTACTCCCCACCCCCGCTACTCCCCACCCCCGCTACTCCCCACCCCCGCTACTCCCAACCCCCGCTACTCCCCACCCCCGCTACTCCCCACCCCCGCTACTCCCCACCCCCGCTACTCCCCACCCCCGCTACTCCCCACCCCAGCTACTCCCCACCCCCGCTACTCCCCACCCCCGCTACTCCCCACCCCCGCTACTCCCCACCCCCGCTACTCCCCACCCCTGCTACTCCCCACCCCCGCTACTACCCACCCCCGCTACTCCCCACCCCCGCTACTCCTCGCCCGCACGTCGCTCTATGCTCACTCACTCCACCCATCTTCCCCTCCTCCCTCACTCACTCGCATGCTCTCTCTCTCTCTCTTCTTCGCACACCCTCCTCCCTCTCCCCTCGTCACCCCTCATCACCATCTCGCAATGCTGTGCTGCGCCTCCACCCATGCTGTGCTGCGCCTCCACCCATGCTGTGCTGCGCCTCCACCCATGCACACCACATCGCACTCCACACGCCTCCCACGTTGTCCCCGCATTCCTCCACATCCGCCACACCCCGCCACGCGGAGCAGGTGTACTTGATGGTGGACCGCGCGGA
Source organism: Closterium sp. Naga37s-1 (assembly GCA_947471745.1). Taxonomy (NCBI): domain Eukaryota; kingdom Viridiplantae; phylum Streptophyta; class Zygnematophyceae; order Desmidiales; family Closteriaceae; genus Closterium; species Closterium sp. Naga37s-1. Next base: position 2,276,917 of record CANJKZ010000166.1, read on the forward strand.
GGCGGGGGCGGCATGGAAGGGCGGGGAGGGGTTCATCACGGCGGACGTGCTGCGCAAGGCGCTGCCACCACCATCCCCCGACTCCCTCGTGCTCGTGAGGGCCCTGCTGCATGCCATGGCGTGGCGTGGCGTGGCATAGCGATGGATAAGATGACATGGCATAGCATGGCTTTGAATCTCATCATTCACATTGAATAACATCATATTAAATTACATCACACATCACATCACATGGCATCATATCATATCACATGGCATCACATCACATCACATGTCATCATATCATATCACTGGCAGCACATCACCTTGTCCCCCCTGGGTGGCTGGGTTCGCAGCATGGCCTCTGTGGCCCCTGGCTGCCCTGCCTCTCACTCACCCCGTGTGGCTGCACCTCACTCACCCCGTGTGTGCAGGTGTGTGGGCCGCCCGGCATGATGCGCCACGTGTCAGGCGACAAGGCACCCGACAAGTCGCAGGGGGAGGTGAGTGGCAGGGGGAGGTGAGTGGCAGGGGTGAGTGGCAGGGGGAGGTGAGTGGCAGGGGGAGGTGAGTGGCAGGGGGAGGTGAGTGGCAGGGGGAGGTGAGTGGCAGGGGTGAGTGGCAGGGGTGAGTGGCAGGGGGAGGTGAGTGGCAGGGGGAGGTGAGTGGGGGACAGGCAGGGGGGCAGCTGACACAGAAACTGTTACTCATGAGGGTGCCCCCAGAGCAGTGCAATGCTGTGGTACAGTAGTCCCCCACATATAGGCGCACATCCGTTAACTGGTTGTTTAGCGCATGCGCTTATGCTTTGACTAATGAGCAAGTTCACCCCTTTTCAAACTCACGATTTTATTCAAAAAAACTTTGATGCACAGGTAATTCGCATTCGATACCTTACGTTCTATACCTTTCTTGTCCGTAGTGCATGTGATGTGAATGCTCGGTAAGTGCGGCTTCTTGACTGGATAAGGGGAGCAATCTGATTTTTCTCTTCTCCGCGTTTGCTCCCAATATCCCTCTCCCAATGCAGCTGGATGGCCTCTTGAAAACTCTCGGCTACACCAAGGACCAAGTTTACAAATTCTGAACCGTACCAGCGTATTTTGAATGTAACAACAGTCATGGTTGAAGGACGAGAAATAGCTACTGCATCTAGCAGGCTCAGATGATGTTGTGCCATGCGTTGTAACTATACAACAAACTGCAACCACCCCCCCACTGTATGGAGGACATTCACCAAGTACCGCATTTCAGGGCCCTCTTTTGAAAGGCTGAAGGAAACATTCCTGTGGGGACACAAGTGTCTCAATCACTTTGTGACACCCAAAAACTGTCAGATTCAACTGTGCAAGAATGAATGAACTATGAATGAGTTGGGTACAAGTACTAACCAAGTGTTCCTATCCTCGTATCAAGAGAACCTCATATCAACCTCCCACTGAAAATTCCCCTAAACCCAAAACCTCTCGCTAGTTTTACCAGGCAAAAAGTACAATCTTGATATGAGGTTCTCTTGATATGAGGATAGGAATACGCTCTTATATCCCTTGTAGGCTAACCCACTATAGCTTAGAGAGAACACAAACATCCTGACACACCCCCATAGGCTAAGTGGGAGAGAGCAAACACAACAGATGGTCACAAGACTAGTCAAGCAAGAGAACAAGCAAACAAAGCTCACAGTGGATCTCAACGATACCACACAATATGAGCACAAGCAAGCAGCCACAAGGCCAGTTCACATGCAGAGTTATAATAGCAAGGCAGTACACTGATCACAGCCTAGCAAGAGTAAACAAGCTGGTATAAAGATATATATCAGTGTACAACAAGAGCAAGTCAAGCAACCAGCAAGTGAGGCAGAGTGGGCACAAGCCCAAGAGCAGTGCAAAAACGCTGATGATCACCAGACCCAAGGGCCTTGGGGAACACATCAGCAGTGTTGGCCTGCGAGGCCACGTAGAAAAGGCGGAGCTGATGACGCTGCTGTAGCTCACGTGCAAGGAAGTAGCGAAGAGCAATATGCTTCGTTCTGTGCTCCAGTCTCTACTCGCGACACAAGGCAAGCATTGATTGTTGTCGACGTACAGTACTGGAGGAGGAACGAGGTTGTTCCCCTAGGTCAGTCAGCAGGTAGGTCAGCCAGCGTAGCTCCTGTGCAGCCATGGCCCCAGCGTAGATCTCGGCCTCACAGCTGGAACCAAGCACAGAAGAAGAACGAGTGGACCTCCACGAGACAGAACCAGAGCCAAGACTGAAGGTGTAACCCTGTGACGAACGCTGGGTCGCCTGGTCGTCGGCCCAAGAAGCGTCGGAGTGTCCTGTAAATACCACTAAACCAAGTCCTCCAAGAACGAGCCCCATGCCCAATGTACTGCACAAGTAATGCTGTACCCTCTTCGCAGCATCCCAGTGCACCTTTCGGTGTCTACCGGGAGCCACGTAGCGAGCCAGGAGGCTGAGAGGGTACGCGAGGTCAGGTCGTGTGCACGTCATCAGGTATATGAGGCAACCTACAAGCTTTGGGTACGGACCACTCGGCTCTACGGACTCGTCCGAAGGTGGAGCTGAGAGCGAGTGGCCGGTAGACAGAGGAGTGGGCTGTGGCGAGGAGAACTGGAAGCCGAAGCGCTGAAACACCTGGTGCACCATGTGTGACTAAGTCAGGGTGATGGTGCGCCGTGCTCTGTCCCATGTGATCTGTAAGCCAAGATAGCTCAGCAACTCGCCCAGGTCAGTGCACGTGTGTCTCTCCTGCAGCTCCGCCTCACTAGGGCCAACGCCTCCGAATCAGCAGTAGCAAAAACCAAGTCGTCAACGTAGACGAGAACGTAGAACGGCGGTAGGGTAGTGTCAGTGCGTAGAAACAGCGACGGGTCAATAGAGGAAGGAGCCAACCCAAGAGCCGCAAGTGTCGTCCTCAGCGTGTCGTGCCACTCGTGAGGCGCCTGGCGGAGACCGTAGACTGGCCGCCGGAGGCTCCACTGAGTACCCGTAGGAAACGACCCAGTGAAGCCAGGTGGGCGGCGCAGCCAGATCTCCTCGTAAAGGCTGCCCTGCATTAAAGTTGTGGAGAAGTCGAGAGAGTGCAGCTTGTAGCCACGCTGTGCAGCAACATGCAGCAACACCCGAAGAGTAGTCATCTTCAGGGTGGGGGAGAAGGTCAGGAAGAAGTCGACCCCCTGTCGCTGGCTGAAGCCTCGAGCAACGTAACGCGCCTTGAAGGTAGGCAGAGAACCCGGCGGCCGATTCACTCCGAAGATTCACATGCCATCGACTATGTTCGCCCCAGGAGGAGGAACCTTGTGCCTGTGGACTACCAGGAAGCCATCTCTGCGTCCATGGCTGTCTGCCACTGAGAGGAGTACTCACCCGCGATCGCCTCATCGTAAGAGCGCAGTGTAGGGATGTCAAGCGCATCCGGGTCTCCCTCAGCGCAAAGCAACATGGATGCGAAACGAGGTAAAGAGGCCGCAAGACACTCAAGCTCAAACTGCCTGTCCTCAAGGACGTCACTGCTAAGGGCAGGCTCACCCTCGACGGACGAAGGAAAGACAGACTCAGACTCAGTAACAAGACTCGCGACGTAGTCGAGACGACTCATAGCTGCAAAGTCGACTAGCTCAATGACTCGGGCAAACGCAGCAGTAGACTCAAATTCAGGGTCAGTAACGACAGTAGCGAGGAGACGAGTGACAGTAGGAATGGCAGCACGAGCAAGGTTGGACTCAGGGTCAGGAACGTGCGGAAGAGAGGAGGCGGGAGGCTCAGGCAGGACAAAACGCTGTGGAACAGAGGAAGGACGAAGTGCCATACTGTGAGTGCCTGGGACAGCAGGAGGACGAGGACGGGCGACACGACGAGCACGAACAGGTGTGGAAGCACGAGTCTCAGGCTCATGACGCTCCGTCAGGGACTCAGTCACCTCAGTGTGAGGACGAGGAGCAGGCAGCGGGGAGTCAGGCATTAGCTGTGGCTGAGACTGGTCTGTCGGTGGACAGAGGAGAGGTGGAGTGAGGTCAGTGGAAGACGGGAGACTAAGAACCTGGCGAAGGACCGAGTCAGGCGGCGGCAGGGACGACTGCGGCTGCTGGTAGAAAAGCGGTCGGCGCGGGGCAGTACCAGCAGCTCCATCTCCTCCAGCACCAGCAGCACCAGCACCTCCAGCACCAGCAGCTCCAGTAGCACCTCTAGCACCAGCAGCACTACGAGCTCTAGCAGCGCCAACACCTCTAGCACCAGCAGTACCTCCAGCACCTCCAGTGCCAGCAGCCAGCAGCACCTCCAGCACTAGCAACACCACCAGCTCCGGCAGCTCCAACACCTCTAGTACGAGCACCTCCAGGACTAGCAGCTCCAGTACCTCCAGTACCTCCAGCTCCAGCGCCTCCAGCACCGGCAGCACCAGCACCTCCAGTGCCAGCAGCTCCAGCACCTCCAACACTAGCTGGACCTCCAGGACTAGCAGCTCCAGTACCTCCAGCACCAGTAGTACCTCCAGGACTAGTAGTTCTGGCACCTCCAGCACGAACAGCACCTCCAGGACTAGCAGCTCTAGTCCCTCCAGCACCAGCAGCACCTCTAGTACCTCCAGCACCAGCAGCACCTCCAGCACCTCCAGTAGTACATCCAGTACTAGTAGCTCCAGCACCAGCAGGACCGTACCCTCCACCACTAGGACTGCCTCGCCGAACGATCCACGCACGAATCGCCTGCGGCGAGAGCGTCTTAAGTAGATCAGGCTGCGGTAGCTGTCCACCTCCAAGACCTCCAGTAGGGTACCCACAGCTCCACCGCCACTAGGACTCGCAGCACACCCAGAGTCAGCACCCCCAATCGCAGCACCCCCAGAACCAGCACCCCCAGTCGCAGCACCCCCAGTCGCAGCACCCCCAGTCGCAGCACCCCCAGAACCAGCACCCCCAGTCGCAGCGCAAACCCCCACCCGCTGTCTCAGCACCCCCAGGCTCAGCACCAACAGTCTCAGCTCCAGAGTCCACAGCACCAGGCTGCGGAGGCGGCGAAGACGGCCGAGGCGGAAAACCAGGGGGGGTCTCCAAGCGTGGAGAGCGACGAGTGGCCGCCGTGTCGTCAACGGCGGGGTCACCCCCCTCAGCTAGGCCAGAGGAGTCCAAAGAGATCTTTAAAGGCTCAACTAAGGGGGGTGGGTCTACCTGAGACACACCTGAGGGAGCAGGGCCCTGTGGGGGGAGGGGGTCTACCGTGGGGGGGGGGACTGGTTCCAGGAAGAGAGGCGCTAGGGGGACCGGGTGGGACACGTGCGGGTGTAGTCTGTAGAAACAGACAGACTCGTCAAAGGTGACGTCCTGGAAGGAGAAGACTCGACGCTCGCGCGGGTGGTGGTAGAACTGCCACGGCGGGGTGTAGGTGGGGAAGCCAAGGAAGACGCAGCGGAGAGTGCGAGAGGAGAGCTTGCTAGCTTTGGCATCGTGAACAAGGGAGAGCGCGCCCCAGGCCCGAAACACCGACACATCGCCAACCTTCCCCGTCCACTGGAGTGTGGGCGAGGTCTCTGGCTCAGAGACGCGGGGCCAGAGGTTGAGCTGATGCGCAGCGTATCGGACCGCAAACGACCACAAAAATGGGGAGCAGCTGCATGGATCATGGAGGTACGAGCAACCTCCAAGATCAAGCCAATGCGACGCTCAGCAATCCCATTCTGCTGAGGAGAGGCCGAAAGCGTGAACGTCTGGCGGATGCCTCCGTCTCGATAGAACTCTTCAAGGAGGCCAGAAGAGAATTCACCGCCCCTGTCAGAGTGTAGACGAACTACTGTCCTGACGAAACCGCTCGCGCAGCTGGCGACGAGTAGCATGGATCCAAGGGATCAAAACACCGCTGACGTCTGCCTTGCGCCGCAAGGGAAAGACAGTGGTGTAGCGTGTGTAGTCGTCAACAACCAACAGGAAGTAGCGCTCCTGGTCTGTTCCACTGACGGGGGCCGGGCCCCACACGTCCATGTGGAAAGTCTAAAGAGGAGCAGTGGTCGGAGGAAACTTGGAAAAGTGAGGAGCGGCGCGCTGCCGCCCCTCGACGCAGGGAAGGCACGGCGGTGCAGGCGAGCGCGGGAGGGAGGGCAGGGACCCGGGAAGGCCAGAGACAAGGAGACGGGAGTGCATGCTGCGGAGACGCGGCAGTGAGGGGTGACCGAGGTAGTGGTGCCAGAGGAGAGTCTAGTGGGAGAGTACCCGACAAGAGCAAGACGCTGCAAGCTGACCAGGCGCAGACACCTGACTCGACGCAGCCACCTGACCTGCCTCAGCCACTTGTGCAGACGCGGTGTTAAATGTGTACAGACTAGACCCAGGCCGTCGAGTGAACGTAGCAAGGTGACGGCCAGTCCAGGAGCACGTACAGATCGCCACACGCTACCCTCCATGAATAAAGGTATCAACCCAGACATCCTGAATGGCAGCGTTGCTCATAAAGTTCGTCGAGAATGTGGGGAGGTGGAGACTTGACAGAGAATTGGAGGGGACTGCTGGACAGGGGAGGATAGTGGAGGCTCGTGCAACTACTGGGCCCCCAGTGGGATCAGCCAATGAGACTGGTATTGGTGCAGCAAGTGGTGTGAGTATGGTGCAGCCACGAAAGAAGCAACGTGACACGCCTGAGTCAAATGTGAAAGTGTGCAAGGCCTCAGCTGAGGCAGGACCTGTGGCGGTAGACGCACGAGCACCTAAAGCTGCAGCAGACTCACTAGCACCTGGAGCGGCAGCAGACTCACTAGCACCTAGTGCGGCAGCAGACTCACTAGCACCTAGAGTAGCAGCCTCTATAAAACCAGGGACACATCGCTGAGAAACCAACTCACTAAGCAGCTGCGGGGAGAAGGTCTCCTGCTGACTCTGCTGCCGCCGCTGTGCAGTACGGAAAAAGCCAAAGCCTCCAACACCTGGACAGGCTCGCTGAATAACCCACTCGCGAAGCTGCTGCGGGGACACCGTATCCGGGAGAGGCAGTGGCTGCTGCTGACCACCCTTAGCCGCTGCGACTACCGTGATAGTGGCCATGACAGGTAGTGGCAGTCAGTAGCAGCGGCGCAAGGGCAATAGTAGCGACTGTTGAAGTGACTGTGGAGGCCAGTAGAGTACGTGGACAGCAAGGCACAGGCTAGTGCAGTAACAGCAGTAGTGCCAGCAGTGGCAGCACGAGCAACAGCAGCAGTAGTAGCAGCGGCCGTAGCAATAGCAGTAGGAGTAACAGTAGGACAGTGCAGCTCAGTCAGGGCAGGGCAGCGCTGCTCGAGCAGAGCGGCGCGGCTCGGGCTGGGCAGCGCTGCTCGGCAGGGCACAATGCAGCAGTAGCAGCGTGTGCAGCAGCAGCGCGCTAAGCAGTAGGGCGCTTTGGCGCTTTTAGGGTTGCAGGGCGCGCTGGCGCGCTTAGCAGCGGGGCGCGCTGGCGCGCTTAGCAGCGGGGCGCGCTGGCACGCTTAGCAGCGGGGCGCGCAGGCGCGCTTCGTAGTGGGGCGCGCTGGCGCGCTGGGCTGCGGGGCGCGCTGGCGCGCTTAGCAGTGGGGCGCGCTGGTGCGCTTAGCAGCGGGGCGCGCTGGTGCGCTGGGCTGCAGGGCGTGTTGGCGTGTTTAGGGCTGCAGGGCGCGCTGGGCTGTGGGGCTGCTTGCGGGCAGAAGGGGCGGGAAGGGCAGGGGTTGATCGCGGGCAGCAGGGGCGCGCGGGGCAGGGGCTGCCCGCGGGCAGCAGTGGCGCGCGGGGCAGGGGTTGCTCGCGAGCAGCAGGGGCGCTCTGGGCAGGGGCTGCACGCGGGCAGCAGGGGCGCGCAGTTCAGGGGCTGCTTGCGGGAAGCAGGGGCGCTCGGGGCAGGGGCTGCTCGCGGGCAGCAGTGGCGCGCGGGGCAGGGGCTGCTCGCGGGCAGCAGGGGCGCGCGGGGCAGGGGCTGCACGCGGGCAGCAGGGGCGCGCGGGGCATTGGCTGCTCGTGGGCAGCAGGGGCGCGCGTGACAGCAGGGCAGCGCGCTAGGGCAGGCAGTGCAAGTAGCTGCAGGGCAGCGTGACACTGTGCGAGAGGGCCGGACAGCGCAAGGGCGCTTCGGGCAGGAACTAGCGGAACGATCGGTGGGCCCAAAAAACCTAACATGTTTCGTGCTCTAAATACCATGTCAGAATCAACTGTGTAGGAATGAATGAACTATGAATGAGTTGGGTACAAGTACTAACCCTAAAATGTTGTACCCCTTGTAGGCTAACCCACTATAGCCTAGAGAGAACACAAACATATAGTTTGACAAAAACGACATAAACTGTATTGTGTCTGAAATGCGAGTCGCCTTTCAGTGACCATTAACGTTTTTTTTAATTGGTCGGTGTGAAACGCGCTAACGTCGTCGACGAATTGCGAATCAACCCGACATTGTAAAAAAATCGCACGCGGCTCGAAATGCCTGACAGGACCACATGCACCTGGACACCCGACAATGCCAATTTCGCAAGGGAAAAATCCCGCGCATCGAAACCACACCCCTACCGTTCTGTTGAAAAAACGGGTGTATAGCCATTTGTGTCACCCAATCAACTGCGCATAATTGTGCATTCTCGCCTGGTCGCCTCGCCTAGTGTCGCGATGTATTCATTTTTTGTGACGCGAGGCTGGCAAAATGTTTTGACGCGACTCGGGAAAAATGGCATTGAGACACTTGTGTTCCCACATGAATGTTCCCTAAATACTTGTCAAAACCCCAACCATTTAGACCATTGGGAAAAAAGAGCGTGTTTGTGTTGCGGGTTTGTGCGCCCATACCCCCCCAGACGAACTCGCCTGTAACCCCCCCATGATCAATCGGGCATCTACAGTGCAGATCTAGTGACAATACCCTGATTATATTTGCTATCGGCCGCATTTTGGCAGTTACCCATATCTTTTTAGTACATTTGATTTATTAACATGATGAAGAATGTGTAGTTTTCTGTCAAACTATGTTACTGTATGTAGTTTTAGATAGCTTATCTATCGTGATACATAATTACTCTCTCAACACTCTTCTTATACCCCTCCCCCCTGTTGGGCTGAAAAAATAGCCTTAGGACCTTTTAGAGTTCAGTCTTGATTAGCCCTAGTGTTGCAACGGAAGTCCATGAATTCCTGTGCTAGTCGAATGTGAGAACAAACATTGATAATAATGAGATGGTACAAGAGATATACATGTTGAAATTATGGTTACTTTTGGTTGCTCCAGTAAATATATGTAGTGCTAGATCTCCACTATAGTAGTGTAGAATACATTGGTTGGGTTGGGAGAACTTGTGGTGTACACTCTTTAGAGTGTACAACCTCCCACACCCTATAGGTCAGAGTTTTCTCTTGTTGGAACTTCACTTCTTGGAAACACTCTTGGTTTTATCATGGTTCATGCCCAAGTTGGCTCATAAGATTCCTAAGCTTTAGGAGGAGGTTGTAAGACTACTGTAGCTTCCGCTAGTATCTTAGACCATTCTAACATGGTGTCAGTGCAAGGAAGGCCTAGCAAACGGTTGGAATAGGAGCTACTAAAGGGATTGGACCATAATACCTTGGTGGAAGCTAAATAGCTTCCATCCCTCCCGAAGGGCTGCCGAAATTGCACCGTGCCGGACACTGAACGTGGGAGGGTAGGAGGAGAGAAGAAACCCGCTAAAAACCGTGTGGATATATTCGGGAGGACGAGATGAGCGACATCCATTCACGGAGAGGCTCGGTCAACGTTGGCCGATCAAGGCGTGCAGCATATTGTTAGAAAGGTCTCGACACGATACAACAGTTGCCTCGGGTTTGTCACCAATTAACCAGCGGATCAGGCACAATTCGCGAAATAAAGTCGGTCGACGAATTGGAAAATCGCAAACTGGGGAAGATTTAAAGCGCAAAAAAAAGGATTGGAGAGCGAACGCCAAGAGAAGAGGCCAGGGTGCATAAAAATGGCAAAAAATCGGGAAGAATGGTCGAGTCTTCGTCGACGGAAAATCGGCCAACTTCGACGAGTTTAAGCGGACAACTCGGACGCGGGATTCAGGAGCGAGATACACCATTGGAACGGCCAGATCAAGGAGGTGCTTGCTCAGAGGTACCAGATGAAGGATCTAGGTGAGGTATCAACGTACCTTGGTGTGGAGGTTCGCAGGTCGGTCAAGGATGGGTGGTTGGAGTATAGCTAGGAGAAGTATGTTCGTGGTCTTCAGGGAAGGTTTGGTGGTCTACTGAAGGAGACACACAGGGTGCGTACTCCCATGTCACCTAATGATATCTCTAAGATCAGGAAAGGTACTTGGTCGAGTGAAGAAGGTGCTGCAGCTGATGTTAAGGTGTATCAGAGTCTCATTGGCAGCTTGATATATGCTGCTGTAACTACCCGTCCTGACATGTCCTTCACTGTCAACACTCTTGCACAGTCCTGCGTGGAACCAAGACGCATTCGCATGCGCGCTGCACTGAGAGCACTCAGATACTTGGTCAACACAGCTGATCGTGTTATCAAGTATGAACGCCAAGGTGGTGAGCAGGTTGTTGGGTACACTGACTCGGATTGGGGTGGTGAGACTGATAGCAAGAGTCGCTCTGCCTACATCTTTAAGTTGGGAGAAGGAGCTATCAGCTGGTATAGCAAAAGGCAAGACAGTGTCGCAGCAAGCGTTTCTGAAGTTGAGTATAAGGCTCTATCGGAGGGGGCCAAGGAGGCCATTTGGTTGAGGAGTTTGTTGGCGGAGATGCATCTGAATGATGGGGGGGCTATTCCATTGTTATGTGATAATGAGGCTGCTGTCTCCCTTTGCCCACAATCTCATTCTCTATCAGCGCACCAAGCACATTAAGGTAGCTTGGCACTTTGTACGGGATGCGGTGCGCTAGTAGGAGTTCGAGGTGCACTTAGTACGCTCCCACCTCCAGGATGCCGACATGCTCACCAAGGCTCTCCCAAGGTTGCAGTTGCATGAGAATCTTAAGTGCATTGGCATTCGAGTGATGACTTCAAAGGCCAAGGCTTCATTCGCTAAAGGAGTTGTGTTTTGATTAATGGGTGAACTTTAATGCTTATTGGAGCAAGGGGGGGTGTTGGAATCATGGTTAATGTTAAAAGTTAGAACGAGGAATGACTAGAAACAGGACAGTACAAGGTTTGTATAGGCAAAACCTAACAATTCTGTACCCCATAAGGAGTGCCCCACTACAGCCTACAATATAGTTCAGACACACCCCCATAGGCAAAGTGGGGGACAAGCCAGAGAACAAGGCAAGGTCAAGCTCAGGGTGGACCACAACGTCACCACACATTCTGAGCACAAGTACAAGGCCACAAGGCCAGTTCACATGCAGGATTATAAATCAAGGTGAACAAGCAAGACAGTTATCTCAACCTAGCCAGGGTAAGCATGCAGGTGCAGGTATATATAGATCACAGTACAAGCAAAGTCAAGAGGTAAGCAAGTGAGGCCAGGTAGGCACAAGACCTAACATAGTACAAAAACGCTGATGATCACAAGGCTGAAGTGCCTTGGTAAATATATCAGCAGTGTTGGCCCGAGTGGCCACGTAAGCAAGACGAAGCTGACCACGCTGCTGCAACTCTCGAGCAAGGAAGTAGCGCAGAGCAATGTGCTTCGTTCTGTGCTCCAGTCTGTGCTCCTGACACAAGACCAGCATGGCCTTGTTGTCGACATACAGAACTGGAGGAGAACGAGGTGCCTCTCCCAAGTCGGTCAGCAGGTAGGTGAGCCAGCGTAACTCCTGTGCAGCCATGGCCCCTGCGTAGATCTCAGCCTCACAACTGGAGCTGAGAACAGAAGACGAGCGGGTAGACCGCCATGAAACAGAGCCGGAACCAAGGCTGAAGGTGTAACCCTGTGACGACCGCTGCGTAGCCAAGTCGTCAACCCAAGAAGCGTCTGTGTGACCAGTGAGGACAACTCGAGCCCGTCCTCCAAGCACGAGCCCCATGCCCGACGTACTGCACAGGGAGTGCAAAACCCTCTTAGCTGCATCCATGTGCTCTGGTCGGTGTCTCCCAGGAGCAACATAGCGTGCCAAGATGCTAAGAGGGTATGCCAGGTCAGGTCGAGTGCAGGTCATTAGGTACATGAGGCAGCCAACAAGCTCTGGGTACGGGCCACTCAGCTCTACGGACTCATCCGAAGCCAGAGCTGAGAGCGAGTGGCGAGTAGACAGAGGAGTGGCCTGAGGCGAGGAGTACGTTGAAGCGCTGAAGGACCTGCTGCACCATGTGTGACTGAGTCAAGGTAATGGTGCGCCGTGCTCTGTCCCGGGTGATCTGCAAGCCAAGATAGCTGCGCGCTTCACCCAGGTCTGTGCACGTGTGGCTCTTCTGCAGCTCCGACTTCACGTGGGCGAGTCCAGCAGTGTCAGCAGTAGCAAAGACCAAGTCGTCGACGTACACGAGGATGTAGAAAGGCGGCAGAGTAGTGTCGGTGCGGAGAAACAGCGACGGGTCAGCAGTGGAAGGAGCAAACCCAAGAGCCGCAAGCGTAGTCCTCAGTGTGTCGTGCCACTCACGGGGTGCCTGGCGGAGACCGTAGACTGGCCGCCGGAGGCTCCACTGGGTCCCAGGAGGAAAAGACCCAGTGAAGCCAGGTGGGCGGCGTAGCCAGATCTCCTCGTGCAGGCAGCCCTGTAGGAAGGCTGTGCTGAAGTCAAGAGAGTGAAGCTCATAGTCACGCTGAGCAGCGACGTGCTGCAGTACCCGAAGAGTGGTAATCTTCGGGGTGGGAGAGAAGGTCTGAAAGTAGTCAACTCCCTGCCGCTGACTGAAGCCTCGAGCCACGTATTGCGCCTTGAAGACAGGCGGAGAATCCGGCGGCCGCTTCACCCTGAAAATCCACATGCCATCGACAATGTTCGCCCCAGGTGGGGGAACCTCGTCGACGTAGGTGCCTGTGGACTTCCAGGAAGCCATCTCTGCGTCCATGGCTGTCTGCCACTGAGAGGAGTAGGGACCCTCTATCGCCTCTGCGTAAGAGCGCGTGGTCGGGATGTCTGGTGCATCCAAGTCTCCCTCAGGGGCAAGCAGCATGGATACGAGATGAGGTAAAGCAGCAGCAAAACACTGGAACTCCTCCTGCCTGTCCTCAAGGACGTCTGTGCTAAGAGCACACTCACCCCCGACGGACGGAGGACAGACAGACTCTGACTCAGCAACAAGACTAGCGGCGTAGTCTAGACGACAGCGAGCAGCAAAGTGGACAAGCTCAGCAACTAAGGCAGACGCAGCAGTGGACTCAAAGGAAGGGTCAGTGACAACAGTGGCCAGGAGACGCGTGACAGTAGGACTAGCAGCACGAAGGGAGTCAGACTCCGGGTCAGCAAGGGCAGGAAGAGAGGACAGATGAGGAGACGGCAGGGGGACACGCTGCGGAGGAGTGGAAGGACGCAGAGCCATTTGGTGTGTGCCAGGGATAGGAGGAGGACGCTGACGGGAACCACGACGACTAGTGCGAGCAGCACGAACAGGCGACGCAGGACGAGACTCGGGCTCACGACGCTCAGCAAGACCTCCGGGTGGACCAGTGATAGGAGAAGGAGCCGGCAGTGGGGAGGCGGGGTTTAACTGTGACTGCGACTGGACACGCGGTGGATACTCTAAGGAAGGAGCAGGACCAGTAGAAGGCGGGAGACCAAGAACCTGCTGAAGGAGCGGAACGAAGTACGGCCGCGGCCACGCAGCGCCTCCAGAACCAGCAGGGACAGCACCAGCACCCCCAGCGTCAGCTCCAACTCCAGCAGCACCTCCAGCTCCAGCAGCACCTCCAGCAGCTCCAGGAGCGCCAACTCTAGCACCCACAGGAGCACTGGCTCCAGCAGCACCTCTAGCTCTAGCACCTCCAGCAGCTCCAGCTCCAGCAGGACCACCAGAAGCCCAGGCAGCTCCAGTAGCGCCAGCTCCAGTACCTCCAGCAGCACCTGCTCCAGCAGCACTGCCAGCTCCAGCACCTCCAGCAGCTCCAGCTCCAGCAGCACCACCAGGCCGAGCAGCTCCAGTACGAGCACCTCCGGGACCAGTGGCTCCAGAACCCCCAGCAGCTCCAGCAGCAGCAGGACCTCCAGCGCCCGTAGCACCACCAGCTCCAGCAGCACGGCTCCAGCGCCGAGCAAACCACTCGCGCAGCTGCTGTGGAGAGAGTGGCTCCCGTCGGGACGAAGCACCCGATGGACCTCCAGGCTCAGCACCTCCAGACTCCACACGCGCAGGCTCAGCACCCTCAGGCTCAGCACCCTCAGGCTCAGCACCCCCAGACTCAGCGACCCCAGGCCTAGCACCCCCAGGCTTAGCACCCCGAGACTCAGCACCCTCAGGCTCCGCACGCTCAGGCTCAGCACCCCCAGACCCGGCACCCGCAGGCTCAGCACCCCTAGCAGCACCAGAGTCAACAGCTACCTCGACAGGCTCGACTGCGTCTACCTGGGACACACTTGAGGGGGCAGGACCCTGAGGGGGGAGGGGGTCTACCGAGGGAGGACCTGGCGCGAGGAAGAGCGGCGGGGGGGGGGAGGGGGGCAGTGCGGTAGGGGAAGAGACGGTAGTAAGGAGCCGACTCGTCAAACGTGACGTCCTGAGAGGACAGAACACGGCGCGAGGTGGGGTGGTAAAACTGCCAACCAGGCGCGTCAGGGGGGAAGCCAAGGAAGACGCAGGGAACAGCAGGGGAGGACAGCTTGTCCGCAGACAAATTGCGGACAAAAGCTCAAGATCCCCAGACACGGAACGCAGACGCATCGCCAACCTTCCCCGTCCAGCGCAGAGCAGGTGTGGTCTCCAGCATGGAGACCCGGGGCTGGAGGTTGAGCTGATGCGCAGCGTACTGAATCGCGAACGGCCACAGAAAATGGGGAGCAGCCGCATGGATCATGGACGTACGAGCGACGTCCATGACCATGCCAATGCGGCGCTCAGCAATCCCATTTTGTTGTGGAGAGGCCGGAAGCGTGAACGTCTGGCGGATGCCCTCCGCACGACAGAAGGCCCTCAGAAGGTCGGAGGAAAACTCTCCACCTCTGTCGGAGTGCAGATGCAGAACAGGAAGGTCCGAGCCGAAACTCTCGCTGAGCTGGCGACGGGCTGCGTGGATCCAGACGATCAGCACCTCAGTGACCTCACCCTTGCGGCGCAAGGGGAAGACTGTGGTGTAACGCGAGTAGTCGTCAACGACCAGCAGAAAGTAGCGCTCGTGACCCTGTCCACAGACGCGGGATGGGCCCCACACGTCCATGTGAAGAGTCTGCAGGGGAGCCTCCGTCGGAGGGAACTCGGAGGAGTGAGGAGCGGCGCGCTGCCACCCCTCGACGCAAGGAACGCAGGTAGGGGCAGGCGATGGGGGAAGGGGAGGGAGAGACCGGAGAGAACCAGTGACAAGGGCACGGGAGGCCATGCCTCGGAGACGAGGCAGGGAGGGGTGACCAAGGCGGTGGTGCCAGAGGAGAGTCTGGTGAGACATGAGGCGACACTAGCAGGTGGCAGACTCAGGACCGGGACACTGCAGCAAACACCTGACCCGACGCAGCGACCTGACAAGACTCAGCAACAGGAGGAGACACAGTAGACAAGGTGTAGAGGCTCGACCCAGGCTGCCGGGTGAACGTGGCCAGGTGTCGGCCCGTCCGTGTGCACGTACAGTGGGTCACCCGCTGACCTCCAGGAGTGAACTGGTCAACCCACACGTCCTGAAGGTCAGCCCCACTCACCAAGTTTGTAGAGAACGAGAGGAGGTGAAGACCCAACAGTGAGCCAGACGGGACCGCCGGACATGGCAGAACCGTAGAGGAGTGCGCAAGGACTGGACCCCCAGAGAGGTCAGCCAGGGAGACTGCAACCGGCCGACTGAGCGGCGTGAGTGTAGTGCAGTCGCGAAAGAAGGAGCGGGAAGCTCCTGAGTCAAGCATGAAGGTGTGCAAGGCTGCAGCAGGCGCAGTACCAGAGATTGCAGACTCACCAGCACCTGGAGCAGTGGACTCACTAGCGCCTAGAGCAGCAGCCTCACCGGCACCTGGAGCAGGAGACGCACCAGTACCTAGAGTAGCAGCCTCACCAGCACCTAGAGCAGCAGACTCTATACCTGGGTCAGGCGGCACACACAGGTAACAGGCACCCTCAGCACTAGTAGGCAATGCATACATGGCAGTGAGGATAGCATCATAGTCAAGAGCAAAGATATCTATCCTCTGCCTAAGCAGCTCCAGCCAGGAGGGGAGCTCAGCGTCGTCGCCAAACTCTGTACGCCAGGCGTCGCTCAGACAGGAGAAGCAGCGGGACTCTGTGTGACCAATCGTCCCGCAAGGCTGACCAGTCCGAGCACTTGTGCGAATGACGTACAGGCAACGAGCAGTACTCCGTGACCCTCTACTCTGAGCGTACCACTCACGAAGCTGCTGGGTCGAAAGGATCTCGCGCGGACGCCGCTGCAGCTGCACCTGGCCACTACAAGAAGTTCCCGAACGACCCGCTCCAGGGCGACTCCCACCACGGCCACCCCTACAACCCCAACTAGCATACCACTCACGAAGCTGCTGGGGCGGAAGAGTCTCGCGCGGACGCGGCTGCAGCTGCAGCTGGCCACTGCCAGAAGCTCCCAAACGACCCGCTCCAGGGCGACTCTCACTACGGTCACCCCTACAACCCCAACTAGCGTACCACTCACGAAGCTGCTGGGGCGTGAGGGACTCACGCGGACGTCGCTTGAGCTGCATCTGGCCACCGACAGTAGCAGCAGGAGTGGCAGTGCAGCAGTAGTTGCAGTGACAGCTGGAACAGCAGTAGCAGCAGGGCAGAGCAGCGCGGCTCAGTAGGGCAGGGCGGCGCGGCTTGGCCGAGCGGCGCGGCTCGGCTGGGCGGCGCGGCTCGGTTGACAGGCAGGCATGGTACGCGTGGCAGCATGCTGGTAAGGCAGGCGCGCAGGCAGTGCGGGTAGGGCAGGTGCTCACCAGAGGCGGGTAGGGCAGATGCCACCGGCGACGGAGGGCAGGCGCTCAACGGGCACGGGTAGGGCAGGTCCGGCGCTCGACGGGTGGCTGCAGGCGCTTGACGGGCGGCTGCAGCGGGGCCGCGACGGCGGCTACGACGGGGCCGCAACGGCGGCTGCAGGCACGACGGCGGCTACGGCGGGGCAGGGCCGCGACGGCGGCAACGGCGGGGCAGGGCCACGACAACGGCTACGACGGGGCTGCAACGGCGGCTGCAGACGTGACAGGGGTAGGGCAGGGCAGGGGCGGCCGCCCCAAGGGCGGGCACGGGGTGGGGCAGGGCGCGGGCGGGCTGCATATGAGGCAGGGCGCAGCGGCCAGGGGGGGGGGGGGGGGGGGGGGGGGGGGGGGGGGGCGACGAGCAGGGACGGTGCCCAGGGGGCGCCGCGACGAGCAGGGGCGACACCGCGCGGGTCCCGCAGGGGCGTCGCGATGAGCAGGAGAGGCGCCTCGCGGGTCCCGCAGGGGCGTCGCGGGGTCCAGGGGCTGCGTCGCGGGGTCCAGGGGTGGCGTCGCGGGGTCCAGGGGCAGCGCCGCGAGGTCCAGGGGCGGCTTCGCGGGTGCAGAGCAAGCCCGCGCGCGGCCTGCAGGGCAGGGCGACGAGGGCGCGGGTAGGGCAGGCGCTCGAGGGCGCAGGCAGGGCAGGCGCTCGAGGGCGCGGGTAGGCAGGCGTCCAGGGGCGGCTTCGCGGGTGCAGGGCAGGCCTGCGTACGGCCTGCAGGGCAGCGCTCGAGGGCGTGGGTAGGGCAAGCGCTCGAGGGCACAGGCAGGGCAGGCGCTCAAGGGCGCGGGTAGGCAGGCGCAAGGCGCGTGACGGGGCAGGCAGGCATGGCAGTGCGCGTCGGGCAGGGCATAAAAAAAAAAGTTCATGGTGGGCCCTAAAAAAAATTCCCACTAGGGAACCTGCTCTGAAACCATGTTAAAAGTTAGAACGAGGAATGACTAGAAACAGGACAGTACAAGGTTTGTATAGGCAAAACCTAACAATTCTGTACCCCATAAGGAGTGCCCCACTACAGCCTACAATATAGTTCTGACAGTTAATTCGGGTTACTCCAATAAGCATATGTAGTGCTAGATTTACACTATAGTAGTGTAGAATACATTTGTTGGGTAGGGAGAACTTGTGGTGTACACTCTTTAGAGTGGACCACCTCCCAAACCCTATAGGTTAGGGTTCTCTCTTGTTGGAACTTCACTTGGAAACACTCTTGAATCTAGCATGGTTCATGCCCAAGTTGGCTCCTAAGATTCCTAGGCTTTAGAAGGAGGTTTTAAGACTACTATAGCTTCCGCTAGTAGCTTAGACATTGCTAACAATATTGTATACCAAAGTATCTACTCGGTAATGTACCTATTCGTGAACTGGGCCATTTATCGAGTCGACATCTGAAGCGATGCTTTTATGTGTCTCGCGAATAGTTACGAAAATGTTCGCAATACTGCCTGTAACTTATGCGAATGGACACCTGCTATAGACATGCACATATATACTACGATACTACTGTAGTGATCGAGCTACTGAATTGCATATGTCCTTTAAAGCCCGCGTCCCAAATTGCGGGCCGCGAGGGTCAAGTTTTTAAAACTTGACGAAGTTGAGTGTCCAAGCTTTTGAAAGTCACGCACTTGCAATTTGGGAATTTCGAAGACAGATTCACTCACCAGGGGGAAAACCGAGGGTTGGCTGGGTCTCGCGAAAAAAACGAACCTAGACGAAATCGGAAACTCTCGCCAAAGCCCACACCAGAAAAACTCCCTCTGGTCAACTTTTAAAAGCATGAACAATTTGGGCCGCCGGCTTTAATTTTACTTCAACCCTCCGCTTCAATTCAGGAGTTCGATGTTGTTGGTGTTATCTCTAACGTGGCCAAGTACAGTCAGCAACACGCAGTACTGGAACTTCAGTCGAGGAAGTTGCTTGGTCAAGTACTCCGCAGCCATTTCGCTAGTAGGGCAGTAGGCGAGGTGTAACTTGCCTTGTTTGATTTCGTCCTTGACAGATAAGTAGCGTAGCGAGATGTGTTTGGTTGGATTGGCGAAAACTGACTTGTTTGCGATGCAGATCGCGGACTGATTGTCGCAAAAGAGTGAGAATGCTTAGCTTCATTGAGTAACTCACGAAGGTAAATTCCTTCCTTCGTTGCAGTCCATGCAGCGATAAACTCGGCCCCAGCTGACGAAAGTGCAATCGATTCCTGCTTGCACAACTGCAAGGAGATTGTGAGCGCCTGTTTGCTGTATCACCCATGTGATCTGCATCTACCTAGCCAAGTAGTGACAGCGGTGCTTGGGCAACTTGTGATAACTTAGGTCCATTGAAGTCGTAGATACGAAGTAGGCGACTGCTGCTTCGAGCTCCCGTAGATGCTACCCTTCAGGTCGCTTAAGGTAGCGAACTAGGCAGCCGCGTATAAGAGACTGCCGAGCAACTGCTGACAGCGTATGATTTCGACAGCTAATAAGACCTCAGTGTCGGCCGATGAGGTAGAACAATAGGGAAGAGAGGAATGCAGTCTCCATATCAATATGTCAGGGTTTTTAACCGAATGCGGCTGCGAAAGTGAGTAAAATGCGGAGCCATGTGTTACGGTTGATAGAAGCAAATGTCTCACCATAATCAACTCCTTGCATTTTATCGAAACCGAGTACTACCCATTGCGCCTTAAAATCACTCGATCGTCCCGTTTGCATTGGTTTTAATCTGGAAGACCCACTTCCCATAGAGCACGTTTTGGTTAGGAACGGTCAAAGTTGGAATGAAGTCCCACGCGTTGTTAAAGCCCGCGTCCCAAATTGCGGGCCGCGAGGGTCAAGTTTTTAAAACTTGACGAAGTTGAGTGTCCAAGCTTTTGAAAGTCACGCACTTGCAATTTGGGAATTTCGAAGACAGATTCACTCACCAGGGGGAAAACCGAGGGTTGGCTGGGTCTCGCGAAAAAAACGAACCTAGACGAAATCGGAAACTCTCGCCAAAGCCCACACCAGAAAAACTCCCTCTGGTCAACTTTTAAAAGCATGAACAATTTGGGCCGCCGGCTTTAACGTGCAACACCTTCAGCTCCCGGTCCATGACTTTGCGCCACTTTTCAGGATGAGGCCCAAGAGAGCTTGCTCAAGAGTCTTTGGTTCAGAAATGATTGTAGAGTTGTGTACAACAAAGGCTAACCCAAGTATCTATAGACCACTCTGACAATAGCGAGGTTGTTCCTCTGTCTCGACAGTGGCAGCTTCGTCAGCAGATTCAGGTCCAAAGTTGAATCCAGGACCTAGACGTTCGCTTTCGTTAGAAGAGACGGGGATGGGTGTAATTGCCCCATTGTCAGCGAACTCATTGTGCACTTCGGCGTTCACGTCATTGTTGGGATCCTTCTCGTTGATCTTGATCAGAACTGAGCAGTAAGGGGCGCCAGGCTGGTACTGACGCAACCGAGACAGCTTCCTCCACCGCGTCAGCTTTGTCGGCTTCTGTTGTAAATCCAGCTGACAAATATTTGTTTTTAGCGCGTTGATGCTGCCACGTGTTGTATATGAGCCTTTCGTAGGAAAGAAGATCACATGCCGATACTGTTACTCGATCCTCCACGTCCCAGATTTTCAACGCAACAACCTGCTTCTCAATCTGGAGATGAATTCCCCACTTTTTTTGTTGTGAACAACGTCCTGCATGTGTATTCAGTGGCTGATATTGTACCATACACCTGAAAACCCGTAACTTTTTTGTACTGCCCAATTTTCATGTCCACTAATTGAGCAGTGAGGAATTTTTTGGTAGGGACGTGGATGACACGAGGTTGTGGAGCAACATGGCATGGTCCATTGCAAATGGCCATTGCCCTTCTGGCAGGTGTACTTCCATGAGAAGCTTACACGTGATGGTCTGCAACGCCCTATCCATCCGTTCTGCTACACCATACTGTTGATGGTGGTAAGGTAGCGATTGCAGGTTGTTGATTCTCCTTTCAGCTAGGTAGTCCTTGAAACGCTGTCAGAGGTACTCGAGAGCGCCGCCGGTCGGAAAACTCTTGAGTTTCATATCGCTCTCTTATTCGGCTGCTGAAAGCCATGCCACGAAAGCATCGTAGGCAAGATCGCGCAGCAAGATAAGCGCGTGCCAGTCATAGCGTGTCGCTGCGTCGACGAAGGTAACGTAGTTTAAATCTGATCGCCTTACTTGCCGTGGAATCATCAAAATATCATTGTATTTTCTCTCGAATGGCTTATATGTAGGTGCATTAGAATTGTGATGAGGCGAAAACGGTTGCTGAGGAAGATCTGCTTCAGGACATATCGTGCAGATGTGACAAGGTCGGCGAAGCTCCTGTCCACCGGTGAGTAATAACGTCGTTTTTATCTAGCACTTCTGCTCTAGTTGTATTATACGTCGTTGAGCCGGTGGGATGTCCTAACCGTTTGTGCCAAATGTCCTCTGATATTGGGTGTCCTGCAGTTCGGCGATAAAAATTGGAGTTCGCGTAGAATGCGTTGAAATTTGCATGACTCCTATGTGATTCTGTTTTAATCGTTCCACGCCGAGTAGCTGAAGTATCGATGACAAGAGGACTAGTTGAGTGAGAAGAAGTTGAAGGTAAAGATGGATGTTGTATCTGTTCTGCTGCTTCCCCATGGAGGTGAGCCTGTGATGCAAGAATCTGTACGTGCCATCCATGCTGGCATGTTTCACCCTTTTGTTAGTGCGGATGCAATCTGTGGTTTGATCAGTGCCTGTGCAGTTGAAGCAGTAGCGGCAGCAACCTGTGGTGGAGTAGCAATTGCGTGTTGAGGTGTTGACTGTTGTCGTTGTGAGCAGTGATAATGAGAGTGCTCAGAAATTTTTGCAGTTGTGACAGAAGGGAGGTATGTAGCCAAGAAGTGACAGCGGCGCTAGAGTATCAACTCTGTCTTCAGGTGTTGACTGTTGTCGTTGTGAGTAGTGATAATGAGAGTGCTCGGAGTAGCAACTGCGTGTTGTCGTTGTGAGCAGTGATCATGAGAGTGCTGGAGTAGAAACTGTGTGTTGGGGTGTTGACCGTTGTCGTTGTGAGCAGTGATCATGAGAGTGCTCGGAATATTTTGCAGTTGCAGTGATCATGAGAGTGGCGCCGTTGTTGTGGCTGCTGCTGTCTATAATTCTTCTACTGCTGAAAGTGTTTTTGGCAGTGTTGTTTCTGCGACTCCACTTGACTATGTGTCAGAAAAGCAAAATGGTGTTGATTTGCCTTCTTTTTGTTTTTGTTGTCGTACAGGTCCATATCTTGCTATTCAGCTAGAAGAGTTGCACAGAGGTGCATCTGCGAAACGTTGCATTGGGTTCGAAGAAGCAAGAGCGCCTGACACCACTGCGGTCTGGGTCTAGCAATCACAACTGTCACGAACATAGAGTCAGGGAAGTTGCCTTCACTTCACCTGAGTTGGTCTCATATTTCTTGGCACCTGTTAATGTATTGTAAGGTCTTTCCTCCTGGCTCCACGTTGTTTAGTTGCGAGTTGAGCCTGCTCTGTGTAACGTCGTCTATTGCTTGATAAATCCGCTTCAAGTTTTGTCAGGCTAACTCTGCCGAGTTTCCAAACTCCCTGTATGATTGAATGCCTTGCTACTCTGTGGGTGATAGGTTACGAAGAAGAATCGTAAACGCCATCATTGACCGAGAACCAAAACCACGCTGCTATTTAAGCGTGCCGTGAACGGGAAACTGTGCCTCTCCTGTGGAATACTTCCAAAAAACTTCCATCATTTGTTCAAGTTTAGAACTCCAAGCGACAAAATCCTTCCCGTCGAACGGGTTTGAAGTTTGAAACTTCAAGATGATGAGCATCTATGCCTGATAGTTTGTTTTGTCTTTAACTCTCATACCATCCCCATCCTATTGTTGTTGCTGTTGCTTTTGCGCAGGTATACCCAAGGGTACAAACGCGAAAGTGGTCGGCAACTGCTGTCTAAGCAGAACACGGTAAGAAACTGGATGCTGTTGTTTTTGCGAATAAGATATAAGATGTTCCATCGATACTCATAGGTGCAATCCCTATGTTCACCGATGTTGATGTTTGTGGTATTTGCTATACTTGTGGTGCTGTGTTACGGGTGCAATGAATCGAGGTAGCGAGGATTGCACTAAGTTGTTAAACGAGTACATTATGTCAGCAAAGGCATGAGCGAACATTTATACGCGAAACATGCAAACGGTAATGCGGTGCGTGCAAGCTAGCTAGTGCTAGGCTGGCATCGAGGCTCGGGCTAGTCCTGAAGCATAGGCCGACACGGACGGGCAAGTGGTGCATGGTTTGGTGAAACAGTGCGCGCAAAGTTGGCGAAGCCCTATTAGCAGTAACGGGCGAACAACTGCTGCTGCTGTACGTGATGTTGCAGGTCGCGGTAAGGAATGTCGAGAAATTTTCTTACACTTACCCCCCCCCTTCAAGAAGCCCCCCTCTGCTACGCGAGTGCATTATATCGCGGAAACCCCGGCTCCTCAGGTACACTTGTAGGGCAGGGTGGTTTTCAATATTGGCCAGGGCACCCAGCTATCCTCAGTTGGCGCGCGGTCCTTCCAGCGAACGAGGAACTCGACCCTCTTGATGCGTGTGGGGTGTCGAATCCGATGGCTCATGATTTTTTTGGGCTCGATGATCGGCTCCGATGCAAGGCGAGTCATGGATGGCGGGCAGTGATGAGGCAATTGGCTCGTGGTTGGGATGTACGCGCGAAGCAGGCTGACGTGGAATGATGGGCTGATGTACGAGTCTGTTGGCAACAGAAAGTGGGCGGTAACCGGGGTGATCATGTGGCTGATTTGGAATGGTCCATAGTAGCGCGGTCGTAATTTCGGCACGACGGGCAGTCTTTAATTCTGTGTGTCGAGCAGTGCGTAATCTCCTGACTCGTACGTGACTGGGCGGCAGTGGCGGTCAGCGTTGCGTTTTGCGATGACGTTGGCCTTTTTATTGCTTCTAGTGCGGGCAGCTTGCAGAATCTTGGCAAATTGCTGTGCGTGTGGCGTTGGCTTGTCCGGACTCAACGTCATGAGCACTGTTGGGTTTTGCCCATAGTTCAGGTAGAACGGGGACTGCTGCGTCGTTGCTGACGTAGCGTTGTTGTAGGCGAACTCGATCAGCGGCAGAGGCTTCTCCCAAGTTTTCAGGTCGTCGCACGTGGCCCGGATCAACTGCTCCATCGTCTGATTGGTCCGCTCCGTTTGGCCGTTGGTCTCGGGGTGGTACGATGAACTGAATTGTAGCGTGGTCCCAAACTGCTCCCAGAGGTTCTTCCAAAAGTTGCTTGTGAACTTCGTGTCGTGGTCGCTGATTATCGAGGCTGGTATCCCGTGCAGTCGAACGACGGCTGCGATGAACAGACGAGCGATTTCTTCGGCTGAGATCGATTTCTTGCACGCAGCGAAGTGAGCCATTTTCGTCAGTCTGTCAACGACGACCATTACCGCGTCGTTACCCCTAGGGTTCGAAGGTAACCCTGTGACGAAATCCATGGTAACCTGCTGCCAGGAGCGCTCGGGCAGTGGAATCTGTAGTGACTCCCTCTGTAGTGAGTACGCGCGTACCCAGATGTGGTTGGTGCATGTTTTTACGTAACAGATTCCTTAGCTTCTTCTAGTTGCTGTGAATTTCAGGTCGTGAAAAATGGGTCGGTACGGTATCCGTGGGTGAATAGGCCTGTTAGCAGTGGGTCGTTTTGGGCGAGTAGGATGTCATGAAGTTGGGCGGTGGGGCGTGTGAGTGCGTCGGCGATATTTGATGCGCCTTTTTTGTACGTGACTGTGTAGTGGAAGTTGGACTCCAGATAGTCCAACCAGCGGATCTGTCGCAGGTTGAGATTCGGTTGGGCGCTAAGATACTGTAGTGATCGGTGGTCTGTCCGTACTGTCGCGTCTGCTCCTGAGAGGTAACATTGCCACACCTTGAACGCGTGCACGATCGCTAGCGTCTCGCGGTCGTGTATTGGATAGTTGTGTTCGGGTGGGTGAAGCTTGCGGGACTCGTACACGATTGGCTGGAGGCCGTTCTCGAAGTCCTGCAACAGTACTGCTCCCACGGCGATGTCGCTAGCGTCGGTGACGAGCTCGAACGGACGGGGCGGATCTGCGATGTGAAGCACGGGCGGCGAGCACAAAATTTGTTTGAGGGCCGAGAAGGCAGCATGTTCTTTCTCCCCCCATGTGTACTCAACCCCCTTTCTCAGCAGGTCGATCAACGGAGCAGTCAACTTCGCCATGTCGGGGACGAACCGGCGCACGTAGTTGACGAACCCCAAAAAGCTCTGCAACTCGGTCAAGTTTGTCGGCGCGTGCCACACTTGAATTGTCGCGATCTTCTTCGGGTCTATTTCCACTCCTTTAGCTGAAATAATGTGTCCCAAAAGCTCCAGTTTGTCCTGTAAAAACTCACACTTAGAGGCTTTTGTCAGTAGGCGGTTCTCACTCAGTATTTTAAAAACTACTTCGATGTCCTGTAGGTGCTGTGCTCTGTCTGGGATGTATATCAGTATGTCATCGAGATGCACGATGACGCACTTATCTAAAAGCGGGCGGAAGGCTTCGTTCATGGTCATTTGGAAGGTGGCGGGGGCGTTGGTCAGTTCGAAGGGCATGACGGTTTATTCGAAGGATCCGTAGCATGTTCGGAAGGCTGTATTTGGGCAGTCGAGTGGGTTGACTCGGATTTGGTGGTAGCCTCCTCGAAGGTCGATTTTCGAGAAAACCCTGGCTGTGCGCAGTTGGTCGATCAGTTCGTCGGCTCGTGGGATGGGGTAACGGGACTTGATGGTAACCCTGTTCAGTGCGCGGTAGTCGATGCACATGCGAAAACCCCCGTCCTTCTTCGGTTTGAACAGTATCGGTGTTGCGAAAGGTGACGAACTCGGGCGAATGAATCCCTTCTCGAGCAGGTAATCCAGTTGCTTCCTTAGTTCGTCCAGTTCAGGCTGGGTCAGTCGAAACTGTTGCTGTACTGTCGGCTGTGCCCCCAGTTCTAATTCTATCCCGTGGTCGTGCGGTCGCTGAGGTGGCATTCCTGTTGGCAAGTCATATGGGGAAATCCCACTGTACTGCTTCAGTAATGCTGCCAAGTCATCCGGTATATCGGCTAGCAGTTTCTCTAAATCCCCCCCTTTCTCTGCTGCCTCGGCTTCCCGAATGTCGACCGCGTACACGTCAGCTCCTGCCGCTACGACGTGTTTCATCGTGATTGCGTTGACATGTACCGACGAAGACTCAGGCGAGTCCCAGCGAGGTAAGGCAATGTTGTTACCGTTCAATCGCATGGTGCAGTCACCCGTCGTCCAGTTAATTTGCGGATTGTGTCGTCCCAGCCAATCACGGCCGAGTAAAATGTCGGTTCTGTCGAGGGTTGTCGCGAGCATTTCTTGAATAAGCATGAAGTTACCCCCGCAGCAAATCCGAACCCGGTCTACGCGTTCCCATATCGCCAGTGGCGTGCCGTCAACCAGTCTTGCATCGATCTCATGTAAACATCTGTCCAGTGGCAGTCTCAATTTCCGTGCAGTGGAGGTGTTGATCAGGCTGTGGCTGGCTCCCCCGTCTACGAATATTTTAAGTAAATCTGTCCCAATTTTCCCACTAAGCAGTATGGGGCTGTCTACCGTAGTACCCTCCTTATTCGGCCGGGTGTGGTTGATTGCATGAACCGGCACAATCACTCGGTGAGGGTCGGTTGGGTCGGGCGAGCGGCGTGACCTGTCAGTAGAGGGCCCATCTGCTACTGACTCTCAGCGTTTCCCTGCTGCTTGGTTTGTTTCTGTTGCTCGGCTTCCCCCTTTCCCTTAGCGTTTTCCGAGAATTCGCTCTTGCGGTGTCCCGACCGATTGCACGCGAAGCAGCGCCCTTTAAATGGTGCGACAGCGGCATTCGCAGCGACGGCACGTATCGTGGCGCCCTCGTTTGTCCCACGAGATCAATGTCCCCAGGTGCTGTTGCTTCCGTACCCCAGTCTCGGTCGGCGAAAGAAATCGAGTTTCTCCGCCATGGCAAGAATCTCCTGAAAGTCGGTCATGCAGCGGAGCTGAATTTCTTGAGCGATGTCGTGCTGCAGGCCGCCGATGTAGCGGTCGATACGCTCGCCCTCGTGCATATATCCCACTTGCTCACACAGCGCCAGAAACCCGCTAGAATAATTTTGGACGGAACCGAGTTGGCTCCAAGTGCGGAGCTTCTGACGCGCCGCGATCGAAGCCGCAATTGGCTCAAATCGAGTATGCAGACCTGCGCACCACGCATCCCACGTGCGATATTGGGGCACCTCCTCGAAATACGACGGCGCCCAGGGTCCAGTTTGTCCTTCCCGTGTCGGTAGAGTCGCGTAGTCGTTCGGCTTCGTGACGATGACACGCCACCAATCCATGGTGGGTCCTCGCAGCAACGACACGGCGTAGCGAATTTTCGGCATATCCTCCGAGACGTAGTTGGCGTAAAAAAACACGTTCATCGTGAACAACCACGCTTGAACGGTAGGACCACCCCGTTGACTCGGGTCAAAACATGGCGGACGCAGCGGCTTCAGCGGCATCGGTGACAGCAGTGCCGAATCGTTGATCGGTGTCGAAATCGTGACGCGAGGCTGGTTCCTGGCCGCATTCGTCGCTTCGGGGTGTGTCGTGCCGTGGTCGTCGTCTCCGTCGTGGCGGACGACGCCATCACTGGCCGCGCTCGCGGGTTGCCCCACACTTCCGTGCTGCGATGCTTGTGGTGCAGGCTGTACGGGAGTGCCAGGTGCTTGTGACTGTGCTTGTTGTGCTCGTGCGACGTCGTTTTGCAGGGACGTACGTTCCGCCGTCAGCGCCGCAATTTCTTCTGAATTTTCGTGCAGCAGGCGCAGCAGTTCGTTCAGGCGGTCCTGCGTGAGTGTCGTGACATCGATATGTTCAGCCATTACGAAGGGCGTCGACTCGGCTTAGTCTAGGCGCAGTCGTGGTTGCACGCGTTTACGAGAGAACGCGAGGACAACGGCTCCTAGGGGCTAAGGTGCGTGAGTCTCTTCGAGTGAAAAAAATCAAAAGTTGATTTCCTGGGGTGCGGAGATGCGCGGTCAGAAAAGAAAGTGGCTCTGATAACCAAGTGTTACGGGTGCAATGAATCGAGGTAGCGAGGATTGCACTAAGTTGTCAAACGAGTACAAAATGTGAGCGAAGGCATGAGCGAACATTTATACGCGAAACATGCAAACGGTAACGCGGTGCGTGCGAGCTAGCTAGTGCTAGGCTGGCATCGAGGCTCGGGCTAGTCCCGAAGCATAGGCCGATACGGCCGGGCCAGCGGTGCATGGTTTGGTGAAATAGTGCGCGCATAGTTGGCGAAGCCCCGTTAGCAGTAACGGACGAACAATGGCTGCTGCTGTACGCGATGTTGCAGGTCGCGGTGAGGAATGTGGAGAAAATTCCTTGCATGCTGATGTTGTCAGAATATTATGCTCTAGCCTGTAGTGGGGTGCTCTATAGCGAGTACAACTCTTCTAGGGTTTTGCTATTTGTATCCCCATTCTTGCTAGTGCATCCCTCTTCTTTCTTCTAAACTTCAACATGCTATCAGAGCAGGTCGATCCCCTTGGATCGATCCTGTGGGTGGGCTCACCACCTTGTTGCTTCCGCTGCAACTGCTACTGCTACTCTCTGTGCCGCACGCCCTGTGGCGTGCGGCAGTTTTTCTTCCCGCCGTGCGCCCCGAGGCGCGCGGCGGTTTTCTGCCCGCCGTGCGCCCCGAGGCGCGCGGCGGTTTTCTGCCCACCGTGCGCCCCGAGGCGCGCGACGGGTTTCTGCCCCGTCACTCGCCGCGTCGCCCCCGGGAGGCGCTGCGACGGGCGACGGGGACCCGCACGTCGCCCCGTCGCGCGGCCCCTGCAGCCCCGTCGCGCCGCCTAGGGGAGCCGCGCGCGGCCCCTGCTGCCCCGTCGCGCGGCCCTGCTGCCCCGTCGCGCTGCCCAGGGGAGCCTTGCGCGGCCCCTGCTGCCCCGCCCCGTCCCGGACCTGCCCCGGCCCCGACCTGCCCCGGCCCAACTCCCGTCGCCTGTCGAGGCGACCCTGGGGGGGGCCGGGGCCGCGCGTTGCCCCCCCCCCCCCTACCTCCCTACCCTGTTTTTAGGGTTTGGGGGGTGGCGGTTGGGGGGTGGCGGGTGTGTGGCGTCGCCTGCTCCTCCTCCTCCTTCGTCTCCCACTGCTGCAGCTGTCGCTGAGGGGGGTGGATGTGTGGGAGTGTACGGAGTGGTGCTAGGGGGGTGGAGTGTGAGTAGAGCTAGGGTTTGAACAGGGGGTGTGTGAAATGGGGGTGGGACAGTTGGGGGAGGTTGAATGGAGGCGGTCGTCGTGTCGTCAGCAGCAGCAGCAGTCCGGAGGCTACAATCTCCGGTAGTCGCCAGTCGCCCGTGGGTCCGTTGCTCGTCTGCCGCTACTTTTAGCCGCGGGGCCAGTTACCCCAGTAGTCCGGAGCGCTGTTCCGGTAGCCACTGAGCCAGCAGCTCGTCTGTGTGTCTGCAGCGTCAGCAGTCGCCTCCCATCTTCTCTCCCCCACAGTCTCTCCTCCTCCTCACTTGCCCTCTGTGATAGCCTCTAGCTTTGCTTACATTTGTTAACTATAAAACTGCTACCTCTTGTACTTGTGCTCAGAATGTGTGGTGACATTGTGATCCACCCTGAGCTTGTTTTCTTTTGCTTGCTCTGCTGATTACACCCCACTTTGGCTATGGGGGTGTGTCAGAATATTATGCTCTAGCCTGTAGTGGGGTGCTCTATAGCGAGTACAACTCTTCTAGGGTTTTGCTATTTGTATCCCCATTCTTGCTAGTGCATCCCTCTTCTTTCTTCTAAACTTCAACAGATGTCATAAACGCCGATAAAGACTTGAAGACTTGTTGTATCGCAGGATCGATGGCAACTGCGCCATTCTCCATCAGCAGTATCGACGGGGAAGATCCTCCTGCGTCTCTTGATCTAGCTGCAGATGCAGCTGTTGGATCAGGGCTGGCATATGTCACATCAGAGCCAAGTAGTGGTGATGCAGAGGGTTGTTGCGTATCACTACTTCCACTTAGTAAGTGTGATGTACCGTTGTTGCCGTGTGCCATGTATGTAAACTAGCCCTATTAGTGCAGATTCAGTCAGTGAGAATTGTAAAACTTTTGGTTCTAGGAGATCGTAAACTCTCATACTCTGGTACTATGTTGGGTTGAAAAACTAGCCTTAGGATCTTTTAGAGTTTAGCCTTGATAAGTGTTGCAGCGGAAGTATGTGAAATCCTGTGCTAGTCAAATGTGAGAACAAGAATTGATAATAATGAGAAAGTACAAGAAATATATAGTCTACCAAAGTATCTACTGGGTAATGTATCTATTCGTGAACTGGGCCTTTTAGCGGGTCAACTACTGAAGCGACACTTTCCTGTGTCACGATACTGCTCGCACTACCACACTCAGATTCCTAGCAGTAGGTTAGTTCCTAGCGCGCCCCGTCCCACCCTTAATGCGCCTCGCCCCGTTCGTAATGCGCTCCGTCCTTAGCGCGCCCCGTAACGCCCCGTAACGCCCCGTAGCACGCCCTGTCCTAGTCGAACGCGCGCGCAGCAGCTCCTGCACGCACCCGCGCGCACATAGGCCGCCGCACGCTGCTCCCTCCCTCCTCCCCCCCCCCCCCCCCCCCCCCCCCCCCTCCCCCTTTTTTTCGTCCCACAGCAGCAGCAGCCGCGATCGGGTGCGCCACTGCATGCACACGAGAAGCAGCCGCCGCCACGCCCGCAGCAGCCGCCGCCACGCAGACAGCAGCCGCCGCCGCAAGCGCAGCAGCCGCCGCCGCGCGCACAGCAGCCACTGCCGCACACCCTGCCCGCCCCGTCCCGTTCCGCGCCCGGCCCTGCTGCCCGCGCACGCAGCCACGCGCACACCGCCTCGCATGAGCATAAGCGCACGTGCAGCTGCCCGTACTCCTTAACATGTCACCCCATTCCACCGCACTAGACCATTCCTAACCGCAATCCACTGCATTAAATCCCCCCTGACCGCTCCTCACCATGCTAGACCGCCCCCCACTGCACCGTTACACACCCGGCCGCACCTTTACCGCTCTCCACCGCACTAGTCTGCACCCTACCGTACCTGACTGCTCCCCACCGCGCTAGACCGCACTCAACCGCACTCGACCGCACCCTACCGCACTAGACCGCACCTACCCTTCACCCGTACCTGCAGTCTATCAGCGGCGTCGCCAGTCGTCGCGATGGCCCCTGCGACGGCGAGCTCGCAGCTGGCGGGGCTGCAGCAGTGGGCGAAGCGCGTGCTGCTGGCGGAACTCGTCGCGCCCGGTGACGAGGTACGCCGCCGGGACTCCCCTCGGAGGGGACGGGTGCACCATGGCTGGGCGATGGCCGGGCGATGGCTGGGCGATGGGTGGGCGATGGGTGGGGAAAGCGGCTCACAGAGTAGCATGCCCCCTGGCAGCGAGCGGTGGGGGGCGGTAGAGCTTTTGAGGGGACGAGGAGGAGCAGAGGCGAGGGAAAAAGACGTCAGAGGGGTCGTTTAGCGCATGGCTCAGACGATGCATGCGTGCTCACCCTGCGCATTGTGTGCGCCCCTCTGTGCGCGCGTGTGTGTGCCCGCAGGTGTGCGAGATGTTCTGTGGCCGCGGGGAGGACACGCCGCTGTGGGTCAATGCGCGCATCGACTCCTACCTGGGCGTCGGTGAGTGCCTCGTGGGCGTCAAGTAATCCTCCACTCGCTCCGTGTGAGCCCCTCCTCTTTATCTCCCCTCCGACCTGCCTTTACTTCGCTTTTCCTGGCGCACCACTCCCCCTTCGTTCCAACCCACTTCCTCCTCCTTCCCCCCTCCGTCCCCCCATTCGCTCTGCCCTCGCTCCCATGGCACGGGTGGGAGGGGGGCGGGGCAGACGTGACGCCATCATCGCTGGAGGAGGCGGCGGAGGAGTGGCGCGCGCACGGCGCCCCGTATGGCGCCGCCTTCCACTATGCCGACCCCTCCCTCGTATGCGTAGTAGAGAGTTGCAGCTGAGTTATCCGGTTCCTCCTCGTTTCCCCATTCAAGAGAACCTCATGTCAATTCAGAAAAAAAACAACCTAGCTGTCATCTGTTTTTCTGGGGAAAAAACCTTGTTTGTTGTATCGAAATCACGCATGGCCCACTTTGGCTCGTTGGTGAACCATCGGAGTGGCTGCTCTCTGGTTCGAGACCAGAACCATTTCAAGTGTAAGACCCAAAGAAATGAGCTGGGTTCTGACCTTGTGCCCAACTGCCGTCTTCCTGCAGGCGCAGCTCTCGCTGCCCGCGGTGGGGCGCCTCACGCCCTTCAACGTTGTCTGCTGCAGCCCTCGCGTGCAGGTGCATGTTTCAA
The DNA here is from genome assembly GCA_947471745.1 of Closterium sp. Naga37s-1. NCBI lineage: Eukaryota > Viridiplantae > Streptophyta > Zygnematophyceae > Desmidiales > Closteriaceae > Closterium > Closterium sp. Naga37s-1. Next base: position 2,309,225 of record CANJKZ010000166.1, read on the forward strand.
CCCTCATGCCACTTGCTATGCTGTTTGTATTCTCTTTTCACTGCCAGCTTTCCCTGTTCTGAATCACCGCCTTGTGCTCTCGCATGTAACCACCCCAACTCTTACCCACCCACCTGCTCCCTTAACCCCACATAACCCCTCCCCCTCCACCCCTCACCCCCCCCCCAACCAACGCGTGGGCGTGCAGGACTGGTTTGCCTCGCAGCGCACGGCTTCACAGTTCCTGGCGAACGTGGCAACACTGCTGGCCCCCGGAGGGATCTTCTTCGGCCTGCTGCCCGACTCCTCCACGCTCTGGTATGCCCGACTCCTCCACGCTCTGGTATGCCCGACTCCTCCACGCTCTGGTCTGCCCGACTCCTCCACGCTCTGGTATGCCCGACTCCTCCACGCTCTGGTATGCCCGACTCCTCCACGCTCTGGTATGCCCGACTCCTTAACGCTCTGGTATGCCCGACTCCTCCACGCTCTGGTCTGCCCGACTCCTCCACGCTCTGGTATGCCCGACTCCTCCACGCTCTGGTCTGCCCGACTCCTCCACGCTCTGGTATGCCCGACTCCTCCACGCTCTGGTATGCCCGACTCCTCCACGCTCTGGTCTGCCCGACTCCTCCACGCTCTGGTATGCCCGACTCCTCCACGCTCTGGTATGCCCGACTCCTCCACGCTCTGGTCTGCCCGACTCCTCCACGCTCTGGTATGCCCGACTCCTCCACGCTCTGGTCTGCCCGACTCCTCCACGCTCTGGTATGCCCGACTCCTCCACGCTCTGGTCTGCCCGACTCCTCCACGCTCTGGTATGCCCGACTCCTCCACGCTCTGGTCTGCCCGACTCCTCCACGCTCTGGTATGCCCGACTCCTCCACGCTCTGGTATGCCCGACTCCTCCACGCTCTGGTATGCCCGACTCCTCCACGCTCTGGTATGCCCGACTCCTCCACGCTCTGGTATGCCCGACTCCTCCACGCTCTGGTATGCCCGACTCCTCCACGCTCTGGTATGCCCGACTCCTCCACGCTCTGGTATGTCCGACTCCTCCACGCTCTGGTATGCCCGACTCCTCCACGCTCTGGTATGCCCGACTCCTCCACGCTCTGGTATGTCCGACTCCTCCACGCTCTGGTATGCCCGACTCCTCCACGCTCTGGTATGCCCGACTCCTCCACGCTCTGGTATGCCCGACTCCTCCACGCTCTGGTATGCCCGACTCCTCCACGCTCTGGTATGCCCGACTCCTCCACGCTCTGGTCTGCCCGACTCCTCCACGCTCTGGTATGCCCGACTCCTCCACGCTCTGGTATGCCCGACTCCTCCACGCTCTGGTATGCCCGACTCCTCCACGCTCTGGTATGCCCGACTCCTCCACGCTCTGGTATGCCCGACTCCTCCACGCTCTGGTATGCCCGACTCCTCCACGCTCTGGTATGCCCGACTCCTCCACGCTCTGGTATGCCCGACTCCTCCAGGCTCTGGTATGCCCGACTCCTCCACGCTCTGGTATGCCCGACTCCTCCACGCTCTGGTATGCCCGACTCCTCCACGCTCTGGTCTGCCCGACTCCTCCACGCTCTGGTATGCCCGACTCCTCCACGCTCTGGTATGCCCGACTCCTCCACGCTCTGGTATGCCCGACTCCTCCACGCTCTGGTATGCCCGACTCCTCCACGCTCTGGTATGCCCGACTCCTCCACGCTCTGGTATGCCCGACTCCTCCACGCTCTGGTCTGTCCGACTCCTCCACGCTCTGGTATGCCCGACTCCTCCACGCTCTGGTATGCCCGACTCCTCCACGCTCTGGTATGCCCGACTCCTCCACGCTCTGGTATGCCCGACTCCTCCACGCTCTGGTATGTCCGACTCCTCCACGCTCTGGTATGCCCGACTCCTCCACGCTCTGGTATGCCCGACTCCTCCACGCTCTGGTATGCCCGACTCCTCCACGCTCTGGTATGCCCGACTCCTCCACGCTCTGGTATGCCCGACTCCTCCACGCTCTGGTATGCCCGACTCCTCCACGCTCTGGTATGTCCGACTCCTCCACGCTCTGGTCTGCCCGACTCCTCCACGCTCTGGTATGCCCGACTCCTCCACGCTCTGGTATGCCCGACTCCTCCACGCTCTGGTATGCCCGACTCCTCCACGCTCTGGTATGCCCGACTCCTCCACGCTCTGGTATGCCCGACTCCTCCACGCTCTGGTCTGCTGCTTGTTTAGAACTTTACACCTTTATCGTGTTCAGCAACCATCATGTCTTCCCTCTGTTGCTCCTCCGCCCACTGCGGTTGCGCCGCTACTCCACCTTCTGATAAGCATAGCGACTGGTCAGACCCGCACCCTGGTTCAACCTGATACGGTAGAAATTGAACGAGCACGGACCAGACCGTGCTAGTCTGGGTCGGGCCAGGGTGGGCTGGCCGGCCGGGCCAGTCCGGCCCAGCGCGGGTGCCGGACCACCCACGCTGCGGACCAATGTGATGGGCCAATGTGACGGGCCAATGTGACGGGCCAATGTGACGGGCCAATGTGACGGGCCAATGTGACGGGCCAATGTGACGGGCCAATGTGACGGGCCAATGTGACGGGCCAATGTGACGGACCAATGTGACGGGCCAATGTGACTGGCCAATGTGACGGGCCAATGTGACGGGCCAATGTGACGGGCCAATGTGACGGGCCAATGTGACGGGCCAATGTGACGGGCCAATGTGACGGGCCAATGTGACGGGCCAATGTGACGGGCCAATGTGACGGGCCAATGTGACGGGCCAATGTGACGGGCCAATGTGACGGGCCAATGTGACGGGCCAATGTGACGGGCCAATGTGACGGGCCAATGTGACGGGCCAATGTGACGGGACCAATGTGACGGGCCAATGTGACGGGCCAATGTGACGGGCCAATGTGACGGGCCAATGTGACGGGCCAATGTGACTGACCAATGTGACGGGCCAATGTGACAGACCAATGTGACGGGCCAATGTGACGGACCAATGTTGACGGGCCAATGTGACGGGCCAATGTGACGGGCCAATGTGACTGGCCAATGTGACGGACCAATGTGACGGGCCAATGTGACGGGCCAATGTGACGGGCCAATGTGACGGGCCAATGTGACGGGCCAATGTGACGGGCCAATGTGACGGGCCAATGTGACGGGCCAATGTGACGGGCCAATGTGACGGGCCAATGTGACGGGCCAATGTGACGGGCCAATGTGACGGGCCAATGTGACGGGCCAATGTGACGGGCCAATGTGACGGGCCAATGTGACGGGCCAATGTGACGGGCCAATGTGACGGGGCCAATGTGAGGGGCCAATGTGAGGGGCCAATGTGACGGGCCAATGTGACGGGCCAATGTGACGGGCCAATGTGACGGGCCAATGTGACGGGCCAATGTGACGGACCAATGTGACGGGCCAATGTGACGGGCCAATGTGACGGGCCAATGTGACGGGCCAATGTGACGGGCCAATGTGACGGGCCAATGTGACGGGCCAATGTGACGGGCCAATGTGACGGGCCAATGTGACGGGCCAATGTGACGGGCCAATGTGACGGGCCAATGTGACGGGCCAATGTGACGGGCCAATGTGACGGGCCAATGTGACGGGCCAATGTGACGGGCCAATGTGACGGACCAATGTGACGGACCAATGTGACGGGCCAATGTGACGGGCCAATGTGACGGGCCAATGTGACGGACCAATGTGACGGGCCAATGTGACGGGCCAATGTGACCGACCAATGTGACGGACCAATGTGACGGGCCAATGTGACTGGCCAATGTGACGGGCCAATGTGACGGGCCAATGTGACGGGCCAATGTGACGGGCCAATGTGACGGGCCAATGTGACGGGCCAATGTGACGGGCCAATGTGACGGGCCAATGTGACGGGCCAATGTGACGGGCCAATGTGACGGGCCAATGTGACGGGCCAATGTGACGGGCCAATGTGACGGGCCAATGTGACGGGCCAATGTGACGGGCCAATGTGACGGGCCAATGTGACGGGCCAATGTGACGGGCCAATGTGACGGGCCAATGTGACGGGCCAATGTGACGGGCCAATGTGACGGGCCAATGTGACGGGCCAATGTGACGGGCCAACGGTGGATCCACCTGGGCTGACCGCGGCGGAGGGCAGGCTCGGCCGGCCAGAGCATGTGTTTACACCCGAGAACCGCGTTGTCAAACCTAAGTGGCAAGTTTTGAATGGTGGTGGTCAATCGTGCGCGGAGAAAATCTTAATTTCAAGAGGCTCCTTGCCCAGGGCCGCCGCAGCACCCAGGGCTGCTTCCCTCTTTCTGCTGCTGCGCACTTGTCACGCTGACCAGGGATGTTGGGTGCAACACGGTGTGGTGTGGGGAGCAACACCGTGTGGAGTAGGAAGCAGTGGGGAACAACACCGTGTGTTGTAAAAAGCACCACCATGTGGTGTAGAAAGCACCACCATGTAGTGTAGAAAGCAACACCGTGTGGTGTAGAAAGCACCACCATGTGGTGTAGGAAGCAACACCGCGTGGTGTAGGGAGCAACACTGTATGATGTAGGAAGCAACACCGCGTGGTGTAGGGAGCACAGATCTTTTGCTTCTACTCATCCATTCCCCGCCACATCCCCACTTGTCCGCCCCGCCAGGTACAAGCAGCAGCGGGCCATTGATGCCGCCAAGGCTGCTGCCGGGCCGGGCGGCATGGCGCCCACGCGGGCGGTGATTCGCTCGTCGCTCTACTCTATCGTGTTTGAGAAGGCAGTGCCGTTTGATGACAGCAAGTGAGAAGGCAGTGCCGTTTGATGACAGCAAGTGAGAAGGCAGTGCCGTTTGATGACAGCAAGTGAGAAGGCAGTGCCGTTTGATGACAGCAAGTGAGAAGGCAGTGCCGTTTGATGACAGCAAGTGAGAAGGCAGTGCCGTTCGATGACAGCAAGTGAGAAGGCAGTGCCGTTTGATGACAGCAAGTGAGAAGGCAGTGCCGTTTGATGACAGCAAGTGAGAAGGCAGTGCCGTTTGATGACAGAAAGTGAGAAGGCAGTGCCGTTTGATGACAGCAAGTGAGAAGGCAGTGCCGTTTGATGACAGCAAGTGAGAAGGCAGTGCCGTTTGATGACAGCAAGTGAGAAGGCAGTGCCGTTTGATGGCAGCAAGTGAGAAGGCAGTGCCATTTGATGACAGCAAGTGAGATGGCAGTGCCGTTTGATGACAGCAAGTGAGAAGGCAGTGCCGTTTGATGGCAGCAAGTGAGAAGGCAGTGCCGTTTGATGACAGCAAGTGAGAAGGCAGTGCCGTTTGATGACAGCAAGTGAGAAGGCAGTGCCGTTTGATGACAGCAAGTGAGAAGGCAGTGCCGTTTGATGACAGCAAGTGAGAAGGCAGTGCCGTTTGATGACAGCAAGTGAGAAGGCAGTGCCGTTTGATGACAGCAAGTGAGAAGGCAGTGCCGTTTGATGGCAGCAAGTGAGAAGGCAGTGACTTCTTATTCCCCTTTCTCGTTGTGACTATTTCCTTCATACTTGGCTTCTACCTTCCTACATGTTTTCTCCCGACTTGTCCTTCCATTCCCCGCCTCACCTCACAGTCATCTCACCATTATTTCCATCGGCTAATCCGTCCCTCCTCTTCCATTACATGTTCCTGCCCCTCTGTGCTGCCCCCTGCCTGCCGGTCCACCAGGGCGGTGTTTGATTTGCGCTTCTCCCTCAAGTGTGCCGATGCCAACAGCCTGCCCATCAAGTCGCTCCTCGTCCACTTCCCCACTCTCATTAGGTGCACTTCCTCCTTTTTCCTAGCTTGGCTCCTCGTTCCTACTCACGCTTGCTGTATCTCGCCCCTTCCCATTATTGACGAGAAAAGGCCCCGCCCTCGCTTGGGCGAAGCCGACTTCGTTGTCTGGCATGCAAGGTGTGCAGCCGGCTACGCTTCGTGGTCGATGTCGATTTGGAGGAGCAAGTCGTCTTGGTTGGCCGACTTCGACGGTAAGCCGACTTTGGTAAAGCCGACCTGGCGAAGTCGGCGTGGCGAGGTCGACTTCGGGCTCAGCCGACTTTGGCGGAGTCGATGTCGGAGAAGCCGCCGACTAGAGCGAAGCTGGTTGTGGCGGAGCCGACTTTGACAAAGCCGACTTTAGCAAAGTCGGCTAGACGCTGGTCAACGAAGAGAAGTCAGCGGATGGCGTCAAGCCTCGGCGGTCGACGAAGGTGGTCATCGACATGAGGTCGACCGACAAGCACCGAAGTCGACGTCGGCCTAGCGGTATCTTCTGACCGAGTAAGCTGGTCGACAAAGTTCTGCGGGGTTGCGCGAACGTCGTCCTGGTGTTTTTGACGTAGTCGATCTGCGTCTCGGTAGCGTAGCACGAGGTTGACGAGGTCGATGCAACCGTCGACATGTGATCGATCTGGGCACCTGTACAATGTGCTTGATGGTACAACCGTCTTCCTGCACCTACGCGGCAAGTGTGCACCTGCGCATTCACAAACACATGTTATTGCAATGGTGGCAAGCTGCCTTGCTGCAGCATTGGCAAGCCGCCTTGCTGCAGCATTGGCAAGCCGCCGTTCTGGTGCAGAGCTGGCATGACGTCTTTCTGCAGCGGTGGCAAGTCCTCTTCTTGCTACGTTGGCAGGCCGCCAACCTGCGGTGCTGGCAAGCAGCCTTCGTGCTGCGCTGGAGGTTGACCTGCCTGCTTGCTAGGCTGCTAGGCCTGTGATGTAGTCAACCTTTGCCCTTACCATTGTATCATTATTCTATAACGTTCTTAGTGAAACTCTTGCTAGTTTTCTCTATGAATGCGCAAGTAGAGAAACTACGAGCGAACTCTGCGATCACTCGTACCACTCGTGCCTTCCCCGTGATTTAGCTCCCACTGGTGTAGAGTGACTCTCCGCACCCTGTGCCAACCTGTGATGAGTTGGTCTCCGGCGTTCGGGGTTGGTGTGCAGTGCAGCTGATGGGCTCGAGGGAGTCCCATGCCCCTTTTTGCTCTGTGTTTCCCCCCTCTGTTTCCTCATGCACATGTCTTCTCACATGCCCATGTCTTCTCACATGCCCCAATCGTCTCTCCCTCTCACGGCACGGCAGGTTGGCGGAGGTGGAGGGGTTGCAGCTGATCGACATTGTCAACCTCGAGACCCTTTTCAACGACACCAGGTGGGCACCATGCCAACTGTGTCAATCACACATGAGTACACTTGAGAAAGTATCCAACTCGAACTTGTTCAGGCCAAAAATGGTCAAACGGATAATCTCGCAGTATCAAACCTGCTCGGGTTTGGTCGAACCAAAACGTGGTGGCCGAGGTTCTATATTCGACCCTTAGTTCTCGAACCTCTGGTTCAGTTCGTCTCGACAGGCCAATCACTAATGTGTATTATTTGAAGAGTTCATTTCTAGTTTTGTTTAGCTTAAGCGTGTGTTTGAGGCTGTGCGGTGTCTTGGGAGCATCGTATCGAGAAGCAAGTGCAGCTAGGTGTCGGAGATTTAGGAGCAATGGGAAAGCAACAGTCATGGTCAAGTTAGGGTCAGACTGAACGAGAAACCTCAAGAGGTACTCGATGGAGTGATTTAGCAACCTACGGTCAGCAACACAGGTGCTCGCCTCTAGGCCCAGTGCGCCTCGCCTTTCACCATACCTGACCCATATGACGAGTCGGTTGAGATTATGGGTTGGTTGACCCGCCATACCTCGTGAGCTGGGTCAACCTTCCTCCGTGAACTGGGTCAACCTTCCTCCGTGAACTGGGTCAACCTTCCTCCGTGAACTGGGTCAACCTTCCTCCGTGAACTGGGTCAACCTTCCTCCGTGAACTGGGTCAACCTTCCTCCGTGAACTGGGTCAACCTTCCAAGTTAAATAACCTCTGAGGTGGAGAGCCAGTGGTTGTCCATAAGGGCATGATAACACTTCCTTCCCTGACGCCTCCCCACGGCCAACCCTCATGCCTCCGCTCGCCCCTCCATCTGCTCCCCCCCTCTGCAGGACGCCTGCCAGCATGCGCCTGCTGGCGCACACCTGCCCCGCTGCGCTACTCGCCATGCCTGACCCGCGTGGCGACGCTGCTGCTGCTGCTGCTGCTGCTGCTGCTGCTGCGGGTGCAGCAGCGGGCGAGGGGGCGGATGGGCGGCCTGTGGACGCTGCGGTGCACGTCGGCCTCTCTGCGGCGGCACGCGACCTGCTGAGTGAGTGCTGCTGGCGACCTGCTGAGTGAGTGCTGCTGGCGACCTGTTGTGCTGCCATCCACCGTGACACACGGTGGCAAGCGGGCGCCCACCCATGCATTCACGGGAATCGTGCCACTGTGCACCACATTCGTGCCACTGTGCACCACATTCGTGCCACTGTGCACCACATTCGTGCCACTGTGCACCACATTCGTGCCACTGTGCACCACATTCGTGCCACTGTGCACCACATTCGTGCCACTGTGCACCACATTCGTGTGCTCCCTGCTCAATGCCCTTAGCCCTGCCCTCCCTTGCACTTGCTTACCAACCATTCGCGTTTTCCTCCTAGTGCGCCCCTCATGCCCCACTGCCTGCGCCCCTCATGCCCCACTGCCTGCGCCCCTCATGCCCCACTGCCTGCGCCCCTCATGCCCCACTGCCTGCGCCCCTCATGCCCCACTGCCTGCGCCCCTCATGCCCCACTGCCTGCGCCCCTCGTGCCCCACTGCCTGCGCCCCTCATGCCCCACTGCCTGCGCCCCTCATGCCCCACTGCCTGCGCCCCTCATGCCCCACTGCCTGCGCCCCTCATGCCCCACTGCCTGCGCCCCTCATGCCCCACTGCCTGCGCCCCTCATGCCCCACTGCCTGCGCCCCTCATGCCCCACTGCCTGCGCCCCTCATGCCCCACTGCCTGCGCCCCTCATGCCCCACTGCCTGCGCCCCTCATGCCCCACTGCCTGCGCCCCTCATGCCCCACTGCCTGCGCCCCTCATGCCCCACTGCCTGCGCCCCTCATGCCCCACTGCCTGCGCCCCTCATGCCCCACTGCCTGCGCCCCTCATGCCCCACTGCCTGCGCCCCTCATGCCCCACTGCCTGCGCCCCTCATGCCCCACTGCGTGCGCCCCTCATGCCGCCCTGCCGGCGCCTCTGGGCAGGTCTCTTCGCTGCCTTCATCTTCTCCAAGCCGCTGCCCCCCACTCGTCTGCCGCCGCCACCACCACCTCCCACACCGCCAGCAGTGGCAGCAGGCGAGGTGGCAGGTGGGGGAAGGGGACCAGGGGAGGTGCGGGCGGCACATGTGTGTGCAGCCATCTCCGCCACGCCACTGGATGAGCCCACCTCTCTGCGTCCGTCCCTGCCCATGGTGCCCGTGCCCCCTGCACCAGCACACGCTGCCACCACCCCTGCCCCGCCTCCCACCGCCTGTGCACGCGCAGCTGACACGGTGCTGAGTAGCACGCGTGCACGCACATCGCCCTCGCCTCCACCCACGCTGCCTGCTGCCCACAGCCACCGCCATGGTGGTAGTGGGGGCGCAGTGGGCACGGCACGCACGCATGGTGGTCCGCCTTGCCCCGCTGCTGCGCTGCCACACACGTGTGCCGCCGTGCGCGTGGAGGTGAGCGCGGGGCCACCTGTGCTGCCCCACATGGAGGTGAGCGCGGGGCCACCTGTGCTGCCCCACATGGAGGTGAGCGCGGGGCCACCTGTGCTGCCCCTGGCGCAGGAGGGACGAGCTGAGGCGAGCCCACGCGGCGAGGTGAGAGGCAGTGCGGGTGCAGGGAGGGGCGAGAGGGGCGAGAGGGGCGAGAGAGAGGCGAGGGCGGTGGGCAGGGGGGCGCGCGGCGTGTGGGACCTGGTCGACCTGGACGCCTCCGACGGCCACCTTGACCCCTCCCCCTCCCCCTGGGCGCTCGCCCCCCCGCCCCCCGTCCCACCCCTCTCTCCCCCTCCCCTCTCCGTCCCCCCCTTCCACCCACCTGCCTCCTGCGTGCCCCCTACGCGTGGCAACGTGGGCGTGGGTGGGGAAAGGCAGGCGTGGGGTGCTGTGCCCATGCAGAGAGGGCAGTGGGGGGCGAGGGAAGACAGGGAGCAGAGAAGGGGAAGGGGACAGCGGGAGGAGAGGGGGGAAAGGGGGAAAGAAGGGGAAAGAGAGGAGAGGGGGGAGAGGGGCGAAAGGATGCAGGAAGAGGTGATGGTGGAGCAAAGGGGAACGGCAGAGAAAGCACAACAACACAGTGGGGCTATGGGAAGCAAGAGTGGGATGGATGAGGAGGTTCAGTCGTTTCATGTGCTTGCGCTGCATCCATGCGCTACTGAGCCGCAGCACAGTGCTGAGAGGCAGAGTGAGTGCCCCGCGCACGAGCAGAGTGATTGGGGCGAGCACCGTGAGGGCGCAGGCGAGCACCGTGGGGGCCCAGGCGAGCACCGTGGGGGCCCAGGCGAGAGTCACACTGGTTGGCTCGAGATGCACTCCCACTCTCACGCCCACTGCCCTCAGCAGCAGCAGCAGCAGCAGCAGCAGCAGCAGCAGCAGCAGCAGCAGCAGCAGCAGCAGCAGCAGCAGCAGAGGCAAGGCGATGTGCATGTATGTGTGGATGTGGGAGTGCAGAGCAGGTGGGTGCGCATGGCATCCCCGCCACGCGTGCCCCAGGGGGCGCTGCCTGCCCCGCTGCCGCTGCCGCGCACAGGCAGTGCTGGCTGCACCCAGGGGGGCGCTGGGGAGGGCGGACACGGGAGGCAGGGAGGGGACGGTGGGGAGGGAGGGGAGGGAGAGGAAGGTGGGGGCGAGGTGAGGTGGCGGGCGCAGGGCAAGCGCGAGCGCAGTCGCAGGAAGGCGCGTGGGGTGGCGATGTACGACATCCTGCGGCGCACTCCCATCCTTGCTGCCCGCGGGCTGGTGCGGCCTGAGGGGTGCGGTGGGGCGCACGCGATGAGCGCACGGGATGGTGGGGAGGGGAGGGCGGGGGATGGAATGGGAGTGCGGGAGGGGTGGGTGCCGGGGGAGGCAGGGCGCGGTGGCGATGAGGTGGGGGAGGGGAGGGCGGGCACGAGGAGAGGGGAGGTGGACGAGTGGGAGGAGTGGCACCGGCGGCAGATGGCTGCTGCGGGGCATGCGGGGCATGCGGGGCATGCGGGGCGGGCAGGGCAGGCGGTGCTCAGCAGTGCACAGCCTGCAAGGCATGACGGCAGCAGTGGTGCTGCTGCAGTGGTGGAGCGAGTGGGGGAGGCGCATGCAGGTGGAGAGGCAGGGATGCATGCAGCAGCGCAAGACAGCGAGACAGCCCTTTGGGCATTGGGAGTTGTAGGCGCTGCGGGTGGAGGTGGAGGAGGCGTCCCCGCTGTGCCACACGATGGCTCGTCCAGTGAGGTACATGCAGGTGGTGCGGTGGAGCAGGAGCCGCTCATCACCTACTCACTCAAGCGAAACCGCAAATCCCTCAACAAGGAGCACACCTGGAAGTAGAGCATTGATCACACCAGTCTTCTGATTCGGCTATCTTATTTTGAATGGCAACCCCTACCCAACCACATACCATATGAGCATGCACAGCACACAGCCTGGTGCAATCAAGGCTTGCATGATGTGAGCATTGGGGCTCCTGAAATACTGTACGCTGTATTTTACCCTGATTTTTGGGCGCGGCAGTGTACGGCCTGGAGGGGAAGCCACGCATTGGGTATTGGGGCTGTTGTAAATAACTGGTCAGATGAGTCTGGGTTCTCTTCACCAAGACAGCCTTTCACAATCAATCACTCATTGGCCAAGTACTGGTAGCTGGGCACTTGTTGCCAAGAAAATGTGTGCATTAACGGATATACAGCGTAATCCTGTCGACATGCACATCAGGGCCCTCGCTAGTCCCTGAACCCCCCTGATGCATCAGAGGGGCCCTTCGGGCCAGTCTGATTTATCAGAAATTTTAAAATTTCCTTATGCATCAGAATTTCAAGCATTTCTTGTCTTATGAATCAGAAATTACAAAACGATCCTACTGAGCAGAACCTCAGATTCGTTTTTGGCTTGTCTGATTCGTCAGACTAGTACAGTGTTTAGTTTGAAACCCCTCAGAGTTGGAATAAAAAAAGGCTGAAAGTTCAGAGTGTCTTTCAAAAAAAGTTTGAACATTCAAAACCAATGTACGGTATTCAATGTTTCATCAGAAATGTATTCAATGTTTCATCTGATACCGAAACATGCTAGACTAAGGGGATTTCCCGGATAACATGCTCTGACAGGGCGAATCTTTGTGTCAAGGCGAATCTTGTGGTGTGAAAGCAGGGCTGATTTTATTAGGGTAATTACCCTGATTTCAAGGTGATTACAGGCTTCTCACCTGGTGGACCCTGCAATTTCAGAATTTTTTACTTGTGAACACTGATCCATTCAAAATAGTGCTTCACCGAACCCTGAAATATTATAACTAGTCCCAGAGTAGTGTTCTTACTGACTCTGTCTATGTAGAGTACGCGTTTTGTGGACCCTAAATGCGAGGGTATCGGGACGAAGGTTCCCGGAAATTTCATCCCGTTAACCCCCCGCTTGGACCCATGTGAGGGACCCCGTTCATGCGCTGGACTGACAAGCAAAAGGCCACAATGCCAGTTCACATGCAGAGTTATATATATAGGAGAACAAGCAGTACAGTGATCACAACCTAGCAAGTGTAAGCATGCAGGTATAAGGGTACATTCCGCTGTAGAATATGTCCCAATCGTTGTGTCCCAATCGATTGAGACGCGTACGTACAGCATATGCTGCCAGTTGTCGGAATGCCGTGCCGCCCGTGGTTGTCACCGACTGTATTTATCATTGGGTGGCGTGTATCACGGAACAATCGCCAGCTAATTACAACACACCCATCCAATCGCACGCGGCCCCAAATGTCCTATCATGCAGCATGTATCTGGACGACATTTTTGGGCCCACTCTATCCCCATCAACGCGTACACAGCGTGCCCATTGGTCGAAACGACCTTTCCAGAATTATTGACAGGGACGCGCACCCCCCCGGCATTGCGCCTTCCCCCAGTTCCAATGCACCTCCCCCACAACTCCTCCGCCTCCCCATCCCTTGCTAGGTCAAGTTTGTGCAACAGCTGCAAAGTACCAATCTGTGATTCTCTCACAGCCTCCGCTCCCTCTAGATCTAGATCTAGACACCTTCTACACGCCAGCATGGCTCGTAAGCGTAAGGGGCAGGCCCTTAACGACTGCCCCTCGGATCTAAACGACATTCCGTACATCCGCTGGATGAACCAGCAGATCGCCAACGGTCGCCATCCTAGGGGATTATCCGCGCCGCCCGTGCTTGACGGCCAGGGATCCGCTGCACAGTCGCCCACAGCGGCCCCGTCACGTGTGCGCCGTCAGCCTGCAAGGACGGCAGCAACGCACCGGCCAGTCGTGGAGCAATACGACGACGACCCTGACGCCGACGACCGCGAAGAAGGGGGTGACTCCGATGACGAGGTGGAGGAGCCCGAAGACCAGGGAATGTCGCCCAGCGACGAAGACGAAGACGACGACGACGATGAGGATGCCGAGGAGGACGTCCCGGAGGAAGCACAGCCTGTCGCTCAGCCGCCGAAACGGAGCGCCGCACGCAAATAAGGGTATGACAAGGGCAACGGCAAGGCTGCGCAACCTGCAGCGCGCCCGGAGCCGTGGAAGAAACGGGCGGCAGCACCTGTCGAGCGCGGCTTATGGTCTGACAAGGAGAGCACCATTTTCGCCGCGGTTTTGATATGCTCAAGTATGTCGCGGATTATCGTGAAAAGGTCTTGGAAATCGTTCTCCCGCATGTGCTGCAGGTCTTCAACCCACAATGCATGACGTCGCCGCCGTACTCTCGCTCTGTGTCGGCGGTTCTCCCCGTAATCGTCCCCGAGCGATGAGGACTGCTCGTTATCGTCCTCGAACACTCCCGACTCTATCAGGCCTACGAAGGACTTCGCGACGTTTTCGTAGAAAACGGTGTAGTAGTAGGTGACCCATGCGACGAGGAGGCGTAGGATGAAGGGTATGGTTTTTGGCTCTGCCATGTTGTGTGGGTTGTGAATGCGTAGTTATGTTGTATGTGCATACTTGGATTAAACATACTGACTGCGTAGGATAGTAGTGAACGTACTTGCCATTTTGGCAACTATTGGTAGCGCGGAGATGTACTGTACTGTCCGCGCCCTCCCCGTACAGAACCAGATCCCTTCCGCGGGTCTGGATCGCCGGTGTTTGAGCTGTTGGTGTTGGTACGTGCCAGATTGGACATTGACCAATCACAATGTGTCGTATATAATTGTCGCGTTGATGCCCAGCGTCGCAATACATCAGTCGATTGGGACATGCAGGATCGAGAAATTTGGGCGTGACTCGGCCAAAAAGGGATTGGGACACATCGATTGGGACACATTCCACAGCGGAATGTACCCTAAGTATATAGATCACAGTACAGGCAAAGTCAATAATGAGTAAGTGAGGCAAAGTAGGCACAAGGCCTAGAACAGTACAGAAACGCTGATGATCACAAGGCTGAAGTGCCTTGGTGAAGATATCAGCAGTGTTGGCCTGAGAGGCCACGTAAACAAGACGAAGCTGACGACGCTGCTGCAACTCTCGAGCGAGGAAGTAAGGCAGAGCGATGTGCTTCATTCTGTGCTCCAGTCTGTGCTACTGACACAAGGCAATCATGGCCTTGTTGTCGACGTACAGAACTGGAGGAGAACGAGGCGGCTCTCCCAAGTCGGTCAGCAAGTAGGTAAGCCAGCGTAACTCCTGTGCAGCCATGGCCCCAGCGTAGATCTCAGCCTCACAACTGGAGCTGAGAACAGAAGACGAGCGGGTGGACCACCACGGAACAGAACCGGAGCCAAGGCTGAAGGTGTAACCCTGTGACGACCGCTGCGTGGCCAAGTCGTCAACCCAAGAAGCGTCTGCGTGACCAGTGAGGACAACTCGACCCCGTCCTCCAAGCACGAGCCCCATGCCCGACGTACTGCACAAGTAGCGCATCACCCTCTTAGCGGCCTTCCAGTGCTCTGGTCGGTGTCTCCCGGGCGCAACGTAGCGTGCCTGGATGCTAAGAGGGTAAGCAAGGTCAGGTCGAGTGCAGGTCATCAGGTACATGAGACAGCCTACAAGCTCTGGATACGGGCCACTCGGCTCTACGGACTCATCTGAAGGCAGAGCTGAGAGCGAGTGACCGGTAGGCAGAGGAGTGGCCTGTGGCGAGGAGTACTGGAAGTCGAAGCGCTGAAGGACCTGCTGCACCATGTGTGACTGAGTCAAGGTAATGGTGCGCTGTGCTCCGTTCCTAGTGATCTGCAAGCCAAGATAGCTGCATAGCTCACCCAGGTCTGTGCACGTGTGTCTCCTCTACAGCCCCGACTTCACGTGGGCCAGTCCAGCAGTGTCAGCAGTGGCAAAGACTAAGTCGTCGACGTACACGAGGATCTAGAACGACGGCAGCGAAGTGTCGGTGCGTAGAAACAGCGACGGGCCAACTGTCGAAGGAGCAAACCCAAGAGCCGCAAGAGTCGTCCTCAGTGTGTCATGCCACTCGCAAGGCGCCTGGCGGAGACCGTAGACTGGCCGCCGGAGGCTCCACTGGGTACCAGGAGGAAACGACCCAGTGAAGCCAGGTGGGCGGCGCAGCCAGATCTCCTCGTGCAGGCTGCCCTGTAGGAAAGCAGTGCTGAAGTCAAGAGAGTGAAGCTCGTAGTCACGCTGAGCGGCGACGTGTAGTAGTACCGGAAGAGTGTTCATCTTCGGGGTAAGGGAGAAGGTCTGAAAGAAGTGAACTCCCTGTCGCTGACTGAAGCCTCGTGCAACGTAACGCGCCTTGAAGAAAGGCGGAGAACCCAGCGACCGCTTTACCCTGAAAATCCACATGCCACTGACGATGTTCGCCCCAGGTGGGGGAACCTCGTCGATGTAGTTGCCTGTGGACTTCCAGGATGCCATCTCTGTGTCCATGGCTGACTGCCACTGAGAGGAGTAGGGACCCTCTATCGCCTCTGCGTAAGAGCGCGGGGTCGGGATGTCTGGTGCATCCGGGTCTAGCTCAGGTGCAATCAGCATGGACACGAGATGAGGTACAGCAGCTGCAAAACACTCAAATTCCTCCTGCCTGTCCTCAAGGATGTCCGTGCGAAGAGCACACACACCCCCGACGGACGGAAGACAGACAGACTCAGACTCAGCAACAAGAGCACACGCAGCAGTAGACTAGCGGCGTAGTCTAGACGACAGGCGTCGGCAAAGTCAACCAGCTCAGCAACAAGAGCACACGCAGCAGTAGACTCAAAGGAAGGGTCAGTGACAACAGTGCCCAGGAGACGCGTAACAGTAGGACTAGAAGCACAAAGGGAGTCAGACTCAGGCGGTGGACACAATAAGGGAGGAGGAAGGTCAGTAGAAGGCGGGAGACCAAGAACCTGCTGAAGCAAGGGAACAAAGTACGGTCGCGGTCGCTCAGTGCCTCCAGAACCAGCACCGACAGCACCAGTACCTTTAGCAGCTCCAGCTCCAGCAGCACCTCTAGTTCCAGCTCCAGCAGTACCTCCAGCCCCAGCAGCTGCAGTACCTCCAGTACGATCCAGCTCCAGCAGCACCTCCAGCAGCTCCAGCTCCTGCAGCACCTCCAGCTCCAGCTCCAGCAGCACCTCCAGCTCTAGTACTGCCAGTACCTCCAGCAGCTCCAGCTCCAGCAGCACCTCCAGCCCCAGCAGCTCCAGTACCTCCAGTACGAGCACCTCTGGGACCAGGGGCTCCAGCACCTCCCGCAGCTCCAGCTCCAGCAACACCACTCTGGAGGCTGCAGCGCCGAGCAAACCACTCGCGCAACTGCAGTGGAGAGAGCGTCTCCCGATGGGACAAGACACTCGGAGGACCTCCAGAAGACAAAGTACCCCCAGGCGCAGCACGCTCAAGCTCAGCACCCCCAGGCTCAGTACCCCCAGGCTCAGCACCCCCAGGCTCAACACCCCCAGGCTCCGCACGCTCAGGCTCAGCACCCCCAGGCTCTGCACCCTCAGACTCAGCAACCCCAGGCTCAGCACGCTCAAGCGCAGCACTCCCAGGCCCCGCACCCGCAGGCGCAGCACCCCCAGACGCAGCACCTCTAGCAGCACCAGAGTCGACAGCTACCTCGACAGGCTTGACAGGGTCTACCTGGGACACACCTGAGGGAGCAGGACCCTGAGGGGGGAGGGGGTCTACCAGAGGAGGACCTGGTGCGAGGAAGAGCGGCGGGGGAGGGAGAGGGGCAGTGCGGTAGGGGAGAGACCGTAAAAGGGAACCGACTCGTCAAACGTGACGTCCTGAGAGGGCAGGACACGGCGCGAGGTGGGGTGGTAAAACTGCCAGCCAGGCGCGTCAGGGACAAAGCCAAGGAAGACACAGGGAACGGCGCGGGAGGAGAGCTTGTCCGCAGATGTATCGCGGCCAAAGGCTCGACATCCCCAGACCAGGAACACTGACGCATCGCCAACCTCCCCTGTCCAACGCAGTGTGGGCGAGGTCTCTGGCAAGGAGACACGGGCCCAGCGGTTGAGCTGATGCGCAGCGTACTGGACTTCAAACGGCCAGAGAAAATGGGGAGCCGCCGCATGGATCATGGAGGTACGAGCGACCTCCATGACTAAGCCAATGCGGCGCTCAGCAACCCCATTCTGCTGTGGAGAGGCCGGAAGCGTGAACGTCTGGTGAATGCCCTCCGCACGACAAAAGGTCCGCAAGAGGTCAGAGGAAAACTCACCACCTCTGTCAGAGTGCAGACGCAGGACAGGAAGGTCCGTCTCGAACCGCTCGTGGAGCTGGAGACGAACAGCGCGGATCCCAGGGATCAGAACATCAGGGACCTCCCCCTTGCGGCGCAAGGGGAAGACCATGGTGTAACACGTGTAGTCGTCGACAACCAGCAGAAAGTACCGCTCGTGGCCCTGTCCACGGACGCGGGCTGGGCCCCACACGTCCAGGTGGAGAGTCTGCAGGGGAGCCTCTGTCGAATGGAATGAGGAGGAGTGAGGAGCAGCGCGCTGCCGCCCCTTGACACAGGGAAGGCAGGGAGGGGCAGGCGAGGGTGGGAGGGGAGGCAGAGACCTGGGAAGACCAGAGACAAGGAGACGGGAGTGCATGCCACGGAGGCGTGCCGTAGAGGGGTGACCAAGGCGGTGGTGCCAAAGGAGCGTCTGGTGCGACAGGGCGCGACACGAGCAGGGGGCCGCAAGCTGACCTGACGCAGACGCAGCGACCTGAAGAGGCGCAGTAGTCAGTGTGTACAGACTCGACCCAGGCCGACGGGTGAATGTGGCCAGGTGGCGGCCGGTCCGGGAGCACGTACAGATCGCCACACGCTGTCGTCCAGGGTTGAAGGTGTCAACCCCCGCATCCTGGAGGTCAGCAGTGCTCACCAAGTTCGTAGAGAACGAGGGGAGGTGGAGACCTAACAGTGACCCAGACGGAACCGCCGGACAAGGCAGAATAGTGGAGGAACGTGCAAGGACTGAACCCCCAGAGGGGTCAGCCAAAGAGACAGCAACAGGTGCAGAGAGCGGTGTGACTGTGGTATTGACACGAAAGAAACATCAGGAAGCACCTGAGTCAAGTGTGAAGGTGTGCAGGGCCGTGTTGGTGTAAGGGCCTAATAAACTCAAGCTATTAAGACTTAATCAAACTTAAAACCTCTCCTCGGGGTCAACTCCAAGGGTCCTTGGGTGCCTGGTACAAGACCAGCCCCTATCCTCGGGTCCGAGTTTGTAGAGAGAGGAGTCAAGAACGACTTAGCCAAAATAACAAGAGTTCCTTCAACGTCGCGCAACATATCGTGCACACTGTCGATCGGATTAAGCTGAGAATTTGCTATATCGAAGCTCACTCCAAGAGCTTTAAAATGAACCAAGTTGCCTCGCGAAAAGTTCTGCCATTACGAAGTCATGGCTCGGAGAGTGTTTGCCTAGCGTTGGAGTGCTAGCGTACTAGCGTTGACTCGGGTAGCATTCCGCCGTCGTACCGTGTAGAAACAAAATTCCAGGAAGGAAGGAATTCGCTTGAATCAATTGATTGTATCCAGGTACAAACAAAGAAGGAATAAATAGTTCTAGCTAGCAAGGACCTTGGGAATCAACCTCGGAACAACCAGGGATGATCCCAGATAATTCCAAGCAACAGAGCCAACCTGGCTAGACAAAACAGCAGGTGGTAGGTTGGTAAACAACCTCTGGTTCTGTTTTTCCAACCTAGGAAAACAACAACCAGGTTCAGGTCCTAAAAACAGAACCTGTTTTGTCTTTGCCCAACCAGCCAAATGCTGGTTCCGCTGGTTTCCCCTGGCCCTGTAGCATGCAGATACAGACAAACAACATCCAACCTTCACCCTAAATTGCACCCCTATAGTGCCTGCCCTGCTACACTATAGTCAACCAAACAAAACAGTACAATTTCGAGTTGGATAGAACTGAATCTGCGGAATCAAGTAAGCCGAACCGCAAAGCTTCCATCTTGGGTTCCTTTGCGAGCTCGTCCTTTCTGCTTGTACTGTTCATAGCGCGTACAATGTTGTGCCGAAGCGCACATTTCGCGAGTACCTACAAATGCATCAAGCAAAAATTGCGAAAGAAGACAAACACACAACATTCCATCCATACCCAAATGCATTCGCACACGCATACTCGTACAAACAGACGGCAGGATGTCGTGCAATGTGAATTTGTTGGGTGCAGATTCACATTGCACGACATCCTGCCGTCTGTTTGTACGAGTATGCGTGTGCGAATGCATTTGGGTGTGAATGGAATGTTCGTGTGTTTGTTTGCTTTCGCAGTTTTTGCTTGAAGCATTTGCAGGTACTCGCGCATTGTGCGCTTCGGCACAACATTGTATGCGCTATGAACAGTACAAGCAGAAAGGACGAGCTCGCAAAGGAACCCAAGATGGAAGCTTTGCGGTTCGGTTGAATTGATTGTGCAGATTCAGTTCTATCCAACTCGGAATTGTACTGTTTTGTTTGGTTGACTATAGTGTAGCAGGGCAGGCACTATAGGGGTACAATTTAGGTGAAGGTTGGATGTTGTTTGTCTGTATCTGCTTGCTACAGGGCCAGGGGAAACCAGCGGAACCAGCATTTGGCTGGTTGGGCAAAGACAAAACAGGTTCTGTTTTTAGGACCTGAACCTGGTTGTTGTTTTCTCAGGTTGGAAAAACAGAACCAGAGGTTGTTTACCAACCTACCACCTGCAGTTTTGTCCAGCCAGGTTGGTTCTGTTGCTTGGAGTTATTTGGGATCATCCCTGGTTGTTCCCAGGTTGATTCCCAAGGTCCTTGCTAGCTAGAACTATTTATTCCTTCCCTGTTTGTACCTGGATATACTCAATTTGATTCAAGCGAATTCCTCCCTTCCTGGAATTTCGTTTCTACGCGGTGCGACGGCGGAATGCTACCCGAGTCAACGCTAGTACGCTAGCACTCAACACTAGGCAAATGCTGTCCGAGCCATAACTTCGTAATGGCAGAACTTTTCGCGAGGCAACTTGGTTAAAGCTCTTGGAGCGAGCTTCGATATAGGAAATTCTCAGCTTAATCCGATCGATGGTCTGCACGATACGCTGCGCGACGTTCCAGGTACTCTTGCTGTTTTGACTAAGTCCCTCTTGATCCCTCTCTCTACAAACTCGGACCCGAGGATAGGGGCTGGTCTTGTACCAGGCACCCAAGGACCCTTGGAGGAGACCACGAGGATAGGTTTTAAGTGTGATAAAGTCTTAATAGTTTGAGTTTACTAGGCCCTTACACCAACAGAATTTGCACCCAACACACTCCCCCTCAGCCTGGCGGCTGCATACCCATCATTCCATGCTAGTTCATGCTCATTCCACTCATGCGCACACAACGCCAATGAGGCTCATCCGCAAGCCTCTTGGTGAGGAAGTCTGCTGGCTGCTGGTGAGTCTAGATGTACATTGGATTCACCGTCCCCCTCTTCACCCCCTTACACAGCCAGTGCCACTTGATACGCATGTGCTTGTTCAGCCCATGAAGCACAGCGTTCCTGGCCATCCCAAGAGCTCCCTTGCTATCGCAAAACAGCGGCGTAGCAACCTTCTGCTCTTGGCAAATCTCCTCTAACAGCCTCCTCAGCCAAATCACCTCCTTCACCCCGTGAAACATTGCCATGTACTCTGAGAAACAGCTTCACCTGTGCAGATGCGGAGTATTGAACTCCAATGCTTGGGTGAGAGTTCAGATACTTCACCACACGTTCAGCTGCATCCACCTGCTCCTCTGATGGATTTTGCACCACCCTTGCCAGCTGCCCAACAGAGAATGATATGTCGGGCCTCGTGTGAACTGCTGCATACAAGAGGCTGCCCACCAAGGTCTGAAATTTGCTGCTGCTCCTTGGCTTCAACCCTTTCATCCTCTGCAGCCTTCACAAGCTTGAATTCTGCTGGCAGGGGAGTTGCAACCTTGCGCTCATTCTCAATCCCATACTTCTCCCCCAGCTCCTTGATGAACTTCTCCTGGTGCAGCTTCAACCACCTGTGATCTAGATCCCTCTGCACGTGCATCCCGAGGTAGTACTTAACCTCCCCAAGGTTCTTGCACTTGAAGTTCTCCATCAGCTGCTGCTGCACATTCTGGATCTCCTTCATGCTGCTGCTAAAGAGAAGAATGTTGTCCACGTAGACCAGAAACAGCACCAGCTTCTCCTTCTGCATAAACCCCTTAGCCACCTGCCTACTCTTGTAGATGGTGACCTGTCCCTTGTCATCGGTCTTGATCCTTAGCACCCACTTGCACTGTACAGCTTTCTTCCCATCGGGCAGCACCACCAGATCCCATGTCCCATT
This sequence comes from Closterium sp. Naga37s-1, assembly GCA_947471745.1. Lineage (NCBI taxonomy): Eukaryota > Viridiplantae > Streptophyta > Zygnematophyceae > Desmidiales > Closteriaceae > Closterium > Closterium sp. Naga37s-1. The sequence goes on from CANJKZ010000166.1 coordinate 2,331,019, forward strand.
CTCAAGCAGGCATTGGTACTTAGCATCCCTAGAAACCAGCCACTTCTCCCTATCTGGTCCAGCTAATGCCTCCTCCATGCTAGCTGGTTCCTCTGGTGCAGGGGCAAGAAAACAGTAGGCAGGTTCATCCTCCTCATCCGGGTCATAGCCATGCGGTAAAATCAGCAATGCCTCCTCTGTCCCAAGCTGCTGCTCTGCTATACATCAGCTCATGCAGTCAGCTTCTTAGTAGCCATACGGGTACGTCCTGGCCTGGAGACGGGTGTCTCCGATCCCTTCATAATGACATCCTTCGGCTTCTTAGTTTTTCCCTGCTGCTGCCCTCCTCCCTCGGATCCAGCAGCTCCACTAGTGCTACCGCTAGTCTCCACACCATTCTTTTCACCAGCGGGTGCCTCCTGCACCTTCTCTCCATCACCACCCTCTGCAGCTGCCTCCTCTCCCTCCTCCCACACACTACGAGTCAGGTCCAGCTGCATGGTGAACTGCTCCATCTGCTGGGACACCCTGGCCTCCGGCTGTTTCTCCCAGGTCCCATACATCATGCCCTCAACAAACTTCACATCCTTGCTGTCAAACAACACACCCTTGGATGGTTCCCACAGCATCCATCCCTTGCTCTCAGCAGCCAGCCCAAAATGCACACACCAGATTGCACTTGCCTCCAACTTACTTCGATACTTCTTAGGGACGTGGGCGACTGCCATGCAACCAAACACCCTCTGCATGTCCACCGGCAACGGCACCCCTCCAAGCCACCTCTCCAACGGCACCCACGAGTCATCCCCAACCTTTGTGAGTACCCTGTTCCTAGCGACGGTAGCGTGCCGAACAGCATGGGGACACATCAAGTTGCCCAGCCCAGATTCTATGAGCAGCGCCCTAGCTGTCTCCAGAATTGTCCGGTTTGCCCGTTCTGCTACACCGTTAGACTGTGGGGTGTAAGCCGTGGTCAACTCCCTCTGGATGCCCTGCATCTTGAGCCAGGCCGTCATCTCAGCTCCAAGGAACTCACCACCCCGATCTGTCCTAATCCGCTTCACCACACACTCCGCTTGCTTCTCCACGAATGGCAGCCAATCTTCCCGTATCATAGAGGCGGCGTGGTCCTTCTGCTTCAGCGGATATGCCCACATAAGCCTGCTCCAATCATCCACTATGGTCAAAAAGTACCGCTCCCCCTTGTGCCCCTGAACCGGCAGCGGTCCCACCAAGTCCATGTGGACCAACTCTAAAGGCTTCTTGCTCTTGCCAGTCACACTATGGAAGGGGAAACGGGTGAATTTGGATAGCAAGCATATTTCACAGTTGTCATCAGGTGGCTGGCCATTCAGCTTCAAACCCTTGACGACCCCATCCTTCTCCAACTCCTTCAGCAAAGGCATTGCTACAAGCCCCAAGCGTCGGTGTGCCGTTGCCCAATCCGTCTCCCCAGATCTGGCCGACACTTTCACACCAACCCCTCCAACGGCATTGCACTCCCCCTGGCATGCAGACCCCTCTCCAGCCTGCCCCCCACCATGCCACGCCAACGCCGGCAGCTGCCACATGGATCTGTACACGTCTTTGCTCTCGTGCAGATCCCAAAGCACCCGATTGCCCAGCTGCCCCTTGTACGTGCGTGCCCCATCCGTGCTAGTGCTCACCCCAGCCTTGCCAAGCTTACGGAGGGAGATGAGGTTGGCCTTGAGATCAGGAACGAGGAGAACGTCGTGCAGCACCACCGGCTTGCCATCCGCTCCCTTAAACGCAGCTCGTCCCGCACCAGCCACCTTGAGCGCGTGTCCAGAGGCAGAGCACACCTCATTGATCGGTGCAGCGCGTACGTCGTCCAGCAGGTCCTTGCGCGGCGTCATCGTCCAAGCAGCGCCCGTGTCCAACACCCAATAGTTCAGGGGATGCAGCTCTGCTCCAACCTTGGCAGAGGCGTCTCCTTGATCCCCCTGCTCTCCAATATGGAAGAACTGGCCCGCGGTGCGGTCCTTCTTCTTCTCCGCACCGCCGTTGCTCTTCGGGTTGTTGTCGGACGAATCGGCGACCATGCTCGCGCCGTTTTTCTGGTTCCTCCGCGCGCCGCCATCCTGGTGACGATTCTGGGGGGTCCATCCATCGGGTTTCTTATAGCACAAAAACCAGGGGTGCCCCTCCTTCTCACAATACCAGCAACTCCCTTTCATTTTGCCACCAGCACCCGACTTGCCTCTACGTCCAGATTTCGCACCGCGACCCCAACCGGTACCTCCTTGTTGGTCGTTGGAGTCGTCGTCCTTCTTAGCACCGCGTCCAGCACCACCGAAGCCACGTCCTCTGCCACGTCGGCTCCCTTGCATCCCATAGCCGCTGCTGCCGTAGTCTCCACCCCTTAGTTGGCGGTGACGGAAGTCCTCCTCCAGAATCTTTGTCCGCACCCACACGAGCGTCCACGAGCTCTGGTTCTGTGGCAGGCTCAATCCGCTCGTGAATTGAAGCCACGATTCCGGCAGCAGCGAGAGCATCTTCAAGCACTTGGTCTGCTCCGGGTAGGTGATTCCCGCTGTCGCCAACTTCGCGTACAGGTCGCGCATCTTGTCCAGGACAGGTTGCACTGGCTCTCCCTCGCTCAGGCGCAACACGGGCAGCTCCCTTTCCAGCATCAACGTTGCAACAACGGAAGTTGGGGCGTGCAGCTCCTTCAACACGGTCCACGCCTTCGGACCGCACTCAACCTCCAGCTGCAGGTGCATGACATGGTGACGCTGGTTCAGCTCCAAACTCTGCGACATCAAATAGTAGCCAGCCGAGGAGCGCTCGTCCCAATCTTCCTGCAGCGTGGGGTCACTCGGTCTAGGCTCCTCCCCAATCATTAGTTTCAGCAATCCAATCTGACGGAAATAGAGTTGCATTTTCCAGGCCCAATCATCATAGCCCTCACCATTGAACTTCTCGACGGTGAAGTTTTTCAGCACCTCCTTGACCAGCGAGCCCTGGTTTGTTCGCGCTCCCCTTGGCGCTGAAACACCAGAATCTTGGCTGCCGCTACGATCTTGGGCTGAAGATTCACCAGCTCCCGTCGAGGTGTTGCCCGCCATAGCTACCTATAACGAGGATCACTATAACGCAGCTCTGATACCAGCTTGTTGGTGTAAGGGCCTAATAAACTCAAGCTACTAAGACATAATTAAACTTAAAACCTCTCCTCGGGGTCACCTCCAAGGGTCCTTGGGTGCCTGGTACAAGACCAGCCCCTATCCTTGGGTCCGAGTTTGTAGAGAGAGGAGTCAAGAATAACTTTGCCAAAATTACAAGAGTTCCTTGAACGTCGCGCATCGTATCGTGCAGACCGTCGATCGGATTAAGCTGAGAGTTTGCTATATCGAAGCTCACTCCAAGAGCTTTAAAATGAACCAAGTTGCCTCGCGAAACTTTCTGCCATTACGAAGTTATGGCTCGGACAGCGTTTGCCTAGCGTTGGAGTGCTAGCGTACTAGCGTTGACTCGGGTAGCATTCCGCCGTCGTACCGTGTAGAAACGAAATTCCAGGAAGGAAGGAATTCGATTCAATCAATTGTCTATATCCAGGTACAAACAGAGAAGGAATAAATAGTTCTAGCTAGCAAGGACCTTGAGAATCAACCTAGGAACAACCAGGGATGATCCCAAATGATTCCAAGCAACAGAGCCAACCTGGCTAGACAAAACAGTAGGTGGTAGGTTTGGTAAACAACCTCTGGTTCTGTTTTTCCAACCTAGGAAAACAACAACCAGGTTCAGGTCCTAAAAACAGAACCTGTTTTGTCTTTGCCCAACCAGCCAAATGCTGGTTCCGCTGGTTTCCCCTGGCCCTGTAGCATGCAGATACAGACAAACAACATCCAATCTTCACCTAAATTGCACCCCTATAGTGCCTGCCCTGCTACACTATAGTCAACCAAACAAAACAGTACAATTTCGAGTTGGATAGAACTGAATCTGCGCAATCAAGTAAGCCAAACCGGAAAGCTTCCATCTTGGGTTCTTTTGCGAGCTCGTTCTTTCTGCTTGTACTGTTCATAGCACGTACAATGTTGTGCCGAAGCGCACATTGCGCGAGTACCTGCAAATGCTTCAAGCAAAAACTGCGAAAGCAAAAACTGCGAAAGCAAACAAACACACGAACATTCCATCGATTCCCAAATGCATTCGCACACACGCATACTCGTACAAACAGATGGCAGGATGTCGTGCAATGTGAATTTGCACGCAACAAGCCGCAGCAGATGCAGTACCAAAGAGAGCAGACTCACCAGCACCTAGAGCAGCAGTCACACTAGCACCTAGAGCAGCAGTCACACTAGCACCTAGAGGAGGATGTGTACATGACTCAGCCGCCTGGGTATGAGGATGGTACGGGCAGGGTGTGCAAGCTGAAAAAGTCCATCTACGGCTTGAAGCAAGCGCCACGCTGCTGGTACCAGAAGTTGGCAGCTGTTTTAGAGGAGATGGGATTTAGGACCAGCAGCTGTGATGAGAGCCTCTTTCTCAAGGGGGAGGGGGAGAAGCTGGTGCTGTTTCTGGTCTATGTGGACGACATTCTTCTCTTTAGCAGCAGCATGAAGGAGATCCAGAATGTGCAGCAGCAGCTGATGGAGGACTTCAAGAGCAAGAACCTTGGGGAGGTAAAGTACTACCTCGGGATGCACGTGGAGAGGGATCCAGATCACAGATGGTTGAAGCTACACCAGGAGAAGTTCATCAAGGAGCTGGGGGAGAAGTATGGGATTGAGAATGAGCGCAAGGTTGCAACTCCCCTGCCAGCAGAATTCAAGCTTGTGAAAGCTGCAGAGGATGAAGGGGTTGAAGCCGAGGAGCAGCAGCAATTTCAGTCCTTGGTGGGCAGCCTCTTGTATGCAGCAGTTCACACGAGGCCCGACATCTCTTTCTCGGTTGGGCAGCTGGCAAGGGTGGTGCAGAATCCATCAGAGGAGCAGGTGGATAAAGCTGAGCGTGTGGTGAAGTATCTGAACTCTCACCCAAGCATTGGAGTTCAATACTCCGCTTCTGTACAGGTGAAGCAGAAAGGGGTCGAGGTGCTGAAAGAGAAGGGGGAGAGGCTTGGAGAAGGCAAGCTCTTTCTCACTTGCTTTACCGATGCTACGTGGGCCTCTGAGAAGGAGGATTCCTCATCTGTGGGAGGATACATCTGTGTAGTTGGGGGAGGACCTGTTTGTTGGAGGTCAAAGAAGCAGACGGAGACGGTACACTCTTCCGTGGAGTCAGAGTACATGGCAATGTTTCACGGGGTGAAGGAGGTGATTTGGCTGAGGAGGCTGTTAGAGGAGATTGGCCAGGAGCAGAAGGTTGCTACGCCGCTGTTTTGTGATAGAAAGGGAGCTCTTGGGATGGCCAGGAACGCTGTGCTTCATGGGCTGAACAAGCACATGCGTATCAAGTGGCACTGGCTGCGTAAGGAGGTGAAGAGGGGGACGGTGAATCCGATCTACATCAAGACTCACCAGCAGCCAGCAGACTTCCTCACCAAGAGGCTTGCAGATGAGCCTCATTGGCGTTGTGTGCGCATGAGTGGAATGAGCATGAACTAGCATGGAATGATGAGGATGCAGTCGGCAGGCTGAGGGGGAGTGTGTTGGGTGCAAATTCACATTGCACAACATCCTGCCGTCTGTTTGTACGAGTATGCGTGTGCAAATGCATTTGGGTATGGATGAAATGTTCGTGTGTTTGTTTTCTTTCGCAATTTTCGCTTGATGCATTTGCAGGTACTCGTCCAATGTGCGCTTCGGCACAACATTGTACGCGCTATGAACAGTACAAGCAGAAATGACGAGCTCGCAAAGGAACCCAAGATGGAAGCTTTGCGGTTCAACTGACTTGATTGCGCAGATTCAGTTATAGAGGTACAATTTAGGTGAAGGTTGGATGTTGTTTGTCTGTATCTGCATGCTACAGGGCCAGGGGAAACCAGCGGAACCAGCATTTGGCTGGTTGGGCAAAGACAAAACAGGTTCTGTTTTTAGGACCTGAACCTGGTTGTTGTTTTCCTAGGTTGGAAAAACAGAACCAGAGGTTGTTTACCAACCTACCACCTGCTGTTTTGTCTAGCCAGGTTGGTTCTGTTGCTTGGAATTATTTGGGATCATCCCTGGTTGTTCCCAGGTTGATTCCCAAGGTCCTTGCTAGCTAGAGCTATTTATTCCTTCTCTGTTTGTACCTGAACATAGTCAATTTGATTCAAGCGAATTCCTCCCTTCCTGGAATTTCGTTTCTACGCAGTGCGACGGCAGAATGCTACCCGAGTCAACGCTAGTATGCTAGCGCCCCAACGCTAGGCAAACGCTGTCCGAGCCATAACTCTGTAATGGCAGAACTTTTCGCGAGGCAACTTGGCTTATTTTTAAGCTCTTGGAGTGAGCTTCGATATAGGAAATTCTCAGCTTAATCCGATCGACGGTCTGCACGATACGCTGCGCGACGTTCAAGGTACTCTTGTTATTTTGGCTAAGCCATTCTTGACTCCTCTCTCTACAAACTTGGACCCGAGTATAGGGGCTGTACCAGGCACCCAAGGACCCTTGGAGGTGACCCCGAGGAGAGGTTTTAAGTTTGATTAAGTCTTATTAGCTTGAGTCTATTAGGCCCTTACAGCAACAAGGGCAGGTAGCGCGGCGGCGGCACGCGGGCAGGGTAGAGGCGCGCGGCAGGGCGTGCAGTCAGGGCAGGGCACGCGGCGGCGCGGCGCGCGGGCAGGGCAGGGCGCGCAGCGCGACGCGCGGGCAGGGCGACGCGGCGACGCGACGCGCGGGCAGGGCAGGGCGCGCTGCAGCAGGCGGTGCGCATGCAAAGCAGTATGCGCTGCAGCGGGAGGCGCAGGGCAGGGCAGGGCAGGGCAGGTCAGGGCAGGGCAGGGCAGGGCAGGGCAGGGCAGGGCAGGGCAGGGCAGGGCAGGGCAGGGCAGGGCAGGGCAAGGCAGGGCAGGGCAGGGCAGGGCAGGGCAGGGCAGGGCAACGCGATCACAGTGGCGCGACGGGTGGGGTAGCGCTACTCGGTGGGCCCTAAGAAATCGGTTCTAGGCTAGGACCTGCTCTGAAACCATGTCTGAATAACGAACAGGAATGAATGAACTAGCAGCAGGATGGGTACAAGTAGTAAACCCTAATTGGGTTGTACCCTATATGGGCTACCCCACTACAGCCTACACAATATGCAGCATATAAGTTTGACATTAACTACGAGACGAAGTGGTCGCGCCAATTGTCGTGGCTGGTGTTTGGGAAAAAACAGGACGGATACCCCTATGTGAAGTGCAACATCTGCATGTCGTACGGGAAGGAGAACACGAGGTACGCCGGGCAAGGTGATAACGGTGGCCGTGACTTGCAGACGCAGTCGTTCAGAGCGCACGAGCATACGGACGCTCACACAGCGGCGGTGGATCGGCAGATGAAAATTGCGCAGTGCATCCGCGAGGGCCAGCAGGCGATTCCGGAGATCATCAATTCGGACATCGAGGGGCGGCGTGCGATTAGATTCATGCGGTCGACACAGTTTCTGTGCCAGTGCGACGCGTCGATCAGCATGTTCCTGAAGCTGATGGGCATCTTGCGGAGCAGGACACGCCCGACATTCCGCGACAGTCATACGGCGTCTACCTGACACGATATGTAGCTGTTTCTATGTGTTACTTTATAACGGTTGTTTCGTATCCATGGTTTCGGTATTCATTTACTAACCATTTGACTATCACTTGTGCAACTACGGCTTCCAGAAGATGGTTCACAACATCAGTACCTACATAACGCAGGTGCAGATGGACCACATAATTTCTTCCCCCTTGCTGGGCATCAGCTGCGACAAGAGCACCGACCGAATGCGTGGAGAACACATGATTGTATATCTGACGTTTTTGAAGAATCGCCAAGTCGCGTGCCAGTTCTTTATCTTGCTGACGGTTGAGAGGTGTGATGCAAGGTCTCTATTTGAGGTGCTACTGAACCATCTCCGCGCCGCAGTCGTCAATGTGTCCAAGATTGTTGGCATTAGCACGGATGGGGCGTCGGTCATGATGGGGAAGGATAATGGATTGGTGGCACGTCTTTGGGAACACGTCCTGCGCCATTTTTCCTGCCATTGCATCGCCCATCGGTATGTTTCCTTGTTGTTCTACTTACCCATGTACGTGTGTGTAGTTTTAATAACATCTGTTGAATTATGTCCCCTACGTCCAACAGGGAGGCTCTGGCTGTGAAGGAAGCTGCCGAGTCAAATCCGACCTCGACATGGTGGACAAGGTGGTGCACACAGTGGAGACGCTTCTCGGAAACTCAAGCGTCTGGAGTCAACGCTTCAAGTACCTGCAGCGAGTGATCTACATTACGAACCTTGAAGTCCAGGGAATTTACACAGTTCGGTGGCTGTTACGAGGGGATGCGGTTCGCCGGCTATGCAAGGTCCTCGACGCTTGCATCGTGCTGCTCTGGGAGCAGAAGCACAAGGCCTACGAGACTGTGACGTGCTACAAGTTCCACTTCTGCCTGTTTTCCCTCGCCGACATTCTGGCCGACATGAACCACCTCAACGGTTGCTTCCAGAAGCGTCAGGTAAGGTTTTAGGGTAGTACGCGACGGCATGAGATTTGCAGTCTAATTTCCCACTGGTGCTAATCGTACATCATGTTCTCTATGTCTGCTCTGTGACAGCTGGATGTGACAGAGATTGCAAAGACCATTGAGTCTACCACGGGGGATCTGACGAAGTGGTACTTGTCGACCGACAATGCGTTCGGAGGCAAGGGCAAATTCTCAAGGTCCACAAGGAGAGTGGAGGAAAGCAGGTCCGGGTGCGAGGCGTGGACGGGGAGGGACGCCCAATCAACCACCTCTACAGCATGCACGAGAGGAAGCTCAAAGGCCACAAGGTTGGTAGTACCTACGCCGATTGCGTGAAGCTGTGCCGCAGATTTGCCCGGGACTGCGTGGACAACCTCAACGAACGTCTGGATGACCTGGGGAAGCTTGGGCTGACGAAGCTGTTCTGGGCGGGGAAGTGGCCGAAGATCAAGGCTCAGCGAGAGAAGAAGTGCCGCGGGTGGCTGCATGGATGCAACAAGATTTTATACAACAAGCTACCGGGATTCGACCTCAAGGCAGCGAAGGAGTTACCGACATTCTGTGCGATCATGGAGACACACCATGAGCTGGAGAGCTTCACGCAGGGGCTGACGAACTTTCTTGGGAGTGCAGACTCAAAGAGGTAGGGCACTGCGAGGGTCAATGCTGTTTCCGAGTGATACTTTGCATGATTAACGTGTGTTTTTTTTGTGTGCCTGAATGTGCCAGGCAGGAGATGGCCCAACCTCATCCTGCTGTGGCAGGCGCTCGCTGTGCTCCCCCTCCCCACCGTGGAGTGCGAGCGGGGTTTCTCCAGGCAGAACTTCATCAAGTCCTGGGTGCGACGAGCGCTTTGCAACGCGCGATGATGCAGATCTCGCTCCTGAAGTATGAGGTCGACTGGTCGGAAGCACTGGAGGTGTGGAGGTCCATGCGGAGGAGGTGCCCTGCGAAGAGCCTGAAGATGGCTGTGGCAGAGAGGGACAGGAAGAGGAAGCAGAAGGAGGGTGAAGATGTGGCTGTTGGAACTGCCGGGGAGAATGAGGATGAGGGGGAGGAGGAGGAGGACAATGAAGTGGATCAGGACCTGAGCGACGATCAAGAGATCGTGGGGGAGGAGGAGGAGGATGACAACTCCTTCCTGTCGAACGATGATGACGTGGAGGAGGTGTACCACGTTGACATGCCCGTGCATTAGATAGTGTAGGAATGTTTCATGATGATGTATCACACTTTGCCCGAATCTGCAATGTCAGGTGGAGTTTATTTGATTGGGCGAAACTATTGTGCTCTGACGGCGCAAATCTGTTGTGTCAGGGCGATTTTGCTGTGATTGGGCGAAAATCTTGTGTTGACGGCGCAAATCTGTTGTGTCAAGGCGATATTGCTGTGATTGGGCAAAAATCTTGTGTTGTTTGGGCCATTTTCATGTGCAATCTACTCTTGCTAGGGAATCTAGTAATATGCGATCCATGTTACTATGCAGATACGAACACCACGTTCATTGTAAGGAATTTTTGTCGATAATCCATTTTCATCCGAGATCTAATTCAAAATAACATAAACAGTCTGAATCAAAAGCGATTTCGGATCACGCCAAGCAAAATTCGAATGGTCACGTCATATTTGCCCAATTTCGACGATAACTTCTGCTTCACACCAGGAGTTTTATGAAAGAAATCTTATGCTGGATCAGCTGTATAGTTGTCGCAGGTGACGGAAGCTGCGCAGGGCAAATCAACATTCCGTTCTTGGGCGTGCACCTCGAAACACGAGAAGACTGCCCGGGTGATAATAAAGTTTACCCTCACCGTAATAAATACCAAGTTGAACACGAGTAGTGGCGAGTAGAGGCAAACTCAGTGACTGCGGCTGTAAGAGCAGAGACAGAGAACAGAGAAGCACGGGGGTCGGTAACAAGAGAGGCGAGAACACGAGAGAGAACAGGACGGAACTCGCGGTAGTAGTCAGTGATAGGAGTAGAGAGGGAAGCAGTGAGGGCTGACTCAGGGGGACAAATGGTGACGAACGAGGCGGACTAGGACGGAAAAGGACAGTACGAAGATCAGTGAGAGGGACAGGGGACGAGCGACGAGCACAAGGAGAACGAGAAGTCCAAGCGTGAGAAAGAGGAGGGGACAACGGAGGCTGAGAACGGGGGAAAACAGCTGGGGCGGAGTCAGGAGGAGGAAACGTGGGACTGTAGACAGGGAGAGAGGGGGAGGGGGGAGGAGAAGGAGAGGGGAGACCGAGGGTCCGAAGTCCAAAGACAGGAGGCGGAAGGGGCAGCTGCTGCTGCTGCTCCTGCTGTGGCGGCTGCCGCTGGGGCTGCTCCAGCTGCGGTTGCTGCTGCTGCTCCTGCTGCTCTTGCTGCGGCGACTGCTACTGCGGCTGCTGCTGCAGCTGCTGCATCTACTGCTGCTGCTGCTGCCGCTCCTTCAGCTGCTGCCGCTCCAACTCTCTCTCCTCTCACTCCAACTCCAACTGCTCTTCACGTGCACGACGAACACGGGCCTGGTGCCGGGTCGGGTATGGGTGGGGGGGAGGTGTAGTGGCCGGGGCGGTGGTAGCCCCAGGACCGCTCTCGCATCACCCCCAGAGACAGCACCACCAGTAGCAACGCGGCCAGTCCCAGACACTCAAGGTCCCGTAGTGGGCGCACCCGCACCCCCAATCATGGCACCCACAGGGACAGCGCGACTAACACCAGCTCCCCAAAGACTAGAACCTCCTGCAGACTCGGGCTCAGCTCCAACTCCAGCACCCTCAGGGTCTACAGTAGCCTGTGGAGGAAGTGCTGATGGCTGCTGCGGTGACTGTGTGGAGGACTGCGAAGAAGGGGACGAGACCTGAGGGGCTACCGAGGGGGGGAAGGGTAGCGTGTGAAACACCTGACGGGGCTGGACCAGGGGGGGGAGGCTGTACCTGAGGAGCCGGAGGGGGAGTGGGAGTCAGGAAGAGAGGGGGAGGAGGTACCGAGAGACCTCGACAGGGATACCGGGTGTAGTAGGGGACTGACTTGTCAAAACGGACGTCACGGGAGTCAAAGAACTGGTGAAGGGGAGGGTGGTAAAAGGTGAAGCCAGAGGAGTCATCGAGGAAACCAAGGAAGATACAGAGAACGGCATGAGGCAAGATCTTGTCCGGGGAGGTGTCTCGAACAAGTGCCAACTAGCCCCAGACTCGAAAACGCGACACAACACCAGGGGACCCAGTCCAAAGACTGGTCGGTGAAGCCTCTGGCCGGGAGACACGTGGCCAGAGGTTCAGCTGGGGAGCGGCGTAAAGAACTGCGTAGGGCCACAGCAAACGAGGCGCACGGGCGTGAATCATGGAGGTACGTGCGATATCCATGGCCAAGCCTATGCGGCGCTCAACAACCTCATTCTGCTGTGGGGACTGCGGAAGCGTCTAGGACCGACGAATGCTCTGCTCGCGACAAAATTCTGCTAGAACGCCGGAGCGAAACTCACCCCCACGGTCGGAGTGAATACAACTAATATGATGACCACGCGTGTCCGCAGTGGCAAGCAACCACCGGACCAGAGTAGAAGCCACCTCGGACTTCTTTGCCAGTGGGAACACAGTGGTGTAACTAGAGTAGTCGTCAACGACCACCAGAAAGAAACTCTCTCGCTCAAGGCCAGGGCGCTAGGCGGGGCCCCAGACGTTCAAGTCGAGAGTCTCGAAGGGCTCAGTGGCTGGACGAAGGGAGGAGGAGTGAGGGGTGGCGCGCAGCCGACCCTCGACGCAAGGAGCGCAAGGTGGTGCAAGCGAAGGCGGCAGCGACGACAAGACTCGCGAGAGGCGTAAGACGAGACGCCGACTAGCCATAGTGCTTAGGTGAGGAATGGACGGGTGACCAAGGCGGTGGTGGTACAGAACGGTGGGCAAGCGACCGACACGAGCAAGATGCAGCAATCGGACCAGACGCTGGAACCCTACCAGACGCAGCTACCTGGTGGGAGGTGGCAACCAGGTGAGAAGCGAGGACCTGGCGGGGGGCAATGACAGGGGTCGGAGGTAGCTGTTGCTGCCGCCGCTGCTGCTGCTGGTGCTGCTGCTGCCACTGCTGCTGCTACTGCTGCCGCCGCTGCTGCTGCTGCCGCTGCTGAAACTGCTGCTGCTGCTGCTGCCTCTCTCGGGGGCCAGTGTGAAGTGTGTAGAGAGTAGAGGTTGGTTCAGCGTGAAAGGTGGCCAGCGGCGCGTACGTGTCACCGTCTACACAGGTCGCAGTGTCCCCAGTAGGCTCAATCCAAAACACCCACGTGACTGTCCATGAGCGGCCTCACACCCACCAAGTGCATGGAGAATGAGGGGACGTGAAAGCCGGTCAGGAAACCCAAGGGAACAGCCAGATTCGGAAGCGCACTAGTGTAGCGAGCAGTGACTGGTCCCGAAGTGGGATCAGCTAGTGCTACAGAGAGCGGCACAGGGATCCAAGTAAGCATCGTCTGGTCGCGGAAGAAGAAGTGTGAAGCTCCAGAGTCCAGAGTGAAAGACAGCAAAGCGTCCTCCGGAGCAGCTCCTGGACTAGTGTCTACACAAGTACCTATACTAGCAACAGGCACCTCAGCAACACTAGCACCTAAGCTAAAAACACTCGAGTAAAAAGAGTCAGAAACACTAGAGTCAACAATAGCAGACATAGCATGAGGAGTTCCTAAGAGATCAAGTAATTGAGAAGCAGACATGCCCCACAGGGCAGCACCGTGCGAGTGAAGAAAGGGAAGCCAGTCAGGGGCAGGGCCGTCGACGCCGCAGGCCGCGCGAAGAGTGTCAGTGAGCTGAGCAAAGCACTGACCCGGGGTGTGGCTGCGGCCACAGGGGAGGCCTCGGCGAGTACCTATCTGGATGACATAGGTGCAGGGAGGGTGGACGGCACCGCGCGACAGCTGACGCGGTCCTGACCCCTGCCCCGAAACCTGCTACTGCCGCTGCTGCTGCGGTGGGTGCTGCTGCTGCTGCTGTCGCTGAGTCAGGAACCAAGCCGCCACTCCAGCACCTGTATTCGGCAGTCCAGCAGGTGTCAGACGTCCCCGATCGTCACCTCCACTAGCTGCAGCAGGGGAGTCGCTAGGCGCTGCATGAGGCACTCCTCCAACACCTGCACTCCCGCCACCACCACTCGACACGCCACCTCCGCCACCTCCGCCCGCAACCTGACTGCCCCTCCTTCCACTCCTACCCCTAGACCACGAAGAAGTCGTAACAGTAGCTGCGGTCACGTCAGTAGCGGCAGTGGCGAGGGAGGCAGTAAAGGTGGGCAGCTGAGGGACAATGCACCCGTGAAGCAGTGGAGGGGCCACAGCGCCAGAGGCGGAGGCTACCAAGCGGAGATTGCTTTCGACGTTCTTGAGGGCAGACTCAAGAACCTCGATAGTGAGCTCGCCAGGGTGCTTCAGAAGGAGTGCATCACGAACCGAGGCAAGGCGGTCAGGGAGGCTAGTTGCGATGAAATAGATATTAATCGCCATGGAGGGAGGGAGCGGTGCAACCCGTGCGTCAGCTCAAGCAGTGTGGTAGCTAGAATCGAGCGAGCGCAGATAAGCAATCTAGTCAACAGAGCGCTCAAACGAGGCGAGGTCAGGAAAAAAGGAACGGGAGGAAAAGTCGACCAAGAGAGACAGTGGTGGGAGTGGCGTAGTGGGCTTTGATCGTAGTAAGAAACTCACTAGCAGTGCGAACGTGAGTGAAGTGGGCCTCTTCAGACTCAGGGAGGAGGCTGCTAAGGGCGATGCAGGCCGCAGCGTCACACGACTTCCACGCTGTCAGGTCAGCACGCTGGCGTGTATAACGGTCTCTGTCTGCAGTGCTGGCGTCAGCGCCTAAGGGTGCAGGGTCGGAGGGCGCAGGAAGGTCACTGGAAGTGTGCGCCCACAGAGACTCGTCTGCATGAAGCTGACTCTCTAGGAGGCAGCGCACACGCAGGTGCCAGACCGAGAACTCGAGCGGCCTACCCTCGGCATCAAAGCGAAGGACCCTAGGGGTCGCCATAGCGGAAGCGAAGAGGTGGGAACTGCTGCAGCTGAAACCCTAAACGCCTAAAGGGCCTGCGAAGGGCGGGACAGGCAGTGCGTGAGGCTTAGGGGACTGTAGGACGGTAGGGTAGGGCGCGACGCGGCGCTGCATGGCAGGCAGAACGGGACGGGACTCGGCACGGCTCAGCGCTGCGCGGGACGAGACGGGACGCGCGAGGGACGGGACGGGACACGGCGCGGCTCGGCTCGGCGTTGTGGTGCGCGGGTCGGGACGGGACGCGGCGCAGCTCGGCGCTACGCGGGACGAAACGAGACGCGCGCGGGAGAAAACGAGACGCGCGCGAGACAGAACGGGACAGAACGGGACGCGCGCGGGATGGGACGGGACGGGACGTTCGCGGGACGGGACTGGACATGACGCGCACGTAACGGGACGGGACGGGACACGCGCGGCTCGGCGCTGCGCGACAGGCAGGACGGGACGGGCGTGTCGCGTCGGACAGGCGCAATGCGATGGACGGGACGGGCAGGGGGGGGGGGAGGGGGGAGGGAGTGTTAACGGGAATGGAGTGTTGGCCCCGCCCTCGCTTGGGCAACGCCGACGACTTGGTCGGATGTACGGGTGAAGCAGCCAACTGTTCGCAGTGATGGAGCTGCTCGACGGGCCTCGTCAAGCTGCAGGGGTTCACTGTGGTGTTGCCGTCGACCAGGAGTGCTCAACGGCCTTCTTCTGCAGGGCAGATCGACGAGGTGGCTATCGACCTGCACAGGACTGTCACGGGGCTGGAGCCGTCGACCAGGGAGCTTGACAGTTGCAGCTGACTGTTCTGGGCGACGGGTGGGCCGTCGACCAGGAGGGGCAGTTCGACCGGGAGGCCGACGGAGCAGTCCGCCGACCTGACGGTCAGCGAGGGGAGCTCGGCGACAACAGCTGACAGTTCCGGTCGACGGAAGGGGTCCGTTGACCATGTTGGGTGCAAATTCATATTGCACGACATTCTGCCGTCTTTTTGTACGAGTATGCGTGTGCAAATGCATTTGGGTGTGAATGGAATGTTCGTATGTTTGTTTGCTTTCGCAATTTTCGCTTGAAGCATTTGTAGGTACTCGCGTATTGTGCGCTTCGGCACAACATTGTACGCGCTATGAACAGTGCAAGCAGAAAGGACGAGCTCGCAAAGGAACCCAAGATGGAAGCTTTGCGGTTCGGTTCAATTGATTGTGCAGATTCAGTTCTATCCAACTCGAAATTTAACTGTTTTGTTTGGTTGACTTTAGTGTAGCAGGGCAGGCACTATAGGGGTACAATTTAGGTGAAGGTTGGATGTTGTTTGTCTGTATCTGCTTGCTACAAGGCCAGGGGAAACCAGCGGAACCAGCATTTGGCTGGTTGGGCAAAGACAAAACAGGTTCTGTTTTTAGGACCTGAACCTGGTTGTTGTTTTCCCAGGTTGGAAAAACAGAACCAGAGGTTGTTTACCAACCTACCACCAGCTGTTTTGTCCAGCCAGGTTGGTTCTGTTGCTTGGAATTATTTGGGATCATCCCTGGTTGTTCCCAGGTTGATTCCTAAGGTCCTTGCTAGCTAAAACTATTTATTCCTTCGCTGTTTGTACCTGGATATAGTCAATTTGATTCAAGCGAATTCCTCCCTTCCTGGAATTTCGTTTCTACTCGGTACGACGGCGGAATGCTACCCGAGTCAACGCTAGTACGCTAGCACTTCAACGCTAGGCAAACGCTGTCCGTGCCATAACTCCGTAATGGCAGAACTTTTCGCGAGGCAACTTGGCCTATTTTAAAGCTCTTGGAGCGAGCTTCGATATAGGAAATTCTCAGCTTAATCCGATCGACGGTCTGCACGATACGCTGCGCGATGTTCAAGGTACTCTTGCTATTTTGACTATGTCCCTCTTGATCCCTCTCTCTACAAACTCGGACCCGAGGATAGGGGCTGGTCTTGTACCAGGCACCCAAGGACCCTTGGAGGTGACCCCGAGGAGAGGTTTTTTAAGTCTGATTAAGTCTTAATAGCTTGAGTTTATTAGGCCTTTACACCAACAAGCTGGTATCAGAGCTGCGTTATAGTGATCCTCGTTATAGGTAGCTATGGCGGGCAACACCTCGACGGGAGCTGGTGAATCTTCAGCCCAAGATCGTAGCGACAGCCAAGATTCTGGTGTTTCAGCGCCAAGGGGAGCGCGAACAAACCAGGGCTCGCTGGTCAAGGAGGTGCTGAAAAACTTCACCGTCGAGAAGTTCAATGGTGAGGGCTATGATGATTGGGCCTGGAAAATGCAACTATATTTCCGTCAGATTGGATTGCTGAAACTAATGATTGGGGAGGAGCCTAGACCGAGTGACCCCACGCTGCAGGAAGATTGGGCCTAGCGCTCCTCGGCTGGCTACTATTTGATGTCGCAGAGTTTGGAGCTGAACCAGCGTCACTACGTTATGCACCTGCTGCCAGAGGTTGAGTGCGGTCCGAAGGCGTGGACCGTATTAAAGGAGTTGCACGCCCCGACCTCCGTTGTTGCAACGTTGATGCTGGAGAGGGAGCTGTCCGCGTTGTGCCTGAGCGAGGGAGAGCCGGTGCAACCTGTCCTGGACAAGATGCGCGACCTCTACACGAAGTTGGCGACCGCGGGAATCACCTACCCGGAGCAGACCAAGTGTTTGAAGATGCTCTCGCTGCTGCCGGAATCGTGGCTTCAATTCACGAGCGGATTGAGCCTGCCGCAGAACCAGAGCTCGTGGACACTCGAGTGGGTGCGGACAAAGATTCTGCCGCCAACTGAAGGGTGGAGACGACGGCAGCAGTTGCTACGGGATGCAAGGGAGCCGACGTGGCAGAGGACGTGGCTTTGGTGGTGCTAGACGCCGTGCAAAGAATGATGACGACTCCAACGACCAACAAGGAGGTACCGGTTTGGGTCGCGGTGCGAAATCTGGACGTGGGGGCAAGTCGGGTGCTGGTGGCAAAATGAAAGGGAGTTGCTGGTATTGTGAGAAGGAGGGGCACCCCTGGTTTTTGTGCTATAAGAAACCCGATGGATGGACCCCCCAGAATCGTCACCAGGATGGCGGCGCGCGGAGGAACCAGAAAAACGGCGCGAGTATGGTCGCCGATTCGGCCGACAACAACCCGAAGAGCAACGGCGGTGCGGAAAAGAAGAAGGAGCGCACCGCGGGCCAGTTCTTCCATATTGGAGAACAGGGGGAGCAAGGAGACGCATCTGCCAAGGTTGGAGCAGAGCTGCACCCTCTGGACTATTGGGTGTTGGACACGGGCGCTGCTTGGACGATGACGCCGCGCAAGGACCTGCTGGACCACGTACGAGCTGCACCAATCAACGAGGTGTGCTCCGCCTCTGGACACGCGCTGAAGGTGGCTGGTGCGGGACGAGCTGCGTTTAAGGGAGCGGATGGCAAGCCGGTGGTGCTGCACGACGTTCTCCTCGTTCCTGAACTCAAGGCCAACCTCATCTCCCTCCGTAAGCTTGGCAAGTCTGGGGTGAGCACTAGCACGGATGGGGCACGCACTTAGAAGGGGCAGCTGGGCAATCGGGTGCTTTGGGATCTGCACGAGAGCACGGACGTGTACAGATCCATGTGGCAGCTGCCGGCATTGGCGTGACATGGTGGGGGGCAGGCTGGAGAGGGGTCTGCATCCCAGGGGGAGTGCAACGCCGTTGGAGGGGTTGGTGTGAAAGTGTCGGCCAGATCTGGGGAGACGGATTGGGCAACGGCACATCGACGCTTGGGGCATGTGGCAATGCCCTTGTTGAAGCAGTTGGAGAAAGATGGAGCCGTTAAGGGTCTGAAGCTGAACGGACAGCCACCTGATGAGAGTTGTGAAATCTGTTTGCTCTCAAAGTTTACATGTTTCCCATTCCATAGTGTGACTGGCAGGAGCAAGAAGCCTTTAGAGTTGGTCCACATGGACTTGGTGGGGCCGCTGCCGGTTCAGGGGCACAAGGGGGAGCGGTACTTTCTGACCATAGTGGATGATTGGAGCAGGCTTATATGGGCATATCCGCTGAAGCAGAAGGACCATGCCGCCTCTACGATACGGGAAGATTGGCTGCCATTTGTGGAGAAGCAAGCGGAGTGTGTGGTGAAGCGGATTAGGACAGATCGGGGTGGTGAGTTCCTTGGAGCTGAGATGACGGCCTGGCTCAAGAAGCAGGGCATCCAGAGGGAGCTGACCACGGCTTACACCCCACAGTCTAACGGTGTAGCAGAACGGGCGAACCGGACAATTCTGGAGACAGCTAGGGCGCTGCTCATAGAATCTGGGCTGGGCAACTTGATGTGGCCCCATGCTGTTCGGCACGCTACCGTCGCTAGGAACAGGGTACTCACAAAGGTTGGGAATGACTCGTGGGTGCCGTTGGAGAGGTGGCTTGGGAGGAAGCCGCCAGTGGACATGCTGAGGGTGTTCGGTTGCATGGCACTCGCCCACGTCCCCAAGACCTACCGCAGTAAGTTAAGGGCGAGTGCAATCTTGTGTGTGCATTTGGGGCTGGCTGCTGAGAGCAAGGGATGGCTGCTGTGGGAACAATCCAAGGGTGTGTTGTAGTAGCTGATGTAGCAGAGCAGCAGCTTGGGACAGAGGAGGCATTGCTGATTCTACCGCATGGCTATGATCCGGATGAGGAGGATGAAGCTGCCTACTGTTTTCTTGCCCCAGCACCAAAGGAACCAGCTAGCATGGAGGAGGCATTAGCTGGACCAGATAGGGAGAAGTGGCTGGTTTCCAGGGATGCTGAGTACCAGAGCCTGCTAGAGAATGGGACATGAGAACTGGTGGTGCTGCCTGAGGGGAAGAAAGCCGTACAGTGCAAGTGGGTGCTAAGGATCAAGACCAATGACAAGGGACAGGTCACGATCTACAAGAGTAGGCTGGTGGCTAAGGGGTTTATGCAGAAGGAGAAGCAGGACTTCAATGAGATCTTTGCTCTCACTGCCAAACCCCCTACCCTCCGTGTCTTGTTGGCAGATTCAGCCGTTAGTGGGAAATTCATCATTCAGATGCATATATCAACGGCATTCCTCAATGGGATTTTAGAGGAGGATGTGTACATGACGCAGCCGCCTGGGTATGAGGATGGTACGGGCAGGGTGTGCAAGCTGAAAAAGTCCATCTACGGCTTGAAGCAGGCGCCACGCTGCTGGTACCAGAAGTTGGCGGCTGTTTTAGAGGAGATAGGATTCAGGACCAGCAGCTGTGATGAGAGCCTCTTTCTCAAGGGGGAGGGGGAGAAGCTGGTGCTGTTTCTGGTTTATGTGGATGACATTCTTCTCTTTAGCAGCAGCATGAAGGAGATCCAGAATGTGCAACAGCAGCTGATGGAGAACTTCAAGTGCAAGAACCTTGGGGAGGTAAAGTACTTCCTCGGGATGCACGTGGAGAGGGATCTGGATCACAGGTGGTTGAAGCTGCACCAGGAGAAGTTAATCAAGGAGCTGGGGGAGAAGTACGGAATTGAGAATGAGCGCAAAGTTGCAACTCCCCTGCCAGCAGAATTCAAGCTTGTGAAAGCTGCAAAGGATGAAAGGGTTGAAGCCGAGGAGCAGCAGCAATTTCAGTCCTTGGTGGGCAGCCTCTTGTATGCAGCAGTTCACACAAGGCCCGACATCTCTTTCTCGGTTGGGCAGCTAGCTAGGGTGGTGCAGAATCCATCAGAGGAGCAGGTAGATGCAGCTGAGCGTGTGGTGAAGTATCTGAACTCTCACCCAAGCATTGGAGTTCAATACTCCGCATCGGCACAGGTGAAGCAGAAAGGGGTTGAGGTGCTGATAGAGAAGGGGGAGAGGCTTGGAGAAGGCAAGCTCTTTCTCACTTGCTTTACCAATGCTACGTGGGCCTCTGAGAAGGAGGATTCCTCATCTATGGGAGGATACATCTGCGTAGTTGGGGGAGGACCTGTTAGTTGGAGGTCAAAGAAGCAGACGGAGACGGCACTCTCTTCCGTGGAATCAGAGTACATGGCAATGTTCCATGGGGTGAAGGAGGTGATTTGGCTGAGGAGGCTGTTAGAGGAGATTGGCCAGGAGCAAAAGGTTGCTACGCCGCTGTTTTGTGATAGCAAGGGAGCTCTTGGGATGACCAGGAACGCTGTGCTTCATGGGCTGAACAAGCACATGCGTATCAAGTGGCACTGGCTGCGTAAGGAGGTGAAGAGGGGGACGGTGAATCCGATCTACATCAAGACTCACCAGCAGCCAGCAGACTTCCTCACCAAGAGGCTTGCGGATGAGCCTCATTGGCGTTGTGTGCGCATGAGTGGAATGAGCATGAACTAGTATGGAATGATGGGGATGCAGCCGGCAGGCTGAGGGGGAGTGTGTTGGGTGCAAATTCATATTGCACGACATCCTGCCGTCTGTTTGTACGAGTATGCGTGTGCGAATGCATTTGGGTGTGAATGGAATGTTCGTATGTTTGTTTGCTTTCGCAATTTTCGCTTGAAGCATTTGCAGGTACTCGTGCATTGTGCGCTTCGGCACAACATTGTACGTGCTATGAACAGTGCAAGCAGAAAGGACGAGCTCGCAAAGGAACCCAAGATGGAAGCTTTGCGGTTCGGTTCAATTGATTGTGCAGATTCAGTTCTATCCAACTCGAAATTTAACTGTTTTGTTTGGTTGACTATAGTGTAGCAGGGCAGGCACTATAGGGGTACAATTTAGGTGAAGGCTGGATGTTGTTTGTCTGTATCTGCTTGCTACAGGGCTAGGGGAAACCAGCGGAACCAGCATTTGGCTGGTTGGGCAAAGACAAAACAGGTTCTGTTTTTAGGACCTGAACCTGGTTGTTGTTTTCCCAGGTTGGAAAAACAGAACCAGAGGTTATTTACCAACCTACCACCTGCTGTTTTGTCCAGCCAGGTTGGTTCTGTTGCTTGGAATTATTTGGGATCTTCCCTGGTTGTTCCCAGGTTGATTCCCAAGGTCCTTGCTAGCTAAAACTATTTATTCCTTCTCTGTTTGTACCTGGATATAGTCAATTTGATTCAAGCGAATTCCTCCCTTCCTGGAATTTCGTTTCTACGCGGTGCGACGGCGGAATGCTACCCGAGTCAACGCTAGTACGCTAGCACTCCAACGCTAGGCAAACGCTGTCCGAGCCATAACTTCGCAATGGCAGAACTTTTCGCGAGGCAACTTGGCTTATTTTAAAGCTCTTGGAGCGAGCTTCGATATAGGAAGTTCTCAGTTTAATCCGATCGACGGTCTGCACGATACGCTGCGCGATGTTCAAGGTACTCTTGCTGTTTTGACTAAGTCCCTCTTGATCCCTCTCTACAAACTCGGACCCGAGGATATGGGCTGGTCTTGTACCAGGCACCCAAGGACCCTTGGAGGTGACCCCGAGGAGAGGTTTTTTAAGTCTGATTATGTCTTAATAGCTTGAGTTATTAGGCCCTTACACCAACAGACCAGGGGGTAGCTCGACAGGAGCTGTGGTTGACCAGAGGCACCTGGTGGTTGACCAGATGCACCTGGTGGTCGACCAGAGGCACCTGGTGGTCGACCGGGCAACCTGCTCAACGAATTCTGCGGAGGCACGCGAACATCGTCGAGGTCGCAATGGTGAAGGCGACTTGTGGCTGGTATCCAAAGTCGATTTGGCTCATCAGGTGCAGGCAACAGCCGACGGACGCACATCAATGCAAGTCGGGCCAATCGTCTGCGTGCACATGCGAGCATGCGCACTGCTGTCTTCTACGGGGCAACGCTGGACAGCCGCTCTGCTGCACCGTTGGCACGCCGTCGACCTGCAGTGCTGGCAGGTCGCATTTCTGCAGTGCTGGCGTGGCTCCTCTACGCAACGCTGGCAGGTGGTCGACCAAGCTGTGCTGGCAGTCGACCAGGCTAGCTGCAGATTTGCTAGGTGCCTCATGCAGTCTTTGTTGTCATTGCTTGTTCAATCATTCTGTAATTCCAACGTTGCCTAGTGAAACTCTTGCAGATTTCTCCCGTGTATGCGCAAGCACTAAGGAACTAAGCGAAGCTACGATCACTCCTAGTAGTTCGTGCCAACCCCCGTAGTCTAGCTCACTACCGTTGTAGAGTGACTGTTCGCAGAAAGGACGTGAAGTGATGTGGAAAGCGGGCACGACGCAACCAGCAGGCACATCGGGTGCTAGGGAATGGTACAAGCATGACCAACACTAGGGTACGGGACAGGCTCAGGCGTTATGGGCGTGAGCGGGATGAATAGGATCCCACAGGATCCGAACCTAGGTGATACCTTGTCAAGAACAGAATGATGGGTTGACTATGTTTGGTTGGGTTATATAAGCCTAACCCTAACTGCTGTACCCCAAATGACACACATCATTAACGGCTACAACATTTGATAAGCTGATCCTGCATAAGAATTATTTGACAAAACGTCTGGTGCGAAGCAGAATTTGTTGTCGAAATTGGGCAAATATGATGTGACCATTCGCATTTTGCTTGGCGTGACCCGAAAATTTTGACTCAACTGTCTGTGTTATTGTGAATCGGATCTTGGATGAAAAGGGATTATCGACATAAATTCCTTACACTGAATGTGGTAATCGTATTTGCATAGTAACATGGATATGAGTAGATTCCATAGCAAGAGTAGATTACACCTGAAAATGGACCGTGCAGTTTCAACGCGGTTTTGCGTTGACAGTACAAATCTGCTGTGACTCGTGAAGTCTGAACCGAATCACCAGTCAAGAACGCAAGCAGAAAACAGAAAAGAAAATTAACAACCGTCTTCCATGATTGGTCAAACAATCGTTCCCAAAAATCTAGCGAGGACCCTGGCGCAAAGGTACATTGAATCGTAATTGGTACGCGTTTGTGCTCTGAATGATCAGAGTACACTCCCGGAAAACTCTGAAATTTCAAAGTTAGCCTTAATTTTTTTTTATGAAAATTACAGAGTTGAGGCCCTAAAGAGTCTGATTTTTTTAGAGCACACTGGAAATTGTTTTTGAAATATCAGAGTTTTTTCATGCAAATCAGAGAAATTTCTCTGACTTCTGGGGGCCTACTACTAAACCTACATTAACTACTACACAGCCCCCTCAGTTTCGTTTTGGGGCTGTCTTATTTGTCAGACATAGTACCGGTACAAGTTTTAACCTGACAAGTCAGAGTTGGCACAAAAAAAATGCTGAAATTTAAGAGTCTAGAACAAAAAAAAGTCTGAACATTCAGAGCCTGCACCAGTGAAGAGTCTAGTTGCGATTTCAGCGGTGGGTGCTCTGTGGGCCTTACGGTAGTTGAATATTACTGCTTAACAATCACATAATAATAACTACCTATATCGTACTACTAAACTATCCAATTTAGGGTATCCCCATGGGCGCATCGGACTTGCTGCTGACGAACAGCAGCGAGTCGAGAAGGGCGATGATGCGAAGCTTCTCCTCATCAACCGTGGCGCAATGTTGGTCAATCAGTGGCTGCCTCATCCCGCTCTCCTGTAGAGCTGTGAATTTCGCTATTGCCAGCTTGTGCTTCTGGGAGCCAGTGCGCTTACAAAACGACTATGTCCGCACGTCGGTGGCGCCTTTTCCATGCCTCTTGTACTTTCCTGCACCGCCAGCATGAGCTGCACACACAGTACACTTGAACACAGGCAACCCCGAAGTGGTTTTAGTTATCTGAAGCCAGGGATAGCGCAGAAACCGCTGCTTCTGATTTTTTTTCAATCACATCCTCGTACACATTTTCTATGAGCTCCGCCCAGTTGATGTTGAGGCTAGGACGCGGCCGTTCAGAAGGCCTGGGTTGGTTGTTGACGTCGGCAGACGACGATGCTGCCTTGGCGAAGCTCAAGGTTGCCTGTTTGAGCCGGATGGTGCGCGCCGTGGTCTGAGTGGGATGGTGCGAGGCCGAAGCCACAGCAGGTTCCGCAGGCTGTCTCTTCCATAGCATCGGGAGAGATGGAGATAAGGTATAGATAAGGTATAAGATAGGCATAGATATAAGCATATAAGTTTTGACAGGAGATAACGGGTGCTGCGGATTTTGAAAGAGCCTACCGAGCAGGAACTAAGGACGTGGATTTGAGGCAGAACTAGGGACTGGCTGGGGCCAATTTGTTGAACTTCAGAGTGTTGATGAAACCCTAGCTCAATGACAATGGCCCTATAACCCAGCAGCACGGGCCATCATTGAGTTGGGTGGTTGCCTAGCATGTACGGAAATGACGAGGCGCGTCTGCCGTGCACTGCTGTCGGCAGTGTTTCGTGGGTGCCTAGTGCAAAAAAGTGGCACTGAGGAGTCCGTGATGGCAAGCAAAAGTTGCCAAAAGGACCAATCAGTGCTCTAACAAGGTGTGCGTTGGTGCTTAAGGGGGAACAATCGTGCCGCAGGGCGGCGTCGCCCTCAGAACTTGACTGTTGTCCCAGGTATCGCGTGATTGACGGGACAACAGTCAGGTACCACCGCTAATCCCGGGTATCGGCACCAAACCAGGTACATTGAATCAGACTCGGTATGTGTTTGTACTCTGAAGGATCAGAAACTTAGAAAAACATATGGAATTTCAGAGTTAGCTTAGAAAAGAACTGAAACTTCCAGAGTTGAGGCCCAATAAATTCTGAAAATTTTGGATTATACTGACTTTTTTTTTTCTGAAATATCAGAGTTTTTCATGCAAATAAGAGAATTTTCTCTGACTTCTAGGGGCCTGCTACACGAGATCATCGCAATAACTAACTAGCAATTTGAGTCAGGGTCATACGAGTCATTATCACTGGGTGCAACAGTCCCACGCACATCTACAGTACTCCTTTATCTTCACTGTCTCCAACTACATATGGAGCTTTGGCTTTCTTCCTACGCTTGCATTCTCCTTCATCGGCCGCCGTCTTCTCCTGTAGTGTCAGGTGCTAGAGCTTCTGTCTCTGCCCTCGTGCGTTTGGTCTTGTTGGCCACTCCACTGACTTCTTTTGCAGGGCGTCTCTTATTTGCTGCGCTTGGTCATTGTATTGCGATACCATCACCCGGGTGAAGCGTGGAAGCTCCCGCTCGGCCTTCTTCCAGTTGACCCCTGTAAGCACATACAAGACACTTGGTTAACATCCAGTTTTTGTACAAGGATCAGATGACTTAACAAACCAGGGATAAGGGGAAACAAACTGTGCCTGGCAGAGCACATTTCTCGGCGTTGAACAGCTTGCGGAGGGAGCCGAACCACTACGCGCACAGACGATCGCGTTTGGCTACGCCCTCCGGGTTGGCGTATGGCAGAAAAAAGCTAGGACTCAATGAGGGATTTCAAGCTGCGCATGCGGTACGGCAGCCAGTTGATCACCGAGTGCAAACAGGGTGGCAAGGGACATACAGGATTCAAGGTCGCCTTTTGCATCTTTCCCGTCCAGATCCTACTCGTGTAGCTTGAAGTGGTGGTAACGACGTGGCCCTCCCCATCCATCCCCTCCACATTGACCAGCCGTTGGGACGGAAGGGTGTGAGCTTCAAGAAAGGCGCTGAGGTGCTCGCTGTCTTCGGCGAAATTCACATCGTACTCCACATAACACGACTTCAGCTTCCCGCAGGTGTTTTGCACCTGCCCTATGACTCGGGTGGTTTCCACCTGCAACATCATGAACAAGAACCACATTAGTCATTCCACAAGGGGGCAACTTATGAAGACAATAAACACGAATTCACCGCTCAGCGTTGAAAACCTTTAGTTGAGCTTGTCGAGCTCCTTCATGACATCAGCAAGAAAGAACAGAAGAAAGTGAAATTTAAAAGCTCATAACCAGATGATAATTCGTCTTGTCTTTCTCCCAGAGTAGGATGATGGCTGCACGCAGGACTGCAAAAAGTCGATAAACTGCACCACCACGCGAGAGCCGCCGAACCTCAAAGATGTCCTCCATCTCCAAGCTTGTATCGTGAAACGCATGTTGCAGCTCGTGGAACCTCTGGTGGATAACGAAGCTTCCGCCGATGAGGTTGGGAATGGCTCAGATCCCCTGGTCGACGAAGTTGAAGTCGGGGATGTTTGTCGCGGCATCTTTGGCCGCGAGCGCCTCTCTGTAACGGGCCAGAATGCGCGTCAGTAATGGGATATAAACATGCCGCAAATAAACTTCACTAGTAAGCAAGGCAATGACATGCGACCAGATGAGGGACTCGCATACGCAGTTGGTGTCAATGGGAGTTGTTTGTTGGCCCCGTCCTCGCTTGGGCAGAGCTGACTTCATTGTCGGGTGTGCGGGGACAGCAGCCGACTTGCAGTAGTGGACGACGTCGTCCTAGGCGCCTGGATGCCAACCTGGGCGTCTGGACGGCGTCATGGGCGCCTGGACGGCGTCCTGGGCGCCCGGACGCCGACCTGGGTGTTTGGACGGCGTCCTGGGCGCTTGGACGCCGACCCGGTTGCCCGGTCGACTCAGTTACCCGGGCGACGGGCACTGTGGGGTGCGTGAGAGTAATCCTGGAGAATCGTGCGAAGTCGACCTCGGTGTAGTATCCCGAGGTTGACGTGGAGGATCAGGTGGAGCCGTAGGCACATGGTCAGATTGGCGTCTGTGCTGTGAACGTGACAGGGCACAACACGCTAACCAGCCGCGAGCACCTGCGAAACAGGTTCGCTGTTGTCCTGCGGGTGCAATGATGTGCAGCCGCCTTGCTGCAGCGTTGTCACGCCGTCGACTTGCACCGTTGGCAGACCGTGACATTGCACTGCTGGAGCGCGGGCGACCATGTTGTGCTGGAACGCGGTCGACCGTGCTGCGCTGGCAGTCGGCCTGCATGCTTGCTAGCATCTGATGTTGTCCAGTGTTGCTTTGTATTGTGTACCATTGTTGTCATCCTTTGCTAGTGAAACTCTTGCAAAACCTCCCCCTGAATGTGCAAGTAGAGAACACACAAGCAAACAACCAAGGAACAAACGCAGTGATCAACACTAACTCCCCGTGCCTTCCCCATAGTGAAGCTCTCGTTGTTTTAGTTATCTCCGCATGGTCCGGTGAGCGTGGAGTGGCACCGCAACGATACCTTCTTTTTAGCCAACTTTTGCACTTACCTATTTCGTTCGTAGGCTGGCAGCTGTGTTAGTCACTATGTTAGGCGCCGTAGGTGACGCAGTCATAGTGGACACCCTGGAGACACGGCTGTCTGATGCGAGGAGACGCCACGCAGATGGCGAGTACGGGGAGACTCTCCCCTTGGAGGTCGTCAAGTTAGGCATCCGCGCAAAGTGGGCGGCAGAGCATCTCTCTCGACCCGCTTCTCCTCCACTGGCGAACAACGGAGGCGGCGTCCACATGGGCGTCAACGCCGGTGACCAACTCGGAAGCAGTGTGGGAGGCACGTTGAGGCACAGAGGGGTGTTCCCGACAGCCGACGGTAAATTGGGCGGTGTTCAGGCGCGACGGCTGCATTTGTCGGCGGCTGTGGGCTCCTCGCAAGGCAACGTCAGTGGATGTCGAGGCAGCGTAATGCCAGGGTTGGCGACACACGTGACTGCAGAAGGGATCGCACCGACCTATGGGTACTTCAAGTTCCTACCGGACAAGGTCTCCGTCGCGGTGCCGCTGGACAGTTGGCTCGACCTTCTCACATGAAAGGAATTCATCGAGCCCCAGCAGGAGATGGCCGAGCTGATGTGTTTTGCCCACGGCACCGTGGAGACACCGCCGGAGAGCAACGCCGAGCTACACGCAGATTTTCGCGCTGTGCAGCTGTTGACCTTCACGGTCATCTCGCGGTGCTGCTCGCCGGTGGTGCAAATAGCTTTGGAGTCGTGCCGGTGCCACCTGGATGCCGGGCATTAGGGCGACGTACCAGGTGACCGGCGACCTATACATCGGCCAGCTGGAGGAGCAGATGACGCATCTGCGGATGGGCGAGCTGTCAGAAATTCCCTTACCCTTCTGGATTCCGCCCTCCTGTCCCCATGATTTGTTTTCCCCCTTTCTCCCCCCTTTTCCTCACCCCCTTGTTCCTCGCCCACCCCCTCCTGCTCCTCATGGTCCCATGCTCTATCCTCTTCTTACTGATCCTTGTGCTTGATACCACCTAGATAAGCCCCCTTGGCTTACTCACTCTCTTGCCTACATGCCTCAATGTCTTCCACAGTGTCTGATATGGCCTGCTGTCTCACGACTGCTCGAGCTTGAAGCAATTACCTGAGATTATCACAGAATATACAAACAATGCAGAGTCATTTGCCCGTAAAATTCATTGCAAATTCACATTGCACAGCATCCTGCCGTCTGTTTGTACGAGTATGCTTGTGCGAATGCATTTGGGTGTGAATTGAATGTTCGTATGTTTGTTTGCTTTCGCAATTTTCGCTTGAAGCATTTGCAGGTACTCGCGCAATGTGCGCTTCGGCACAACATTGTATGCGCTATGAACAGTGCAAGCAGAAAGGACGAGCTCACTAAGGAACCCAAGATGGAAGCTTTGCGGTTCGGTTGAATTGATTGTGCAGATTCAGTTCTATCCAACTCGAAATTGTACTGTTTTGTTTGGTTGACTATAGTGTAGCAGGGCAGGCACTATAGGGGTACAATTTAGGTGAAGGTTGGATGTTGTTTGTCTGTATCTGCATGCTACAGGGCCAGGGGAAACCAGCGGAACCAGCATTTGGCTGGTTGGGCAAAGACAAAACAGGTTCTGTTTTTAGGACTTGCACCTGGTTGTTGTTTTCCTAGGTTGGAAAAACAGAACCAGAGGTTGTTTACCAACCTACCACCTGCTGTTTTGTCCAGCCGGGTTGGTTCTATTGCTTGGAATTATTTGGGATCATCCGTGGTTGTTTCCAGGTTGATTCCCAAGGTCCTTGCTAGCTAGAACTATTTATTCCTTCTCTGTTTATACCTGGATATAGTGAAATTGATTCAAGCGAATTCCTTCCTTGCTGGAATTTCGTTTCTACGCGGTGCGACGGCGGAATG
This sequence comes from Closterium sp. Naga37s-1, assembly GCA_947471745.1. Taxonomy (NCBI): domain Eukaryota; kingdom Viridiplantae; phylum Streptophyta; class Zygnematophyceae; order Desmidiales; family Closteriaceae; genus Closterium; species Closterium sp. Naga37s-1. The sequence continues at coordinate 2,360,500 of CANJKZ010000166.1, forward strand.
CTACCTGAGTCAACGCTAGTATGCTAGCACCCCAGTGCTAGGCAAACGCTGTACGAGCAATAACTCCGTAATGGCAGAACTTTTCGCGAGGCAACTTGGCTCTTTTTAAAGCTCTTGGAGCGAGCTTCAATATCGCAAAGTCTCAGTTTAATCCGATCGACGGTCTGCAAGATACGCTGCGCGACGTTCAAGGTGCTCTTGCTATTTTGGCAAAGTCACTCTTGATCCGTCTGTCTACAAACTCGGACCCGAGGATAGGGGCTGGTCTTGTACCAGGCACCCAAGGACCCTTGGAGGTGACCCCGAGGAGAGGTTTTAAGTATGATTAAGTCTTAGTAGCTTGAGTTTATTAGGCCCTTACACCAACACCTCGCCCTCCCCCTCCTGCTCCGCATGGTCCCATGCTCTGTACAGATCCAGGAGCAAGGACGTGTACAGATCCATGTGGCAGCTGCCGGCGTTGGCGTGGCATGGTGGGGGGCAGGCTGGAGAGGGGTCTGCATCCCAGGGGGAGTGCAATGCCGTTGGAGGGGTTGGTGTGAAAGTGTCGGCCAGATCTGGGGAGACGGATTGGGCAACGGCACACCGACGCTTGGGGCATGTGGAAATGCCCTTGTTGAAGCAGTTGGAGAAAGATGGAGCCATTAAGGGTCTGAAGCTGAACGGACAGCCACCTGATGAGAATTGTGAAATCTGTTTGCTCTCAAAGTTTACCCGTTTCCCCTTCCATAGTGTGGCTGGCAGGAGCAAGAAGCCGTTGGAGCTGGTCCACATGGACTTGGTGGGGCCGCTGCCGGTTCAGGGGCACAAGGGGGAGCGGTACTTTCTGACCATAGTGGATGATTGGAGCAGGCTTATGTGGGCATATCCACTGAAGCAGAAGGACCATGCCGCCTCTACGATACGGGAAGATTGGCTGCCATTCGTGGAGAAGCAAGCGGAGTGTGTGGTGAAGCGGATTAGGACAGATCGGGGTGGTGAGTTCCTTGGAGCTGAGATGACGGCCTGGCTCAAGAAGCAGGGCATCCAGAGCGAGCTGACCACGGCTTATACCCCACAGTCCAACGGTGTAGCAGAACGGGCGAACCGGAAAATTCTGGAGACAGCTAGGGCGCTGCTCATAGAATCTGGGCTGGGCAACTTGATGTGGCCCCATGCTATTCGGCACGCTACCGTCGCTAGGAACAGGGTACTCACAAAGGTTGGGGATGACTCATGGGTGCCGTTGGAGAGGTGGCTTGGGAGGAAGCCGCCGGTGGACATGCTGAGGGTGTTCGGTTCCGTCGCCGCCAACTAAGGGGTGGAGACGACGGCAGCAGCGGCTATGGGATGCAAGGGAGCCGACGTGGCAGAGGACGTGACTTCGGTGGTGCTGGACGCGGTGCAAAGAAGGACGACGACTCCAACGACCAACAAGGAGGTACCGGTTGGGGACGCGGTGCGAAATCTGGACGTGGGGGCAAGTCGGGTGCTGGTGGCAAAATGAAAGGGAGTTGCTGGTATTGTGAGAAGGAGGGGCACCCCTGGTTTTTGTGCTATAAGAAACCCGATGGATGGACCCCCCAGAATCGTCACCAGGATGGCGGCGTGCGGAGGAACCAGAAAAACGGCGCGAGCATGGTCGCCGATTCGTCAGACAACAACCCCAAGAGCAATGGCGGTGCGGAGAAGAAGAAGGAGCGCACCGCGGGCCGGTTCTTCCATATTGGAGAGCAGGGGGATCAAGGAGACGCCTCTGCCAAGGTTGGAGCAGAGCTGCACCCCCTGAACTATTGGGTGTTGGACACGGGCGCTGCTTGGACAATGACGCCGCGCAAGGACGTATTGGACGACGTACGCGCTGCACCGATCAATGAGGTGTGCTCTGCCTCTGGACACGCGCTGAAGGTGGCTGGTGCGGGACGAGCTGCGTTTAAGGGAGCGGATGGCAAGCCGGTGGTGTTGCACGACGTTCTCCTCGTTCCTGATCTCAAGGCCAACCTCATCTCCCTCCGTAAGCTTGGCAAGGCTGGGGTGAGCACTAGCACGAATAGGGCACGCACGTACAAAGGGCAGCTGGGCAATCGGGTGCTTTGAGATCTGCACGAGAGCAGAGACGTGTACAGATCCATGTGGCAGCTGCCGGCGTTGGCGTGGCACGGTGGGTGGCAGGCTGGAGAGGGGTCTGCATCCCAGGGGGAGTGCAACGCCGTTGGAGGGGTTGGTGTGAAAGTGTCGGCCAGATCTGGGGAGACGGATTGGGCAACGGCACACCGACGCTTGGGGCATGTAGCAATGCCTTTGCTGAAGCAGTTGGAGAAGGATGCGGTCGTCAAGGGTTTGAAGCTGAATGGCCAGCCACCTGACGACAACTGTGAAATATGCTTGCTATCCAAATTCACCAGTTTCCCCTTCCATAGTGTGACTGGCAGGAGCAAGAAGCCTTTAGAGTTGGTCCACATGGACTTGGTGGGACCGCTGCCGGTTCAGGGGCACAAGGGGGAGCGGTACTTTCTGACCATAGTGGATGATTGGAGCAGGCTTATGTGGGCATATCCGCTGAAGCAGAAAGATCATGCCGCCTCTACGATACGGGAAGATTGGCTGCCATTCGTGGAGAAGCAAGCGGAGTGTGTGGTGAAGCGAATTAGGACAGATCGGGGTGGTGAGTTCCTTGGAGCTGAGATGACGGCCTGGCTCAAGAAGCAGGGCATTCAGAGGGAGCTGACAACGGCTCACACCCCACAATCTAACGGGCAAACCGGACAATTCTGGAGACAGCTAGGGCGCTGCTCATAGAATCTGGGCTGGGCAACTTGATGTGGCCCCATGCTGTTCGGCACGCTACCGTCGCTAGGAACAGGGTACTCACAAAGGTTGGGGATGACTCGTGGGTGCCGTTGGAGAGGTGGCTTGGGAGGAAGCCGCCGGTGGACATGCTGAGGGTGTTCGGTTGCATGGCAGTCGCCCACGTCCCCAAGACCTACCGCAGTAAGTTGGGGGCGAGTGCAATCTGGTGTGTGCATTTGGGGCTGGCTGCTGAGAGCAAGGGATGGCTGCTGTGGGAACCTTCCAAGGGTGTGTTGTTTGACAGCAGGGATGGGAAGTTTGTTGAGGGCATCATGTATGGGAGCTGGGAGAAACAGCCGGAGGCCAGGGTGTCCCAGCAGATGGAGCAGATCACCATGCAGCTGGACCTGACTCCTAGTGTGTGGGAGGAGGGAGAGGAGGCAGTTGCAGAGGGTGGTGATGGAGAGAAGGTGCAGGAGGCACCTGCTGGTGGAAGTGATGGTGTGGAGACTAGCGGTAGCACTAGTGGAGCTGCTGGATCCGAGGGAGGAGAGCAGCAGCACGGGAAAACTAAGAAGCTGAAGGGTGTTGTTATGAGGGGATGGGAGACACCCGTCTCCAGGCCAGGACGTACCCGTATGGCTACTAAGAAGCTGTCTGCAGGTGCTGATGTAGCAGAGCAGCAGCTTGGGACAGAGGAGGCATTGCTGATTCTACTGCATGGCTATGACCCGGATGAGGAGGATGAACCTGCCTACTGTTTTCTTGCCCCTGCACCAGAGGAACCAGCTAGCATGGAGGAGGCATTAGCTGGACCAGATAGGGAGAAGTGGCTAGTTTCCAGGGATGCTTAGTACCAGAGCCTGCTAGAGAATGGGACATGGGCTCTGGTGGTGTTGCCCGAGGGGATGAAAGCCGTACAGTGCAAGTGGGTGCTAAGGATCAAGACCGATGATAAGGGACTGGTCACCATCTACAAGAGTAGGCTGGTGGCTAAGGGGTTTATGCAGAAGGAGAAGCAGGACTTCAATGAGATCTTTGCTCCCACTGCCAAACCCCCTACCCTCCGTGTCTTGTTGGCAGATTCAGCCGTTAGTGGGAAATTCATCATTCAGATGGATATATCAACGGCATTCCTCAATGGGATTTTAGAGGAGGATGTGTACATGACGCAGCCGCCTGGGTATGAGGATGGTACGGGCAGGGTGTGCAAGCTGAAAAAGTCCATCTACGGCTTGAAGCAGGCGCCACGTTGCTAGTACCAGAAGTTGGCAGCTGTTTTAGAGGAGATGGGATTCAGGACCAGCAGCTGTGATGAGAGCCTCTTTCTCAAGGGGGAGGGGGAGAAGCTGGTGCTGTTTCTGGTCTATGTGGACGACATTAATCTCTTTACCAGCAGCATGAAGGAGATCCAGAATGTGCAGCAGCAGGTGATGGAGAACTTCAAGTGCAAGAACCTTGGGGAGGTAAAGTACTACCTCGGGATGCACGTGGAGAGGGATCTGGATCACAGGTGGTTGAAGCTGCACCAGGAGAAGTTCATCAAGGAGCTGGGGGAGAAGTATGGGATTGAGAATGAGCGCAAAGTTGCAACTCCCCTGCCAGCAGAATTCAAGCTTATGAAGGCTGCAGAGGATGAAGGGGTTGAAGCCGAGGAGCAGCAGCAATTTCAGTCCTTGGTGGGCAGCCTCTTGTATGCAGCAGTTCACACAAGGCCCGACATCTCTTTCTCGGTTGGGCAGCTGGCTAGGGTGGTGCAGAATCCATCAGAGGAGCAGGTGGATGCAGCTGAGCGTGTGGTGAAGTATCTGAACTCTCACCCAAGCATTGGAGTTCAATACTCCGCATTTGCACAAGTGAAGCAGAAAGAGGTTGAGGTGCTGAAAGAGAAGGGGGAGCGGCTTGGAGAAGGCAAGCTTTTTCTCACTTGCTTTACTGATGCTACGTGGGCCTCTGAGAAGGAGGATTCCTCATCTGTAGGAGGATACATCTGCGTAGTTGGGGGAGGACCTGTTAGTTGGAGGTCCAAGAAGTAGACGGAGACGGCACTCTCTTCAGTAGAATCAGAGTACATGGCAATGTTCCATAGGGTGAAGGAGGTGATTTGGCTGAGGCGGCTGTTAGAGGAGATTGGCCAGCAGCAAAATGTTGCTATGCCGCTGTTTTGTGATAGCAAGGGGGCTCTTTGGATGTCCAGAAACGCTGTGCTTCATGGGCTGAACAAGCACATGCGTATCAAGTGGCACTGGCTGCGTAAGGAGGTGAAGAGGGGGACGGTGAATTCGATCTACATCAAGACTCACCAGCAGCCAGCAGACTTCCTCACCAAGAGGGTTGCGGATGAGCCTCATTGGCGTTGTGTGCGCATGAGTGGAATAAGCATGAACTAGCATGGAATGATGGGGATGTAGCCGGCAGGCTGAGGGGGAGTGTGTTGGGTGCAAATTCACATTGCACAACATCCTGCCGTCCGTTTGTACGAGTATGCTTGTGCAAATGCATTTGGGTGTGAATGGAATGTTCGTATGTTTGTTTGCTTTCGCAATTTTCGCTTGAAGCATTTGCAGGTACTCGCGCAATGTGCGCCTCGGCACAACATTGTACGCGCTATGAACAGTGCAAGCAGAAAGAACGAGCTCGCAAAGGAACCCAAGATGGAAGCTTTGCGGTTCGGTTGAATTGATTGTGCAGATTCAGTTCTATCGAACTCGAAATTGTACTGTTTTGTTTGGTTGACTTTAGTGTAGCAGGGCAGGCACTATAGGGGTACAATTTAGGTGAAGGTTGGATGTTGTTTGTCTGTATCTGCATGCTACAGGGCCAGGGGAAACCAGCGGAACCAGCATTTGGCTGGTTGGGCAAAGACAACACAGGTTATGTTTTTAGGACCTGAATCTGGTTGTTGTTTTTCCAGGTTGGAAAAACAGAACCAGAGGTTGTTTACCAACCTACCACCTGCTGTTTTGTCCAGCCAGGTTGGTTCTGTTGCTTGGAATTATTTGGGATCATCCCTGGTTGTTCCCAGGTTGATTCCCAAGGTCCTTGCTAGCTAGAACTATTTATTCCTTCTCTGTTTTTACCTGGATATAGTGAAATTGATTCAAGCGAATTCCTTCCTTGCTGGAAATTCGTTTCTACGTGGTGCGACGGCGGAATGCTACCCGAGTCAACGCTAGTATGCTAGCACCCCAGTACTAGGCAAACGCTGTACGAGCGATAACTCCGTAATGGCAGAACTCTTCGCGAGGCAACTTGGCTCTTTTTAAAGCTCTTGGAGCGAGCTCCGATATAGCAAAGTCTCAGCTTAATCCGATCGACGGTCTGCAAGATACGCTGCGCGACGTTCAAGGTGCTCTTGCTAGTTTGGCTAAGTCATTCTTGATCCCTCTCTCTACAAACTCGGACCCGAGGATAGGGGCTGGTCTTGTACCAGGCACCCAAGGACCCTTGGAGGTGACCCCGAGGAGAGGTTTTACGTATGATTAAGTCTTAGTAGCTTGAGTTTATTAGGCCCTTACACCAACACCTCGCCCTCCCCCTCCTGCTCCGCATGGTCCCATGCTCTGTACTCTACTTACTGCTCCTTGTGTTTGATACCACCTTGATAAGCCCCCTGGCTTACCCACTCTCTTACCTACATGCCTCAATGTCTTCCATGTCTCACGACTGCTCGAGCTTGAAGCAATTACATGAGATTATCACAGAATATACAAACAATGCAGAGTCATTTGCCCGTACCCCCTATATCCTGCCTTAGCTCCTCCCCCTATTGCTACACCTCAAGCTTCCCCTTGGAGGTGGTGGTCTCTCCACTGTAGCAAAGATCCAACCTCCCATTCCAGTTGCCACTGTCACTTAGCCATCCAACTGCCAACCCTCCAGCTCGTGGCTGTAGCTCCAGCTGGCCCGGGCATCCAACCTGCAAGAAAACAAACATGCACTCGCACACGAAACAAAGCAGCGCCTTCCAGCTGTCACTTCACCTCCTCCCCTCATCCTGCCCCCTGCCCCGACTTGTTATCCCGTCATGCGCCATCCCATCATCCTTGCCCCGCTTCCCCACTGCTCGGTATTCACTCCGTCGTACTGTAAAAATATACAGTGTATAAAAACGCTACTCATTCACCTTATCTCGCAACAGCTGTCGGAAATTCCCTTACCCTTCTGGATTCCGCCCTCCTCTCCCCATGACCTGGTTTCCCCCTTTCTTCCCCCTTTTTCTCACCCCCTTGTTCCGCGCCCTCCCCCTCCTGCTCCTCATGATCCCATGCTCTGTACTCTTCTCACTGCTCCTTATGCTTGATACCACCTTGCCCCCTCCCGTGGCCTTTGGCCGACCTGACCCTGGTACTCACCCGTCTTGCCTCCTTCCCTCTCCACGTTTGTGACGTGGTCCACTGCACGCACCCCAGCCTCACTCTCCAGCACCAGCACTCCTGAGTCCCGAATCTCCTTGACGGTCCAGCGCTGATGAGACAGCCCCACATCCAGCCCATCCTTGGGGCGGCGTATGTACACTTCTTGTCCTTGCTGCAGGGCTGCAGGTGCTCCACTAGCCCGGTGTTCCTGTCGCTGCTTGTAGCGATGAATTGTTGGTGTAAGGGCCTAATAAACTCAAGCTATAAAGACTTTATCAAACTTAAAACCTCTCCTCGGGGTCACCTCCAAGGGTCCTTGGGTGCCTGGTACAAGACCAGCCCCTATCCTCGGGTCCGAGTTTGTAGAGAGAGGAGTCAAGAATGACCTAGACAAAATAACAAGAGTACCTTGAACGTCGCGCAGCGTATCATGCAGACCGTCGACCGGATTAAGCTGAGAATTTCCTATATCGAAGCTCACTCCTAGAGCTTTAAAATAAGCCAAGTTGCCTCGCAAAAATTTCTGCCATTACGGAGTTATGGCTCAGACAGCGTTTGCCTAGCGTTGGAGTGCTAGCGTACTAGCGTTGACTTGGGTAGCATTCTGCCGTCGTACCGTGTAGAAACGAAATTCCAGGAAGGGAGGAATTTGCTTGAATCAAATTGACTATATTCAGGTACAAACAGAGAAGGAATAAATAGCTCTAGCTAGCAAGGACCTTGGGAATCAACCTGGAAACAACCAGGGATGATCCCAAATAATTCCAAGCAACAGAACCAACCTGGCTAGACAAAACAGCAGGTGGTAGGTTGGTAAACAACCTCTGGTTCTGTTTTTCCAACCTGGGAAAACAACAACCAGGTTCAAGTCCTAAAAACAGAACCTGTTTTGTCTTTGCCCAACCAGCCAAATGCTGGTTCCGCTGGTTTCCCCTGGCCCTGTAGCATGCAGATACAGACAAACAACATCCAACCTTCACCTAAATTGTACCTCTATAGTGCCTGCCCTGCTACACTATAGTCAACCAAACAAAACAGTACAATTTCGAGTTGGATATAACTGAATCCGCGCAATCAAGTAAGTTGAACCGCAAAGCTTCCATCTTGGGTTCCTTTGCAAGCTCGTCCTTTCTGCTTGTACTGTTCATAGCGAGTACAATGTTGTGCCGAAGCGCACATTGCGCGAGTACCTGCAAATGCATCAAGCGAAAATTGCGAAAGAAAACAAAGACACGAACATTCCATCCACACCCAAACGCATTCGCACACCCATACTCGTACAAACAGACGGCAGGATGCCGTGCAATGTGAATTTGCACCCAACATGAATGTCGCGCAGCTGGGCAACGTGCAGTCTTTCCAGCGCCGCTGGTAATAGGCGCCATAGGTACTCTCCGCGCACGCTCGTGAGGGCAGCCCATTTCTCGGGCGAGCCGGCTGTGACCACATGTGTCAGCACTCGAGGTGCTCCCACCAGGAGAACCGCCTCTCTCCCAAAGAGGAGATGGTATGGTGAGAGGTCATTGAGCGCCGCGTGCTTGCTGAACCTGTACGCCGCCATGACCCAGTGAAGGTGCCTATCCCATTCCCGCTTCCTGATCTCCCCATATGCTCGCAGTCCGCGCTTCAAAGTCTGAATTAGCCGCTCTATGAGCCTGTCGCTCTGCGGGTGATACCGCGAGATGGTGCGGTGTGGGATCAGGCATGAGGCTAGCAGCTCATCAAACTCGCCCTGGAATTCCATGCCCTGGTCCATCAACACCTTACCGCACGCCCAAAGCGGGTCAGCACCTGCTCTTCGTTGGCGTCCACCTTGTGACCACCAGCGTTTCTGCACCCAGCTTGGCCTTGTGCCTGCCCGTCCTCACTTGCTTACGTAGAGATGTGTTGTCCTGCTTGACTTTTACTCTTTCATCTCCTTATATTTGTTATATATATGTGGACGGGCCTTGTGGCCTCTTGCTTGCTCTCGGAGTGTGTGGTGACTTTGAGCTCCACCCTGAGATTTGTCTTCTTGTGGACTGGTCTTGTGACTCTTGCTTGTTCTTGCTGACTGGTCATGTGACCCTTGCCTGGTCTCAGACTGTGTGTGTCCTTCAGACCCACCCTGAGATTTGCGTTGTTTTCCACGCGACTATCGTCACCTAGACAATGGGGGTGTGTCAACATATAATTTATATGTTTAGTTTATGTTAGTCTAGGTGTAACATTTCCTATTTGTTAGGGTTTGCTATATCTTGGTGTATCCTCTCATTCCTTAGTCAATTCTTACGCTCGTTAGTTCTTGACAGATAGGCTTGGCTGCAGCACATGGTGAAGCACGGAAAGTTTTCGCCGAAGTACATCCCGACCGCTGAGCAACCGGCCGACTTCCTGACTTAGGCACTGCACTATCCGGCCTTCAACCGGTGCTCCGTTGCAATCGGCCAAGTGCGCCGAGCCGATGTGGGCGACAATAACGACGACGTGCAGCAGTTAGGCGCCATCCCTTCTTGCATGGCTAGTGCGGTGACCGGCGTGCTATGTGTTGGGTGCACGCCGACGAGCTATTCTCCGAATAGTGCTGCCGTGTGGGCTGGGGGCTCAAGCGTGAACGCGGCAGGGGAGTGTCAACGGGAGTTGTGTTAGGCCCCGTCCTCGCTTGGGCGGAGCCGATCTCGTGGTCGGGTGTACAGGGGAGTGCAGCCGACCTACAGCAGTGGGCGAGCAGGTCGACGAGGGTGGTCGACCTGCACGGGGGCCATTGCAAGGGACCCGACTTCAGGGCGCCGAGTTTGGGATAGTCAACCTGGTGGTGGTCGACCTGACCTGGTGGTTGACGAAGGAGGGACGCCGTCGTCGACTCGGACAGGGGAGTCCGGGGATGCCAAGCTGGAGGGCTTCGAGTAGCAGGACGCCGAGCAACTGGGCGTCGAGTATCAGGGCGCCGGGTTGGAAGGCGCCAAACTTGGGGAAGCCGGGCTTATGCAGCTGGCGACCGGCTGGAGGTGGTCGTCAACCTGGGTGGTCGACGGGCACGTGAAGGAGGTGTTCCTCGACGAGGTGGTTGCCCGGTCGACCAGATTACCCGGGCGACAATTTTTTGCGGAGGCACGCGATTGTCGCCCAGGTGTTAGTGGCGAGACCGACCTCGGAAGTGGTATCCCAAGGTTGACATGGCTGGTGGGTGCAGTCGCTGGTGTAGAGTCTGCCTGGCGTCTGCGCTGTGCTCGTGACAAGACGTAGAGCACCAACCGTTTTTCTGCGGTTGCAACGCTGTGCAGCCGACTTGCTGCAGCGTTGGCACACTGTGGACTTGCAACGTTGGCAAGCCACGACTTTGCTCTGCTGGAGTGTGGTCGACCAAGTCGCGCTGGCACGCGGTTGACCGTGCTCCGCTGGAAGTCGACCAGTAGCTTTGCTAGTTCTGATGTAGTCTTGCATGCCAATGTTGTTGCTATCAATCATATTTGTCATGTATTCCTAGTGAAACTCTTGCCAATTCTCCCCGTGGACTAGCAAGCCGTGTGAGCACTTGGAAACGACTAAAGAACGAACGAACGCAGAGATCACTCTTACCCCGTGCCTAGCCCGTAGTCTAGCTCCCGTTGTAAAAGTTCTCCGCACTGACTACACAGCTTTCCTTCACTCTAGACTCTGGAGCATCCAGCTGTTTCTTTCGTGACTGCACCGACCTCACGCCACTGCACACTCTAGTCACTGTCACCTTGGTTGACCCCTCTGTGGGATCTGTAGCTGCCCACAGCACCACCGTTCCCCCGTGGCCATCGGCTCCATATGGGTTTCTCACAGGTTACTAGGCCCCCCTCATTCTCTAGGAACTTGGTCGGTGTCAGTCACCTCCACGACCTTGGAGTTGTCACTACTTTCCGTCTAGACGAGCCAGTTGCCTCCTGCACAGTCGGTGCCACTGGAGTGCCTATGGCCACTTTCCACAGGGAGCCAGGTTCTGGTCACATTCCCTACACACTGGGTCCCACAACACTGGGTCAGGTCAGGTCAGGTAGCTGCTGTGTCGTGCGATTGTCGGTCACTCGCCCACCCGTCGGTTCTTTGGCACCACCGTCTAGATCATCCGTCGTTCCCACGTCTAGGATGGTACGTCACTGTCTGGTCTCAGGTCTCCCAGAGTCACTTGCCCCGCTTCCTCGCTCGCGTGCGCTGCCGTGCACTCCCTGCGTCGAGGGTCGGCAGCGCGCTGCCCCTCAATCCTCGTCGTTCCCCCACACCACAGCTCCCTTCGGACCCTGCACTTGGATGTCTGGGGCCCCTCCCCGGTCCGTGGCCCACGTCAGGAGCGCTACTTCCTAATTGTGGTGGACGACTACTCCCGCTACACCACGGTTTAACCTTTGCGATGGAAGGCCGAAGTGCCTACAGTCCTCGAGCCGTGGCTACTAGCGAGGGGTGACGCCCAGGCCCTTTGTGGGCTCCGCCTGCACTCGGACCGTGGTGGTGAGTTTTCTTCCACTCGCCAGGAGACATTTTGTCAGGGTTGAAGGATCAACCAGTCTTACGCGCTACCATACTTGCCGCAGCAGAACGGCGTAGCCAAGCGACGCATCGGCCTGGTCATGGAGGTTTCCCAGACCTCCTTGTGCCACGCCGGTGCCCCCCAGTTCCTGCTGCCTCAAGCAGTCCGCTACGCCGCGCACCAGCTGAACCTGTGGCCTAGTGACGCACGGCCACGGGTGACGCCGGTGTCCCCTTGGACAGGTTCATCGGGTGTAGCAGCTGACTACCACGTCTTGGGTTCCCTGGCTCACGTTCACGCCCCTGGCGCGAACAAGTTGTCTCCACGCGCCCATGCCTGCGTCTTTCTTAGCTTCACACTCGACACCTCCGGCTGGCAGTTCTACGACCCGGTTACCTACCAGTTCTTCATTTCCCAGGACGCCACTTTTGACGAGTCGGTCAGTTACTACAGGAGTTGCCCCCACCGAAGTTCTGAGACCTTTTCCCCCCGCTCTTCCTCACCACTGACCCCCCCCCCCCCGAGTCGCCCCAGTAGCCCCCCCCCTTCTCGTCCTGCCCCGTCAGGTGTGTCGCACGTCACTCTGCAGTCGTCTCCCCCGCAGCGTCTAGTCTCTGTCGTGTCTGGGGGTGCCGGAGGTGCAGCTGCGGGGGGTGAGGGTAGTGGGGCTGCTGGAGCTGGTGGCTCCGGCTCTGGGGGTGCAGGTGGTGTGGGTGTGGAGACCCCTCGAGTGGAGGACACTGCTGCCTCGAGTCGGCAGCCTCGCCCCGCCTCACCCCCTGGCTTCCCGTCAGTCCCGCAGTTCCCTCAACGTTCGCCTCCGCGGCCGGTCGCTGCGGAGTCTGGGGGTGTTCTTGCTGGACGTACTGGAGGCCGTGGGGGTGTTGTCGGCGGAGGTTCTGGTTCTTGGGGTGCTGGAGCTGGAGGTGCTGCCACCTCGGCGCCTACACCGCGCACTGTCCGTTTCCTGACACATGAGCATCGTCTTGTTCGTTTGGAGAGGGAGGGGCGGGAGCGGTTTGAGAGGGCACAGCAATAGCAGCAGCAGTTGTCACAATGTAACCTAGCTCTATACCATGTCCGAATCCCAGCCACTAACCACTGGGATAAAAGTGCTTGTTTGTGTAGCGGGTGAGTGCGCCCATAGCCCCCCCAGGCCAACGTGCCTGTAACCCTTCCCTACAATCAATCGGGGATCAACAGTCGACCTCTGACACCCCCCGCACTGGTTTGTCCGAAGTTCACACACTGGGATTCGAACCCGAGACCTTCGCTCTGATACCATGTCACAATGTAAAAGTTAACTAAGGAATGTAACATACAGCAAGATATATCCGATGAACCCTAACATAACCCTAGGTCTAGAAATGTACACCTAGACTAACAAATATAAGCTATAACTAATATAGCTTGACAGCAGTCTTAGTCGGAGCGTTAGGAGAGAGTAGAGGTGGAGTCATAGCAACAGCAGCAGCAGCAGTCCCAATCAGAGCGTCAGGAGAGAGTAGAGGAGTCGCAGCCGTACCAGGAGAGAGTAGAGGAAGAGTCACGGCAGCAGCAGCAGTCTCAGTCGGAGCGTCAGGAGAGATTAGAGGAGGGGTCACGACTGCTGCATGCAGTTGCAGCCACAGTAAGAGAGAGTAGAGCAGGAGTCCCACCTGCAGCAGCAGGTGCAGTTGTGGCCGCACCAGGAGAGGGTAGAGCAGGAGTCCCGGCCGCAGCTGTCAACGAAGCAGCTGGACGCTCCAGAGTCTAAGGTGAAGGAAAGGTGTGCAGTCTGTGAGGTTGCACCCGAGTCAGCGACAAAGGCTGGTGCTAGAATAGTGATAGCTGCAGCTCCTACACAAAGACGCCCAGAGGCGGCTGGGCTGGAGACAACACACGCACCAAGACTGGAAACACAGGTCTCTACTCGTGCATTCGGGAAAGGTCCGAGACCAAGTAGGTGAGACTCAATTGGTGCAGCAGTGCGCTAGCGAAGACGTGAGGGCCAGTGCGGTGTAATAGCATGGGGACCAAAACGCTCACAGTGGAGGTCGTCGAGGCGACGGTAGCAGCGGGACGCAGAGTGGTCAGGACTCCAGCAGGTGGTGCCAGCACCTGGGCCAGTCAGGATCCGATACCCGCAGGGACCGACGTCGCGCCGACTACCGGCTGAGCTGCTGCTGCAGCCGGTACTCCTAGGACCCTCAGGTCCCCACTGCCGGGAGTGCTGTAGCTGCTGTCGCTGCGGCTGAACATGCTGCTGCTGCAGAACTCTAGCACACGCCATGGTAGGTGCTAGAGACGGCCGAGCGCGGTGGGGAGCGGCTAGGAGCGGTTGCTGGCTACAACCTATGCTGCTGCTGGATCTTCTAGGGGCAACCTGTGCTGCTGCTGGTGCAGCTGGGGGCAGCCAATGCTGCTGCTGGTTCTGCTGGGGGCAGCCTATGCTGCTGCTGGTTCTGCTGGGAGCGGTTCTGGATGGTCCTAGGCGGTTCTGGACGGTTCAGGGCGGTCCTGGGTGGTCCTGCGTGGCTAGGAGCGCTTTTGGACGGTCCTGGGCGGCTAGGAGCGCTTCTGGACGGTTCTGGGTGGTCCTGGGCGGTCCTGGACGGTCCTGGGCGGTTCCGGACGGTTTTGGACGGTCTAGACGGTCTTGGGCGGTCCTGGACGGTCCTGGGCGGTTCTGGACGGTTGTGGACGGTCCTGGGCGGTCTTGTGCGGTTCTGGGAGGTTCTGGGCGGTACGGTCCTGGGCGGTTTTGGGCGGTTCTGGGCGGTTCTGGGTAATCTGGGCGGTTTTGAACGGTCCTGGGCGGTTCTGGACGGTCCTGGGCGGTCCTGAAGGGCCGGTAGCAGCCGAAGCTGGCGGACTGCAGGGCGTACGGGGAGGGGACGCGACGGGGCTGCGGACAGACAGGGCTGGCGGACGGGGCTGGCCGACGGGGCTTGCGACGAGGCTGGCGGACGGGGCTGGCGACGGGACGACGGGGCTGGCGGACGGGGACGAGACGGGGTTGGCGAATGGGGGCGCGATGGTGCTGGCGTACGGAGCTGGCTGATTGCAGGGTGGCTGGGAGGGGACGCGACGGGTAAGGGAACGGAAGGCGACGGGGAGGGGACGCGATGGGGAGGCGACGAAGAGGGGACGCGACGGGGAGGTGGCGGAGAGGGAATGCGACGGGGAGGCGACGGGGAAGGGACGCGATGGGGAGGTAACGGGGAAGGGACGCGACGAGGAGGCGACGAGGAAGGGACGCGACGGGGAGGCGACGCAACGGGAAGGGCTGCTGGGCGACGGGCTACGGGGGGGGGGGGGGGGGGCGGGGGGGTGGGGCGGGGGGGGGGGGGGGGGGGGGTGGGAAACTGCTTCGCTATTTTCTGCTTTCTCTTTAACCGCCCTTTAACGCGCGATTTGGGGGCCTGCGGGGGCCTTCCTAGGTCGCGATGTGGGGGGACCCGCGGGGGTCCTTCTAGATCGCAATTCGGGGGTTCCGTGAGGGCTTCTAACTCGCGATTCGGGGGGACCCGCGGAGGGCCTTCCTAGGACGTGACGTGGGGGATTCGCGGGGGTCTCTCTCTAGCGTGCGATTCGACGGGGGGGGGGGGGGGGGGGGGGGCTGGCTCTAAAGGGTGACGGGGCACTACGGGTAACGCGTTACTAATGGGAGAGCGCGGGGCGGTAGGCCCATGGGAATCGAACTGCTTTATACCATGTCAACGAGGTAACGGAATAATGAATGACTAGAAATGACAAAGACAAGGAAGATATAGCAAACCCTGATCAACCCTAGCCAACCCTAAACATAAGTATACACCACCTAGACTAGCAAATACAAACCATAACAATTATAGTTTGCCAGTAGCAGCAGGTGTTGTTGCAGCCATTGCAGGAGAGAGCAGAGGTGTGCCATAGAAGCAGCAGCAGGGGTAGGTGCCGTCGCAGCAGACGCCAGAGGAGGCGGAGCAGTAGCAACTGGCGACCTGCCCAACCCAGCACCTGCACACTTGGTTCGTAGTCCCCTACCGTCCCCTCCTGTTCCCGCTGTCGAGTCCCTTTCCTCGTCCTAGTGTCCCCAGAGCCTCGTCGGTCCCGTTACCGTGCCGACGGCCCCTTTCACCTTGTTCTTCGCTCTCGTGTTCCGTCTCCACCTGTCCTTCCACAGCCTCCTGAGTCGACCCTCACTGTGTTTCATGACCCGTTGTCTGACTACCTCCGTGCCGCTTGCCCTGTCGTCTCCCGTGTTCTGTCCGCGTTGGTCAATAACCCAACTGCCCCTCCGCTGTCTGTCTCGACCCTTGTCACTACTGTCAGCGCCTTTGCCTCTTCCCAACGCCTTGACTACGCCGCTCACCTGGTGAGCGGCACTGCTCGTTCTTTGTCCTCTGGAGGTCCTGGAGGACAGGCAGTTCGAGCTTGGTTTCCTTGCGGCCGCTGTTCCTCATCTCTGCGCCATGCTGCTTGCCTTTGAGGGGGATCCAAACGCTCTTGACATCCCGATCCCTCGCACTCACGCTGAGGCGGTCTCGGGACCCTGGGCTTCGTACTGGATAGCAGCTGAGGAGGTAGAGATGGCATCTTATAGGTCCACAGGCACCTACGTCGACGCCGTCCCACCACCTGGGACGAACGTCGTCTGTGGCATGTGGCTCTACAAGGTGAAGCGGCCGCCTGGATCACCACCAGTGTTCAAGGCGCGCTATGTGGTGAGAGGCTTTAGTCAGCAAGAGGGAGGAGACTTCTTCCAGACCTTCGCTCCCACCCCGAAGATGACCACCTTCGAGTGTTGCTGCATATTGCAGTACAGCGCGACTACGAGTTGCACTCATTGGTCTTCTCCACCGCGTTTATTCAGGGGAGTCTGCACGAGCAGATCTAGCTGCGTCGTCTGCCTGGCTTCACTGGCACTCTCCCTCCTGGGACCTAGTGGCAGCTGCATCGACCGGTCTACGGACTGCGCCAGGATCTCCGCGAGTGGCACGACACGCTACGTATGACTCTTGCAGCGCTTGAATTCATTCCGTCGTCTGCCGACCCGTCGCTGTTCGTTCGCCGTGGCACGACCCCGTTCTTTGTTCTGGTCTAAGTTGGCGACCTGGTCTTCCCCACTCCCGACCGAGGCGCATTGGCCTCCGTGAAGGAGGAACTGCAAAAGAGACACGCTTGCACTGACCTTGGTGAGCTGCAACGCTACATCGGCCTGCAGATCACCAGGGACAGGGCAGCTCGCACCATTACGCTGACGCAGTCGCATATGATCGAGTAGATCCTCACGCGGTTTCGCTTCCCGTTCTCCAAGGTACAGCCCACTCCTCTTGCTGCTCATCATGGGCTCACGGCTCCACTTTCGGACGAGCCATTTGAATCCAGTGGTCCATATCCTGAGCTGGTGGGTTGTCTCATGGACCTGATGACCTGCACTTGCCCAAACCTAGCTTACCCTCTTAGCGTTCTTGCGCGCTTTGTTGTGCCAGGAAGACACTGACCTTCCCACTGGTTCGCTGCTAAGAGGGTGGCGAAGTATGTGGCGAGTACATCAGGCATGGGACTTGTCCTTGGAGGGAAGCAGCCAGTTACACTTACATGTTTCTTGGACTCGTCGTGGGCCGACGACACAGAGTCACTGCGGTCTACACAGGGCTACTTCTTTAGCCTTAGGACAGGAGTTGTTTCGTGAAGGTCGACTCGGGCGTCCTTCGTCTCTAGTTCCAACTGTGAGGCAGAGGTGTACGCTGCGGCCATGGCCGCCCAGGAGCTTCACAGGTTGTCTTTCATCCTCACCGAACTTGGTGAACGGCCTCGCTCTCCCCCAGTGTTGTTCGCCGACAACATGTCTGCTATCCTGATGTGAGACGAGCCCCGACTAGTTGGGAAAGCGAAGCACATCCAGCTTCGTTACTTCCTTCTGCGAGAGTTGCAGCAGCGTGGGCAGGCACTCATGCGACGTGTGGTCTTTGAGGCCAACACTGCATACGTCTTCACCAAGGCGTTGCCGCCTTGTAACCACCAGCGATTCTGCACCCAGCCTGGCTTTGTGTCTATATGCCTTCACTTGCTTGCGTAGAGATGCTTTGTCTTGTACACTTGCATCTCCCTATATATTCTATATTTGTGCTTGTGGACAGGCCTTCTGGCCCCTACCTTCTGTAGAGATGCTTGTCATGCATGTCTTGTACTCTTGCATCTCTTATATCTACTATATATTTGCGTATGGACTGGCCTTGTGGCCCGTTGCTTGTTCTCAGACTGTGTCGTGATCTTGAGATCCACCCTGAAAGTTGCTTTGTTCTTGTGAAATGGTCTTGTGACCGTTGCTTGTTCTTGCTGACTGGTCATGTGACTGTTGGTCTTGGGTTGTTTGTTGCCCTCTATAGGACTACCGTCACCTAGACTATGGGGGTGTGTCGAACTATAATTGTCATAGTTTATATTGCTTAGTCTAGGTGGTGTACACCTTGGTTAGTGCTAGGGTTAGGTTTGCTATATCTACCCTTGTACTTGTTGGTGTAAGGGCCTAATAAACTCAAGCTACTAAGACTTAATCAGACTTAAAACCTCTCCTCGGGGTCACCTCCAAGGGTCCTTGGGTGCCTGGTACAAGACCAGCCCCTATCCTCGGGTCCAAGTTTGTAGAGAGAGGGATCAAGAATGACTAAGCCAAAATAGCAAGAGCACCTTGAACGTCGCGCAACGTATTTTGCAGACCGTCGATCAGATTAAGCTGAGACTTTGCTATATCAAAGCTCGCTCCAAGAGCTTTAAAAAGAACCAAGTTGCCTCGCGGAAAGTTCTGCCATTACGGAGTTATCGCTCGTACAGCGTTTGCCTAGCACTGAGGTGCTAGCATACTAGCGTTGACTCAGGTAGCATTCCGCCGTCGCACCGCGTAGAAACGAAATTCCAGCAAGGAAGGAATTCGCTTGAATCAATTTCACTATATCCAGGTACAAACAGAGAAGGAATAAATAGTTCTAGCTAGCAAGGACCTTGGGAATCAACCTGGGAACAACCAGGGATGATCCCAAATAATTCCAAGCAACAAAATCAATCTGGCTGGACAAAACAGCAGGTGGTAGGTTGGTAAACAACCTCTGGTTCTGTTTTTCCAACCTGGGAAAACAACAACCAGGTGCAGGTCCTAAAAACAGAACCTGTTTTGTCTTTGCCCAACCAGACAAATGCTGGTTCCGCTGGTTTCCCCTGGCCCTGTAGCATGCAGATACAGACAAACAACATCCAACCTTCACCTAAATTGTACCCCTATAGTGCCTGCCCTGCTACACTAAAGTCAACCAAACAAAATAGTACAATTTCGAGTTGGATAGAACTGAATCTGCACAATCAATTCAACCGAACCGCAAAGCTTCCATCTTGGGTTCATTTGCGAGCTCGTCCTTTCTGCTTGCACTGTTCATAGCGCGAACAATGTTGTGCCGAAGCGCACATTGCGCGAGTACCTGCAAATGCTTCAAGCGAAAATTGCGAAAGCAAACAAACATACGAACATTCCATTCACACCCAAATGCATTCGCACAAGCATACTCGTACAAACAGACGGCAGGATGTTTTGCAATGTGAATTTGCACCCAACACACTCCCCCTCAGCCTGGCGGCTGCATCCCCATCATTCCATGCTAGTTCATGCTCATTCCACTCATGCGCACCCAACGCCAATGAGGCTCATCCGCAAGCCTCTTGGTGAGGAAGTCTGCTGGCTGCTGGTGAGTCTTGATGTAGATCGGATTCACTGTCCCCCTCTTCACCTCCTTACGCAGCCAGTGCCACTTGATACGCATGTGCTTGTTCAGCCCATGAAGCACAGCATTCCTGGCCATTCCAAGAGCTCCCTTGCTATCACAAAACAGCGGCGTATCAACCTTCTGCTCCTGCCCAATCTCCTCTAACAGCCTCCTCAGCCAAATCACCTCCTTCACCCCGTGAAACATTGCCATGTACTCTGACTCCACGGAAGAGAGTGCCGTCTCCGTCTGCTTCTTGGACCTCCAACTAACAGGTCCTCCCCCAACTACACAGATGTATCCTCCCACAGATGAGGAATCCTCCTTCTCAGAGGCCCACGTAGCATCGGTAAAGCAAGTGAGAAACAGCTTGCCTTCTCCAAGCCTCTCCCCCTTCTCTTTCAGCACCTCAACCCCTTTCTGCTTCACCTGTGCAGATGCGGAGTATTGAACTCCAATGATTGGGTGAGAGTTCAGATACTTCACCACACGCTCAGCTGCATCCACCTGCTCCTCTGATGGATTCTGCACCACCCTTGCCAGCTGCCCAACCGAGAAAGAGATGTCGGGCCTCGTGTGAACTGCTGCATACAAGAGGCTGCCCACCAAGGACTGAAATTGCTGCTGCTCCTCGGCTTCAACCCCTTCATCCTCTGCAGCCTTCACAAGCTTGAATTCTGCTGGCAAAGGAGTTGCAACCTTGCACTCTTTCTCAATCCCATACTTCTCCCCCAGCTCCTTGATTAACTTCTCCTGGTGCAGCTTCAACCACCTGTGATCTGGATCCCTCTCTACGAGCATCCCGAGGTAGTACTTTCCCAAGGTTCTTGCACTTGAAGTTGTCCATCAGCTGTTGCAGCACATTCTGGATCTCCTTCATGCTGCTGCTGAAGAGAAGAATGTCGTCCACGTAGAATAGAAACAGCACCAGCTTCTCCCCCTCCCCTTTGAGAAAGAGGCTCTCATCACAGCTGCTGGTCCTGAATCCCATCTCCTCTAAAACCAGCTGCCAAATTCGGGTACCAGCAGCGTGGCGCCTGCTTCAAGCCGTAGATGGACTTTTTCAGCTGCACACCCTGCCTGTACCATCCTCATACCCAGGCGGCTGCGTCATGTAAACATCCTCCTCAAAAATCCCATTGAGGAATGCCGTTGATATACCCATCTGAATGATGAATTTCCCACTATCGGTTGCATCTGCCAACAAGAAACGGAGGGTAGGGGGTTTGGCAGTGGGAGCAAAAATCTCATTGAAGTCCTGCTTCTCCTGCATAAACCCCTTAGCCACCAGCCTACTCTTGTAGATGGCGACCTGTCCCTTGTCATCGGTCTTGATCCTTAGCACCCACTTGCACTGTACGGCTTTCTTCCCCTCAGGCAGCACCACCAAATCCCATGTCCCATTCTCTAGCAGGCTCTGGTACCCAGCATCCCTAGAAACCAGCCACTTCTCCCTATCTGGTCCAGCTAATGTCTCCTCCATGCTAGCTTGTTCCTCTGGTGCAGGGGCAAGAAAACAGTAGGCAGGTTCATCCTCCTCATCCGGGTCATAGCCATGCAGTAGAATCAGCAATGCCTCCTCTGTCCCAAGCTGCTGCTCTGCTACATCAGCTCCTGCAGTCAGCTTCTTAGTAGCCATACGGATCGTCTCCCATCCCCTCATAACAACACCCTTCAGCTTCTTAGTTTTCCCCTGCTGCTGCCCTCCTCCCTCGGATCCAGCAGCTCCACTAGTGCTACCGCTATTCTCCACACTATCACCTCCACCAGCAGGTGCCTCCTGCACCTTCTCTCTATCACCACCCTCTGCAGCTGCCTCCTCTCCCTCCTCCCACACACTAGGAGTCAGGTCCAGCTGCATGGTGATCTGCTCCATCTGCTGGGACACCCTGGCCTCCGGCTGTTTCTCCCAGCTCCCATACATCATGCCCTCAACAAACTTCACATCCCTGCTGTCAAACAACACACCCTTGGAAGGTTCCCACAGCAGCCATCCCTTGCTCTCAGCAGCCAGCCCCAAATGCACACACGAAATTGCACTCGCCCCCAAATTACTACGGTAGGTCTTGGGGACGTGAGCGACTGCCATGCAACCGAACACCCTCAGCATGTCCACTGGCGGCTTCCTCCCAAGCCACCTCTCCAACGGCACCCACGAGTCATCCCCAACCTTTGTGAGTACCCTGTTCCTAGCGACAGTAGCGTGCCGAACAGCATGGGGCCACATCAAGTTGCCCAGCTCAGATTCTATGAGTAGCGCCCTAACTGTCTCCAGAATTGTCCGGTTTGCCCGTTCTGCTACACCGTTGAACTGTGGGGTGTAAGCCCTGGTCAGCTCCCTCTGGATGTCCTGCTTCTTGAGCCAGGCCGTCATCTCAGCTCCAAGGAACTCACAACCCCGATCTGTCCTAATCCGTTTCACCACACACTCCGCTTGCTTCTCCACGAATGGCAGCCAATCTTCCCGTATCGTAGAGGCGGCATGATCTTTCTGCTTCAGCGGATATGCCCACATAAGCCTGCTCCAATCATCCACTATGGTCAGAAAGTACCGCTCCCCCTTGTGCCCTTGAACCGGCAGTGGTCCCACCAAGTCCATGTGGACCAGCTCCAATGGCTTCTTTCTCTTGCCAGCCACACTATGGAAGGGGAAACGGGTAAATTTTGAGAGCAAACAGATTTCACAATTCTCATCAGGTGGCTGTCCGTTCAGCGTCAGACCCTTAATGGCTCCATCTTTCTCCAACTGCTTCAACAAGGGCATTGCCACATGCCCCAAGCGTCGGTGTGCCGTTGCCCAATCCGTCTCCCCAGATCTGGCCGACACTTTCACACCAACCCCTCCAACGGCATTGCACTCCCCCTGGGATGCAGACCCCTCTCCAGCCTGCCCCCCACCATGCCACGCCAACGCCGGCAGCTGCCACATGGATCTGTACACGTCTCTGCTCTCGTGCAGATCCCAAAGCACCCGATTGCCCAGCTGCCCCTTGTAAGTGCGTGCCCCATCCGTGCTAGTGCCCACCCCAGCCTTGCCAAGCTTACGGAGGGAGATGAGGTTGGCCTTGAGATCAGGAACGAGGAGAACGTCGTGCAGCACCACCGGCTTGCCATCCGCTCCCTTAAACGCAGCTCGTCCCGCACCAGCCACCTTCAGCGCGTGTCCAGAGGCGGATCACACCTCGTTGATCGGTGCAGCGCGTACGTGGTCCAGTTGGTCCTTGCGCGGCGTCATCGTCCAAGCAGCGCCCGTGTCCAACACCCAATAGTCCAGAGGGTGCAGCTCTGCTCCAACCTTGGCAGAGGCGTCTCCTTGCTCCCCCTGCTCTCCAATATGGAAGAACTGGCCCGCGTTGTGCTCCTTCTTTTCCGCACCGCCGTTGCTCTTCGGGTTGTTGTCGGACGAATCGGCGACCATGTTCGCGCCGTTTTTCTGGTTCCTCCGCGCGCCGCCATCCTGGTGACGATTCTGGGGGGTCCATCCATCGGGTTTCTTATAGCACAAAAACCAGGGGTGCCCCTCCTTCTCACAATACCAGCAACTCCCTTTCATTTTGCCACCAGCACCTGACTTGCCCCACGTCCAGATTTCGCACCGCGACCCCAACCGGTACCTCCTTGTTGGTCGTTGGAGTCGTCGTCCTTCTTTGCACCGCGTCCAGCACCACCGAAGCCACGTCCTCTGCCACGTCGGCTCCCTTGCATCCCGTAGCTGCTGTTGCCGTCGTCTCCACCCCTCAGTTGGCGTCGACGGAAGTCCTCCTCCAGAATCTTTGTCCGCACCCACTCGAGTGTCCACGAGCTCTGGTTCTGCGGCAGGCTCAATCCGCTCGTGAATTGAAGCCACGATTCCGGCAGCAGCGAGAGCATCTTCAAGCACTTGGTCTGCTCCGGGTAGGTGATTCCCGCGGTCGCCAACTTCGCGTAGAGGTTGCGCATCTTGTCCAGGACAGGTTGCACCGGCTCTCCCTCGCTCAGGCGCAACGCGGACAGCTCCCTCTCCAGCATCAACGTTGCAACAACGGAGGTCGGGGCGTGCAGCTCCTTTAATACGGTCCACGCCTTCGGACCGCACTCAACCTCCGGCAGCAGGTGCATGACGTGGTGACGCTGGTTCAGCTCCAAACTCTGCGACATCAAATAGTAGCCAGCCGAGGAGCGCTCGTCCCAATCTTCCTGCAGCGTGGGGTTACTCGGTCTAGGCTCCTCCCCAATCATAAGTTTCAACAATCCAATCTGACGGAAATAGAGTTGCATTTTCCAGGCCCAATCATCATAGCCCTCACCATTGAACTTCTCGACGGTGAAAATTTTCAGCACCTCCTTGACCAGCGAGCCCTGGTTTGTTCGCGCTCCCCTTGGCGCTGAAACACCAGAATCTTGGCTGCCGTTACGATCTTGGGCTGAAGATTCACCAGCTCACGTCGAGGTGTTGCCTGCCATAGCTACCTATATCGAGGATCACTATAACGCAGCTCTGATACCAGCTTGCTGGTGCAAGGGCCTAATCAACTCAAGCTATTAAGACTTTATCAAACTTAAAACCTCTCCTCGGGGTCACCTCCAAGGGTCCTTGGGTGCCTGGTACAAGACCAGCCCCTATCCTCGGGTCCGAGTTTGTAGAGAGAGGGATCAAGAGGGACTTAGTCAAAACAGCAAGAGTACCTTAAACGTCGCGCAGCGTATCGTGCAGACCGTCGATCGGATTAAGCTGAGAATTTTCTATATCAAAGCTCGCTCCAAGAGCTTTAAAATGAACCAAGTTGCCTCGCGAAAAGTTCTGCCATTACGAAGTTATGGCTCGGACAGCGTTTGCCTAGTGTTGGAGTGCTAGCGTACTAGCGTTGACTCAGGTAGCATTCCGCCGTCGCACCGCGTAGAAACGAAATTCCAGGAAGGGAGGAATTCGCTTGAATCAAATTGACTATATCCAGGTACAAACAGAGAAGGAATAAATAGTTCTAGCTAGCAAGGACCTTGGGAATAAACCTGGGAACAACCAGGGATGATCCCAAATAACTTCAAGCAACAGAACCAACCTGGCTGGACAAAACAGCAGGTGGTAGGTTAGTAAACAACCTCTGGTTCTGTTTTTCCAACCTGGGAAAACAACAACCAGGTTCAGGTCCTAAAAACAGAACCTGTTTTGTCTTTGCCCAACCAGCCAAATGCTGGTTCCACTGGTTTCCTCTGGCCCTGTAGCAAGCAGATACAGACAAACAACATCCAACCTTCACCTAAATTGCACCCCTATAGTGCCTTCCCTGCTATACTATAGTCAACCAAACAAAACAGTACAATTCCGAATTGGATAGAACTGAATCTGCACAATCAATTCAACTGAACCGCAAAGCTTCCATCTTGGGTTCCTTTGCGAGCTCGTCCTTTCTGCTTGTACTGTTCATAGCGCGTACAATGTTGTGCCAAAGCACACAATGCGCGACTACCTGCAAATGCTTCAAGCAAAAATTGCGAAAGCAAAAAAATACACGAACATTCTATTCACACCCAAATGCATTCGCACACGCATACTCGTACAAACAGACGGCAGGATGTCGTGCAATGTGAATTTGCACCCAACAATGTACACATCCTCCTCTAAAATCCCATTGAGGAATGTCGTTGATATATCCATCTAAATGATCAATTTCCCACTAACGGCTGAATTTGCCAACAAGACACGGAGGGTAGGGGGTTTGGCAGTGGGAGCAAAGATCTCATTGAAGTCCTGCTTCTCCTTCTGCATAAACCCCTTAGCCACCAGCCTACTCTTGTAGATGGTGACCTGTGCCTTGTCATCGGTCTTGATCCTTAGCACCCACTTGCACTGTACGGCTTTCTTCCCCTCGGGCAGCACCACCAGAGCCCATGTCCCATTCTCTAGCAGGCTCTGGTACTCAGCATCCCTGGAAACTAGCCACTTCTCCCTATCTAGTCCAGCTAATGCCTCCTCCATGCTAGCTGGTTCCTCTGGTGCAGGGGCAAGAAAACAGTAGACAGGTTCATCCTCCTCATCCGGATCATAGCCATGCGGTAGAATCAGCAATGCCTCCTCTGTCCCAAGCTGCTGCTCTGCTACATCAGCTCCTGCAGTCAGCTTCTTAGTAGCCATACGGGTACGTCCTGGCCTGGAGACGGGTGTCTCCCATCCCCTTATAACAACACCCTTCAGCTTCTTAGTTTTCCCGTGCTGCTGCTCTCCTCCCTCGGATCCAGCAGCTCCACTAGTGCTACCGCTAGTCTCCACACCATCACTTCCACCAGCAGGTGCCTCCTGCACCTTCTCTCCATCACCACCCTCTGCAGCTGCCTCCTCTCCCTCCTCCCACACACTAGGAGTCACGTCCAGCTGCATGGTGATCTGCTCCATCCGCTGGGATACCCTGGCCTCCAGCTGTTTCTCCCAGCTCCCATTCATGCCCTCAACAAACTTCCCATCCCTGCTGTCAAACAACACACCCTTGGAAGGTTCCCACAGCAGCCATCCCTTGCTCTCAGCAGCCAGCCCCAAATGCACACACCAGATTGCACTCGCCCCCAACTTACTGCGGTAGGTCTTGGGGACGTGGGCGACTGCCATGCAACTGAACACCCTCAGCATGTCCACCGGCGGCTTCCTCCCAAGCCACCTCTCCAACGGCACCCACGAGTCATCCCGAACCTTTGTGAGTACCCTGTTCCTAGCGACGGTAGCGTGCCGAACAGCATGGGGCCACATCAAGTTGCCCAGCCCAGATTCTATGAGCAGTGCCCTAGCTGTCTCCAAAATTGTCCGGTTCGCCCGTTCTGCTACATCGTTAGACTGTGGGGTGTAAGCCGTGGTCAGCTCCCTTTGGGTGCCCTGCTTCTTGAGCCAGGCCGTCATCTCAGCTCCAAGGAACTAACCACCCCGATCTGTCCTAATCCGCTTGTTTCTCCACGAATGGCAGCCAATCTTCCCGTATCGTAGAGGCGGCATGGTCCTTCTGCTTCAGCGGATATTCCCACATAAGCCTGCTCTAATCATCCAATATGGTCGGAAAGTACCGCTCCCCCTTATGCCCCTGAACCGGCAGCGGTCCCACCAAGTCCATGTGGACCAACTCTAAAGGCTTCTTGCTCCTGCCAGTCACACTATGGAAGGGGAAACTGGTGAATTTGGATAGCAAGCATATTTCACAGTTGTCGTCAGGTGGCTGGCCATTCAGCTTCAAACCCTTGACAACCCCATCCTTCTCCAGCTGCTTCAGCAAAGGCATTGCTACATGCCCGAAGCGTCGGTGTGCCGTTGCCCAATCCGTCTCCCCAGATCTGGCCGACACTTTCACACCAACCCCTCCAACGGCGTTGCACTCCCCCTCGGATGCAGACCCCTCTCCAGTCTGCCCCTCACCGTGCCACGCCAATGCCGGCAGCTCCCACATGGATCTGTATACGTCTCTGCTCTCGTGCAGATCCCAAAGCACCCGATTTCCCAGCTGCCCCTTGTACGTGCGTGCCACATCCGTGCTAGTGCTCACCCCAGCCTTGCCAAGCTTACGGAGGGAGATGAGGTTGGCCTTGAGATCAGGAACGAGGAGAACGTCGTACAGCACCATCGGCTTACCATCCGCTCCCTTAAACGCAGCTCGTCCCGCACCAGCCACCTTCAGCGCGTGTCCAGAGGCGGAGCACACCTCATTGATCGGTGCAGCGCTTACGTCGTCCAGAACGTCCTTGCGCGGCGTCATTGTCCAAGCAGCGCCCGTGTCCAACACCCAATAGTTCAGGGGGTGCAGCTCTGCTCCAACCTTGGCAGAGGTGTCTCCTTGCCCCCCCTGCTCTCCAATATGGAAGAACTGGCCCGCGGTGCGCTCCTTCTTCTTCTCCGCACCGCCATTGCTCTTCGGGTTGTTGTCGGACGAATCGGCGACCATGCTCGCGCCGTTTTTCTGGTTCCTCCGCACGCCGCCATCCTGGTGACGATTCTGGGGGGTCCATCCATCGGGTTTCTTATAGCACAAAAACCAGGGGTGCCCCTCCTTCTCACAATACCAGCAACTCCCTTTCATTTTGCCACCAGCACCCGCCTTGCCCCCACGTCCAGATTTCGCACCGCGACCCCAACCGGTACCTCCTTGTTGGTCGTTGGAGTCGTCGTCCTTCTTTGCACCGCGTCCAGCACCACCGAAGCCACGTCCTCTGCCACGTCGGCTCCCTTGCATCCCGTAGCTGCTGTTGCCGTCGTCTCCACCCCTCAGTTGGCGTCGACGGAAGTCCTCCTCCAGAATCTTTGTCCGCACCCACTCGAGTGTCCACGAGCTTTGGTTCTGCGGCAGGCTCAATCCGCTCGTGAATTGAAGCCACGATTCCGGCAGCAGCGAGAGCATCTTCAAGCACTTGGTCTGCTCCGGGTAGGTGATTCCCGCGGTCGCCAACTTCGCGTAGAGGTTGCGCATCTTGTCCAGGACAGGTTGCACCGGCTCTCCCTCGCTCAGGCGCAACGCGGACAGCTCCCTCTCCAGCATCAACGTTGCAACAACGGAGGTCGGGGCGTGCAGCTCCTTTAATACGGTCCACGCCTTCGGACCGCACTCAACCTCCGGCAGCAGGTGCATGACGTGGTGACGCTGGTTCAGCTCCAAACTCTGCGACATCAAATAGTAGCCAGCCGAGGAGCGCTCGTCCCAATCTTCCTGCAGCGTGGGGTCACTCGGTCTAGGCTCCTCCCCAATCATTAGTTTCAGCAAACCGATCTGACGGAAATAGAGTTGCATTTTCCAGGCCCAATCATCATAGCCCTCCCCATTGAACTTCTCGACGGTGAAGTTCTTCAGCACCTCCTTGACCAGCGAGCCCTGGTTTGTTCGCGCTCCCCTTGGCGCTGAAACACCAGAATCTTGGCTGCCGCTACGATCTTGGGCTGAAGATTCACCAGCTCCCGTCGAGCTGTTGCCCGCCATAGCTACCTATAACGAGGATCACTATAACTCAGCTCTGATACCAGCTTGTTGGTGTAAGGGCCTAATAAACTCAAGCTACTAAGACTTAATCAGACATAAAACCTCTCCTCGTCACCTCCAAGGGTCCTTGGGTGCCTGGTACAAGACCAGCCCCTATCCCCGGGTCCGAGTTTGTAGACAGACGGATCAAGAATGACTTTGCCAAAATAGCAAGAGCACCTTGAACGTCGCGCATCGTATCTTGCAGACCGTCGATTGGATTAAGCTGAGACTTTGCTATATCGAAGCTCGCTCCAAGAGCTTTAAAAAGAGCCAAGTTGCCTCGCGAAGAGTTCTGCCATTACGGAGTTATCGCTCGTACAGCGTTTGCCTAGTACTGGGGTGCTAGCATACTAGCGTTGACTCAGGTAGCATTCCGCCGTCGCACCACGTAGAAACGAATTTCCAGCAAGGAAGGAATTCGCTTGAATCAATTTCACTATATCCAGGTACAAACAAAGAAGGAATAAATAGTTCTAGCTAGCAAGGACCTTGGGAATCAACCTGGGAACAACCAGGGATGATCCCAAATAATTCCAAGCAACAGAACCAACCTGGCTGGACAAAACAGCAGGTGGTAGGTTGGTAAATAACCTCTGGTTCTGTTTTTCCAACTTGGGAAAACAACAACCAGGTGCAGGTCCTAAAAACAGAACCTGTTTTGTCTTTGCCCAACCAGCCAAATGCTGGTTCCGCTGGTTTCCCCTGGCCCTATAGCATGCCGATACAGACAAACAACATCCAACCTTCACCTAAATTGTACCCCTATAGTGCCTGCCCTGCTACACTATGCTCAACCAAACAAAACAGTACAATTTCGAGTTGGATAGGACTGAATCTGCACAATCAATTCAACCGAACCGCAAAGCTTCCATCTTGGGTTCCTTTGCGAGCTCGTCCTTTCTGCTTGCACTGTTCATAGCGCGTACAATGTTGTGCCGAAGCGCACATTGCGCGAGTACCTGCAAATGCTTCAAGCGAAAATTGCGAAAGCAAACAAACATACGAACATTCAATTCACACCCAAATGCATTCGCACAAGCATACTCGTACAAACAGACGGCAGGATGTTGTGCAATGTGAATTTGCACCCAACAGTACTTGCTCATTCTAGTTATTCATTCTACCAGTTCTGTCTTTGACAGAGCTAGTGCGGAAAATGCTGCTGCACATGGGCGTGCAGCACCACTGGTGGCACCTCGCCCTGCGGTAGGTCGTCTGGGTCCGCAACTGCTTGGAGAGGTTGACACTGCCGCCGGGGAGGACCCCGCACCAGCTGCTGACGGGCAAGAAGCTCGATCTGACGCTAGCCAGCGTGTGAGGCTGCATGGCACAGTTCCTGGTCCCCGAGCAGCAGCGCGGTGGCAAGCTGAAGGCGAAGGCCAGTTGGAGCCTTCACCTCGGTGTGTCGGAGGAGAGCAAGGCTGGGAGCTCCTCGACCTCGGACGTACCTCCCGCCCACCCGACCACATTGTCAGCTTCGCCCAAGCGAGGGCGGGGCCAACATTCTACTCCCGCCAACAAGGTCGACGTGGCGCATCTAGTGCAACCGTCGGCAAGCTCCTGCAAAATAGGTATGCGCACATGCGCTAACAGTCACCTGCAGTTCCAACACTGGCATGGTCGACAAGGGAGTTCGTCGACCACGGAGTGCGCTGATACCATCTAGCCATATGGGAAAGTAACGCATCTACTCTTGGTTTCATCCATGTGGGTCAGTAACGGAGTTACTCTTGGATCCATTCATATTGGTAGTTAGTGCACTTGATAGTACCATCCATATGGGTAAGTAACGTACTAACTCTTAATGCCATCCATATGGGAAAGTATCGCACCTACTTTTGGTACCATCCATATGGGTAAGTACCGCACTTAATCTTAGAACCATCCATATGTATAAGTCACGCACTTACTTTTTTTACCATCCATATAAGTAAGTAACACACTTCCTCAAGGTACCATCCACGCAAAAAAGTGACGCACTTAATCATAATGCCATCCACGTGTGTAAGTAACGCATTTAATCTTAGTACAACCATATGTGTAAGTAAGGCACTATTCTTGGTACCATCCATGTGGGTAAGTAACGCATTTACTTTAGGTAGCATCCATATGGATAAGCAACGCACTTACTCTTGGCACCATCAATATGGGTAAGTAACGCACTTACACTTAGTCCCATCCATATTGGTAAGTAACGCACTTATTCTTGGTACCATCTACATGTATAGATAACTTACCTAATCGTCGTACCATCAACATGTGTAAATAACGCACTTTTGCTTGGAACCATCTATATTAGTAATAACACACCTATACATCATTTCCATCAATATGCGTAAGTAACACACTTGCTCTTAGTCCCATCCATATGGGTAAATGACCCACTTTCTCTTAGTACCATTCAAACAGGTAATTAACGCACTAACTGATCATACCATCCATACAAGATTGTAACGCACTTACTCTTGGTACCATCCATATGGAAAAATAACGCACCTATTCTTGGTACCATCCACGTGAGTAAGTAAAGCACTTAACTTTAGTACCTTCCATATGTATAAGTTACGCGCTTACACTTGGTACCATCCATATGGGTAAATAACACACATACTCTTGGTACCATCCACATGGGAAAGTAACGTACTGACTCTTGGTACAAACCACATGGGTAAGCAACGCCGTTACTCTTGGTACAATCCATATGGGTAAGTAACTCATTTAAACTTAGTACCATCCATATGTGTAAGTATCGCACTTACTCTTGGTATCATCTATGTGGTAAGTAGCGCACTTACTATAGGTACCATCCATGAGGGCAAGTAACACACTTACTCTTAGTACCATCCCAATGGGTAAGTAAAGTACTTAGACTTAGTGCCATTCATATTGGTAAGTAATGTTGGTGCAACCCTACGGTTTGCACTCGGCTTGTTGTCCGTGTGCGTGCATGCGCGTGTGCATGGAATGGTATGAGGGCATGGGATAATATATATACTTCATGCTTATAATAGTGTGTGAATGCTGAGTCATGATGTCGAGTGTGTGTATGTGTCCAGTCAACAGCGAGTTATCGCTAGTCGCGTGTCACGCGGTCTTTTGTGTCCCGCGCGTGGTTTCTGTTTCGTCGTTTGTGTGCGTCGCACGGTTTCCATTTTGTCGTGTGTGGAACGTTCGGCGTGTCGCAGATGTGTGCAGCAGACCCATCAAGAAGTCAATGATGAGCTTATGATGAAGAACCAGAGCGTTGGTTTCAAGATTCAAGTGATCGCGAAGCCCGCGAAAAGGGTACACCTCAAGATATTTAGAATAGTTACATTACTTTGTGAAGGGTAGTTTCGAGACCCTTCGTGATTGGGGTCAGTGTGGCACTGTTTCACATCACTGTACCTTGGCTTATGGGGTTTGTAGGAGCTGGGAGTCATTCCCAACTTGTAACTCTTCCTATCTTGTGTTTTAAGACTATAGTGGCTGCCATAGTGCCATTCGTTCAAACCGACACTGTGTCGTCAATACTTGGTCAAATCGTGTGATCTAAAGTGCCTATTGTAGTCAACGTTAAGACGCTCTAGATACAATTTGAATCAGGTCATTTCAAGCTGTGACCAGAAAGCTATAAATGTTTAAAAGCGCTATGCAGAAATCCGACTGTGCACTCTATCGTTCGTTTTAGGCACATTGAAGCCTATTGTGACTATAACAAGTGGTATCAGAGCGCCTTGGAGCAGCTACGACGATGGCTGGACATGAAGAAAGGGGTGACAGAGGTGCTGGAGGCAGTGGCGGACCCCAAGCACAAGGTCAACCCCATGATTCAGCCACGGGGCCCGTGCAACCTACTCTTGAACCTTCTAGGGATGAACCAAGAGTGTTCGGGCTTGACAAGTTCAATGATGACAACTTTGCTGAGTAGTCCTTCAGAATGGAGAACGTGTTTGACCACGATGACCAGCTGGAGGTGATGGAAGGAACGGAGAAGCGCCCCGAGAACGACCCGGAGAAGAGCCTGTGGGTGCGGAAGAGCGCACAACGCTATCTCCTACTTGGGCAAGTGTTGGGGAGCAGCAAAATCCATCATATCAAGCCATTCAAGCGTGAACAAGAGAAGGGACCAAAGGCATGGGCTGCTCTCAAGGGTGTACACGCTCCTCCGACAGCGACACTACGAATTGACGATGATGAAGCGGTTGAAGAAGGGGTGCAGAAATTATTCGACTTGTTGACACGGTTTAAGGGAGCTGATTTGAACTACAGTGAGCTCCAGAAGAATACCAAGTTGTTGGCCTTACTCCCAGAGTCATGGTCCTCGCCCATCATCAACCTCAACCGAGATCTGCCCCGAAGATGTGAAGCGAGCAATCCTTCAAGAGGATTTCCGCCGCCGTGAATTGGCGAGTGCGGATGGCGCCGGGGCAGCAAGCATCGGCCGGGGGTACGGCCGTGGAAGAGGCAGAGGACCGCACTCTGCAGGTTCAACGTTGCAACAATGGAGGTCGGGGCGTGCAGCTCCTTTAATACGGTCCACGCCTTCGGACCGCACTCAACCTCCGGCAGCAGGTGCATGACGTGGTGACGCTGGTTCAGCTCCAAACTCTGCGACATCAAATAGTAGCCAGCCGAGGAGCGCTCGTCCCAATCTTCCTGCAGCGTGGGGTCACTCGGTCTAGGCTCCTCCCCAATCATTACTTTCAGCAATCCAATCTGACGGAAATATAGTTGCATTTTCCAGGCCCAATCATCATAGCCCTCACCATTGAACTTCTCGACGGTGAAGTTTTTCAGCACCTCCTTCACCAGCGAGCCCTGGTTTGTTCGCGCTCCCCTTGGCGCTGAAACACCAGAATCTTGGCTGCCGCTACGATCTTGGGCTGAAGATTCACCAGCTCCCGTCGAGGTGTTGCCCGCCATAGCTACCTATATCGAGGATCACAATAACGCAGCTCTGATACCAGCTTGTTGGTGTAAGGGCCTAATAAACTCAAGCTATTAAGACTTTATCACACTTAAAACCTCTCCTCGGGGTCACCTCCAAGGGTCCTTGGGTGCCTGGTACAAGACCAGCCCCTATCCTCGGGTCCGAGTTTGTAGAGAGAGGGATCAAGAGGGACTTAGTCAAAACAGCAAGAGTACCTTGAACGTCGCGCAGCGTATCGTGCAGACCGTCGATCGGATTAAGCTGAGAATTTCCTATATCGAAGCTCGCTCCAAAAGCTTTAAAATGAACCAAGTTGCCTCGCGAGAAGTTATGCCATTACGAAATTATGGCTCGGACAGCGTTTGCCTAGTGTCGGAGTGCTAGCGTACTAGCGTTGACTCGGGTAGCATTCCGCCGTCGCACCGCGTAGAAACGAAATTCCAGGAAGGGAGGAATTCGCTTGAATCAAATTGACTATATCCAGGTACAAACAGAGAAGGAATAAATAGTTCTAGCTAGCAAGGACCTTGGGAATAAACCTGGGAACAACCAGGGTGTTGGGCTTATTTTAAAGCTCTTGGAGTGAGCTTCGATATAGGAAATTCTCAGCTTAATCCGGTCGACGGTCTGCACGATACGCTGCGCGACGTTCAAGGTACTCTTGTTATTTTGGCTAAGTCATTCTTGACTCCTCTCTCTACAAACTCGGACCCGAGGATAGGGGCTGATCTTGTACCAGGCACCCAAGGACCCTTGGAGGTGACCCCGAGGAGAGGTTTTAAGTGTGATAAAGTCTTAAGAGCTTGGGTTTATTAGGCCCTTACACCAACAAGCGGCGCTACCTATAGCATGACACCTCGTGCGGACTTGCTCACCGAACTCGAACCGTCACCGGTCAAGCATGTTACATCGGCTTTGGGGCAACGAGCAGAGGTGAAAGGCATGGGCAAGGCCATGTTCAAGGGTGTTGATGGGAAGATGGTGGGCCTCAAGAATGTGCTTTGGGTGCCCAACTTTACTGCAAATATGATTTCCGTGCAGCGATTGCAAAAGGCCGGCATGGACACGAGCTCGAAGGGTGCCAAGACCTACACCGCGAGCGGATTCTTTGGGGCCTCCATGAGGATAGGGATGTCTACTACGAGATGTGGCAGATCCCAGCGGTCCCTATGCCTAAGGAGAGGCAAGTGGCAGCAAGCGTCAGCACCAAGGGAGAAGCGGTTGGTAGTGGCGATGGCGCGAACGGTCGTGCTAAGGAGTTTGAGTCCAAGAAGTGCAATCTTGGAGGGACCAGCAAGCTCGGTGAACACGAGGAGAGTCGTGCAGCAGCCAAGGAGCAGCACAAGGGTGAGGAGAACCCCAAGGCAGCAGCGGAGGAGGAGTACGGAGAGAGCATGTGGGGCACTATTGCGAGCGCGGCATTCTCCAATCCGACTTTGGCTACGGGGGATTGTGATTGGCTCACCTTGCATCAGCGAATGGGGCATGTGGCCCTGCCCATCTTGCAGCAGCTAGTGAAGAATGAGATGCTTGCTGGGATACGTGTGAAGGGGGAGCCCGATGAGGTACTTGGCTGACCGATGTGCATGCAAGCTAAGTTCAATCGTTTCTCGTTCTCGAGTTCGAAGGCAACGGCTAAGGCACCACTTGATGAGGTGGTGATGGACGTGGTGGGCCCCCTGAAGCTTGGAGCTGCTGGAGCTGAGTATTTCCTCACCATTGTCGACGTCTACACCCGCATGACTTGGGTGTATGTGCTCTCCAAGAAGAGCGACGTGGCTGAAACGGTGAAGACCGATTGGTTGCTGATGGTGGAGCGGCAACAAGACCGGCTAATCAAGTCAATTCGCACCGATCGATGGGGAGAGTTCCTGAGCAAGGAGTTCGGATTCTGGCTGAAGAAGAATGGGATAAGGCACTCCCTTACCATGCCATACTCCCCTGCAATGAACCGCATCGCCGAGCGAGCGAACCGCACAATCACGGAGACGGCAAGCAAGTTGCTCATAGATGCCGGGCT
Source organism: Closterium sp. Naga37s-1 (assembly GCA_947471745.1). NCBI lineage: Eukaryota > Viridiplantae > Streptophyta > Zygnematophyceae > Desmidiales > Closteriaceae > Closterium > Closterium sp. Naga37s-1. The sequence goes on from CANJKZ010000166.1 coordinate 2,395,717, forward strand.
ACCCGACTATTTCTGGCCTGATGCGGTGCGGAGTGCGTGTGTGGCCAAGAACAGAGCTTTGACTCATGTGGGAGCAGACAAATGGGTGCCCTATGTGTAGTGGATTGGAAAGAAGCCAAAGGTGGATATGCTTCGGGTGTTCGGGTGCATGTGCATGACGCTCGTACCTAAGCATCTTCGGCACAACAAGCTTGGTGCCAAGGCGATATGGGCCGTGCACTTGGGCATGGCTCAAAACAGCAAGGGGTGGCTTCTTTGGGACCCATTCACCAAGAGCTTCATGGTGAGCAGGGACTGCAAGTTCATGGAGAACCTCATGTGCAAGGATTGGAAGGCGGAGAACGAGGCAAAGATAGGCATGCCATTTGGGGAGGCGAAGAGTTCTGGCCTGGAGCACGTGGAGCTGCCTTTGGAGCTGAGCAGTGGCAGCACAACCACAAGGCAATCTTTCTGTGTAAATGGGGGGAAGGCCAAGGATGCAGAGGAAGAAGAGGAGGAGGTGCAGCAAGTGAACGGGCATGCACCAACACTTCCTTCACGCGCTACAAGTGCTCCACGGATCCGAGTCACCCCGCAGCAACGCTAAGGCCTTCAAGTCCCTGCAGCTGAGGAGGAAGGAAGGGGCAAGAAGAGAGTTCAAGCCCCAAATAGGCTGACCTATGATGCACCGGGAAATCAGGGCAAGTCAGCCCTGGCCGGAGCAGCAATGATGGTCACAGACGAGGAGGAGAGTGACTACGAGGAGTGTGCTTACGTATTCTTCTCTCCGGTGGAGATGCCGGGAGAACCAGCAACTCTCAAGGAGGCCTTGGAGAGTAGTCATGCTGAGGAGTGAAAGAAGGCCATGGAGAGTGAGCTGAAGAGCATTGAGGAGAACGACACGTGGGAGTTGGTGGAGCTACTGGAGGGACGTAAGGCGATAACATCCAAGTGGCTCTTCAAGATCAAGTCCGACGCCGACGGCAAGATCGAGTGCTACAACTCTAGGCTTGTGGCCAAGGGATACCAGCAGAAGGAGAAGGTGGACTTCAATGAGTTGTTTGCTCCTGTGGTGAAGCCGACGACGCTGCAGACCCTTCTCGCGGGGGCTGCCATCAAAGGATGGGTGGTGAAGCAGATGGACGTGACAACCGAGTTCCTCAATGGCATTCTCGAAGAAGTGATTTTCTTGGCGCAGCCATAGGGATTTGATGATGGTAGTGGCAGAGTTTTGAAGCTGAACAAGGCTCTCTATGAGCTGAAGCAGGCCCCTAGGCAATGGTACTTGAAGTTGCAAGAAGTTTTGGAGGAGAACGGCTTCACTCCCTCAAAGGCCGATCACTCCTTGTTCATGCTTGGCGAGGGGGGGCAGAGGAGCTTCATGGTGGTGTACGTGGATGCATCCTCATCTTCTCACCCTCTGACCTTGTGAAGGAGGTGATGCTGAAGCTTTATTGGGTGCAAATTCACATTGTACGACACCCTGCCGTCTGTTTGTACGAATATGCTTGTGCGAATGCATTTGTGTGTGGATGGAATGTTCGTATGTTTGTTTGCTTTCGCAATTTTCGCTTGATTCATTTGCAGGTACTCGCGCAATGTGCCCTTCGGCACAACATTGTACGCGTTATGAATAGTACAAGCAGAAAGGACGAGCTTGCAAAGGAACCCAAGATGGAAGCTTTGCGGTTCGACTTACTTGATTTCGCAGATTCAGTTCTATCCAACTCGAAATTGTACTGTTTTGTTTGGTTGACTATAGTGTAGCAGGGCAGGCACTATAGAGGTACAATTTAAGTGAAGGTTGGATGTTGTTTGTCTGTATCTGCATGCTACAGGGCCAGGGGAAACCAGCGGAACCAGCATTTGGCTGGTTGGGCAAAGACAAACCAGGTTCTGTTTTTAGGACCTGAACCTGGTTGTTGTTTTCCCAGGTTGGAAAAACAGAACCAGAGGTTATTTACCAACCTACCATCTGCTGTTTTGTCCAGCCAGGTTGGTTCTGTTGCTTGGAATTATTTGGGATCATCCCTGGTTGTTCCCAGGTTGATTCCCAAGGTCCATGCTAGCTAGAACTAAATATTTCTTCTCTGTTTGTACCTGGATATAGTGAAATTGATTCAAGCGAATTCCTTCCTTGCTGGAATTTCGTTTTTACGCGGTGCGACGGCGGAATGCTACCCGAATCAACAGTAGTATGCTAGTGCCACAGTGCTAGGCAAACTCTGTAGAAGCAATAACTCCGTAATGGCAGAACTTTTCGCGAGGAAACTTGGCTTATTTTATAGCTCTTGGAGCGAGATTCGATATAGCAAAGTCTCAGTTTAATCCGATCGACACTCTGCACGATACGCTGCGTGACCTTCAAGGTACTCTTGTTATTCTGACTAAGTCATTCTTGACTCCTCTGTCTACAAACTCGGACCCGAGGATAGGGGCTGGTCTTGTACCAGGCACCCAAGGACCCTTGGAGGTGATCCCATGTCCCATTCTCTAGCAGGCTCTGGTACTCAGCATCCCTAGAAACCAGCCACTTCTCCCTATCTGGTCCAGCTAATGCCTCCTCCATGCTAGCTGGTTCCTCTGGTGCAGGGGCAAGAAAACAGTAGGCAGGTTCATCCTCCTCATCCGGGTCATAGCCATGCGGTAGAATCAGCAATGCCTCCTCTGTGCCAAGCTGCTGCTCTGCTACATCAGCTCCTGCAGTCAGCTTCTTAATAGCCATACAGGTACGTCCTGCCTGGAGACGGGTGTCTCCCATCCCTTCATAACGACACCCTTCGGCTTCTTAGTTTTCCCCTGCTGCTGCTCTCCCCCCTCGGATCCAGCAGCTCCACTAGTGCTAGTCTCCACATCATTTTCTCCACCTGCAGCTGCCTCCTCTCCCTCCTCTCACACACTAGGAGTCAGGTCTAGCTGCATGGTGATCTGCTCCATCTGCTGGGACACCCTGGCCTCCGGCTGTTTCTCCCAGCTCCCATACATCATGCCCTCAACAAACTTCACATCTCTGCTGTCAAACAATACACCCTTGGATGGTTCCCACAGCAGCCATCCCTTGCTCTCAGCAGCCAGCCCCAAATGCACACACCAGATTGCACTTGCCCCCAACTTACTGCGGTAGGTATTGGGGACGTGGGCGACTGCCATGCAACCGAACACCCTCAGCATGTCTACTGGCGGCTTCCTCCCAAGCCACCTCTCCAACGGCACCCACGAGTCATCCCCAACCTCTTTGAGTACCCTGTTCCTAGCGACGGTAGCGTGCCGAACAGCATGGGGCCACATCAAGTTGCCCAGCCCAGATTCTATGAGCAGCGCCCTAGCTGTCTCCAGAATTGTCCGGTTCGCCCGTTCTGCTACACCGTTGGACTGTGGGGTGTAAGCCATGGTCAGCTCCCTCTGGATGCCCTGCTTCTTGAGCCAGGCCGTCATCTCAGCTCCAAGGAACTCACCACCCCGATCTGTCCTAATCCGCTTCACCACACACTCCGCTTGCTTCTTCACGAATGGCAGCCAATCTTCGCGTATTGTAGAGGCGGCGTGGTCCTTCTGCTTCAGCGGATATGCCCACATAAGCCTGCTCCAATCATCCACTATGGTCAGAAAGTACCGCTCCCCCTTGTGCCCCTGAACCGGCAGCGGCCCCACCAAGTCCATGTGGACCAACTCTAAAGGCTTCTTGCTCCTGCCAGTCACACTATGGAATGGGAAACGGGTAAACTTTGAGAGCAAACGGATTTCACAATTCTCATCAGGTGGCTCTCCGTTCAGCTTCAGACCCGTAACGGCTCCATCTTTCTCCAACTGCTTCAACAAGGGCATTGCCACATGCCCCAAGCGTCGGTGTGCCGTTGCCCAATCCGTCTCCCCAGATCTGGCCGACACTTTTACACCAACCCCTCCAACGGCGTTGCACTCCCCCCTGGGATGCAGACCCCTCTCCAGCCTGCCCCCCACCATGCCACGCCAACGCCGGCAGCTGCCACATGGGTCTGTATTCGTCTCTGCTCTCGTGCAGATCCCAAAGCACCTAATTGCCCAGCTGCCCCTTGTACGTGCGTGCCCCATCCGTGCTAGTGCTCACCCCAGCCTTGCCAAGCTTACGGAGGGAGATGAGGTTGGCCTTGAGTTCAGGAACGAGGAGAACGTCGTGCAGCACCACCGGCTTGCCATCCGCTCCCTTAAACGCAGCTCGTCCCGCACCAGCCACCTTGAGCGCGTGTCCAGAGGCAGAGCACACCTCATTGATCGGTGCAGCGCGTACGTCGTCCAGTCGGTCCTTGCATGGCGTCATCGTCCAAGCAGCGCCCGTGTCCAATACCCAATAGTTCAGGGGGTGCAGCTCTGCTCCAACCTAGGCAGAGGCGTCTCCTTGCCCCCCCTGCTCTCCAATATGGAACAACTGGCCCGCGGTGCGCTCCTTCTTCTTCTCCGCACCGCCGTTGCTCTTCGGGTTGTTGTCGGACGAATCGGCGACCATGCTCGCGCCGTTTTTTTGGTTCCTCCGCACGCCGCCATCCTGGTGACGATTCTGGGGGGTCCATCCATCGGGTTTCTTATAGCACAAAAACCAGGGGTGCCCCTCCTTCTCACAATACCAGCAACTCCCTTTCATTTTGCCACCAGCACCCGACTTGCCCCCACGTCCAGATTTCGCACCGCGACCCCAACCGGTACCTCCTTGTTGGTCGTTGGAGTCGTCGTCCTTCTTTGCACCGCGTCCAGCACCACCGAAGCCACGTCCTCTGCCACGTCGGCTCCCTTGCATCCCATAGCCGCTGCTGCCGTCGTCTCCACCCCTTAGTTGGCGGCGACGGAAGTCCTCCTCCAGAATCTTTGTCCGCACTCAATCGAGTGTCCACGAGCTCTGGTTCAGCGGCAGGCTCAATCCGCTCGTGAATTGAAGCCACGATTCCGGCAGCAGCGAGAGCATCTTCAAGCACTTGGTCTGCTCCGGGTAGGTGATTCCCGCGGTCGCCAACTTCGCGTACAGGTCGCGCATCTTGTCCAGGACAGGTTGCACCGGCTCTCCCTCGCTCAGGCGCAACGTGGACAGCTCCCTCTCCAGCATCAACGTTGCAACAACGGAGGTCAGGGCGTGCAGCTCCTTTAATACGGTCCACGCCTTCGGACGGCACTCAACCTCCGGCAGCAGGTGCATAACGTGGTGACGCTGGTTCAGCTCCAAACTCTGCGACATCAAATAGTAGCCAGCCGAGGAGCGCTCGTCCCAATCTTCCTGCAGCGCGGGGTCACTCGGTCTAGGCTCCTCCCCAATCATTAGTTTCAGCAAACCGATCTGACGAAAATACAATTGCATTTTCCAGGCCCAATCATCATAGCCCTCACCATTGAACTTCTCGACGGTGAAGTTCTTCAGCACCTCCTTGACCAGCGAGCCCTGGTTTGTTCGCGCTCCCCTTGGCGCTGAAACACCAGAATCTTGGCTGCCGCTACGATCTTGGGCTGAAGATTCACCAGCTCCCGTCGAGGTGTTGCCCGCCATAGCTACCTATAACTAGGATCACTATAACGCAGCTCTGATACCAGCTTGTTGGTGTAAGGGCCTAATAAACTCAAGCTATTAAGACTTAATCAAACTTAAAACCTCTCCTCGGGGTCACCTCCAAGGGTCCTTGGGTGCCTGGTACAAGACCAGCCCCTATCCTCGGGTCCGAGTTTGTAGAGAGAGGAGTCAAGAATGACTTAGCCAAAATAACAAGAGTACCTTGAACGTCGCGCAGCGTATCATGCAGACCGTCGACCGGATTAAGCTGAGAATTTCCTATATCGAAGCTCACTCAAAGAGCTTGAGTTTATTAGGCCCCTACACCAACATTTTTCAGGACAAGTTCAAGTGCAAGGCACTTGGCGACGTGAACTTTTGTTATAGACTAAGGACGGAGTCTATGAAGATTAGGAGCCGAAATATCTCAAAATCGTTGGGCCTAGTTTCTGGACAGAAAAGTCGAGTTCACAAGAAACGCCGTCGACAAAACGTTCACAGTTAAAACTTCACCAAACTCAGATATGTTGTGGCCGTAGTCTGTGGCTACAATTCCCGATTTGAATCGTAGGATATGGTGAAGTATTTCTTGAGGTATCAGTTTCGGCGCACTAGGGGGTATGCTGCCATAGAATCTTAACTCAATCACAAAGTTCACACAATTTTCACACAAGGAAGTAAGAGTAGCAATTAACCAGGTGGGAGGGAAGAGGAGGACGAGAGGGAAGGTCCCCAAGGAGTCCCCAACCAAGGAAACTCCATAGGCACACCAAATCCCTTCCCTATAGGAACCCCACTTTTACTTTTGTCACTTACCAACTCATGCCATCCACCTTGCCCAACTTGGCCACACTTGCCAACCTGGTTTGGCACCTCCCAACCACTTGGCAGCATCTACAGTGATGTTGACGAATTTCCCAACCCCCAAAAGTCTATACCCCTTATGGAGTCAACCCCACAACTTCCCATAGTCACCACAACCAAATATCAAAAGCATACGAACTTCCAACGTTCGTAACTTTCTTGTTCGTGCTCCGATTGAAGCGATACTTGGTTCGTTGGAAAGCTCTTGAGCAGAGGAGTCACTTTAGATATCTGCTCAAGCCAAATAACATTCACACATACTCAGAAAAAACCAAACCACATCAAACACAAATTCTTGCACACGCTCACACCACGCATGCAACGCACGAACATGTGATGGGAGGCAGACAGACGTGAATGCAAGTGATAGCATCACATAACAAACTCCCCCTCTGGCTGCCTACCATCATCCCACATGCCATAGCTCAAGCATGCACACTCAATGCACACTCATCCCAGCAAGCTTCATGCCCTTCCAATGCTCAGATTCAGCCAGGCGCTTGGTGAGAATGTCAGCCGCCTGCTGATGGGTCTTCACAATCTCCAGTCGCACCTCCTTGTCCAGGAGCCTCCTCACCCAATGCCACTTGGGCCTGATGTGCTTTGTCAGCCCATGAAGGCAGGCGTTCTTGGCAAGCTTCACTGCCGACTCATTGTCACAGAACATGATTGTCGGCTCCCTCTGACCAACTCCAATCTCCTCCAACAAACTCCTCAGACACACCACCTCCTTTGCCCCATGATGCAGGGCCATGTACTCTGTCTCACACGAAGACTGCCCCACCTCATTCTGCTTCTTACTGCGCCAGCTCACTGCACCACCTCCAAACAGGCACACATAGCCTCCAATGCTGGTGCCATCCGCCTTCACAGAGTTGAAGCTAGCGTCAGTGTAGCAAGTCAAGAGCATCTCCCCCTTGCTTAAATCAGCTGCACCCCTCTGCAGCCTCTGTCTCACAGCACTGTACTCCAAACCCACTGATGCCGTTGCACTCACATAGCGGACCAACCTCTTGGCCGCTTCCAGCTGCTCATGACTGGGGCGTGAAACCACACTGGCAAGCCTGGGTGTTGCAAAGGCAATGTCAGGCCGTGTGTGGTTGGCCGCATAGTTGAGTGCCCCAACCATGGAACCATTGAAAAACTTTCCTGTCACTCTCACCCACCACCTCCTCATCAGCACAGGGCTCCACAGTGAACCCCGAAGGCAGTGGGGTGGCTGGCTTTCCTCCATCTTGCAGCCCATACTTCTCAGCCAGCCCCTCACAATACTTTCTCTGGTGCAACCTCAACACTCCCTTATCAAGGTCCCTCTCCACATGCATCCCCAAATAGTACTTCACATCTCCCATCTTGGAGCACTTAAACTGCATCTCCAGCATCTCCTCCACACGCTCAATCATTGCAGATGACTCAGAGAAGAGCAGGATGTCGTCCACATACACCAGGAGCATGAGAAACTGCTCCTTCTCTTGCAGCAGGAACAAGCTGTGATCACACTCACTCTTCTTGAAACCCCCAGCCAGCAGAGTCTCCTCTAACTTGTGGTACCATGCACGAGGAGCCTGTTTCAGGCCATAGATGGCCTTCTTCAGCCTGCACACCCTGCCGCTCCCATCATCCAAACCCTCAGGCTGTAACATGTACAGCTCCTCCAGAATGATCCCATTGAGGAAGGCGGTGGTGATGTCCATCTGCTTCACCCGCCATCCACGGTTTGCTGCCATTGCCAATGACACCCGCAGTGTTGTGCCTTTCCCCACAGGAGCATAGAGCTCGTTGAAGTCCGTTCCCTTTGTCTGCTGAAACCCCTTAGCCACAAGCCTTGACTTGTAGCGGGTCAGCGCCCCATCAGGTCCGTACTTGTGCCTGAAAATCAGCTTGGAAGAAATTGCCTTCTTCTCAGGAGGCAGCTCACACAACTCCCAAGTCTCATTCTCCAGCAGAGAGTTGTACTCCTCCTTCACACTCTGCTTCCACTTTTCAGCATCGGGCCCGCTCAATGCCTCAGCTAGCGTCTTGGGCTCAGGGACGGCTGCCCAGTAGCAGTGTGCTATCTCTTCCTCATCACACTGCTCAGCCACACTCCCAGCCCTTACCACCTTTGGCTTGCCAAAGCTCGGATAGGTCAGCCGGTTAGGAGGGCGCACATCCCTCCTTGGACGGTCAGCCGGACGTGCGGCACCTTGTGGAGCATCTTGCTGCTGCTGCTGCGGCTGCTGCTACTGCTGCTGCTGCTACTCCTCCACCTCAGGTTCTCCCCCATCCTCAGTCACCCCAGAAATCTCCTCCTCTGAGACAGTGACCTGCACTTGCCTCGAAGGCCGCTGCACCTCATCAGCCTCAATGATCAGCGGTGTAGTAGGGAGCTTCTCCTGCTGCTGCTTCCACTCATTATAGTACAAAGACTCAAGGAACTTCACATCCCTTGACACAGTCAGCTGCTGGCTGGTCAAGTCCCAAATCAGCCAGCCCTTGTGATCCTTAGCAAGCCCCAAGTGCACACCCCATCTCCCAGAAGCTTCCAGTTTTCCCCTCTTCTCCTTAGGCACATGAAACACCACCATGCATCCAAAGGCTCTCAGCATGTTCACAGCTGGTGCACTCCCATACCACTTGGTGTAGGGGACCCACTGCTTGTCCCCCACAGTCGCCAGTACCCTGTTCTTCACAAGGGCGACCTGCCGCAGTGCAGTCACCCAAAACGGATCCGGCAGCCCTGCACGCCCAAGGAGAGTGCGAGCACCTTCCTGCAGGGTCCGGTTGAACCGCTCAGCCACGCCGTTCTGCTGAGGGTTGTAGGGCACCGTGAGCTAATGCTGGATCCCCTTCTTCTTCAGCACCGCCTCAAAATCAGCGCCAATGAATTCTCCCCCGTTGTCAGTGCGGATCACCTTCACCTTATGTCCGCTCTCCCTTTGAGCTCTCGGCATCCATTCCTTGAGAACAGCCGCTGCCACCTCCCCCTTGGTCTTGAGAGGGTACACCCACACCGCACGCGTGTGGTCGTCCACTATCGTCAAGAAGTAGCGGCTGCCCGAGAGAGAAAGGGCCCTCGTGGGGCCCACCACATCCTTGTGCACTAGTGCAAGTGGAGCCTTGGCTGGTCCTGTGCTGCTGCTGAAGGGAAATTTTGTGAAATTGGTCTCAAGGCATGTAGGACAGCTCCCAATCTCCTTTGCTGCCCCCTTCACCTCCAGCCCCTTCAAGCACCCATCCTTCACTAACTTCTGCAGCATAGGGATGTTGATGTGACACAACCTCTCGTGCCACGTCTCCCAATCGGTCTCACCACTCCCAGATGAAGCCTTTGCCCATGCAGCACTCCCATCCATACCAGCAAGCACCTCACCATGTAGCTGCTCTGACTGCTGCACCTTCTTGACTGCATCCAGGGCCCCAGTAGTTGGTGCAGTCTCCTCTCCCCCTGCAGATGCCTTAGCCGTTGCTGCAGCCGCTGCCGTTGCTGGTGGTTTTCCATTCCAAGGGATGATGGGCAGCTACCATAGGTCCTTGATGCAGCTGCTCTTCTCCTCCAAATCCCACAGAAGCAACTTCCCAAGCTTTGCACGGCAGCTGGTTGGGCCGAAGGTAACTTTTGCCTTGCTTTTCTGCAGCCGGCGCACAGAGAGGAGGTTAGCGGATAAACCTTCAACCAACAGCACATTTCCCAGCCCCACAAGCCCCCCATTGGCTCCCATGACCTTGGCATTCCCAACACCAATCACAGGGAGCAAAGCACCTGAAGCGGCAGCCACAAACTTGATCTTCCCTGGGGGTTTTACCTCGTCAAGCAAATCTGCCCGTGGGGTCATGTGACTTGTGCAACCTGAATCTATCACCCAGTGGGTGAGGGGGTGCATCACAACCTTCCCAACTGAACCCACATCACCCCCACTCCCTTGCACATCCTCAACCATGAGGAACATCCCAGGGTCGGATTTACCTTGTGCACCATCACCTTGTGCACCTGAATCTTGCTCAGCGCCACCTCGTGCACGTTCACCACTTGGCGGCTTCATGCCTGGGGGCGCCCATCCCTCAGGCCGGCTGAAACACTTGAACCATGGGTGTCCAGCCTTCTTGCAGTACCAGCACGCTCCCTCCATTCGGGTGCTCCCCCTGCCACCAGAGCTCCCATGCCCCTCATTGTAGTCACCTCGGCTTCACCCTCTGCCAAAGCCTCTCCCACGGCCTCGGCCTCTCCCACCCCCTCTTCCTCTGCTGCCTCCTGCAGCTCCATACCCCTCAGCAGTTTTGTTGGCAGCACCACCTCCCGTGTGGCGCCTGCGGAAGTCCTCCTGCAGGATCTGCTGCCATAGCCACTCAGGCGTCCACTTGTCCTGCTGAACGTTGAGGGTGGGGATAAGGTTGTCCCACGAGTTGTCGAGCACCGAGATGATCTTGGTGCACTGCTGCATCTCCGATACCTTGCTGCCCGCCGCTGCCATCCTCGCATAGGTGTCCTTGACCTTGTCAAGCACCGGCTTCACATCGTCTCCCGGCCGCATGGAGAGGGCAGCCAGCTCCTTCTCCAATACGATCACCATCGGCAGCGTGTTGGGCTGAACCACGTCGCGTAGCAGCTTCCACGCCTTTGGTCCCGAGTCATCGAGCTCCACCAAATCCTTGATGTGCTGGAACATGTCGTTATTGACCGACTGTAGAATCAAGTCGTACAGCACCGCGCTTTTCTCAATCCATCGATCGCGGGCATCTCCTTCCTCCGGCATCTTCTCTTCTCCCATCGCGAGTTTCAGCAGCTTATAGCGCTTGAAGGCGCTCCGCATCCGCCCGCTCCATTCCTCGTAGTTGGAGCCATCCAACGCCTCAATCTTGGATGGTGGCGGCTCACTCCTCTTCTCAGCTGCTTCTCCACTCCCTTGACTCATCTCCTCTGCTCCCAATCACAGGTTCCAGCTCCCCCTTTGCTGTCCACACCGAAGTCCCACACAATTTCCACAAGTGTCGGCGCCAACAAAATTTTGGCAGAGTTTCCCATTAGCGGAAGTCACATCCAACCTCCAGAATTCCACTTAGGCACGCCCACAGGCCATGGTGGGTCTAGGAGGGTCTTCACACTTCAGTAGACTCCCCACAAGGTCATTAATCAGCTCTGATACCACTTTTTATAGACTAAGGACGGAGTCTATGAAGATTAGGAGCCGAAATATCTCAAAATCGTTGGGCCTAGTTTCTGGACAGAAAAGTCGAGTTCACAAGAAACGCCGTCGACAAAACGTTCACAGTTAAAACTTCACCAAACTCAGATACATTGTAGCCCTAGTATGTGGCTACAATTCCAAATTTGAATCGTAGGATATGGTGAAGTATTTCTTGAGGTATCAGTTTTGGCGCACTAGGGGGTATGCTGCCATAGAATCTTAACTCAATCACAAAGTTCACACAATTTTCACACAAGGAAGTAAGAGTAGCAATTAACCAGGTGGGAGGGAAGAGGAGGACGAGAGGGAAGGTCCCCAAGGAGTCCCCAACCAAGGAAACTCCATAAGCACACCAAATCCCTTCCCTATAGGAACCCCACTTCTACTTTTGTCACTTACCAACCCATGCCATCCACCTTGCCCAACTTGGCCACACTTGCCAACCTGGTTTGGCACCTCCCAACCACTTGGCAGCATCTACAGTGATGTTGACGAATTTCCCAACCCCCAAAAGTCTATACTCCTTATGGAGTCAACCCCACAACTTCCCATAGTCACCACAACCAAATATCAAAAGCATACGAACTTCCAACGTTCGTAACTTTCTTGTTCGTGCTCCGATTGAAGCGATACTTGGTTCGTCGGAAAGCTCTTCAGCAGAAGAGTCACTTCAGATATCTGCTCAAGCCAAATAACATTCACACATACTCAGAAAAAACCAAACCACATCAAACACAAATTATTGCACACGCTCACACCACGCATGCAACGCACGAACATGTGATGGGAGGCAGACAGACGTGAATGCAAGTGATAGCATCACATAACAACTTTCACCTCGGGCTCCACATCGAACGCGACATGGAGAAGCGGTGCATGCGGGTGCACCAACGGAAGTACCTAGAGGCGTTGGCTGCCAACTTTGGGCAGAGTGAAGGTCATGTGGCTACACCCTTTCCCTCTTGGTTCAAGTGTGTGAAGAGACCAGAGGAGAAGAGCGTTGGTGAAGAGGAGAGGCGTCGTTTTCACTCGTTGGTGGGCAGCCTCATGTATGCGGTGGTAAACACTCGGCCGGACGAGGCCTTTGCTACCGGGCAGCTGGCTCGGGTTGTGCAATGCCCGAATGAGAAGCAGGTAGCAGCTGGAATGAGGGTGACCAAGTATATTGGAAAAACACCGACCGTTGGGCTGCAATACTCGGCGGCGCAAAGGCGCCAAAAGGGCGCGGATGGAGTAGAACACGGGAGTTTGTTTCCCACCGCCTAATCGGATGCTTCATATGCATCGGAACCAGATAACATAACAAGTGTTGGAGGGTTCATTTGCTGTGTTGGTGGAGCCCAACCGCTTGGGAGAGCAAGAAGCAGGTGGACCAAGCATTGAGCACGGTGGAGTCCGAGTATATGGCACTCTTCCGTGCCGTAAGGGAGATTGTATGGCAGCCGCGTTTGCTGGCTGAATAGGGGGAGGAGCAGCAAGGACCCACCCCACTCTACTGTGACAGCCAGCCATTGCTCTTGCTAAGAACCCTGTGTTGCATGGCCTCACCAAGCACATGAGGGTGATGTGGCATTGGACGAGGAGCATGTTGGGTGCAAATTCACTTTCCATGACATCTTGCCGTCTGCTTGTATGAGTAAGCGTGTGCGAATGCACTTGGGTCTGTTTGTTTGCTTTCGCAATTTTCGCTTGATGCATTTGCAGGTACTCGCGCAATGTGCGCTTCGGCACAACATTGTACGTGCTATGAACAATGCAAGCAGAAAGGACGAGCTCGCAAAGGAACCCAAGATGGAAGCTTTGCGGTTCGGTTGAATTGATTGTGCACATTCAGTTCTATCCAACTCGAAATTGTACTGTTTTGTTTGGTTGACTATAGTGTAGCAGGGCAGGCACTATAGGGGTACAATTTAGGTGAAGGTTGGATGTTGTTTGTCTGTATCTGCATGCTACAGGGCCAGGGGAAACCAGCGGAACCAGCATTTGGCTGGTTGGGCAAAGACAAAACAGGTTCTGTTTTTAGGACTTGCACCTGGTTGTTGTTTTCCTAGGTTGGAAAAACAGAACCAGAGGTTGTTTACCAACCTACCACCTGCTGTTTTGTCCAGCCGGGTTGGTTCTATTGCTTGGAATTATTTGGGATCATCCGTGGTTGTTTCCAGGTTGATTCCCAAGGTCCTTCCTAGCTAGAACTATTTATTCCTTCTCTGTTTATACCTGGATATAGTGAAATTGATTCAAGCGAATTCCTTCCTTGCTGGAATTTCGTTTCTACGCGGTGCGACGGCGGAATGCTACCTGAGTCAACGCTAGTATGCTAGCACCCCAGTGCTAGGCAAACGCTGTACGAGCGATAACTCCGTAATGGCAGAACTTTTCGCGAGGCAACTTGGCTCTTTTTAAAGCTCTTGGAGCGAGCTTCGATATCGCAAAGTCTCAGCTTAATCCGATCGACGGTCTGCAAGATACGCTGCGCGACATTCAAGGTGCTCTTGCTATTTTGGCAAAGTCACTCTTGATCCGTCTGTCTACAAACTCGGACCCGAGGATAGGGGCTGGTCTTGTACCAGGCACCCAAGGACCCTTGGAGGTGACCCCGAGGAGAGGTTTTTTAAGTCTGATTAAGTCTTAATAGCTTGAGTTTATTAGACCCTTACACCAACAAGCTGGTATCAGAGCTGCGTTATAGTGATCCTCGTTATAGGTAGCTATGGCGGGCAACACCTCGACGGGAGCTGGTGAATCTTCAGCCCAAGATCTTAGCGGCAGCCAAGATTCTGGTGTTTCAGCGCCAAGGGGAGCGCGAACAAACCAGGGCTCGCTGGTCAAGGAGGTGCTGAAAAACTTCACCGTCGAGAAGTTCAATGGTGAGGGCTATGATGATTGGGCCTGGAAAATGCAACTCTATTTCCGTCAGATTGGATTGCTGAAAGTAATGATTGGGGAGGAGCCTAGACCGAGTGACCCCACGCTGCAGGAAGATTGGGACGAGCGCTCCTCGGCTGGCTACTATTTGATGTCGCAGAGTTCGGAGCTGAACCAGCGTCACCACGTCATGCACCTGCTGCCGGAGGTTGAGTGCGGTCCGAAGGCGTGGACCGTGTTGAAGGAGCTGCACGCCCTAACTTCCGTTGTTGCAACGTTGATGCTGGAGAGGGAGCTGTCCGCGTTGCGCCTGAGCGAGGGAGAGCCGGTGCAACCTGTCCTGGACAAGATGCGCGACCTCTACGCGAGGTTGGCGACCGCGGGAATCACCTACCCGGAGCAGACCAAGTGTTTGAAGATGCTCTCGCTGCTGCCGGAATCGTGGCTTCAATTCACGAGCGGATTGAGCCTGCCGCAGAACCAGAGCTCGTGGACACTCAAGTGGGTGCGGACAAAGATTCTGGAGGAGAACTTCTGTCGCCGCCAACTGAGGGGTGCAGACGACGGCTGCAGCGGCTATGGGATGCAAAGGAGCCGACGTGGCAGAGGACGTGGCTTCGGTGGTGCTGGACGCGGTGCAAAGAAGGACGACGACTCCAACGACCAACAAGGAGGTACCGGTTGGGGTCGCGGTGCGAAATCTGGACGTGGGGGCAAGTCGGGTGCTGGTGGCAAAATGAAAGGGAGTTGCTGGTATTGTGAGAAGGAGGGGCACCCCTGGTTTTTGTGCTATAAGAAACCCGATGGATGGACCCCCCAGAATCGTCACCAGGATGGCGGCGCGCGGAGGAACCAGAAAAACGGCGCGAGCATGGTCGCCGATTCGTCCGACAACAACCCGAAGAGCAACGGCGGTGCGGAAAAGAAGAAGGAGCGCACCGCGAGCCAGTTCTTCCATATTGGAGAGCAGGGGGAGCAAGGAGAAGCCTCTGCCAAGGTTGGAGCTGTTGGTTTCAAACTCACATTGCACGACATCCTGCCGTCTGTTTGTACGAGTATGCGTGTGCGAATGCATTTGGTTGTGGATGGAATGTTCATGCGTTTCTTTTCTTTCGCAATTTTCGCTTGATGCATTTGCAGGTACTCGCGCAATGTGCGCTTCAGCACAACATTGTACGCGCTATGAATAGTGCAAGTAGAAAGGACGAGCTCGCAAAGGAACCCAAGATGGAAGCTTTGCGGTTCGGTTGAATTGATTGCGCAGATTCAGTTCTATCCAACTCGAAATTGTACTGTTTTGTTTGGTTGACTTTAGTGTAGCAGCGCAGGCACTATAGGGGTACAATTTTGGTGAAGGTTGGATGTTTTTTGTCTGTATCTGCATGCTACAGGGCCAGGGGAAACCAGCGGAACCAGCATTTGGCTGGTTGGGCAAAGACAAAACAGGTTCTGTTTTTAGGACCTGAACCTGGTTGTTGTTTTCCCAACTTGGAAAAACAGAACCAGAGGTTGTTTACCAACCTAACACCTGCAGTTTTGTCCAGCCAGGTTGGATCTGTTTGCTTGGAATTATTTGGGATCATCCCTGGTTGTTCCCAGGTTGATTCCCAAGGTCCTTGCTAGCTAGAACTATTTATTCCTTCTCTGTTTGTACCTGGATATAGTCAATTTGATTCAAGCGAATTCCTCCCTTCCTGGAATTTTGTTTCACGCGGTGCGACGGCGGAATGCTACCCGAGTCAACGCTAGTACGCTAGCACTCCGACACTAGGCAAACGCTGTCCGAGCCATAACTTTGTAATGGCAGAACTTTTCGCGGGGCAACTTGGTTCATTTTAAAGCTTTTGGAGCGAGCTTCGATATAGGAAATTCTCAGCTTTATCCGATCGACGGTCTGCACGATACGCTGCGCGACGTTCAAGGTACTCTTGCTGTTTTGAATAAGCCCCTCTTGATCCCTCTCTCTACAAACTCGGACCCGAGGATATGGGCTGGTCTTGTACCGGGCACCCAAGGACCCTTGGAGGTGACCTCGAGGAGAGGTTTTAAGAGTGATAAAGTCTTAATAGCTTGAGTTTATTAGGCCCTTACACCAACAAAGGTGGCTGGTGCAGGACGAGCTGCGTTTAAGGGAGCGGATGGCAAGCCGGTGGTGCTGCACGACGTTCTCCTCGTTCCTGATCTTAGGGACAATTTCATCTCCCTCCATAAGCTAGCCAAGGCTGGGGTGAGCACTAGCACGAATGGGGCACGCACTTACAAGGGGCAGCTGGGCAATCGGGTGCTTTGGGATCTGCACGAGAGCAAGGTTGTGTGATTCCATGTAGCAGCTGCCATCGTTCGCGTGGCATGGTGGGGGGCAGGCTGGAGAGGGGTCTGCATCCCAGGGGGAGTGCAACGCCGTTGGAGGGGTTGGTGTGAAAGTGTCGGCCAGATCTGGGGAGACGGATTGGGCAACGGCACACCGACGCTTGGGGCATGTGGCAATGCCCTTGTCGAAGCAGTTGGAGAAAGATGGAGCCGTTAAGGGTCTAAAGCTGAACGGACAGCCACCCGATGATAACTGTGAAATCTGTTTGCTCTCAAAGTTTACCCGTTTTCCCTTCTATAGTGTGGCTGGCAAGAGCAAGAAGCCTCAGGAGCTTGTTCACATGGACTTGGAGGGGCTGCTGCCGGTGCAAGGGCACAAGGGGAAGCGGTATTTCCTAACCATTGTGGATCATTGGAGCAGACTCATGTGGGCGTATCCGCTGAAACAGAAGGACCACGCCGCCTTCACGATACGGGAAGATTGGTTGCCATTCGTGGACAAACAAGCGGAGTGTGTGGTGAAGCGGATTAGGACAGATCGGGGTGGTGAGTTCCTTGGAGCTGAGATGACGGCGTGGCTCTCAAGAAGCAGGTCATCCAGAGGGAGCTGACCACGGCTTAAACCCCACAGTCCAACGGTGTAGCAGAACGGGCGAACCGGGCAATTGTGGAGACAGCTAGGGCGCTGCTCATAGAATCTGGGCTAGGCAACTTGATGTGGCCCCATGCTGTCCGGCACGCTACCGTCGCTAGGAATAGGGTGCTCACCAAGGTTGGGGATGATTCGTGGGTGCCGTTGAAGAGGTGGCTTGGGAGGAAGCCGCCAGTGGACATGCTGAGGGTGTCGATTGCATGGCAGTCGCCCACGTCCCCAAGTCCTACCGTAGTAAGTTGTGGGTGAGTGCAATCTGGTGTGTGCATTTGGGGCTGGCTGCTGAGAGCAAGGGATGGCTGCTGTGGGAACCATCCAAGGGTGTGTTTTTTTACGGCAGAGATGTGAAGTTTGTTGAGGGCATGATGTATGGGAGCTGGAAGAAACAGCCGGAGGCCAGGGTGTCCGAGCAGATGGAGCAGATCACCATGCAGCTGGACCTGACTCCTAGTGTGTGGGAGGAGGGAGAGGAGGCAACTGCAGGGAATATTGATGGAGAGAGGGTACAAGAGGCACCTGCTGGTGGAGAAAATGGTGTGGAGACTAGCGGTAGCACTGGTTGAGCTGCTGGATCTGAGGGAGAAGAGCAGTAGGAGGGGAAAACTAACAAGCCGAAGGGTGTCGTTATGAAGGGATGGGAGATACTTGTCTTGAGACCAGGACGTACCCGTATGGCTACTAAGAAGCTGACAGCAGGATCAGGTGTAGCGGAGCAGCAGCTGGAGACCGAGGAGGCAATGCTGATTCTACCTCATGGCTATAACTCAGATGAGGAGGATGAACCTGCCTACTGTTTTCTTGCCCCTGCACCCTCAACGGCATTTCTTAATGGGATTTTAGAAGAGGATGTGTACATGCATCCACCTGGGTATGAGGATGGTACAGGCGGGGTGTGCAGGCTGAAACGGTCCATCTACGGCTTGAAGCAGGCGCCACGCTGCTGGTACCAGAACTTGGCAGCTGTTTCAGAGGAGATGGGATTCAGGACCAGCAGCGGTGATGAGGGTCTCTTTCTCAAGGGGGACGGGGAGAAGCTGGTGCTGTTTCTGGTCTTTGTGGACGACATTCTTCTCTTTAGCAGCAGCATGAAGGAGATCCAGAATTTGCAGCAGCAGCTGATGTTGAATTTCAAGTGCAAGAACCTTGGGGAGGTAAAGCACTACCTTAGGATGCACGTGGAGAGGGATCCAGATCACAGGTGGTTGAAGCTGCACCAGGAGAAGTTCATCAAGGAGCTGTGGGAGAAGTATGGGATTGAGAATGAGCGCAAGGTTGCAACACCCCTGCCAGCAGAATTCAAGCTTGTGAAGGCTGCAGAGGATGAAGGGGTTGAAGCCAAAGAGCAGCTGCAATTTCAGTCCTTGGTAGGCAGCCTCTTGTATGCAGTATTTCACACAAGGCCCGACATTTCTTTCTCTGTTGGGCAGCTGGCTAGGGTGGTGCAGAATCCATCAGAGGAGCAGGTAGATGCAGCTGAGCGTGTGGTGAAGTACCTGAACTCTCACCCAAGCATTGGAGATCAATACTCCGCATCTGCACAGGTGAAGCAGAAAGGGGTTGAGGTGCTGAAAGAGAAGGGGGAGCGGCTTGGAGAAGGCAAGTTGTTTCTCAATTGCTTTACCGATGCTACGTGGGCTTCTGAGAAGGAGGATTCCTCATCTGTGGGAGGATACATCTGTGTAGTTGGGGGAGGGCCTGTTAGTTGGAGGTCAAAGAAGCAGACGGAGACGGCACTCTTTTCTGTGGAATCAGAGTAGATGGCGATGTTCTATAGGGTGAAGGAGATGATTTGGCTGAGGAGGCTGTTAGAGGAGATTGGCCAAAAGCAGAAGGTTGCTACGCCGCTGTTTTGTGATAGCAAGTGGGCTCTGGGGATGGCCAGGAACGCTGCGCTTCATGGGCTCAACAAGCCAGATGTTTTTTTACCAACCTACCACCTGTTGTTTTGTCCAGCCAGGTTGGTTCTGTTGCTTGGAATTATTTGGGATCATCCTTGGTTGTTCCCAGGTTGATTCCCAAGGTCCTTGCTAGCTAGAACTATTTACTCCTTCTCTGTTTATACCTGGATATAGTCAAATCGATTCAAGCGAATTCCTTCCATGCTGGAATTTTTTTCTACGCAGTGCGACGGCGGAATGCTACCCGAGTCAACGCTAGTACGCTAGCACTCTATTGCTAGGCCAACACTGTCCGAGCCATAACTCCGTAATGGCAGAACTTTTTTCGAGGAAACTTGGCTCGTTTTTTAGCTCTCCGAGCGAGCTTCAACATAGGAAATTCTCAGATTAATCAGATCGACGGTCTGCACGATACGCTGCGCGACGTTCAAGGTACTCTTGTTATTTTGGCTAAGTCATTCTTGACTCCTCTCTCTACAAACTCGGACCCGAGGATAGGGGCTGCTCTTGTACCAGGCACCTAAGGACCCTTGGAGGTGACCCCGAGGAGAGGTTTTCATTTTGAAAAAGTCTTAATAGCTTGATTTTATTAGGCCCTTACACCAACAGAGCTTGGTGGCTGCGGGTGAAGTTGAGTTGCGCTACGTGAGGACGACGGGGCAGCCGACTGACATGATGACCAAGAGGCTGGTGGAGCAGAAGCATTGGAAGTGTTGCAAGCTGGCTGGGATGGCTCTGAACTGAGAGCAAAAGACCCTACGGTCAACAATCCGTGGGGAAATTTATTGGTGCAACCCTACAGTTTGTTGTCTGTGTGCGTGCATGTGCGTGTGCATGGAATGGTATGAGGGCATGGGATAATATATATATTTCATGCTTATAATAGTGTGTGAATGCTGAGTCATGATGTCGAGTGTGTGTGCGTCGAATTAATAGTGAGTTTTCACTAGTCGCGTATCACGCGGTCTTTTGCGTCCCGCGCGCGGTTTCTGTTTCGTTGGTTGTGTGTGTCGCGCGGTTTCCATTTTGTCGTATGTGGAACGTTCTG
Source organism: Closterium sp. Naga37s-1 (assembly GCA_947471745.1). NCBI lineage: Eukaryota > Viridiplantae > Streptophyta > Zygnematophyceae > Desmidiales > Closteriaceae > Closterium > Closterium sp. Naga37s-1. The sequence goes on from CANJKZ010000166.1 coordinate 2,416,007, forward strand.
CGTGTCGCATGTGTGTGCAGCAGAACCATCAAGAAGTCAAGGATGAGTTTATGATGAAGAACCAGAGCGTTGGTTTCAAGATTCAAGTGATCGCGAAGCCCGCGAAAAGGGTACACCTCAAGATATTAAGAATAGTTACATTACTTTGTATAGTGTAACATTTCACTTGGTGTAGGCCCTTGTGAAGGGTAGTTTCGAGACCCTTCGTGGTTGGGGTCAGTGTGGCATTGTTTCACATCACTGTACCTTGGCTCTTGGGGTTTGTAGGAGCTGGGAGTCATTCCCAACTCGTAACTCTTCCTATCTTGTGTTCTAAGACTATAGTGGCTGCCATAGTGTCGTTCGTTTAAACCGACACTGTGTCGTCAATACTTGGTGAAATCGTGCGATCTAAATTGCCTACTGTAGGCACGTACGAGTTCTTCATTTCTCAGTACGTCAATTTTAACGAGTCAGCCTGTTACTACATGCGTCGTCCCCACCGAGGTTATGAGGCCTTCCCCCTCCCCGCTGTTCCTCACCCCGGTGCCCCCCCCCCACAGTCGCCCCGGTAGCCCCCCTCCCCTCCCCCCCCCCCTCTCGTGTCCTACCCCGTCAAGTGTGTCGGACATCACTCCGTAGTCCTCCCCCACGCAGTCCAATCCCTGTTGTGTCTGGGGGTGCGGGAGGTGCCGATGTGGAGGGTGAGGGTACTGTGGCTGCTGGAGCTGGTGCTCCCGGCTCTGGGGGTGCAGGGGGTGTGGGCGTGGAGGCCCCTCTGGTGCTGCCTCGAGTCAGCGCCTTCGCCCCACCTCACTCCCTAGCTTCCCGTCGATTCCGCAGTTCCCTCCTTGTTTGTCTCTGCGGTCGGTCGCTGCAGAGCCTCGGGGTGGTCCTGCGGGAGGTATTGGAGGCACTGAGGGGGTTGCTGGTGGATGTTCTGGTTCTAGGGGTGCTGGTGCCGGAGGAAAAGGCACGTCGGAGCCTACACCGGGCGCTGTACATTTCCAGACCCGTGCGTAGCTTCTTCTCCGGTTGGAGACGGAGGAGTGGGAGCAGTTTTTTAGGGCACGCAAGCAGCAGCAGCAGCAGCAGCAACAACAACAGCAGCTTCAGTCTGGGTGCTGGTGCCGTGTCGTGGAGGTCTACATGTTGAAAAATAATTTCTATATAAACTGCTTGTTGTGTAGTTTACTGTAGTTATCCCTTTTTACTGTTGGTGGTGTATCTCATTGCTTGCTTGCATTTCCTACTTGTACCTTCCGAACTATAGTGAATTCCCCTTTACGGTCGATACTCTCGCTCTTGCCATGCTACCTTTGCTACTCTAGCTATGGTTCCTAAACCTAGGTTTCCTAAGCTACTAAGTTTGCATCTTAAGATGTTATCAGAGCAGGTCCGAGCTAGGACCTAAATTTTATGGGCCCACCGTTAGCCTATTCAATGGCGCCCTCAGTCGAGCTACACGTCGAGTTGCTTCTACCCGCGACCGTCACGGCGACGATCTGCGCAATGGCGGGACCCGTTCGCCCCGTCGCAGTCCCCATCGCGGCTCCCCGTCGCGCTGCTGTTGCGGCCCTTTGTCCTGCTCGTTGCAACACTCGACGAGCCCACGTTTCGCCCACGTTTCGCCCCCCCCCGCCCGTTCGTACGCTCCCACGCGCTCGTCGTCAGCTGCAAACCGTCCGTTGTCAACTCCCTGCCGCTCGTCGCCACATCCCAGCCGCCCTTCGTCACCTCCTCGTTGCCCAACGTCAGCGCACCGGCACCCGTCGTCAGCTCCACGCCACACGTTGCGCACCAGCAGCTTTCCCCACCCGCCTTCCGGTCGGCCCCTATGCTGCTCCAGCGGCTGCACATTTCGCGACTGCAGCTGATGTGCCGCCTCATGCTGCCTCCCTGCGCTTCCCCGTTGCCTTCCCTTCGGCGACTCCGGCTGTGGGGGGGGATGTGGTGTGGAAGGGGTGGCCGCCGTGAGGCAATCCAGCACCACCCTTTACCCTGCCTCTCCCCTCCCACGGCTGCTGCTGTGGTGGGGAGGTGGTGGGGACGAGGGGGTGGGGGGTCTGGCCGCCGTGTAAAGGAATGTGTAGGGACCACCGTGGGTGGGGAGGGGTCTGGAGGAAGAAAGGGGGGGCCAGGGTGAGGTTCTAAGGGGCGGCTGAACGGGGGAGTGAGGTTAAGGGGGGGTGGTTGAAAGGGGGTGGGGACTTGGGGGTTACTAGGAGGGGTTTCGCCACGATTGGCTCCCCCCCACCTCCTCTCCTCATCCCGCTCTCACCTCTCCCTTTGTAAAAGGGGGTTACTAAGAGGGGTTTCGCCACGACTGGCTCCCCCCCACCTCCTCTCCTCATCCCTCTCTCTTACCTCCTCCTTGATACTTCTCTCCTGTCCTCTCCTCTCTCTCTCTCTCTCGCCTCCTCGTCCTCACTTGTCTCTCTGCCCTCTTCCACTGCGCCAGGTTTACCGCTTCAGGGGGGTGTTGTCTACACTAGCTACTATTGCAAGCAAGTTGGGGGGTGTGTTGAAATATAATTTCTATATAAACTGCTTGTTGTGTAGTTTATTGTAGTTATCCCTTGTTACTGTTGGTGGTGTACCTCATTGCTTGCTTGCATTTCCTATTTGTACCTTCCGAATTATAGTGAATTCCCCTTTTCAGTCGATACTCTCGCTCTTGCCATGCTACCCTTGCTACTCTAGCTATGGTTCCTAAACCTAGGTTTCCTAGGCTACTAAGTTTGCATCTTAACAGGAGGTGCAGCTGCAGTCGCAGCATGAGAGGCCAGAGGAGGAGACGCACCCGGAGGCACAGGAGCAGCAGCAAGGGGCAGGTGCCGCAACAGCAGCCGCTAGAGGAGGCAGAGGAGCAGCGAATGCAGGACCTGCCCGGCCCAGCACTTGCACGCTTGGTTTGTGGTCCTCTTAGTCGAGCTGTATCCCTAGAGCCTCGTCAGTCCTGTTACCGTGCCAACGGCCCATTTCACCTTGTTCTCCGCTCTCGTGTTCCACCTCCTTCGGCCCTTCCACAGCCTCTTGAGTCGTCCCTCATTGTGTTTCACGACCCATTGCCCAACTACCTCCGTGCCTCACGTCCTGTCGTCTCCTGTGTTCAGTCCGCATTAGTCACCCACCCGACTGTCCCCCTGTTGTATGTCTCGGCCCTTATCACTACTGTCAGTGACTTTGTGTCCTCCTACTGCCTTGACTACGCCTCTCACCTGGTGAGTGGCACTGCTCGTTCTCCGTCCACTAGGGGTGTTTTTGCCTTTCCCCTGGAGGTCCTGGAAGACAGGCAGTTCGAGCTTCGTTTCCTTGTAGCCGCTGTCCCCATCTCTGCGCCATGTTGCTTGCCCCTGAGGGGGATCCAGATGCCCTTGATATCCCGATCCCTCGCACTCACGCTGAGGCGGTATCGGGACCTTCGGCCTCGTACTAGATAGCAGCTAAGGAGGCAAAGATGGCATCTTATAGGTCCTAAGGCACCTACGTCAACGCCGTCCCACCACCTGGGGCGAACGACGTCAGTGGCATATGGCTCTACAAGGTGAAGCGGCAGCTTGGAGCACCACCGATGTTCAAGGCGCGCTACATGGCGAGAGGCTTGAGATAGCGAGAGAGGGTAGACTTCTTCCAAACCTTCACTCCCACCCCAAAGATGACCACACTTCGGGTGTTGCTGCATATTGCAGCCTAGTACGGGTACGAGTTACACTCCTTCGACTTCTCCACAACGTTCCTTCAGGGGAGCCTGCACGAGCAAATCTAGCTGCATCACCCGCCTGGCTTCACCGGCTCTTTTCCTGATGGAACCCAGTTGCAGCTGCGTCAACCAGTCCACGGCCTACGCCAGGTTCCCCGTGAGTGGCACGACACACTTCGCACGACCCTTGCATCGCTTGACTTCTTTCTGTCGTCTGCAGACCAGTCACTGTGTCAAAGTAGTAACTGGTGAATGAATGACAAAGGTTGGTACTAGACTAGTGGTAGCTGCAGCTCCCACACAAAGACCCTCAGAGGCACCTGGACTAGAAACTACACACGCACCAAGACTGGAAACATATGTCTCTACTCGTGTAGTCGGCAAAGGTCCTAGACCAGGTAGGTGAGACTCAACTGGTGCAACAGTGCCCTGGTGAAGATGCGAAGGCCAGTGCGATGTAACAACGTCAGGTTCAAAACGCTCACGGTGAAGGTTGTCGAGGCGATGGTAGCAACGGGACGCAGAGTAGTCAGGTCGTCAGCAGATAGTGCCAGCACTGGAGCCAGTCAGGATCCGGTATCCACAGGGACCGACGTCGCGCCTACTGCTGGCTGAGCCACTGCTGGGGCCGGTACTCCTAGGGCCCTGAAGACCGCACTGCCGGGAGTGCTGCAGCTGCGGTCGTAGCGGTTGACCTTGCTGCAGCAGAACTCTAGTAGACGCCATGGTAGGTGCTAGAGACGGCCGGGTGTGGTGGGGAGTGGCTAGGAGCGGTCAGGTACAGTCTGGTGCGGTGGAAAACGGCTAGTCGTGTGCGGTGAGGAGCGGCCTGATACGGTCTGGTGCGGTCTAGTGCGGTGGGAAACGGCTAGTAGCAGTCGGTAGCGGGGCCTACTGGCTGGGGGCTAGCTGGTGGGGCAGCAGTTACAGGTGGGGTAGCAAGGAATAGGTGTTGCAGCAGGTTGCGGGTGTGGTAGCGGGTGGGGCGGCTGGTTACAGGTGGGGCGGCAGGTGGGGCAGCTTGTGGGGCAACAGGTTTCAGGTGGGGCGGCAGGTTTCGGCTCGTGGGTAGTGGGTTTCAGGTGGGGCGGCGAGTTTAGCTCGTGGGGTGGCGGGTTTCAGGGGGGGCGACGGTTTTCAGCTCATGGGGAGACGGATACAGGGGACAGAGAGGCGACGCATGGGACTTGTCCTTGGAGGGAAGCAGCCAGTTACACTCACAGGCTTCTCGGACTCGTTGTGGGCCAACTTTGCTGAGACGCTGCGACCTACACAGGGGTACTGCTCCAGCCTTGGGACTGGAGCTGTTTCGAGGAGGTTGACTCGGGCGTCGTCCGTCTCCGGTTCCAGCTGTGAGGCAGAGGTGTACGCTACGGCCATGGCCACACAGGAGCTTCGTTGCCTGTCTTTCCTCCCCACCAACCTTGGTAAGGGATCTTGCTCTCCCCCAGTCTTGTTAGCTGACAACAGGTCTGCTGTTCTGTTGTGCGAGGAGCCCTGACTGGTTGGGAAGGCGAAGCACATCCAGCTTCGTTACTTCCTTATGCGAGAGTTACAGCAGCGTGGCCATGCACTCGTACGTCATGTGGACTCTGAGGCCAACACTGCAGACATCTTCACCAAGGTGTTGCCGCCTTGTGACCGCCAGCGTTTCTGCACCCTGCTAGGCCTTGTGTGCAGGCCCTCACATGCTTGCGTAGAGATGCTTTGTCTTGTACTCTTGCATCTCACTATATATCCTATGTCTTTGCGTGTGGACAGGCCTTGTGGCCCCTTGCTTACGTAGAGGTGCTTGTCATGCATGTCTTGTACTGTTGCATCTTCTTTATTTCCTATGTCCTTGCATGTGAACTAGCCTTGTGGCCTCTTGCTTGTTCTTGGACTGTGTGGTGATCTTGAGATCCACCTCGAGATTTGATGTGTTTTTGTGGACTGGTCTTGTGATCGTTGCTTGTTCTTGCTGATTGGTTCTGTGACCCTTGCTTTTAGACTGTGTATTACTCTCCACATAACTACCGTCACCTAGACTATGGGGGTGTGTCAAACTATAATTGTTATAGTTTGTGTTTGCTAGTCTAGGTGGTCTACATGTGTGGCTAGGGTTGGCTAGGGTTTATACTATATCAACCCGTGTATGCCATTGTTGAGTCACATTATTTACAAGTTGTTACTTTGACATAGATGTCCTGTGCAGTATTGGATTCTCTACTATGTTAATATCTCCTACGATGAGCAGATGAGAGCAGCGCGGGATGAGGTCAACTGTCAGTCCAAGAACTGATATGATAATACCTCGTCTCAGGCCTTTGTCTGCAGGGAAGTAAGTCGCTATAAGGGTGAGATGCAGGTTGGCACAGTGGATCTCCTTCTTGACTAATCTACATGAAGGGTGAGCTATTAGATTGTGAAAGGATAGATCTGTTTGACGGCTGAAGACGTCAACATCTCCAGCACGAGTCACAGGTGATGTAGCGGTAAAGGAGGATAGATTGAGAGTGTTCCAGTGAGGATTATCCGATATTATCCGTATGTCCAAAAGAACTATTACATCTGCTCCTTTTGTGCTGTTAATCCAACTGTTGTACACTTCTACGCTGGGGCTATGGTTGCATAGGAGTTACGCTGGCTGACCTACCTGCTGACCGACTTGGGGTGAGCGGACCTCATTCTCCTCCAGTTCTGTACGTCGACAACAAGGCCATGATTGCCTTGTGTCAGGGGCAGAGACTGGAGCACAGAACGAAGCACATTGCTCTTCGTTATTTTCTTGCTCGGGAGCTGCAGCAGCGTGGTCAGCTGCGCCTTGCTTACGTGGCCTCTCGGGCCAACACTGCTAATTACTTTACCGGGCCCTTGGGTCTGGTGATCAACATCATTTCTGCACTGCTCTAGGCCTTGTGCCTACTCTGCCTCAACTGCTGGTTGCTTTACTTTGTCTTGTACTGTAATCTATATATAAATATATACCTGCATGCTTGCTCTTGCTAGGTTGTGATCACTGTAGTGTTTGTGCTTTTATAACTCTGCATGTGAACTGGCCTTGTGGTCGCTTGCTTATATTCAGACTGCGTGGTGATCTTGAGATCCACACTGAGCTTCGGTTTGCTTTGATCTCTTGCTTGACTGGTCTTCTGACCGTTGGTTGTTCTTGCTATCTCCCACTTTGCGTATGGGAGTGTGTCAATTTTTTTATATCTATAGGCCTGTAGTGGGGTAGCTTTTACTGAGTACAACACTTTAGGGTTAGACCTGGTACTTGTACTCATCTCATGCTTCTTATTCATTCTTGCCCGGTATTTCTGACACATCGGACCGAGCCTGCCTTCAGAAAGTTGGAATTGTACACGTACGGAGTGACCTAGTAAGGAATTAGGAAAATTACTTGCATAGATTAAAATTGCGTATGGTAATCGATGATTGTTTACTCGTTTGGTAGTTTGCTTCATGCGTTTGGTAACTCCCTTCACATGTTTGATAACTAAATAAGGTCATACAGTATGTTCAAGAGAATGATAACAACAAGAAATGTTTTGTAACATTGTTATTTTGCAACATAGCTTTATCCATTTCCTCCCTATCGTCGAGGTGCTTCGCACAACTTCTCCAAGGCATCATATGCGGCCAGGTTCCACAGCGTTATCCGAACTCCTGTTACCCGCATCGCATCGCCACCTGCTTTTCAAAAGAGCGTTCTCTTCCCGCTCATCGGCTGCGTGTCTCTCTCTCATCGCTGTTGCGTGCAACCAAACCAGCATGCCCATTTCCACCAGCATTTTCAGACAACCCATGCCCATCCCATGATATCGCAGGCAAGTTCACAATCACGTCTGCTAGTTTTGTTCTTTTCTGTTTCGCGTCACCTTCCACGAGCACTATGACTGTTGACTGTGAAAGCGTTTGTGTCTGACGCCTCAAAAGGTTGTCTCAAGAACCGCGGCAACACGACGCTTGCCCGCTCCTTTGTCGGCAGGGCAAGCGCATGGAGGCGTATCCTGCTTCGCGCCACCCGCTGCATGCCCGCTTGCACTCTGAAACCACCCTTCGCGCCCCCGCGTCCAACCACCAATGGCGGCCCTTAGTTCCGACGTCTCGCTATCAGCTTCTCCGGCATTCTGTATCGCTACGGTGGTCGCGTCTACCCGGTCGGCAGAGCGGGAACCTCGCGCGGAGCCGCGGTCATTTCAGCCGGCCCATCGCTGCCGCGAGCGGCGAAGACGCGAATGGAATTGCTGCGAACGAAGCAGATAATATCGGGGATAAGGGTGCAGGGGCGAGTGCAAAGGCGGAGAGCGCGGAGCTGGCGGACATCCTGGCGCGCGTGCACGAGGAGATGGCGGAGGCCACCCGCGCCCAGGCGGACGGGCGCGCGTCGATCCTGCGGAGCATGGGGCGCGAGGGCGGCGGGGAGGGCGAGGCGGGCGAGAAGCTTCTGCTGGAGCTGCTGCAGGCGGAGGAGCAACGGCGCATGCGCGCGCCGGGGGACGCGGAGGAGGCGGAGGAGGACGCAGGGTCTTGGGAAGGAAGTGACGGCGCGCAAGGCGGAAAGGAATACAGGTGGACATGGAGAGGGGCGAAAGGGGGTTGAGGGGAGTAAGGTCGATATGTTACACCCAATACCGTTGTAACGGGTATTGACGATGTATCGCGTACACTACGGGCAACGCCCCTCGCTCCACGCACTCCTCGTTTGCTCCGCCCATGCTCATGCGCCCCCTTGGCCTCACCTCCCCCTCCCCTCCTCCTTTCCCCCGCCCGCAGGCTCCCCCCACCCTTCTTCCCGCGTCCTACTGACTCCGCGGCCCTCCCCGCCGCTTCCGCAGAGCCTGGCGCTGCTGGCGGCGATGGGGGGAGTGATGAGAGCAGAGGCGCGGGCATCGATCGGGGGAGTGAGGGCGCGGGTCAACTCGAGACGCGGCAGGAGCAGGGGGAAGGGGGCGAGGAGGGCGGTAGGGGGACGGGGGAGCAGGAGGTGCCGGAGGGGTCAGTGGTGCGGGAGCAGCTGGCGGGGCGGCCAGAGCTGTGGCGCGGCGTGCACGTGGCGGGCGCAACGTGGGCGGGCGCGGGGGTAGCGGAAGGGGCGGGGGCTGGGCCGGGGCGAGGGGAGAGACCGGGGGAAGGAGGAGCGGGGGCGCCTGGGCCAGGGCAGAGCGGAGGGGGGGAGGCAGCGGCGGGCAGCGGAACGTACCTGCAGGCGCGCGCGCTGCTGTCGAACATGGCGAAGAGCATGGAGCAGCTTGAGAGCGGGCTGTCCGCCCGCCACAAGGTACCCGTGTGTGTGCACCGCCATGCCCGGTCCCCGTGCCGTGCTGGACCAGTACGTTGCATCGTACCAGCAGAGCCTGCATGACTTGTCCCGTTGCCATCTCGTTAGCATGCACACACACGCACCACACGCACAGACACACTCACCCTCACGCCTACTCTCCCCCCCATGCGTGGCCTGGCATGGCATGGCATGGCATGGTGTGGCATGGCGAGGTCACAGGAGATGGGCGAGTCAACGCAGTTCATCACGGGCATCCGCTCCAGCGAACCAGCTGCCGGCCAGGTGGGCGCCAGGCCACGTGGGTGGCAGGGCACGTGGGCGCCAGGCCACGTGGGTGGCAGGGCACGTGGGTGGGAGGGCACGTGGGTGGCATGGCACGTGGGTGGCAGGGCACGTGGGTGGCATGGCACGTGGGTGGCAGGGCACGTGGGTGGAAGGGCACGTGGGTGGCAGGGCGTGTGGGTGGCAGGGCGTGTGGGTGGCATGGCACGTGGGTGGCATGGCACGTGGGTGGCAGGGCACGTGGGTGGCAGGGCGTGTGGGTGGCAGGGCGTGTGGGTGGGGCTATCGTGGGTGGTGGGGTGCGGGGATGGGGTTGGTGTGCCTGATGCTGTGCTCCTAGCGCATGCTCACAGCATTGCTGACGCCGGCAGCGGGCAGGGTCACTGGTGGGAGCAGCAGGTTGGGTGTGGTAGCAGGTTGGGTGTGGTAGCAGGTTGGGTGTGGTAGCAGTGTGCTTGCACCCGGCATGAGGCATTGCTCTGTGATAGCGTGAGGCAGCATGGGACTGCAATCTGACAGCCGCTGACATGTGCTCTATGCTGTGCATGTGCTCTATGCTGTGCATGTGCTCTATGCTGTGCATCTGCTCTATGCTGTGCATCTGCTCTATGCTGTGCATCTGCTCTATGCTGTGCATCTGCTCTATGCTGTGCATCTGCTCTATGCTGTGCATGTGCTCTATGCTGTGCATCTGCTCTATGCTGTGCATCTGCTCTATGCTGTGCATGTGCTCTATGCTGTGCATCTGCTCTATGCTGTGCATCTGCTCTATGCTGTGCATGTGCTCTATGCTGTGCATCTGCTCTATGCTGTGCATGTGCTCTATGCTGTGCATCTGCTCTATGCTGTGCATCTGCTCTATGCTGTGCATCTGCTCTATGCTGTGCATCTGCTCTATGCTGTGCATCTGCTCTATGCTGTGCATCTGCTCTATGCTGTGCATCTGCTCTATGCTGTGCATCTGCTCTATGCTGTGCATCTGCTCTGTGCTGAAATAAAATCGTATGGGTACATGGGCATGGCATTGTGTGGGCATGGCATGTGTTGGCATGGCATTGTGTGGGCATGGCATGTGTGGGCATGGCATTGTGCGGGAATGGCATGTGTGGGCATGGCATTGTGTGGGTATGGCATTGTGTGGGCATGGCATGTGTGGGTATGGCATTGTGCGGGCATGGCATGTGTGGGCATGGCATTGTGCGGGCATGGCATGTGCGGGCATGGCATGTGCGGGGATTGCATGGCATGGCATGGCATGGCACATGGCAGGGCGCAGTGGTGCGGAGAGCAGAGGAGATGGTGGCGCGCATGCAGGTGCAGTTTGCAGCCATGGAGAAGGAGGCGGCCCACAAGGACACCGTGCTCGAACGCCTGCTCGCCCACGCCAAGTCCACCAAGCAGGTGCGCCTCACCCCACGCCATTCTGCCTTGCTGCCTGCGTTGCCCCCACCGCCTTGAGGGGAGGAGCTCGTGGCACCCACCCTTGCTCTCTTCTGTGACCCCTCCTGTGATCTCTCCTTTCCTTCCTTCCTCACCTCATCTCTTCTCGCTTTCTTTTCTTCATTTCTGCTTTCGCTTCAAAGATTTCATTCCTGCCTGTGTGCTGGTGTGATTGCATGCATTTGTGTGTGCATGCGTGCATGTGTGCGTTTGCATGCGTGCATGGGGCCACGCGGCGCGGGGAGCAGCGAATGAGGGCGGTGGAGGAGCGGTCGCGGGTGGAGAAGGACGAGCTGAGGCGGGAGATGACGGAGCAGCAGCAGCGCATGCAGAAGGTGCGCTGCCCGCCCCTCGCACTGCACCGCACTCTACCGCATTCAACATCCATATTGATAACCTCTTCCGTCCTCCATCCCCCATCTACCATTCCTCTCACTCGCATCCTTTTCCTTCCTCTTCCCCTTCCGTCTCCGTCCACTCAATTGTCTCGTCTTGTCTCCCTCTCCCACACCCCTGCCATCCATCCCGTCCTCTCCGCCCCACCACCCCACCACAACCGACCCACGTGGGCTTGGTGCGGGCAGGAGCTGGAGTCGGCGGCGGGGAGGGAGGAGAGGATGAGGCGGCAGCTGATGGAGGCGCAGGAGGGCATAGCGCACCGGGACGCCTTCCTGCAGCAGCTGCAGGAGGAGGCTGCACTCTCCGCCTCCGCGCTCAAACAGGCCGCCAGGGTGGGCTGGGGGGGTTAGGCGCTTTGCCTCACAATGGTTATGCTGCACTGGCTGGTGTCAGATGGGGTGGGGTGGGGTGGGGTTGGCTGTGGTGGTGTGGGTCGGGAATTGCATAGCCGACTGAGTGCCGGCATGTTCATTTCTGAGGGCATAGCGCACCGGGACGCCTTCCTGCAGCAGCTACAGGAGGAGGCTGCGCTCTCCGCCTCCGCGCTCAAACAGGCCGCCAGGGTGCGCAGGGGGGGATGGGGGGTTTGTTTGCCTGGGAAGGGTTTCGCTTCCCCAGAATGGTATCAGATGGGGTGGGCTGGGCTGGGCTGGGCTGGGTTGCGGTGCTGTGGGTAGGGAAGCAAATAGAGGATAGAGTGATGGCATTTCTTACAGGATCACTGTCCAGCAGCAACACACATTTCTTCATGCTTTATGCTGCAGGGTTTTTTTTAGAATTCTAAATAAAACCCTGCCTCCCTGCCTCCCTCCCTGCATCGTCCCTTCCCGTCCCACCCCTCTCCCTCCCGTTCCCCTCCTTCCCCGTGGTGTCCTGTCCTGTCCGTGTGTGTGTGGGAGCGGGCTGACAGGCGATGGTGGCGGCGCGGGACCGCACGTTGAGGATAGAGGAGCAGCTGGAGTCGATGGGCGACCAGCTGGCCAAGGAGCGCGCCAAGACCCGCCGCGAGCGCGAGAACACCGCGCGCGTCACTGCTGTACGTGCACCACCGCCTGGAGGGGGGGAAGGCCACGTGATATGAGTAACTTTTTGAGACGTCTCAAACAGCGCACCACCGCCTGGAAGGGGGGGGGAGAGGGAATGGGAGGATGGGGGCTTCATGGAAAAACGTGCGATGTGTAGACCGGCATGGGGCGGGGTGCAAGGGCTCTCGTGCATTCTGCATCAGCAATGCCTGCCACTGCATCATCAATGCCTGCCCTGCATCAGCAATGCCTGCCACTGCATCAGCAATGCCTGCCACTGCATCAGCAATGCCTGCCACTGCATCAGCAATGCCTGCCACTGCATCAGCAATGCCTGCCACTGCATCAGCAATGCCTGCCACTGCATCAGCAATGCCTGCCACTGCATCAGCAATGCCTGCCACTGCATCAGCAATGCCTGCCACTGCATCAGCAATGCTTGCCACTGCATCAGCAATGCCTGCCACTGCATCAGCAATGCCTGCCACTGCATCAGCAATGCCTGCCACTGCATCAGCAATGCCTGCCACTGCATCAGCAATGCCTGCCACTGCATCAGCAATGCCTGCCACTGCATCAGCAATGCCTGCCACTGCATCAGCAATGCCTGCCACTGCATCAGCAATGCCTGCCACTGCATCAGCAATGCCTGCCACTGCATCAGCAATGCCTGCCACTGCATCAGCAATGCCTGCCACTGCATCAGCAATGCCTGCCACTGCATCAGCAATGCCTGCCACTGCATCAGCAATGCCTGCCACTGCATCAGCAATGCCTGCCACTGCATCAGCAATGCCTGCCACTGCATCAGCAATGCCTGCCACTGCATCAGCAATGTCTGCCACTGCATCAGCAATGCCTGCCACTGCATCAGCAATGCCTGCCACTGCTCCTCATTCCCTCACTTGCCATTTCCCAACGCATCTTGCTCCTCCCCACCGGCTTGCATCCTCATCAACCACTCTCTCCCCGTCCCTGCTCCCACCGCTGCTGCTGCGGTGGTGGCGTGGGCGCTCACAGGAGCTGGCGGAGGCGTGCATGGCAGTGGAGGAGATGGCACGGCGGGTGGGGCGGCTGGAGAGTTGACTTTTGAGTCGACTCAAAAGTCAACGCATCTCATCGCTTTCCAATGTTTCCATCCTCATCCTCTGCCACACTCCACCTTTCCCCCCCACCCTACCCTCTCTCCACGCTGACGTGATGGGGTGGCGCCGTGGGTGCTCACAGGAGCTGGCGGAGGCGCGCATGGCAGCGGAGGAGATGGCGGGGCGGGTGGGACGGCTGGAGAGTGAGGTGCAGCGCAAGGAGCGCGAGATGCAGCAGAGCCGCCAGGAGGCGGACGCTGTCAGGGCGCAGCTGCAAGCCACGCAGCAGGTAGGCACGGCGCAGCTGCAAGCCACGCAGCAGGTAGGCACGGCGCAGCTGCAAGCCACGCAGCAGGTAGGCACGGCGCAGCTGCAAGCCACGCAGCAGGTAGGCACGGCGCAGCTGCAAGCCACGCAGCAGGTAGGCACGGCGCAGCTGCAAGCCACGCAGCAGGTAGGCACGGCGCAGCTGCAAGCCACGCAGCAGGTAGGCACGGCGCAGCTGCAAGCCACGCAGCAGGTAGGCACGGCGCAGCTGCAAGCCACGCAGCAGGTAGGCAGGGTGAACGGCTGTGGAGGGTCGAACGAGGGGCTCAATTGGTGTGTGTGGGGGGAGGGGTTGAGTGGGGAGGGGTTGAGTGGGGAGGCGTTGAGTGGGGAGGGGTTGAGTGGGGAGGGGTTGAGTGGGGAGGGGTTGAGTGGGGAGGCGTTGAGTGGGGAGGGGTTGAGTGGGGAGGGGTTGAGTGGGGAGGGGTTGAGTGGGGAGGGGTTGAGTAGGGAGGGGTTGAGTGGGGAGGCGTTGAGTGGGGAGGAGTTGAGTGGGGAGGGGTTGAGTGGGGAGGGGTTGAGTGGGGAGGGGTTGAGTGGGGAGGGGTTGAGTGGGGAGGGGTTGAGTGGGGAGGGGTTGAGTGGGGAGGGGTTGAGTAGGGAGGGGTTGAGTGGGGAGGGGTTGAGTGGGGAGGGGTTGAGTGGGGAGGGGTTTAGTGGGGAGGGGTTGAGTGGGGAGGGATTGAGTGGGGAGGGGTTGAGTGGGGAGGCGTTGAGTGGGGAGGGGTTGAGTGGGGAGGGGTTGAGTGGGGAGGGGTTGAGTGGGGAGGGGTTGAGTGGGGAGCCGTTGAGTGGGGAGGGTTTAGTGGGGAGGGGTTGAGTGGGGAGGGTTGAGTGGGAGGGGTTGAGTGGGGAGGGGTTGAGTGGGGAGGGGTTGAGTGGGGAGGGGTTGAGTGGGGAGGGGTTGAGTGGGGAGGCGTTGAGTGGGGAGGGGTTTGTTAAGATGAGAGGAGCCATGGATGGCGAGAGAGTTAGGTAGGGTCGAAAAAGTTGAACTAGAAAGAGAAATGTCGAGGTACAAAAGAGAGATGGTTGGAAACCCTAATTGAACCTAGGGTGTGTTCGGTTTGTACTAAAAGCTACAAAATGAACCTAAAATGAACTTGAATGCGTAACGCTCTCTAAGCATGGAGAAATAATATAAGAACACCAAAATAAAGACCAGAGCGAGCTCTAGCCTACTCCAACACACCCCCAGGCTAGGTGAAGCTCTGGAGCAAAACACCTAGCGAACCAACACACCCCCAGAAGTGGAGAGACGCGTGAGCCCAAGCTCGCGCACGTAGAAACGGTGTGGCGCACGCAGAAGGGTCTTGGTGAAAATGTCAGCAAGGTTGGCAGCAGCGTCCACCTTGCGCAGACGTAAGAAACCAGACTGCACCAGCTCGCGCACAAAGAAATAGCGGACCTCGATATGCTTGCTGCGGGCGTGATAGACAGGATTTTTAGTGAGATGAATCATGCTCGCACTGTCACAGGAGAGCGTCACAGAGGACTGAGAGTGACCAAGCTCAGCAAGGAGAAAGGAGAGCCAGCGAGCCTCCTGAGCTGCCAAGGTGCTTGCGTACAACTCAGCCTCACAGGTGGAAAGGCAGACAGAGGATGAGCGAGTAGAGCGCCAGCTTATGAGACCACTGCCAAGAGTGAAACCATAGCCCTGAGATGAGCGGCGATCAGGGCGGGAGTCAGCATAGGAAGAGTCACTGTAGCCGGAGAGAACGGGAGGAACAGAGCCACCAAGAGTGAGAGCAAGGTCAGAGGTGGCGCGCAGATAGCGCAGGACGCGCTTAGCAGCCGCCCAGTGCACGTCAGTGTGGTGGCCTAGACCAACAAAGCGAGAGAGAACACTGAGGGGGTAAGCAAGGTCGGGGCGAGTGCACATCATAGCATACATGAGAGATCCAACGAGCTCAGGATAAGGCCGCAGCTCAGAGGAGGGAGCAGGGACGGCAGGGGCAGTGAGTTGATGGTTAGCGGGAAGAGGGGTGGAGATCGGCTTGGCCTGCGACATCTCAAACCGCTGGAGGATGGACTGGATATAGAAAGATTGGGAGAGAGAGATGGTGCGGGCAGCACGATCACGACGGATCTCCATGCCGAGGTAGTGACGAAGCTCGCCAAGGTCCTTGCACAGGAGACGCGCCTGCAGGGCCTTCTTGACAACTGCAAGATCGGCGGAGTCCTCAGCAAGTAACACCAAATCGTCCACATAGGCAAGGATGTAAAGCCTGTGGGGGGATGTGCGAATGAAGAGACTGGGGTCGGAGGTGGAGGTAGAGAAGCCAAGAGAGTGAAGGGTGGAGGCGAGCTTGGCGTGCCACTCGCGTGGGGCCTGTTTAAGGCCATACACAGGTCGTTTCAATTCCCAAATCGTGCCTGGAGGGAAAGGGCGAGGAAAGCCAGCGGGGCGCTCAAGGAATATGCGCTCATGCAGCTCGCCCTGGAGGAAAGCATTGGAAACGTCCATGGAATGGATCTCCCAATTCCAGCGAGCACCTAAGTCAAGAAGGAGGCGAAGGGTGGGGAGACGGGCTGTGGGGGAGTAAGTGGCAAAGTAATCAATGCCTTCACGCTGAGTGAACCCCTTGGCACAGTAGCGGGCTTTGAAGACAGGAAGTTCGCCGGGCAGCTGCTTGACACGGAAGACCCATTTGCCCTTGACAATGGTGGCGCCAGGAGGAGGGACAGTCAATGTATGAATTAGTCCTGGTGAATGCCTCACACTCAGCAATGATGGCAGCCATCCACTCAGTGGCATGAAAGCCCGACACAGCCTCGGAGTAGGACTGAGGGGTGGGGATGGCAGCGGTGTCGACAGAGAGAAGAGTGGGAGAATTGCTAAAGTCACCAACGGTGACACACAGGAGAGGAGAAACAGGATGAATGTTGAAGAGCTCCTCAAAGCGATCTTCAAGAAGAGTAACATTCTGAGATGGAGAAAGACGAGTGAAAAGAGCAGAGTGCTGAAAATTAGAAAGTGCGCGAGTCATGGAGCGAGTAAGGCGTGGGGAAGGGGGGGGAATGGGAACAGACGAAGGAGGTGGAGAGGAAGATGGAAGTGAGGAAGGGAGGGGAGCCGAAGAGGAAGAGGCGGGTGGGGAGGCGCCAGAGATGATGTCGGAAGGGGGGGCAGTAGAGGCTGGCGCAGAGGGAGGGGCGGGAAGGGGCGGGATAGGAGGGGGGGGGGGGAGGGGAGGGAAGGACAGACGGCGGCTGATCGAAATCAGACCAGTGAAGAGAGGGGACAGGAGGGGCGGGTGGGGGGGAATGGAATGGGGATTGAGTCTCATCGAAAATGACGTCCTGGCTGCGGATGAGTTGGTGAGAGGAAGGGGCATTGAAAAGATAGCCAGGACAGTCAGAGTTGATGCCAAGGAATGCACAGAGCTGCGTCTTGGGAGCGAGTTTCCCACCCTGACGGGACCGGTCTGCTGGATTGACAAGAACATGGGCGACACATCCCCAGACCCGAAGAGGGCGAACAGAGGGCTGGCGGCCAGTCCAAAGCTGGAAGGGGGTGGTAGTAGGGCGAAGAGGATGAGGGCGGAGGTTAGAGAGTAGAGTGGCATGGAGGAGAGCATAGCTCCAAAGAGAGTGGGGAGCAGAGGCATGGGTGAGAAGGCAGCGAGTGATTTCCATGAGAGTGCGTTTGCGACGCTCGGCAACCCCATTCTGTTCTGGTGAGTGAGGAAGAGTGGAGGTCTGGCGAATGCCATGAGAGGCACAGTAAAAGGAGAGAGAATGATTAAAGAATTCACCACCACCATCCGAGTGGAAGCGCGTGACAGGATGCTTAAAGCGTAGACGAGCCTGCTCAGCCCAGCGAATGATGAGGGAGGGAGCGTCAGATTTGGCACGGAGGGGATAGACAATGGCAAATCGTGAGTGGTCATCAACCAAAAGCAGAAAGTAGCGATGACCCTGACGAGAAGCAGTAGGTGAAGGACCCCAGAGGTCCATATGAACAAGGTCAAGGGGTTGGGGAGAGGCAGAGGGAGAAGAGGGATGGGGTGACTGGGATAATTTGGCCTGGACACATGGGGTGCATGGAGGAGCAGGAGAGGGAGGAAGGGGGGGGAGAGAGGAAGGGAGGCCATGAAGAAGCTTGGAGGAGACCATACTGCGAAGAAGGGAAAATTGGGGTGGCCAAGCCGATGATGGAGGAGAAGGGTAGGTTGAGTGAGAGAACGACAGTCGCAAGAAGGAACGGGAGGGGCGGAAGCGGAAGAGGCATGATGGGTAGAAGGGGGGAGAGAGACACGAAGAGTGTAGAGGCGAGCGATAGGGGAAAGAGTAAAGCGTGCAAGATGGCGGTTGCGATGATAGAGATCAAAATAGGAGTCACATTCAGGAAAGATAGCTCGCACACAAAGAGCAGAGAGAGAGAAGGTTGTGGCGGCAGGAAGGGACATAGAGGCCAGTCACAGCACCAGAGGGGGAGGCAGGACAGGGAAGAGAGGAGGTAGCAGTGCAAGTCATGGTCATGGTATCCCCAGCTCCTTGAATGGAGAGGGGATGGGGAAAAGAGCGAAGCACACCAGCGTCACGAAAAACAGAGTCAGTGGCACCACTGTCAAGAACAAACTCAAGAGTGTGAGCAGCAGCTGTGGGACGAAGATACTGAGAATCATTGCCATTAACAGAAGGAGCAAACATCATGGCAAAACGAGGGTCCATAAGGGGAGAAGCCCCGGAATGCTATCCTGACTAGGCATAGTCACAATGAGAGCAGAGGTTTGAGCACTGGTACCAGAGTCGGCAACCACAAGTACCGCCTGGGCAGAAGACTGGCGACGCTGACGAGAGAGTTGAAGCCAATTGGGAGGGCGACCAGTGTTGCCAGCCAGGAACCAGTCATCGGTGAGCTTCTGGAAGCAGGAGGAGGCGGGATGATTGGTGCGACCGCAGGGCTGACCCTTGCGGGGCCCCTGGCGAATGATGTAGGTGCAAGGAGGAAAGGTGTTGCGAGGGCGAGAGGAAGCAGCGGCGGCAGTGGAGGTGGGGAGAGGGTGGGGGGGCGGAAGAGGGTGTGACAGCGGCGGCAGTAGGAGGGCAGCTGCGGAGGTTGAGCTGAGGGGAGAAACCAGAGGAGGAGGGAAAATGGCGAAGTAGTCTGCTGCTGCGCTGATGAGGGGAGAAACCAGAGGAGGAGGGAAAATGGCGGAGTAGTCTGCTGCTGCGCCGATGAGGGGAGAAACCAGAGGAGGAGGGATAGCGGCGGAGAAGTCTGCTGCTGTGCCGCTGAAGGGAGAAACAAGAGGAGGAGGGAGAATTGGGAAGAGTGTGCAGTTGAGCAGTTGAGAGGAGGATGTTGAGGAGGAGGGAAGGTGTGGAGGAACAACAGCTACACAACACAATCAGCTACCAGCTGCAGCAGATGAAGAGAGAAAAGAGGTGGATGAGGGGTGAGATAGTGGAGAGGGAACTAGTGGGAGAGAGGGGAGGAGGAGGAGGGTGAAGGGGCGGATTGTGGGAAGGGCAGGGCGCGCCACAAGGAGCTACGAGCCGCAGCAGATGGGGAGAGAAAATAGGAGGAAGAGGTGAGGTATTGGGGGAAGCACAAAGGAGAGAGGGAAGGAGGAGGAGGGTGAGGGAAGGGGCGGATTGAGGAAGGGCAGAGCGCACCGCAAGGAAGGGCAGGCACGCGCGCTGCTGGACGGTGCTTAGCGCGCGCGGCGGCAGGAGCGCAATGCGCGCGCGACGAGACAGGGAGGGGGGAGGGGACGGCTGAGCGCGCTACAGGCGGAAATCGCCGTGCTACCGTCCGAAACGTGAGGAGGAGGAAGCGGGATGAAGAGGGAAGGTGCGGACGGATGATCTGAACGGTAGGGAGGCGCGCTTCGGACTAGATTAGGGCACCCGAGCGAGTATAACGAAGAGAACCGCGCGGATGCTAAGAGTGAGGGGAAAGAAACGAGAGGAAAGGAAAAAAAATATATAAAAAAATCGTCTAGCGAAGTAGCGCGGAAAACGGCCTAACGGCCTAAGAAATGCGGATGAATATGAAACACCTAGGACTACGCTCTGAATACCATGTTAAGATGAGAGGAGCCATGGATGGCGAGAGAGTTAGGTAGGGTCGAAAAAGTTGAACTAGAAAGAGAAATGTCGAGGTACAAAAGAGAGATGGTTGGAAACCCTAATTGAACCTAGGGTGTGTTCGGTTTGTACTAAAAGCTACAAAATGAACCTAAAATGAACTTGAATGCGTAACGCTCTCTAAGCATAGAGAAATAATATAAGAACACCAAAATAAAGACCAGAGCGAGCTCTAGCCTACTCCAACAGGGTTGAGTGAGGGGGTCAAGCTACTCATCCCGGGTACAAGCTCTGGCCTGCCCCAATCTCTTCCTGCCCTTCACATCACCGCCACCTCCCCTCCCCCCTGTTACTTCTTTTGAGGCGCCTCAAAAGCCGCGACCTCCCCTCCCCCCTGTTCCGTCTTTCCGCTTCCCCCAGGCGCTGGAGGAGGCAGCGCGGCAGGCAAGGGAGGAGCAGGCGGGCAGGCAGCAGGCGGAGGCGGCGGTGGAGGAGGAGAGGGCGGCGGCGGCAGCAGCAGTGGCGGGGCAGATGAGCGCGGAGCAGCGGCTGATGGAGGCCCAGGCGCGCGTGCAGCTGCTGGAAGGCGAGGTGGACTCTCTCAAGGTGGGCGAGGGAGGGGAGTGGAGGGGAGTGGAGGGGAGGGGAGGGGAGGGGAGGGGAGGGGAGGGGAGGGGAGGGGAGGGGAGGGGAGGGGAAGGGAGGGGAGGGGTGGTGGGATGGGATTCACGAGGTGGCATGTGCGTGCCTCGTGGTCTGACCTGATGCAGAGGATGATGTTGTGCTGGTAACCCCTGGTCCGTGTAGCCCTCTCACCAACCCTCTCTCTTCCACCCGCCTCCCCACCCCATCTCGCGCCCTCGTGCTCCCGTGTGGTGTGTGGGCGTGGGAGCAGGAGGTGGCAGCGAGCAAGGACTCGCTGCTGGCGGCCGTGAAGGAGGAGACCATGCGCAATGCCGACATGCTGCTCGCTGCTGCCAACACTCGCAAGGTCACATACGGCAACAGCCTTGCCTTGCCTCGCCCACTCCACCACCCCTCCTTCCATCTGCACTCTCTCTCACTTTCCCCCTTTCCCCCCTTTCCCCCTTCCCTGTACCGTGCTTCGCTTTCCACCCTTCCCACATCCCCTCTTTCTCTTCTCCCCTTCTTCCCTGCGTCGATTGTTTGTCCCCTTCTTCCCTGCGTCGATTGTTTTTCCCCTTCTCCTCTTCCGCCTGCCCCCTTCCCCCCATTGTGTGTGTGGTGTGTGGTGTGCGGCGGAGGGCAGGAGCTAGCGGGGGCGGAGGCGCGGATAGCAGCGCTGCAGGGGTCGGTGGTGGCGTTGGAGGCGGAGGTGCGGCAGCAGGACCAGCTGCTCAGCGACATCCGCGCCGACGCTGTCTCCTCTGCTGACGCCCTGCGCACCGCCGCTCAGATCAACCAGGTGGGCGGCAGGGAGTTGTATGCTGAATCTGTTTCCTGAGATCCCAAAAAGTCAGATTCTGCTGACGCCCTGTGCACCGCTGCCCAGATGAACCAGGTGGGCGGCAGGGAGTGCTGCTGGGTGGTGCAGGCACGGGGCCACATGGGATGGGATGGTAAGGCAAACAGGGTGAGAGCAGAAACTGGTGAGGGTAAGAAGAATGTGCAATGAGACAGGAGAGAGTAGGCAAGTAAGCATTGCATGGATCACGAGCGGTCATGAGCTCTGCTCGTTGGTGCTCTGCTCGTTGGTGCTCTGCTCGTTGGTGCTCTGCTCGTTGGTGCTCTGCTCGTTGGTGCTCTGCTCGTTGGTGCTCTGCTCGTTGGTGCTCTGCTCGTTGGTGCTCTGCTCGTTGGTGCTCGCGCTCACCCCTTGCACCACCTGTGCCTCCCCATGCTTGTCCCTCTCCCACCCTGGTGGCACTGGCAGGACCTGAATGCAGCGCGGGAGCGAGAGGCGGAGCAGCTGGAGCAGCTTCTGATTTGACTCAAAAGCCTCCCCATGCTTGTCCCCTGCCCGCCCACCCACCCTGCTTGTGGTGGTGGCAGGACCTGAATGCAGCGCGGGAGCGAGAGGCGGAGCTGGTGGAACAGCTGGAGCAGCGCGAGGCGGAGGTGGAGAGCCTGCGCCGCGACACCACCGAGAACATCCGCGCGCAGCGCGCCGAGCTCGTGAGTCATTGGCGGGTGGTGTGGTGAAAGGGTGGAGGTGGTGGGTGCGAGGGCAGAGCTCATGCTTGTTCCGGGCCTCGCATCATCTCATGCTTGTGCCGGGCCTCGCATCATCTCATGCTTGTGCCAGGCCTCGCATCATCTCATTGCTGCTTCACCCTCCTTCCCTTGCTTACCGTATGCCCTTCTTCCCCACACAAAACCACCACTCTCCCCCCTTCCTTCGGCACCCCTCCCCGATTCTCTATTTGTGTGTGGTGTAACTGGCGGGGGGCAGGCGCTGCGGGAGGCTGAGAGGAGGGCGCGGGAACTGGAGATGGAGTCGCTGCTTCACCCCCACTCTCCCCGCCCCCACAAAACCACCACTTTCCCCACCCCCACAAAACCACCACTCTCCCCACGCGCACAAAATCACCTCTGTCTCCCCTTGCTGCAGGCGCTGAGGGAGGCGGAGAGGAGGGCGCGCGAGCTGGAGATGGAGAGGGAGTCGCTGCGGCGGGGCGTGGCGAAGCGCGACCAGGCGCTGGGGCTCATGAAGAGAGAGCTCGAACGCAGCGCCCACATGCTCTCCGCCGCTGCTGACACCCGCCAGGTGAGCCCTGCTGCTCACACCCGCCAGGTGAGCCCTGCTGCTCACACCCGCCAGGTGAGCCCTGCTGCTCACACCCGCCAGGTGAGCCCTGCTGCTCACACCCGCCAGGTGAGCCGTGCCGTGCTGCTCACTCACACCCGCCAGTTGCTCTTATCAGGTGGATGAGTTTGTGTGGTGCAGTACCGATGCTGCGACTGAGGGGCTGTTTGCTGTGCTTCATGCCCCCCCTGCCCTCCCTTGCCATGGGATACGAGCCTCATCAACTGCCGTTGTGTGGGGACTGGGGGTGACAGGCATTACGGAGCATGAAGGAGCAGATGGAGTGGATGCAGGAGGAGGCGCGCGTCAAGGAGGAGCGCCTGGCAGCGCTGCAGGAGGAGTTCGTCTCTGCTCTCAAGGGCACCACCTTCCCATCGCTGGTACACGCCTCTTGCATGCGTGCATGAATGCACCACTGTTTTTCTTAGGTGCTTCTCGTGCGTGGATGTGGCGCACTTATATAGTTTTCGCAAATCCTCACTTCGACAGTGCTCTTTTCCTTGTACCGTATGTTGGCGTCGGAACTGGCTTGTTTCCCGCAGGACAAGAGCATACTAAAGCGAAGAAAGGTGCCGCCACAAGGGAAGTCATCTGGTGATGCGCAACCCCAATGACCTTCCTGAGAGCAACACTCGCCTCTATGGCAATGGAGCGCCTGTAGCAGCAATTGTATAAAGCATGGAGTGTGCTTGGTTCCTGAGTGTGTATGCAAGCTTCTGATGGTGATCATAATTAATTATTGGGTCTTGATAAAGCTAGGGCAAATTGTATGTATTTCGGGAGCATGACTGTAGAGCTTTGCGATCAGCCTTAGCGCGGATGCAACATCTTGTGGGCGGCAGCAGTGTTCGATTGCTGTCAGCCACCTAATCCATCTCTAATCCTTGACCCCTGAATTCGGCCTACACCGCACAGCATTGGCTGTGGGTTTGTGCCCAGGCGAAGCGGTTCGACGCTGGGGGCCAATGACACTCCCCTTGTGCTGGGGAGCTCCACGATTGGGCGAGGGCTGTTGAGATCGACGGCAGATGTGGCAAGTTCCTGAACCCACCCCTTTGGGGGACTTGAAACAGCTAGTCCGCCAACGTGGCGGAAGATTTTGACGTCAATATCTGCCCGTTCGGCTTGTTGTTGGGAGGGAGACCTGTATCCGCGACTGGTGTTCCAACGAAGTTTCGAGGGCGCGAATCGTTTCGTTGGTGACCGTCGTTCGGCCCCCCTTTCCTTCAAATCCGTCCAAACCCATTCTCGCCACCACCAACGCACCCCGCTCCCGCACGCCACATTCACTCACTGCAATCCCCCCTCCTCACCACCAATTCGCGCTCTCGTCTCGACTCGACGTCTCTTGCACCATCACGGAAATGGTCGTTTTCTTGGAAATGCAAGTTCGTTTCAGTGGACACAGCCTTACGCCATTTTGTGTGCTGCTTCCAGTCCAGCCCTCCAGCCACGCTGCAGCCCCGAAAAAAATAGCATTCTTGCCATTCTTCAGGTGAATCCTTCGAGCCACAGCACATAGGCTCGCCGCTCACAGCTTTCCAGCGCCACCATGCTTTCCGCGCTCGGCGCAAGCTCCAAGGCCGTGCTGCGCGCGGACCTGCAGCCATGTGCGTCATGCCACTCTCACCGCCTCGACTCCGCTCACCACCTCCCGGCAACCGCGCTGCTCTTGCATTCCGCTGCCCCGCAAGCGCACCAGCTGCGCGCGCTCCGGTCCTCTTCAGCCGCTGCGCTCTTCCCTTCAGCCGGGGGCCGCGCGGACAGTGGGCGCAGGTCCGCGGTTGTTCGCGTGAGCGCCGAAGCGGAGACTCCGCAGAGCGAGCGGCTCCAATTGAACGGCTCGGGTAGGTGGATGGGGATGGGCGCGCGCCTGCACTGCCTTTGGGGAATTGCTGCACTTCTAGGACCGTCGTCCCTCCTCTGCTTCAGTCCTGCTCCCGTGCCGCGCGAATGTCTTGGCCCAGCCAGTACTAGTCATCCCCATTTCCTTACGACCTCCTCTGCCCTCTGCCTCCCCTCCCCCCTTTTCCTCGTGCCATCCGCCGCGGTGGTGTCCCCCCGTGCGCGTGGGGTGCGCAGTGCTGCGCGCGGACCCGCTGTGGTCGGCGGTGACGGAGCAGGTGGCCATCGGCGGGAGCGTCACGACGGCGGGTGCGGAGGACGTGCGCGCGCTGCAGACGCAGTTCGGCATGACGGCCGTCGTTAACGTCGAGGTACGTTAACGTCGAGGTACTCACTCAACCCCGTCGCGCACACCAACGCCCGTGACGTTTCACACTTGCTCACATCTCGTGCCCATTTCTACGCGTGCTGACATGACATGGCGTGCGTGTGCCTTTGGTGGCGGCGTGCAGGAGGAGAGCGCGATGAAGGCGCGCGGCAGCAGCTGGGACGAGGAGCGGCGGCGGCTGGAGGAGCAAGGCGTGGTGGCCGTGTGGGTGCCCGTCAAGGAGCACGACGCCACTGAGCAGGTGAGGCGCACGCCGCCACAGAACAGGTGAGGCGCACGCCGCCACAGAGCAGGTGAGGCGCACGCCGCCACGGAGCAGGTGAGGCGCACGCCGCCACGGAGCAGGTGAGGCGCACGCCGCCACGGAGCACATAAGGTGCTTGAAATGCTTCGACTATCATGGCCTCTCCTCCTTGTCCTCCGTCTCTTGTCTCCGCTTGCTCCGCTCCCCCTCAACGCTCTTCCTCTCGGCCGCTTCTCCCCTCCACTCTGGTCTCCCTCCCACCCCTTTCTCCCATGGGCGGTAGGCGCTGATGCTGCCGCAGGTGGTGCGGGTGGTGTCGGCGCTGGTGGCGGCGGGGCACACGGTGGTGCTGCAGTGCTCGTCGGGCGACCGCATCTCGCCGCTCATCGCCATCGGGTGAGCTTTGAGTCGACTCTAAAAGCCGGGTGCGCGTGAGATAGGGGGGGAAGTACACGTGTAAAGCGAAGGAACGGGGACACGGAATAAAAACATTTGAGCGGTAACATGGTTACAAGCGTGTGGCAACGCACGGGCATGAGTGGCCGACTGTTTGAGCACCCCCCTCGCCCCTGGTCTGTTCTGTGTGCATCGGCCGTGCTGCGCGCGCAGGTACCTCATGTTCGTGCGCGGCATGCCCGCAGATGCCGCGTCCGCGCTCGTGGCGGAGAGGCGCGCCGGCATCAGCCCGCCCATGGGCGTGCTCACGGAGGTGCGCGGGGGAGGGGAGAGGGGGGAGGGGGAGGACAGAGGGAATGATGCATGCGGGATTCCCATGAGAGGCATGCGGGGTAGCGGTTAGCGGAGAGGTAAAGGGTGTGCAGTGGTGCGATGCGATGCGTGCAGGCTGGCGCTTGCATGCCTTGCAGGGCCGCTCGAGGGTGTGTGGGTACGTAAAGTACGTAGCACGAAGACCACACGCTCTATTTCCTGCCGCCTGCATGCCATCATCGCCTGCATGCCATCATCGCCTGCATGCCATCATCGCCTGCATGCCATCATCGCCTGCATGCCATCATCGCCTGCATGCCATCATCGCCTGCATGCCATCATCGCCTGCATGCCATCATCGCCTGCATGCCATCATCGCCTGCATGCCATCATCGCCTGCATGCCATCATCGCCTGCATGCCATCATCGCCTGCATGCCATCATCGCCTGCATGCCATCATCGCCTGCATGCCATCATCGCCTGCATGCCATCATCGCCTGCATGCCATCATCGCCTGCATGTCATCATCGCCTGCATGTCATCATCGCCTGCATGTCATCATCGCCTGCATGTCATCATCGCCTGCATGTCATCATCGCCTGCATGTCATCATCGCCTGCATGCTGACGTTATGCCATCCCTCCCTCTCCCCGCCGTGCCTTTGTCTCCCCATTCCGCGTGCCCCCGTGCGGCGGGCAGGCGATGGAGAAGGTGTTGGCGGGGGCGACGGCGCGCGTGATAGAGATAGCGGAGAGCATCTACCGCCAGCGCGAGCGCACGGGGCAGCCCGGCGACTCCAACTCCGACTGGGTGGTGCGCTCCCCTGCCCTGCCTTCCCCCCTCCCTTCTCCCCTGCCTTCCCCCTGCCCCCTCCCTTTCCCCCTCCCTTCCCCCCTGCCTTCCCCCGGGCCTTCTCCCCTGCCCTCCCCTCGCCCCGCTATGCGCGCGTGCTGCTCACCTCCCAGTCTGCGAATTCCTTCATCTTTTGAGTCGACTCAAAACTCATTCGCCAGCTTTCCCTCCTCACCCCCCCTTCTCCCCACCCTGTGCCCCGCTACTCCCCCCTTCTTTCCACCCTGTGCTCCGCTACCCCGCCCGTCTCAATTCCCCCGTCGCAACGCCCCCCCTGGCTCTGTGAGCGCAGCAAGCCCAGCGGGCGTACATCAACGAAGCCTTTGCCAAATGGCTCGCTGCTGACGTCAGCTTCGCAGAGTCTATCGCACAGGTGAGTGCCTCGAGCCGTCCACCCCTCCACCCCTCCACCCCGCCACCCCTCCACCCCGCCACCCCGCCACCCTTCCATCCTCAAGGGCTCTCCGTGGCCTCGCCCCTCCCCTCGCCTCTGCTTCACGTCATCTTCCCCACCCGCGCCTGCTTGCCTTTTTCTACCCGCTGGTGTCTCTCTGGCCCTCCACTGCCACGTCTCACCGCACTGCATCTCATGGCGCCGCACTGCACCCCTGCTTGTCCCCACTGCAGGCGGCGGAGCGCAAGGCGAGGGAGCAGCAGGTGGCAGAGGAGGCGGAGCGGAGGGCTGCTGGGCCCGCCAAGGTAAGGCGCCTCTACCCTCTCGCCTCTACCCTCTCGCCTCTACCCTCTCGCCTCTACCCTCTCGCCTCTACCCTCTCGCCTCTACCCTCTCGCCTCTACCCTCTCGCCTCTGCCCTCTCGCCTCTACCCTCTCGCCTCTACCCTCTCGCCTCTACCCTCTCGCCTCTGCCCTCTCGCCCCTTCACATGCACTCTCGCCCCTTCACATGCACTCTCGCCCCTTCACTCTCAGCCCTTCACTCGCTTTGTTTCAACTTTCAACCCCTCTGCACGTACCCCAGTGCCCGCACCGCACCCAACCGTTTCTCTCCCCGCCCTGCTACCGCGCCCTGCCCTGCGCCCCCCCCAGCGCCTGCTCACGCCCATCCGCTGGAGCGACTCCGCCAAGGCCCCCGCGCCGCCGCAGTCCGCCCCCCCCGCGGGGGGCGCGGGCAGCAGCGAGGCACTGGCGGCGGCGAACCGGCGCGTGGCGGCGCTGAGCAAGGAGCTGGAGGGGGTGACGCGCGTGGCGGGCGAGCAGGCGGCGACGCTGCAGCGCGCGGGGCAGCAGGTGGCGGAGCTGACGGGGCAGGTGGAGGCGCTTCAGCGCAAGGAGCGGCTTTACACGGAGGCGCTGGCGCAGGCGAACGAGCGCATGGAGCTGCTGGGGGAGCGCATGCGCGCCGTGGAGCAGCAGGGGCGCGAGGAGAAGGAGCGCCTGGAGGGGGAAGTGCGCTCGCTGCGCGCGCGCGTGGAGGCGGACGAGCAGCGCGGCGGGCGCGCGGCGACGGTGATCCAAGGGCTGCGCATGGAGCTGCAGGCCGCGAAGGATGAGGTTAAGGAGCAGTGGGCGGCCGTCGCGCGCGCGGAGAAGAGCATCGGCGCGCTCAGCGCGCGCGTGAAGGAGGAGGAGCAGCGCGCGCAGCGTGCGGAGGCGGCGGCGCTGGCCGCGGAGGAGGACAAGCGGCGCGCGCTGCGGGAGCTGGAGGGGGCGAAGGGGGAAAGCGTGAGCGAGTCGCAAGACGCGCGCGAGCGCATGTCGGCGCTTGGCGCGCAGGTGCAGCAGCTGAGCGAGCGGCTGAAGGCGGCGACGAGCGTGGCGGAGAAGGCGACGGGGCGCGCGGACGTGCTGGAGAAGCAAGTGGCGCAGCTGGAGGCGCGCGCGCAAAAGGCGGAGGAGCAGGAGGCGGTATCCGCGCGCGCAGCGGGGCTGCTGACAGAACAGGTGAAGGCGCTGGAGGGCAGCGCGGCGGAGGCGGGCGCGCGCGTGGGGCAGCTGAGCGGCGAGCTGGAGCGGCTGCGCATGCGCGAGGCGGAGCGCGCGGCGGAGGGCGTGGCGAGCGGGGAGCGCGCGAAGCAGCTGATGGCGCTGGTGAAGGAGCTGTCGGAGAAGGAGGCGCGACAGCGCGCGCGCACGGAGGAGGTGGAGGCGAAGCTGACGGCGCTGCGCAACCAGGACTCGGAGCTGGCCTCGCGTGCTGCCGTGTTCTCCGCCCAAATGGAGGAGATGGCCCGCCAGGTATGTGGGGAGATGGCCCGCCAGGTATGTGGGGGAGATGGCCCGCCAGGTATGTGGGGAGATGGCCCGCCAGGTATGTGGGGGGCCACGAGGGATGAGGGGGGATAGCCGTGGCGCATAGGACATGGTCGCATAGCGGTATGACAGAGGACGCAAGTGTACTTCGGGACATAGGCGTTTGCCGAGGGGCGCGAGCTGCTTTGGATCCTGACATTTCTTCCCTTGTCCCGTTACTCTCCCCCCAATGCGGCGTGTGGTGCTGTGGTGGTGGCAGCTGGCGCGGCTGAACGCGGAGCTGGCGTTTGCGGAGGGGCGCGAGGGCGAGGTGCAGGAGGCGTGGCGCGCGCAGCTGGGGGCAGCGAGCGACGTGATGGGCGCCATGGGACCCGAAGCGGCAGCACTGGCGGCAGAGAGGGGCGTGGAGATGGAGATGGAGCAGGCTGAGGGGCAGCCGGGCGAGCTGCTCAGGCAAGTGCCCGCCCTGCCACGCCCGTGCTAGGGGGTGCTGCCGGGTGTGCTGTGCTGCCCGCACCTCTCATCCCTCACATTTCATCCCTCACCTCTCACCTCTCGCCTCTCACCTCTCATATGTCGTCCTATCATGAAGCACTTGCCCTTTGCTCGTGCCATCTGCTGCTGTTCATCTCACGTGCCTTCACTGTCTCTGCCCCACCCCCTTGCTGCTTCATGCCGTGTGCCGCGCCCCTCCCTGCACCCCTCCCTGCCCCCTCCCTGCTGCATGTGCGCACTACAGGGTGTTGATGCAGCGGGTGAGCTGTGAGGCGGCGGTGGTGAGGGAGCGCAGCGCACGGCTGATAGAGGAGACGCACCACATGCGCCAGCAGCTCGACGAAGCGCGCAACCAGGTGCCGCCCTGCTGCTCACCCTGCTGCTCACACCACGTGCTGCTCACACCACGTGCTTCTTTCCCGAATCCACTTGTCCACACGCACCTCTGCATGGCCACACCCTCACCGTACCGTGCTCCTCATGCTCATGTGTGTGTGTGTGTGTGTGCGTGTGTGTGTGTGTGTGTGCGCGCGTGTGTGCGTGTGTGCGTGTGTGTGTGTGTGTGCGTGTGTGCGTGTGTGTGTGCGTGTGTGCGTGTGTGTGTGCGTGTGTGTGCGTGTGTGTGTGTGTGTGTGTGTGTGTGCGTGTGTGCGTGTGTGTGTGTGTGTGTGCGTGGGCATGGCACGGGGGAGAGCAGGTGCAGGAGCGGCCGGCAGAGGGAGAGGAGGGAGCAGCAGCGCGGCTGAAGGAGTACGTGGAGGCAGCGGAGGCGATGGCGGTGGAGCAGAAGCAGAAGCTGGTGGACCGCGTGCACTCGCTGCAGTGGCTGCTGGGCGCCACCATCGCCCTCGCTGTCATCATCCCCGCCACCGCCTTTTATTCCTTCTTCACTGACGACTCGCATGCCACCCAGGTGTGCCTCCCATGCAATGCCACCCAGGTGTGCCTCCCATGCAATCCCGGTGTGCCTCCCATGCAATCCCGGTGTGCCTCCCACGCCACCCAGGTGCACCTCCTCTGCCAGCAGAGCAGGGCGTAATGCGTCATGTCATGTGATGCATGGCAGTGCTGGTGCATGGGTGCATGTGTAGAGGCGAGCAAGCAAGAGGTGACTCGTGGTGCCCCGTGGCAGGCAGCAGCAACGAGCGGGCAGAAGGTGACTTTGAGTCGACTCAAATGTGCCCCCCGCGTGCCCCATGTGCCCCTGTGTGCCCCCGTGTGCCCCATGGCACCCATGACAGGTGGAGATGCTACGGTCGCGCCTGGTAGCAGCAACGAGCGGGCGGCAGGAGCTGGAGAGTGCAGCAGTCAAGGCGGAGGCCAGCAAGCGGGCAGCAATGAGTGCAGTGCAGACGCTGGAGGAGGTGGTGGAGGCGCAGCGTGGGTCAGTGGAGCGGCTGCAGGCACTCATTCCGCTCGTGGCGCCCTCCATCCAGTCAGAGCAGGCGGCTCGCTTCTGTGAAAACGTGCCTATAGAGTACCAGTCTGCTGTCACCCAGCGCTTCTGCTCCGATATCGTGCCCCCTTCTGACGCTGCACCGGCCACTACCGCACAGGACACCTCCTGACCCACCACGTCAGCTGATGTTGATAAATAAAATGTCTCCCATGGATGTGCTTTGTACTGTATGTTGTGTAGATTTTACCGGTACCGTATGTCTGCAACATATACTGCAGAATTTTGCATGAAATGCTGCATCCTCTGACGTGAAGGAATGAAGCAACAATGCTACGGCAACAGGTTGTGCAACACTCGCATAATTGAGAAAATTGCGAGCATGCCGGGTGTGCCAGCAGCATGCGGTCGCATGCTGGGGCATACTCTATACAAACTGATCCGGAGTTACCGTACGATTATCTCGACTTGTCTCTGCTTTCTACTCGCTTCATTGCATCTGTCAACACAACACTTGCCCAGCTGTATGCTTCGCCCTGTCAATGCACAAAAAACAGGACAAAGAAACAAACACGAGCATGCATTTAGAGACGACAATGCAAAAACGCCTATCGATCCCACAAGACCAACCAAAGCCTAACTTCCATTCCCACATACAGTACACGTGCACATCCGAACCCAACCCGTTGTCAAAGGAACGGATACAACCGAGCCTGTTTAACGGGAACAACCAACACTCAGCAGGAACATGGACCTCGGTGGGAACATGGACCTCGGTGGGAACATGGACCTCGGTGGGAACATGGACCTCGGTGGGAACATGGACCTCGGTGGGAACATGGACCTTGTGACCAAACTGCACGTGCGTGGTGCTCATGTCCCTCTGTCCGACCTCACATACCACGGACGGCTGCTGTGATCAAACCTACACTTCTTGGATGGCCACGATCAGACCTCACACACCATGGACGGTCATGATCAAACCCCACCCACCATGGACGGCCATGATCCCGTGCGGATGCGTGCCCCTGAGCGAGTCAATGCGCTCTCATAGGGCGTCTGAGGCCGCGCCGCTTTCACCGCATCCCACTCCTCGCGACTCAGCGCCTCCAGCTCTTCCTGCTCCTCTGCAAATCGCCTCGCCCGCCGTGCTACTCTCCCTGTCTCCTTCGACTCGTCATACTGACGCCCACGAGGGTCAGGGGAGGGGAGAGGAGGGGAAGAGAGGGGAGAGGAGGGGAGGGAAAATGCAAAGTTGTAGGTGCAATGGCTTGCCTCGGCACTCTCTCTATCTCCTTGGATTCGTGGTACTGATGGCCTCACAGGGTCAGGGGGAGGGGAGAGGAGGGGAGGGGAAGACGCAAAGTGATAAGTGCAATGGCTTGCCATGCCACTCTCTCCATCTCCTTGGACTCATCATACGATAAGGGGCAGAGAGGAGCCGTTATGGCACAGGGTCAGACGTTAAGGGGCAGAGGGGAGGGGAGGAATAGGGGGTGAGGGATGGGAGAGGAGAAGATGCGCAGTGGCAGGTGGAAGGTCTCGCTGTACCATTCGATTTGTGGGTTGAGACATGGGACGAGGTGGGGAAAGAGATGAGTAGTAGAGGTGAGGGAGAAGAGCAGCAGAGAGGTGCCTCACGGTGGAGCAGCAGAGAGGTGCCTCACGGTGGAGCAGCAGAGAGGTGCCTGTGTGTGTTGTGACTGTGTGCGGACTGCCTCTGTGTGGTGTGACTGCATTGTGTGAACATCCGGGCACATTCCTTAACAGCATTTCCCTGTCTATGATCCAAATCCCTTCAGCAATATCACTCGCCACCACCCCACCTTAACCCACTCCCCATACCACTCCCCATACCACTCCCCATACCACTCCCCATACCACTCCCCATACCACTCCCCATACCACTCCCCATACCACTCCCCATACCACTCCCCATACCACTCCCCATACCACTCTCCATCGCATCCCACTCCGCACCGTGGCAACTTCACTCTCCACCACCACGGCCCATACCACTCCCCATCCCACCACGCACGAGCATGGCAGCACAGCCACCACCACCCACCATGCCCATGCCACTCATTCCCCATCCAACCCCTCATGCCCCTCCCCGTGGCAACCCTGCTTCACCATCCCCACGCACTCACGAGCATGGCCTGCACGGCCACCACCACCATGCACGCGCCCACTCACGCCCCATGCAGCGCCCATGCCCCTCCCCATGGCACCCCACGCGCACTCACGAACATGGCGAGCTTGGCCAGCACGGCCACCATCCCCATGCCCCATCCCCATGCCCCATCCCCATGCCTCATCCCCATGCCCCATCCCCATGCCCCATCCCCATGCCCCATCCCCATGCCCCATCCCCATGCCCCATCCCCATGCCCCATCCCCATGCCCCATCCCCATGCCCCATCCCCATGCCCCATCCCCATGCCCCATCCCCATGCCCCATCCCCATGCCCCTCCCTGTGCGCCAACCCAAATCCCTTCCCCATCCCCACGCCAGTTGTCAACGGAAAATATCCAGAAATACTTTCATTTTGTTACAAACTATATCACTCACGAGCATGGCGAGCTTGGCGAGCACGGCCACCACCACCATGCCCACGCCCAGCTGCAGCGTCGTCGTCGGCGGTCGCACCTCCCTCGATGCCTGCTGCACCCGCGACGCCGTGCCTCGCGCCATCACACCCCCCTGCTCCCCCTGCCCTGCTTGCGTCTCGCCTTGCCTGCCGCCTCCCCGCTCCTCGCGCTCCCCGCGCTTGGCCTGGCAGTCGCGACGGATCAAGGGGCGAGGGACGAAGGCATGAAGGGGAGTGCACGCGGTAATGACAGGGAGTGAACGGTGCAAGGGAGAGAAACGAAGGGGGAGAGGAGAGCTACGTGTGGCGCATCCATCCATCCGCCCATTACCCTCTCGACCCGCCTGTGCGTTCCTTACCTGCCCTCGACGCGGAAAGCGATGTGGCGCGAGTGAGGCGCGAGGCGCGATGTGAGAGGCGAAAGGCGGCAGGGCTTGAGGTGCCCCGCGGCTACGCGTGCGGCGAGGCACACGGCGAGCGATTCGCGCGACGTGCGGAGAAAGGAGAAGGGGGCGCGGAGAGCGCGCAAACACGGCGCGGAGCCCCCCGGAAAACTAGAGCGGAGCGGGAAATCTGAGGGAGCAGGGGTTGAGGCGTGAGGGCTGGCAATGTTCTTCAACAGGGTGGTACTGAACTCACACAAATCGTATGGGAACCGAGTCAGGAATCAACATATCATTACTTCGCGTCACCCTACATCGCTTACAACAGTGTACACTCTGTTCATGACCATTTCCACCCCGTTCTCAAATCGCTGAGAATATGCCGCTGAGGATCGCCTGCCTCTCGAACAGCTCCGCCACTTTAGTGGGTGAGGGGAGACCTGCCGGCGAGGAATTTTCTTCCCTGGTTCTTGCTGGGCCTTCGCCGAGCCTGAGAGCCTTGTGTGCAACCAAAAATCTTCTTCCACAAGTGTCGAAGGTCCATTCGCCATCACGCCCAAGCCAGAAACAGGTGGCAGTTGGTTGGTTCCTCAATCGTGGGAGTGAAACTCGCATTCTCAGGGCCAGTCCAGCACGTTCGTCCTTCATTCGTTTTGTGCGGTTACTCCTGTTGTGTCACGGTGCAAAACGGTGAAGCTTGATAACCGTTGTGCACCGTCTGGAATCGTCTTGCGCCACGACGTATGGACTGAAATCGAACGTGCTGGACCAGCCGTCACACATTCCTTTCCAACAGCATTAGCATTTTGACTCTTCATTTTTTCGAATTATTCTGTAATTCCGTCTCAGACATCCTCGTTGCCTTCAAGCTATGGCACCACTCACCTTAGAGCTGTCGGAGGGGCATGGCGCCGTGCTGTTGGTGGCAGCGGCAACAGCAATCGTTCATATTTTTTTCGCCGAAGTCGTGATGTTCGCGAGAAAGAAGTAAACATGCTGAACATAAATTCTGTATCAACTGTTAAGCAAATGTGCTGCAGCTTGTTAACAACGTTAACTATGCGCGTGAATTTTCTTCGTATGGTTGCAGGTACAACGTCCAATTCCCGCTTCTGTACGCGCCTGAGTCTCACAAGAACAACAAGGAGTTCAACTGCGTACAGGTACGACAATCATGTGCATGCGCTCGAAAACATGGTTTGTTGAACATATTTCCGCGCCTGTTGAGAAACAGACGCCATTCTGGAGAAGGAGGATTTGCTGGTCTTTATTTCTTATGATTTTTTCCACATCTTGCATCGCAGAGGGCGCATCAGAACTTTCTCGAGAATATTTCGTTTTTCTTTGCGTTCCTCCTCACCAGCGGCCTTGCGGTAAGCTTTCCTCGCCTGCCAGTGGCTCTGCTCCCACCACACCACATGCTGGCTGCTCTTCCTGGATTTCCTGCTTCACGCATTGTGTCCTCACAACCTGCCTGTCTCATTTAACGCCGCCTCCCTTCGCAGTACCCCTGGACATCCACAGTTCTTGGGGTTATCTTCCTGCTTGGCCGCATTGTCTATTTCCTTGGTTACTCCACTGGGAGCCCAGCGGCACGAAATTATGGAGCGTAAGAATACCCATGCGCCCAGGCCACCTTGCACCCCCCGTTCCCCCTCACTCTCTTCCCTCGCTCGCTTCCCCCTCTTTCCTGCCTCTCCCTTTTCCCCCACCGTCCTCGCATCTCTTTTTTTCTATCTCGCCCCCATTTTATTGCTTTAAATCAGCAGATTTCACATCCCACCTGCCTTTCAACTTTCAAGCGATGTGCCTGCTCTACTTGCAGATTTTGGACGATTGGACTTCTTGGGCTCATGATTGGCACCATTATGTTCGGTCTTCGGGTCCTCGGTGTCATCTCAGCATGAGTACATGATGTGCATACCCCCGTCTATTTATAACGAGAACCCTATTGTTGCCGGAGTAAATTGTAGAGAGCGCTCCTGTTGTAGAATCTGGATATACTGTAGCTGATCGATCAACTACGTCCTCTTATGGTGCAAACTGAATTAGTTTCTAGACTCGTCGTTACTTTCTGCTAGCTTCATTGCATCTGTCAACACAACGCTTGCCCAACTGTATGCTTCGCCCTGTCAAAGCACAAAAAACTGGAAAGAGAAGAAATTCAAGCATGCATTTGGTGACAAAATGCAATTCACCATACATTCCCCACAAGTCCCACCAAAGCCTAACCTCCACTCCTGCATACGGTACATGCGCACATCCAAGCCCCGTTATCAGCCAATCCCACTGAGTCAACTCAAACACAGTAAGCGGGAGCACGGGCGCACGACTGTGGTATCACAATAGTAGTTAGAATGAAGGAGCCATAGCTAGGGTTTAGCTAGCTAGGCAAGAGAGAATAGTCAAAAGAGGAGAAGAGCATTTGACTAGAAAGGAGGGAGGTACTGTCACAGTAGTAGGCAGAACGAGGAGCCATAGCTAGGGTTTAGCTAGCTAGGCAAGAGGAAATGAGCAAATGAGGGTTTGACTAGAAAGGAGGGAGGTACAAATAGCAAGCCCTAACAGGGTTATACTCACTATTGAGTACCCCACTACACACTAGATAAGCATTATATTCTGACAGGTACAAATAGCAAGCCCTAAAAGGGTTATACGGTACTCACTACGGTATTGAGTACCCCACTATAGACTAGACAGGCATTATATTCTGACATACCCCCATAGTCAAGGTGGGGTAAAATCAGCACAACAAGCACGCAGAGCAATAGGTCACAATGATAAGCAAAGCTAGATGCTATCACAGAGGGCAAGTGAGGAGGAGGAGAGACTTTGAGAGGAGTGGAGATAGAAGGCTGTCAAACATATGTTTATATGTTATAGTTTAGGCAGGCTTTAGTGGGGTACTCACTGTGGGGTACAACCCCTTAGGTTTCACTTTTGTACCAAAACCTTCTCGATAGTTCATCCATCCCTACCACCCTACTCTAACATGGTATTAAGAGCACTTAGGACTTATGACCTAATTTCCTAGTGGGCCCACCGTTACCTCTCTTTTTTTTAGGGTTTCCCCTGTCTGTCGAGCTGTCCCACCCGTCGCGCCGCCCTGCTGGCCGCGCGACGCGCGTTTATTTTTATTTTTCTTCGTTTTTTCTCGTCACGCCGCCCTAGGGCCCGGCCCCGCCCGTCGCGTCGCCTTAGGGCCTTCGCGCCGCCCACGGGAGCCAGTCGCGCTGCCCTGCTGGCAGCGCGCGACCCCGCCTGGCCCGTCGCGCACCTGTAGGGCCCGCGAGCCGCCCTTCCCTGCCCGCCGCGCCGCCCCTTTTTTGGCAGCGCGCGGCTCGGCCCCGCCCTCGCGCACCCCTACGGCCCTCGTGCCGAGCTCTACCCGCTGTTGCGGCCTCGCCCTGCCCCAACGTCGCCCCTGGAGCAGCCGCCCCTGGACCCAGAGCAGCCGCCCCTGGCTCCTGAAGCAGCCGCCCCTGGTGCAGCCGCCCCTGGACCCTGAGCAGCCGCCCCTGGACCGAGAGCAGCCGCCCCTGGCCCCTGCAGCAGCCGCCCCTGGTGCAGCCGCCCCTGGACCCAGAGCAGCCGCCCCTGGCCCCTGCAGCAGCCGCCCCTGGTGCAGCCGCCCCTGGACCGAGAGCAGCCGCCCCTGGCCCCTGAAGCAGCCGCCCCTGGTGCAGCCGCCCCTAGACCCTCGAGCAGCCGCCCCTGGACCCAGAGCAGCTGCCCCTGGCTCCTACAGCAGCCGCCCCTGGACCCTGAGCAGCCGCCCCTGGCCCCTGCAGCAGCCGCCCCTGGTGCAGCCGCCCCTGGACCCTTGAGCAGCCGCCCCTGGACCCAGATCAGCCGCCCCTGGCCCCTGAAGCAGCCGCCCCTGGTGCAGCCGCACCTGGACTCCGTGCAGCCGCCCCTGGACCCTGTGCAGCCGCCCGCCGAGCGCCGGCCCTGCTCGCCCAGCGAGCGCCTTCTCTTCCCGCCACTGGTGAGCACCTGCCTTGTTAGCGCATTGCCTGCCTGCCTGCCTGCCGCGCCTGCCCCGCCCACCTGCCTGCCTGTCTGCCGGCCTGCCTGCCTACCTGCCTGCCTGCCTGCCTGCCTGCCTGCCTGCCTGCCTGCCTGCCGGCCTGCCTGCCTGCCTGTCGGCCTGCCTGCCTGCCCGCGCTGCTACTGCTACTGCTGCCGCTACTTCTGTTACTGCTGCTAGGCTGCTGCTGCTGCTACTGCTGCGATGCAGCTCCAGCGCCGTCCGCGCGAGTCTCTCACGCCCCAGCAGCTTCGTGAGTGGTACGCTAGTTGGGGTTGTGGCGGTAGCCGTCGTGGCTGTAGCCCTGGAGCTGGTCCGTTGGGAGCGTCTGGCAGTGGCCAGCCGCAGCTGCAGCGGCGTTCGCAAGAGACACTTACGTCCCGGCAGCTTCACGAGTGGTACGCTCAGAGTAGAGGGTCTTTGAGTCCAGTTCGCTGCTTGTACGTCATTCGCACAGGTGATCGGACTGGTCAGGCTTGCAGGACGCCTGGTCACACACAGTCCCGCTGCTTCGCCCGTCTGAGCGACGCCTGGCGTACCGAGTTTGGCGACGAGGCTGAGCTCCCCACCTGGCTGGAGCTGCTTGGACAGAGGGTAGATATCTTTGCTCTTGACTATGATGCTATTCTCACTGCCATGTATGCATTGCCTACTAGTGCCGACCGTGCCTGTTACCTGTGCGTACCACCTGACCCAGGTATAGAGCCTGCTGCTCTAGGTGCTGGTGAGGCTACTGCTCTAGGTGCTAGTGCGTCTCCTGCTCCAGGTGCTGGTGAGGCTACTGCTCTAGGTACTGGTGAGTCTGCCCTCTCTGGTACTGCGCTTGCTGAGGCCTTGTACACCTTCACACTTGACTCCGGTGCCTCTCGCTCTTTCTTTCGCGACAGCACCACCCTCACGCCGCTCAGTCGGCCGGTTCCAGTCTCCCTGGCAGACCCCTCTGGGGGTCCAGTCCGTGCGACCTCCTCCACTGTCCTCCCTTGTCCTACTGTCCCGTCCGGCACACTGTCGGGTCTTTACCTCCCCTCGTTCTCTACGAACTTGGTGGCGAGTTCAGCGCTCCAGGACGCGGGTGTTCACCACTTCACCCCTGCCTACGGCGTGTGATACACTGCACGTGTGCTCAGACGGGTCGTCACCTGGCTATCTTCACTCGGCAGTCGGGGTCGGGCCTGTACACACTGACCACTGAGTCCCCTCAGGTAGCTGTGTCTGCGTCTGCGTCAGGTCAGTTGTCGGCCCCCTGCTCGTGTCGCGCCTTGTCGCACCAGACCCTCCTTTGGCACCACCGCCTTGGTCACCCCTCGGTGCAGCGCCTTCGCAGCATGCACCGCCGTGTCCTTGTCTCTGGTCTTCCCAGGGTTCTCCCTCCCCTCCCACCCTCGCCTGCTCCTCCCTGTCTTCCCTGTGTCGAGGGGCGACAACGCGCCGCTCCTCACTCCTCCTCGTTCCCTCCCACAGAGGCTCCCCTGCAGACTCTCCACCTGGACGTGTGGGGCCCAGCCCGCGTCCGTGGACAGGGCCACGAGCGGTACTTCCTGCTGGTCGTCGACGACTACACGCGTTACACCACGGTCTTCCCTTTGCGCACCAAGGGTGAGGTCCCTGATGTTTTGATCCCTTGGATCCGCGCTGCTCGTCTCCAGCTCCGCGAGCGGTTCGGGACGGAGTTTCCCGACCTTCGTCTGCACTCTGACAGAGGTGGTGAGTTCTCCTCAGACCTCTTGGCAGCCTTCTGTGCGGAGCACGGCATCCGCCAGACGTTCACGCTTCCGGCCTCTCCGCAGCAGAATGGGGTTGCTGAGTGCCGCATTGGCTTGGTCATGGAGGTCGCTCGTACCTCCATGGTCCATGCGGCTGCCCCCCATTTTCTGTGGCCGTTTGCGGTCCGCTGCGCCGCGCATCAGCTCAACCTCTGGCCCCGTGTCTCCTTGCCGGAGACCTCGCCCACACTGCTGTGGACGGGGAAGGTTGGCGATGCGTCGCGTTTCCGGGTCTGGGGTGCTCGTGCCTTTGTCCGCGATTCCACCGCGGACAAGCTCTCTGCCCGCGCTGTTCCCTGTGTCTTCCTTGGCTTTGTCCCTGACGCGCCTGGTTGGCAGTTTTACCACCCCACCTCGCGCCGTGTCTTCCCCTCTCAGGACGTCACGTTCGACGAGTCGGTTCCCTTCTACCGTCTCTTCCCCTACCGCACTGCCCCTCTCCCCCCACCGCCGCTCTTCCTCGCTCCAGGTGCTCCCCAGGTAGACCCCCTCCCCGCTCCCGGTCCTGCTCCTTCAGGTGTGTCTCAGGTAGACCCTCCTCCATTGACTGCCCCGGTTGAGGTCACTGGTGACTCAGGTCCTGCTGAGGGTGGTCCTGCTCGGGGTACTGCTTCTGGGGGTGCGGAGCCTGGGGGTGCGGAGACTGGAGGTGCTGAGCCTGGGGGTACTGAGTCTGGGGGTGCTGCACCTGGGGGTGCTGAGGCGTCTGGTGAGCAGTCTCCCTGGGGCGGCCGTCTCCGTAGTCGCTCTACTAGTACCTCGCCGCTGCACTCTCGTCGTCGACTCCCTCTCTCCCCACAGCAGTTGCGTGAGTGGTACGTTGGCCGTCAGGGTCGCGCTGCTGGGGCTAGGGGCTCTGCTGCGGGAGGCGCTGGTGCTGGTGACTCTGCTACTGGGGTAGTTTCTGCTGGAGGTTCTGGAGCTGCTGCGGGTGCTGGCGCTGGAGGTTCTGGAGCTGCTGTGGGTGCTGGCGCTGGAGGTGCTGGAGCTGCTGCGGGTGCTGGCGCTGAGGGTTCTGAGTCTGCTGTTGCGCGGTCTCCTTGGAGTAGCCGCCTTCGTCCGCGTGTGCATCTCACCTCACAGCAGCTGCACGACTGGTACGGTCGCCGTCAGGGTCGCGCTTCTGGAGCTCGGGGCTCTACCGCTGGAGGTACTTCTGCTGGCGTCACTGGAGCTGGGAGTGGTGCTGGTCCCGGAGGTGCTCGTACTGGAGGTACTGGAGCTGCTGGGGCTGGAGGTGCTGAGCCTGAGGGTACTACTGCTGGAGACCCTGGGTCTGGGGGTGCTGCTACTGGAGACACTGAGACTGGAGACCCTGGGACTGGAGGTGCCGGTTCTAGGGGTGCTGCTGCTGGTGGAGCTGGTCCTGGACGAGCTGGTGCTGAGGGTTCTGGAGCTGCTGGAGGTGCTGGAGCTGCTGGGGGTGCTGGAGCTGCTGGTGCTGGTGGCGCTGCACAGTCGCGCCTGTTCTTTGCTCCATCGTCTCCGTCGTCTCAGCCACCGTCTGACTCTTTACTTCGCCAGGTTCTTAGTCTCCCTTCGTCTACTGGTCTTCCGTTACAGCCTGGCTCACCGCTGCCTGCTTCTTCTCCTTACACTGAGCAGTCAGGGGGTTTTACTGAGCGTCGTGAGCCTGCGTCGCGTCCTGTCTCACCTGTCCGTTCTGGTCGTCGTGTTCCTCGTTCGCGTCAGCCGGTTGTCCCCGGCACCCACCTCGTAGTTCGTCATCCTTCCTCTCCTCTGCAGCGTGTTCCCCTGCCGTCCCCCCCTGCGTCTTCTCTGCCTACCGTTCCTGAGCCTGAGTCTGACCGCACCCGTGCTGCTCACCCTACTGTCACGCGTCTGCTAGCCACTGTTGTGACTGACCCGTCGTTTGAGTCTGCTGCTGCGTCTGCCTTTGTTGCTGAGCTTGTTGACTTTGCTGCTGCCTGTCGTCTAGACTACGCCGCTAGTCTTGTTGCTGAGTCTGAGTCTGTCTGTCCTCCGTCCGTCGGGGGTGAGTGTGCTCTTGGCACGGACGTCCTTGAGGACAGGCAGGAGGACCTTGAGTGTCTTGCAGCCGCTGCGCCTCATC
This sequence comes from Closterium sp. Naga37s-1, assembly GCA_947471745.1. Classification (NCBI taxonomy): domain Eukaryota; kingdom Viridiplantae; phylum Streptophyta; class Zygnematophyceae; order Desmidiales; family Closteriaceae; genus Closterium; species Closterium sp. Naga37s-1. The sequence goes on from CANJKZ010000166.1 coordinate 2,457,300, forward strand.
TCGTGTCCATGCTGCTTGCCCCTGAGGGAGACCCGGATGCTCCAGACATCCCGACCCTGCGCTCTTACGCTGAGGCGATCGCGGGTGAGTACTCCTCTCAGTGGCAGACAGCCATGGACGCAGAGATGTCATCCTGGAAGTCCACAGGCACCTACGTCGACGAGGTTCCCCCTCCTTGGGCGAACATCGTCAGTGGCATGTGGATTTTCAGGGTGAAGCGGCCGCCAGGTTCTCCGCCTGCCTTCAAGGCTCGTTACGTTGCTCGAGGCTTCAGTCAGCGACAGGGAGTTGACTTCTTCCAGACCTTCTCCCCTACTCCGAAGATGACCACTCTTCGGGTGCTGCTGCACGTTGCCGCTCAGCGTGACTACGAGCTTCACTCTCTTGACTTCAGCACAGCTTTCTTGCAGGGCAGCCTGCACGAGGAGATCTGGCTGCGCCGCCCTCCTGGCTTCACTGGGTCGTTTCCTCCTGGTACCCAGTGGAGCCTCCGGCGGCCGGTCTACGGTCTCCGTCAGGCGCCACGTGAGTGGCACGACACACTGAGGACTACACTTGCAGCTCTTGGGTTCGTGCCTTCTACTGTTGACCCGTCGCTGTTTCTACGCACCGACACTTCGCTGCCGCCGTTCTACATCCTTGTGTACGTCGACGACTTGGTCTTTGCCACTGCTGACACTGAGGCTCTCGCCCTGGTGAAGTCGGAGCTGCAGAAGAGACACACGTGCACAGACCTGGGTGAACTGCGCAGCTACCTTGGCTTGCAGATCACCCGGGACAGAGCACGCCGCACCATCACACTGACTGAGTCACACATGGTGCAGCAGGTCCTTCAGCGCTTCGGCTTCATCTGGTCCTCGGCACGGCCGACTCCTCTGGCTACAGGTCACTCGCTCTCAGCTCCACCTTCGGACGAGTCCGTAGAGCCGAGTGGTCCTTACCCAGAGCTAGTTGGCTGCCTCATGTACCTGATGACTTGCACTCGTCCTGACCTCGCGTACCCTCTTGGCCTTCTGGCTCGCTACGTGGCTCCTGGTCGGCACCGAAAGGTGCACATGGATGCTGCTAAGAGAGTACTCCGCTACTTGTGCAGTACATCAGGCATGGGGCTCATGCTTGGAGGGAGGAGCTCAGTTGTTCTCACTGGGCACTCAGACGCTTCTTGGGTTGACGACCAGGCTACTCAGCGGTCGTCACAAGGTTACACATTCAGCCTTGGCTCTGGTTCAGTTTCTTGGCGTTCTACACGTTCGTCTTCAGTTCTCAGCTCCAGCTGTGAGGCTGAGATCTACGCCACAGCCATGGCTGCACAGGAGTTACGCTGGCTCACCTACCTGCTGACCGACTTGGGAGAGCGGCCTCGTTCTCCTCCAGTGCTGTACGTCGACAACAAGGCTGCCATTGCCTTGTGTGAGGAGGACAGACTGGAGCACAGAACGAAGCACATCGCTCTGCGTTACTTCCTGGCTCGAGAGTTGCAGCAGCGTGGTCAGCTTCGTCTGCGTTACGTAGCCACTCAGGCCAACGCTGCTGATATATTCACCAAGGCACTTCAGTCTGGTGATCATCAACGTTTCTGCACTATGCTAGGGCTTGTGCCCACTTTTCCTCACTTGCTGTAGGCTTTGCTTGTACTGAGATCTATATATATATATATATCTATCTGCATGCTTGCTTTGCTAGGTAGAGATCACTGTGATGTTTGTGTTACATATATGCCTCTGCATGTGAACTGGCCTTGTGGCCCCTTTCTTGTGCTCAGTGTGTGTGGTGACGTTGTGATCCACCCTGAGCTTGCTTTGCCTTTCTTGACTGGTCTTGTGACCCCTTGCTCTTCCCCACTTTGCCTATGGGGGTGTGTCAAACATATGTTTATATGTTATAGTTTAGGTAGGCTTTAGTGGGGTACTCACTGTGGGGTACAACCCCTTAGGTTTCACCTTTGTACCAAAACCTTCTCGATAGTTCATCCATCCCTACCACCCTACTCTAACAAAGGCGACGGGTCAAGCCGCAGTCACACGGGCAACAGGAGCGCGCGCACGGTGGCTACCGGAGCACTCAACCTCCGGACTACAGGAGTATCTGGCTCCGCGCTAAGACGAGCAGCAGGAGCAACGGACCCACGGACGACTGGCGCAGCAGGCTCGCTGGGCTACCGGAGCACTCAACCTCCGGAATACTGGCGCTGCTGAAGTCACAACGGCTACCTCCGGTCAACCTCCCCCAACTGTCCCACCCCTTTTCACACACCCCCTGCTGTACCCCTAGCTCCACTCCCACGTCACCCCCCTAGCACCACTCCCTCGGCTCCCACACACCCACCCCCCTCAGCGGCAGCTGCAGCAGTGGGAGACGGGGGAGGAGGAGGAGCAGGGGACGGCGCACACACACGCCACACCCATACCCGTCACCCCCATACCCTGAGTGTGCGGTAAGCAAGCTCAGGTGTGCGCGAAGCGTGCACATGCGTGCGGGAAGCGAACTCAGGAATGCGGAAAGCGAAGTCAGGTGTGCGGGGAGGGGGGGCCGCAGGGCGACGCGCGGGTTGACGGGGACGAGCGCACGGGCCCCCGGGGGCGGCGCACGGGTCGACGGGGCCGCCGCGAAGGGCGACGAGGAGCCGCGCGCGGGTCGACGGGGAGCCGCGCGCGGGTCAACGGGGCCGCCGCGAAGGGCGACGGGGAGCCGCGCGCAGGTCGACGGGGACGGGCGCGCGGGTCGACGGGGGGCGCCGCGACGGAACGCGAAACCACCGCGCGCGGCCAGGGTGCGCGGCGGGCAGGAAACCGCGACGCGTCCCGAGCGCATGGCGGGCAGAAAACCGCCACGCACCCCGAGCGCGTGGCGGGAAGAAAAAATGAACATCGCACGCCACGGGGCGCGAGACAGACAGTATGGCAGCGGAAGCAGGCGGTCCCACAGGCCAGGAGCGTAACCGCTCTGATAGCATGTCACAATAGTAGTTAGAATGAAGGAGCCATAGCTAGGGTTTAGCTAGCTAGGCAAGAGATAATAGTCAGAAGAGGAGAAGAGCATTTGACTAGAAAGGAGGGAGGTACAAATAGCAAGCCCTAAAAGGGTTATACTCACTATTGAGTACCCCACTACAGACTAGACAAACATTATATTCTGACATGTGGTGCTTTTAACACAGTCAGATCTCGTATACCGTGGAGTGGACCGCTATGATCAAACCTACTTTTCATGGACGGCCATGATCAAACCTCACACACTGTGGATGGCCAAAAACATAACATACCATGGACAAACATACCATGGATGAACAAACATACCATGGACAGCCATGATCAAACCCCACCCACCATGGACGGCCATGATCCCGTGCGGATGCGTGCCCCTGAGCGAGTCAAGGCGCTCTCATAGGTCGTCTGAGGCCGCGCTGCCTTCACCGCATCCCACTCCTCCCGACTCAGCGCCTCCAGTTCCTCCTGCTCCTCCGCAAACCGCCGTGCCCGCCGCGCCACTCTCTCTGTCTCCTTCGACTCGTCGTACTGATGAACACACAGGGTCGAGGGGGAGCGGGAGGGAAGGAGGAAGGAGAGGAAGTGGGAGGTGAGAGGAAGATGCAAAGGGAAGGGTGCAATGTCCCGCCGCGCCACTCTTTCCGCCTGCTTGTTGAGAGAGAAGAGCAGAGCACCGGCCGGGAGGTGCCTGCATGGACGAGTTACACCCATAACTGACTGATATTACTCGAGAGGAGAAAAACCGGAAGACTGAGAATTGGAAGATGTGAATTCAAAGCGGGACAAGGTGCTTTCAGAACAGCGGGCGAGGCGGCTGTACTGCCCCCCCAACACTGCACGCGCATCAGTGTGATGAGGGAATGAAAGGGGGGAGCTTAGCAAGCACGGCCAACACCACCACCCACCATGCCCCTCCCACTCCCTTCACATTTAACGTCCCTTCCCCATCCCCACGGCACTCACAATCATGGCGAGCTTGGCGAGCACGGCCACCACCACCATGCCCACGCCCAGCTCCAGCGTCGTCGGCCGCGGCTCCACTGCCTGTTGCACCACCCGCGACGCCACGCCTCGCGCCATCACGGCCTTCACAGACTTCCCTGCCTTGCTTACGTCACGCCTCGTGCATTGCCCACTCCTCGCACTCGCTAGCCCGCGCTCGGCCTAGCAAAAGGTCACAAAATTCGGACTCGTTGCCTGGCAAGAAAGTTCACGAAATTCAGACTTCTCACAGCAAGCCAAGGGTCTAGTCAAAAGCGATCCTCGCACACATTGCCCCGCGGTCGGCCTGGCAGTCGCGACGGATCAGCGGGGGAGGGACGGATGCAGTTGTGATGACTCATCGGAAGGATGAAGGTGCAGGCGGAACTGCAGATGCGGCAACGGCAGGGAGTGAACGGCGAGCGAGAGGAAAGCCACGGGCGACGCATTTATCCACCCATTTCCCCCCCAACCCACCTTTGCCTTCTTCCCACCTTTGTCTTCTTCCCACCTTTGCCTTCTTCCCACCTTTGCCTTCTTCCCACCTTTGTCTTCTTCTCGCCTTTGCCTTCTTCCACCTTTGTCTTCTTCCCACCTTTGCCTTCTTCCCACCTTTGTCTTCTTCCCACCTTTGTCTTCTTCCCACCTTTGCCTTCTTCCCTGCCCTCGGTTCTCCTTCCCCCTGCCGCTGCCGCTCAACAAGCCTGGTGGCGCGGAAAAGAAGGTTTTGGGAAGGATCGGCGGTTGCGAGGAGCGAGAAGAGGAGCGGCGAGTGGCGCGGGGAGGATAGCGGCAAGGAGACGAGAGGCGGGTGAGGGGGGAACGATGCGATAAGCGATGTGGCATGGGTGACGAGAGAAACGGCAGTCCCAGCGAGCCTTGTGGTGATGCAACGAGGCGTGTTGGGTGGCACTGCACACAAAGAGCGGATCGCGCTAGTGCGGAGATAGGACAGTGCGAAAATAGGGCGAAGAGCGCGGAGGAAAACAGAAGCGGCGCGGGAACTGGGGCTTGGCAAGAGAGCAGAGACGGGAGAGAATCAAGGGCGGCGCGGGAACTGGGGCAAGGGCAGTATACAGGGCTGCACGTTTGGTATTTTGGTGTGGGAAAATTGGAGGCTGTTTGGTTTTAGGACTGATATTTTCTTTGAACTGTAGTCAAGACTTTAATCGAATCTGATTCATTCGAGTACGCTTTAAACATTCGAATTGTGCGCGACGCGGCCGGTGTGAACAAACCTTCCACCTCAAGCTCCTTCACTTCGACTTTCATCACAGCCTCTTCCATCCCAAGCCATTGAACAATGGCCCTGTTCGGTAGCCCCCACAGTCACACTGCGGTTGGTGCAGGTGCTCTTCCTCGGCCCAATTTCGACTCACCTTAAAACCCACCGAACCGTTATTAGAACACCATACCTGCCCAGTGCAAATTGGCTACCGAACGCGTGAAAAACCCAGCCCGAGTGAAGTTGAGGACGCTACCACGAAAATGCTTGCTCAGGCAAGCTCGACCGCCAGTGAAAGTCAACCCCATTTCTGCTTTCCAGTTCCACTCAGGCAGGCCCACTCTGAGGTTGTATTCCGAAGTTGGGACACCATCCGAAGTGGGGACACGCGACTCGCAATGTCGAAAATGTGCTCAAATGTTCCGCCACGCGGTTCGGAGATTGGACACCTTGTACCCGCCAGACACGAAAAATGCGACTGTCAAGTCCGTCACTCTGCGACCCCGACGATCGTGCCATGTAGGGGTGTTTTTCAGTTACGACTGTTGATAAGATGCATGTTATAGTGTATTATGTCCTCAAAAACAAAATGTAGGGGTGTTTTGAGTACACCGCACTGCGGGGCCCACGAACTAAACTCCCGCCGTCTTTCACGGAACTGCCCGATCGGTTGTTTCTCGGTCACATTGTTTTCCCTCACCCGCCAAAGTCAGAGATGGTCGTTTACATTTGTCGCGCTGTGATTGGGAGCGAAGGCAATCTGCGCTGCAACCGTCAGGCGATTCCGACAAAAGTGGTCGCAACGCTAAAATTCGTCACATGTCCGAACTGGGGCCACACCCCACATGGACACCATCTTACCCCAAAAAGTGCTTCTGCTGGGGTAACTTCGATGGTGTCCCAACTTCGGAATACAATCTGAGTGGCACGCTGTAGGGTAAACGCTGCATTAGCTTCGAATCGGGTCAAATTATGTTTTTCAGCTCGCTCGTTCAAACGATGAGAGATCGTGCCCGTTCGTGGTTTTCTTTTATCCATATCGAGGGTGTTTCATTTGGCGGGCTGTTTTTTGTTTGTGAGCTGGGCAGCCTCGTACAGAAGTAAAAGTTTCGACCAGTATTTTTTCGAGAAACACGCGGTAACTTCTTGCGTTTGTGGACGAGACTTCCTTTCAGTGTGAGTGGACGCCCGAGGCTACGAAACATTTCGTAGGCTTCCCCAGTTCGAGTGGGCCCAGTGTGACTGGAAGGCTACCGAACAGGGCCAATGCTTTCTTATTTTCTCAAAACTAGATAAACTCGAGTTCCGTGACTATTGTCGCGAGGCGGCCTGGTTCATGGAGTAGTCCGCATAATAGGAGCCCTTTTTTTTTTTTTCCAGTCGAGGAGGCGAACAGCACGCGCGAGGTTACGGTCCTTGAGAGGGTGTCTTGTAGGAGTTTACGAGCCGCAAAAGATGCCCGGCGCGACGCTGACGGACACGCGTCCATCGATGGACGGCTTGCTCCACGGCGTCGCCAGCGGCGGTGCTGGCGACCCTCCGGTGGCGATTGCGACCTTCGAGGTTTCGCGAAAGACTCTCGCCGGTGCAGACGACCGCCGCGATACGGCGAGTGAGATCGCCGGATCGCCGACGATCACCGGCGGCGACGGCGCTTCACCAGAGAATGAGGCGCGCTGTGAGTCGACGCCAGCAGCAGCGGGAAGTCCCGCCGATGCCGTTGCAGACGGTATGGAACCTGATAATGCTGCAGAAGCGGCAGGATCAGCGGAAGGAGCAGGAGTAGCACCAGCAGAAGCAGCACCAGTGGCAGCAGCAGAAGCACCAGCAGAAGCACCAGCAGAAGCACCAGCAGAAGCACCAGCAGAAGCATCAGCGGAAGCACCAGCAGAAGCATCAGCGGAAGCATCAGAAGCAGCACCAGTGGCAGCAGCAGCAGCGACGGGCGTTGGCTTGGCGGCGGGTGAGTCGGCTGAGCGGCGCGACGGCGGTTCAGGCGAGGGGATTGGCGGCTGGTGGGGCAGGCGAGCCGCGGAGAGCGGCGAGTCGGCGGGGAAGGATTCGTGCAACGATTCCGACGATTCGGTGGCGAGCGACTGGAACGGCTGGCGAGCGGAGAAGGCGGCGACGGATGGCGAGCACGTGCCGTATGATGGTGAAAAGGTGGGGACTCGTGGTGAAAAGGCGGCGACAGATGGCGAAAAGGAAGGGAAAGGTAACGAAGAGAAGGCAGCAGATGGTGAAAAGGAAGGGAACAGTGGCGAACAGAAGGCGACAGATGGCGAAAAGGTGGGGAAAGGTGGCGAAGGGGCGGCGACGGGAGGAGGTGCGGCGAGACGACAGAGGAAGACGGCGGAGGCTGCTGCAGCCGCCATGAAGCGGAAGGTACGGCGTCGGGGAATGGTTGAGACGGTGAGGCGAATAAAACTCTCCGGTTCGATTTAACGGCGACAACGAAGCTGTCGCGTCGCAACTGACGTCGCCCTACCGCACTCCAGTTGTCCCCGCACATGTCTCTGTCGCCTCGGCTGACTCTTTCGCGTGTCTCTGTCGCAGGAGGATCGCGAGCGTCGCAGAGAATCAGCTGACCTCCTGGCGACGTCGCAACGACTTCTTCGCGGTTAGTGCAGAGAATGCACGCCTATCAGGCCCCCTTGACGCACACACATGCACATGCACATGCACGCAGAAGCAATATCGCCTTGCCATGCCGTGCCATTCCAATCCCTCCTGACCACTGCCCCGCCCCGCCCCGCCCTGCTCTGCCTGCTCTGCCCCGCCCCGCCCTGCGGCCCTACCCTGCCCTGCCCTGCCCTGCCCCGCCCTCCCCTGGCCCGCCGTCCACCATGCACCAGAGAGCAGTGTGAAGTTCACGCGGCCACGCCTGGCAGCCATCTCGCTTGGCGGCTTCTTCACCTCCATGCGCGCGCGCATGGCGCTGCTGGATGCGCGCATGCCGCGGTGAGTCATGGATGGGGATAGGTGGGAGTTGGGGGTTGGGGGGATGGGGGATGGGGATAGGCGGCTTCTTCACCACCGTACGCGCGCAGGGCGCTGCTGGATGCAAGCATGCGCGGTAGGTGGGGGATGGGTGCACGCAATGTACGTGGGTGATGGGTGGTTCGGGGGATGGGTGACGGGATACGTGATGGGATGGATGATGGGGTATGGGCGGTGGGCAATTGGTGAGGGGGGATGGGCGGTGGGCAATTGGTGAGGGGGGATGGGCGGTGGGCAATTGGTGAGGGGGGATGGGCGGTGGGCAATTGGTGAGGGGGGATGGGCGGTGGGCAATTGGTGAGGGGGGATGGGCGGTGGGCAATTGGTGAGGGGGGATGGGCTCACATGCTGCCTTGTCTTGCCTTCTGCCGCGTCCTCTGCAACCTCCCCCATGCCCATTCCCCCCCGTTCTCCCTGCAACCTCTGACTGCTGTCTGATGCTATTGCTGGGCTTTGAGCAGCCTCGAACCTCATTCCGGGTGGGTCATGTTGTGCTAATGCATCTCACTGTGCGTTGTGTTTTCTACGTGTCCCCATTCCCTACCCTCCTCGCCCTGCATGCATCGGACAGAGAAACGGAAGAGGAGGACGAGGAAGATGAGATGGATGACGAGGATGATGACGTGGACGGTGAGGATGATGACGTGGACGGAGAGGATGATGACGTGGACGGAGAGGCGGAGGAGGAGGATGAGAAGCCCAAGGCAGGGACGAGCGGGCGAGGAGAAGGGGAGAATGCCAGGGGCGGCAGTGTCAGTGGCGATGCTGCTGCTGTGTCGAGTGGTCTGATCGCCGACATGCTGCACCGCTTCGCACAGGAGGAGGAGGAAGGCGATGAGGAGGATGATGAGCTTATCGTGCTTGAATGCTCCGCTCCTGCTGCTGCTGCCACTGCGACAGCAGGAGGGGCAGCAGGAGCGGCAGCAGGAAAAGATGCAGATGAGAAGGGAAAGGGGGAGGAGAAGGGAGAGGTGGAAGGCGAGTGTGCTGTGAAGCAAGGGGCCCAGGCAGGAAGGGAGGCGCGGATGAACCGTGGAGAATACGAGGCTAGGGACGACGAGGCTAGGGTCGACGACACAATGAGGGCCATGTGGGAACAGGGTGGGGAGGGAGGGAAGAGAGAGAAGTGGGGAACGGGGGAGAAGGGGGATAAAGGAGAGAAGGGGGAGAAGGGAGACAAAGGGGGAACGGGGGAGAACCGGGACAAGGGAGAGACGGGCAGTGCAACGAAGTGCACAGGGAAGGGATGTGGCACTGGCGAGGGCAGGGGCAGGGACGGGCCTGGGAGGAGCAGCGAGCGAGGGAAGGTGTGTGGGCGAGCGCATGTGGGGAGTGCAGGGACGGCAGTGGACTCTAGCGTTGGTGTTGCTAAGAGGGAGGCAGCTGCTGGGGTGTCCAGTGGGAGAGGGGCGGTGGAGGGAGAGAATACAGGCGTGGCAGGGCGAGGAAAGGAAGGGGAGGAAGGGGCAGGCGAGGCAGGGGCGGTGACAGCAGGGCAGAAACCAGATGGGGGCGGTGATGGGGGGAAGCAGGGAGGTGCAGAGGCGGGGAAGCAGGGGGCAGCTGATGGGGAAAATCAGGGGGACGCAGAAGGGGGGAAGCTGGGGAGCGCAGAAAGGGGGAAACAGGGGGATGCAAGGGGGCTTAAGCAGGGGGGAGGCGTGCGGTGGTGGGTGGGGGCGCGTAAGGCAGCAGGAGTGGGGCCCAAGTCGCTGAATGAGTGGGCCAAGGGGCGCGGGGGAGGGGCGGATACGCAAGGGGGGAAGGGGGCAAGTGCAGGAAGGGGCGCAGGAGGGGCTGCTGCTGCTGGTGCTGGTGTTAATGTTGCTGCTGCTGCTGGTGATGGTGGTGTTGGTGGTGCTGCTGCTGGTGATGGTGGTGTTGGTGGTGCTACTGCTGGTGCTGGTGCTGGTGCTGCAGCTGCTACAATTTCTGCTGCTGCTTCTGCTGACGACGTTACTATTGCTGCTGCTGTTGCTGGTACTGCCGGAGCTGCCGCTGGAGGTATAGGTAATCAAAGCGGGGATACAGGCAAGGGATCTTGTGGGGTGAGAGCAGCTGGGCGGAGATTTATTGATGACGCTGCTATGGAAGATGGGGGAGAAGAGGAGGAGGAGAGAGAGGGGGGGGATGATGCGGAGGAGGGGGATAGGGTTAGAGCTTTGGGGGAGAACGGGCGAGATGCGAATTGGGACTGGATGGATATAGAGGATTTAGGAGAAGATAACAGTGGGAGTGACAGTGAGGGTAACGAAGATGCTTGTAACGAGGACGAAGGAGAGGGGGAGGTTGACAAGGGGGTGGGAGATGAGGAAGAGAGGGAAGGAGAGGAAGAGGAGGAAGAGGGGGAAGAGGGGGAAGAGGGGGAGGAGGGGGAAGAAGGGGAGGAGGAGGAGGAGGAGGAGGAGGAGGAGGAGGAGGAGGAGGAGGAGGAGGAGGAGGAGGAGGAGGAGGAGGAGGAGGAAGGGTCAGATGGTGCGTTGGAGAGAGCAGCGCTTCACAGGCAGTGGGAGGAGGAGGAGGATGAGCGCGTGCAGGGGGCGGTGATGGGCGGGGTGCAGGGGGGCTGGGCGCATGTGCGCATGGGCAGGCGGACCCAGGGTGGGGGGGAGAGGGGGATCAGGGGGGTGGGTCCGATGGGGGATGGGGAGGAGGAAGAAGAGGGAGAGGAGGAGGTGGAGGAGGAAACGGGGGAGGATGGAGGGTTGAGGAAAGGGGGAGTGAGGAAGAGGAAGAGTGGGGAGAGTGGGAAAGGGGAGGGAGGGAAAGCGAAGGGGGCAGGTGGTGGGGAGTGGGGGTTACTGGCAAAGAAAGTGAGGATGCTCAAAGAGAAGGCGGGGGGAGGAGGGGCGAAGGGGGGTGGAGAGGGGAAGGGAATGGAGCAGGATAGCAATGCGTGTGGCTTAACCGAGAGTACTCGTGTTGATGCTGATGCCGTTGGAACGAAGAGGGGGATTAGAGGCGAGGGAGAGGAGGGGGACGATGACACTGCGAGTGACGATGCTGAGAATGGCAGCGGCAGCGACATCGATGGTAGCAATGGTGTTGGCAGTGGTGATGGTGGTGATGAGGGCGATAAGAGCGATGAGGATGATGAGGGCGATGATGGCAAGATGGCATCGCAAGACCTGGCAGAGCAGATGCGAGCCAAGAGACGCGTAGAGGAGATGGTGAGTGGGGAGATGGTGAGTGTGTCGGTGATGAGTGGGAAAGATGGTGAGTGGGTGAAAGGTGGTGAGTGGGGCGGTGGTGAGTTGGGGGGAGGTTGGGTGAGGAGCGACAGTGATAGAAGAGCAACGGAGAGGAGGTGATCGTTTGACAGCAGCACTCCCAGTCTTCTCACACCCATCCTCTCCCTTGCTCACGTGTAATAAGTTTTTTTTCGAGATGTCTCACCATCTCCCCACTCTCACACCCATCCTCTTCCTTTCTCTCCTCTCTTCCCCCACCTTCCCCCCACCCTGGCAGCACCACAAGGAGGTGCGGGACACGGCCCTTGGCTCCCTCTCAATTCTGTGCTCTCCAAACCTTTCTCTCCGCCCCCCCTTCCATCAGCATCACCGGGAGGTGCGGGACACAGTGCTGGGGCAGTGGAAGCAGCAGCAAAAAGAATAAATGATTGATTTCCCCTCCCTCCCCTCGCTTCTCTCCCCGCTCCTTCCCCCTCCAAGCAGCATCACAGGGAGGTGCGGGACACAGTGCTGGGGCAGTGGAAGCAGCACTCCCACCGCAACATCACAGTCGTCAGAGGGGCCGCACCACCTGCCTTGCACTCACCTTTCACTTCATTACAGTCACGCGGCCCTCCCTTACAGTCACACGGTTCTCCTTTACAGACACATGCCCCCCGCTTGCAAGCACACCGACCGTCAGTTAACACCTCATACAACCATTTCAACCGCACTGCACCTGCACCAGCTCCAGCCTCCCCTTGGAGCGGAGCCGGCCATTCCATTCCTGTGAGTCCTCCCCTCTCTGCCTGTTACTTCAATGTCTCTTCCATTCCACCCCTCCTTATCATTTCGTTGCTCCACTTCTTTTTCTTCTCTCATCCTGCTACCTTCCATGCTTCCTTCCTTCCATTCCTCTCTTTCTTCCACTAGTCCCTCAGCAACGCACTTCAACATTCACCTTGCTCCGTGCTCAAACTCTCTTCTGCAGGCACCTTCCTTAGGCCTGCGAGCCTCCTCCCTTCTCGGGCAGCTTTCAAAGCTGCCCAAGGACTTCAATTTCACCACGGGCAGCTCTGGAAGGACTGGGCAGGCTGGCCCTTCTCGAGCATACATATTCAAGACCAAGGAAGCACCAGACGAGGAAGAGTTTTGAGGCATTTCAAATATATTTTCGGGTATGCTGTTCCTTCTTCAAGTCCATAGATGCACCCGAAGATATAATCCTGCAGCTTGTTAAAAGTGGGTCGCCTTGCACGTGCATTTGTTCTGTACATCCTGTTTTGTGAAGTAGAATCTTTCGGCGATCAGCAGGACAGAATCCCATGTGCTAGAACAAACACCATTGGTGAAAGAGCAATATTCATACCAATCGTACTGAAGGAACTGTAGGAATGCAAAGAGTATATACTTTGAACACGCGTCAAGTCAAGGCTGCATGTGTCTAACTAACCAGCCTTGCTAGCAGATGGTGATGGAAGGTTGTGAATCAAGAAAAACAGGAATGAAATGACTTAGTGAAAGTTGGGTACAAAAGGCAAACCCTAGGAAATTGTACCCCATATGTGCTACCCCACTATAGCCTACAGTAGCTATGTCAAATAACTCTGACACACCCCCATAGGCAAAGTGGGGGAGAACAAGGGGTCACAAGACCAGTCAAGCAAAGCAAAGCAAGCTCAGGGTGGATCACAAAGTCACCACACATTCCGAGCACAAGTTCAAGGCCACAAGGCCAGTTCACATGCAGGATTACATATATATATAAGGCTAAACAAGCAAGAGCATGAGTATATATATATGCAACAGTACAAACAAGGTCAAGAGGTGAGCAAGTGAGGCAAGGTAGGCACAAGACCCAGCTGAGTACAGAAGCGCTGATGATCACAAGGCGCAAGTGCCTTGGTGAAGATATCAGCAGTGTTGGCCTCAGAGGCCACGTACGCAAGTCGCAGCTGACCGCGTTGCTGTAGCTCACGAGCAAGGAAGTAGCGAAGAGCAATGTGCTTCGTTCTGTGCTCCAGTCTCTGCTCTCGACACAAGGCCAGCATAGCCTTGTTGTCTACGTAGAGCACTGGAGGAGAACGAGGCGGCTCTCCGAGGTCAGTCAGCAGGTAGGTGAGCCAGCGAAGCTCCTGTGCAGCCATGGCCCCAGCGTAGATCTCAGCCTCGCAACTGGAGCTGAGAACAGAAGACGAGCGAGTAGCCCGCCACGAAACAGAGCCGGAACCAAGGCTGAAGGTGTAACCCTGTGACGACCGCTGCGTAGCCTGGTCGTCAGCCCAAGAAGCGTCTGCGTGTCCAGTGAGGACCACTGGACTCTGCCCTCCAAGCACAAGCCCCATGCCCGATGTACTGCACAAGTAGCGCAACACCCTCTTCGCTGCAGCCATGTGCTCCGGTCTGTGTCTCCCAGGAGCAACATAGCGTGCAAGAATGCTAAGAGAGTATGCAAGGTCAGGTCGTGTGCAGGTCATCAGGTACATGAGGCAGCCAACAAGCTCTGGGTACGGGCCACTCGACTCTACGGACTCATCCGAAGGCAGAGCTGAGAGCGAGTGGCGAGTAGGCAGAGGAGTGGCCTGAGGCGAGGAGTACGTGAAGCCGAAGCGCTGAAGGACCTGCTGCACCATGTGTGACTGAGTCAGGGTAATGGTGCGGCGTGCTCTGTCCCGGGTGATCTGCAAGCCAAGGTAGCTGCGCAGTTCACCCAGGTCTGTGCACGTGTGTCTCTTCTGCAGCTCGGACTTCACGTGGGCGAGTCCAGCAGTGTCAGCTGTGGCAAAGACCAAGTCGTCGACGTACACGAGGATGTAGAACGGCTGCAAAGAAGTGTCGGTGCGCAGAAACAGCGACGGGTCGGCAGTAGAGGGAGCAAACCCAAGAGCCGCAAGTGTAGTCCTCAGTGTGTCGTGCCACTCACGCGGTGCCTGGCGGAGACCGTAGACTGGCCGCCGGAGGCTCCACTGGGTGCCAGGAGGAAAAGACCCAGTGAAGCCAGGTGGGCGACGCAGCCAGATCTCCTCGTGCAGGCTGCCCTGCAAGAAAGCAGTGCTGAAGTCAAGAGAGTGCAGCTCGTAGTCGCGGTGAGCAGCTATGTGCAGCAGTACCCGAAGAGTGGTCATCTTCGGGGTGGGAGAGAAAGTCTGAAAGTAGTCAACTCCCTGCCGCTGACTGAAGCCACGAGCCACGTAACGCGCCTTGAAGACAGGCGGAGAACCCGGCGGTCGCTTCACCCTGAAAATCCACATGCCACTGACGATGTTCGCCCCAGGCGGGGGAACCTCGTCAACGTAGGTGCCTGTGGACTTCCAGGAAGCCATCTCTGCGTCCATAGCTGCCTGCCACTGAGAGGAGTAGGGACCCTCTATCGCCTCCGCGTAAGAGCGCGGAGTCGGGATGTCAAGTGCATCCGGGTCTCCCTCAGGGGTAAGCAGTACGGACACGAGATGAGGTGAAGCAGCAGCCAAACACTGGAACTCCTCCTGCCTGTCCTCAAGGACGTCCGTGCCAAGGGCACACTCACCCCCGACGGACGGAGGACAGACAGACTCAGACTCAGCAACAAGACTAGCAGCGTAGTCTAGACGACAGCGAGCAGCAAAGTCGACGAGCTCAGTAACTAGGGCAGACGCAGCAGTGGACTCAAAGGAAGGGTCAGTGACAACAGTAGCAAGGAGACGCGTGACAGTAGGACTGGCAGCACGAAGAGAGTCCGACTCCGGGTCAGGAAGAGCAGGAAGAGAGGACTCAGGAGGAGAAGGCAAAGGGGCACGCAGAGGAGCAGTGGACGGACGCAGAGACATCCGGTGCGTGCCAGGGACAGGAGGAGGACGCTGACGCGAACCACGACCACTAGTGCGAGCAGCACGGACAGGCGACGCAGGGCGAGACGCAGGCTCACGACGCTCAGCAAGACCTCCAGTAGGACCAGTGTAGGGAGAAGGAGCGGGCAGTGGGGAGGCCGGCTGTAACTGTAACTGTGACGGGACAGGCTGTGGACACTCTAAGGGAGGACCAGTAGAAGGCGGGAGACCAAGAACCTGCTGAAGGAGCGGAACGAAGTACGGCCTAGGCCGCGCGGCGACTCCAGACACAGCAGGGACAGCACCAGTACCCCCAGCGGCAGCACCAGCGCCAGCAGCACCTCCAGCTCCAGTACCTCCAGCAGCACCAGTAGCACCCCCAGCAGGACCGCCTCCAGGACCGACAGCAGTAGCCTCAGCGCCAACACCCTCAGCAGCTCCAGCTCCAGTCGTACCCGCAGGCCCAGCAGCTCCAGTACTCCCAGTACGAGCACCTCCGGGACCCGCGGCACCAGCACCCTCAGCAGCCGAAGAACCTCCAGCTCCAGCAGCACGCCTCCAGCGCCGGGCAAACCACTCGCGCAGCTCCTGTGGAGAGAGTGCCTCCCGTCGAGACGAAGCACCTGGAGAACCTCCAGGCTCAGCACCGCCAGACGCCACACGAGCAGGCCCAGCTCCCTCAGGCTCCGCACCCCCAGGCTCAGCACCTCCAGGCGTAGCACCCCCTGGCGTAGCACTCCCAGGCTCAGCACCCCCAGGCTCAGCACCCCCAGTAGTAGCACCCCCAGGCTCAGCACCCTCAGGCTCAGCACCCCCAGTAGTAGCACCCTCAGGCTCAGCACCCCCAGGCGTAGCACCCACACGCTCAGCACCCCCAGAGTCAGCACCCCCAGGCCCAGCACCCTCAGCAGCACCAGAGTCACCAGTAACATCGACAGGCTCGACTGCGTCTACCTGGGACACACCTGAAGGGGCAGGACCCTGAGGGGGGAGGGGGTCTACCGGGGGGGGACCTGGGACAAGGAAGAGCGGTGGCGGGGGGAGGGACGGAGTGCGGTAGGGGAAGAGGCGGTAGTAGGGGACCGACTCGTCAAACGTGACGTCCTGGGAGGACAGAACACGGCGAGAGGTGGGGTGGTAGAACTGCCACCCTGGCGCGTCAGGGGGGAAGCCAAGGAAGACGCAAGGAGCAGCACGAGGGGACAGCTTGTCCGCAGACAAGTCGCGGACAAACGCCCGAGATCCCCAGACACGGAACGCAGACGCATCGCCAACCTTCCCCGTCCACAGCAAAGCTGGGGAGGTCTCCGGCATGGAGACCATGGGGTGAAGGTTGATCTGATGCGCCGCGTACCGAACCGCAAACGGTCACAGAAAATGGGGGGCAGCCGCATGCATCATGGACGTACGGGCGACATCCATGATCATGCCAATGCGGCGCTCAGCAATCCCATTTTGCTGTGGAGAGTCCGGAAGCGTGAAGGTCTGGCGGATGCCTCGTGCACGACAGTAGGCTCGCAGAAGGCCAGAGGAGAACTCTCCACCTCTGTCAGAGTGCAGACGCTGAACAGGAAAGTCCGAGCCGAAGCTCTGCCTGAGCTGGAGACGAGCTGCGCGGATCCAGTCGATCAACACCTCAGTGACATCACCCTTGCTGCGCAAGGGGAAGACTGTGGTGTAACGCGAGTAGTCGTCAACCACCAGCAGGAAGTAGCGCTCGTGACCCTGTCCACGGACGCGGGCCGGGCCCCACACGTCCATGTGAAGTGTCTGCAGCGGGGCCTCTGTCGGAGGAAACTGGGAGGAGTGAGGGGCAGCCCGCTGCCGCCCCTCGACACAGGGGACGCAGGTAGGGCCAGGCCCCGGAGGAAGGGGAGGGAGGGACCGGGGAAGACCAGAGACAAGGACACGGGAGGCCATGCTTCGGAGACGAAGCAGGGAGGGGTGACCAAGGCGGTGGTGCCAGAGGAGAGTCTCGTGAGACAGGAGGCGACACGAACAGGGGGCAGACTCAGGACCAGACCTGGACGCTGCAGCAAACACCTGACCCGACGCAGCTACCTGACCAGACGTAGTGACTGGAGGAGACGCAGTGGTCAGGGTGTACAGGCTCGACCCCGGCCGACGGGTAAACGTGGCCAGGTGTCGGCCTGTCCGAGCGTCCGTGCAGTGGGTCACCCGCTGACTCGCAGGAGTGAACTGGTGAACCCCCGCATCCTGTAGGTCAGCACCACTCACCAAGTTCGTAGAGAACGAGGGAAGGTAAAGACCAGACAGGGTGCCAGAGGGGGCCGCCAGACACGGGAGGACAGTGGAGAAGTGAGCAAGGACAGGACCCCCAGAGGGGTCTGCCAGAGAGACTGCAACTGGCCGGCTAAGCGGCGTGAGTGTGGTGCGGTCTCGAAAGAAGGAGCGAGAAGCCCCCGAGTCAAGGGTGAAGGTGTGGGAGGCCGAAGCCGACGCAGAACCTGAGAGAGCAGACTCACCAGCACCTGAGGGAGCAGACGCACCTAGAGCAGCAGCCTCGCTAGCACCTAGAGCAGCAGCCTCACCAGTACCTAGAGCAGCAGTCTCGATGCCCGGGTCGGGCGGAAAACACCTGTAACAGTCACCCTCATCACTAATAGTCACAGTATACATGGCAGCAAGAATAGCATCAAAGTCAAGGTCAAAGACAGCCACACCCGCCCTAGACAGCTCACCCCAGCGGGGGATCTCAGTGGCCTCAGGGAACTGGTGACGCCAAGCGTCCGTCAGGCGGCCAAAGCAGCGCTGGGTGGAGTGCGCACCCCCGCACTGCTCACCCGCGCGGTCGCCGGTGCGGAGGACGTAGGTGCACGGACCAGTACCCCCACCCCTCTGGCGTGCAGTGTACCACTCACGGAGCTGCTGAGGGGAGGGGATGTCACGAGTGCGCTGCTGCTGCTGCTGCTGCTGCTGGCGCTGACCACCACCGGAGCCGACCCTCTGCGCAGCGCCACCCCGACCAGCTCCACCTCCTCCGCTGCCTCCTCCTCCACCGCCGCCACCTCCGCTCCCTCCGCCACTGCCGCTGCCGCCTCCGCCTCCACTGCCGCCACCGACACCTCCACCCCCGCCACCACCCCCACCGCCACCGCCACCTCCTCCACCTCCTCCACTGCCGCCTCCACCGCCCCCGCTAGCTCCTCCAGCGCCCCTGCCCCCCTTGCCCTTGCCAGGGCGGCGTCTCCCGCTAGGGGTAGACGCCGCACCGACCGACTCAAGCCCAACGAGGTCGGCCGCAGCAGCAGAGGCAACAGAGGGCAAAAGGGGGGAGGGGGAACACCCCTCAAAGATGGGGGTGCGAGGGTCACCACGAGAGGCTCCTACAGCTACTATGCTCTTCTCTGCTGCTAGGAGGGACTTCTCGAGGAGGTCAACGGTGAGAGTGGTGGGGCAAACTGAGAGGAAGTGGTCCCTGACTACGCGAAGGGAGTCAGGGAGCCGGGTGACTATGTAGTAGAGGGTGATGTACATGGGGGGGGGGTTCTTGGCGCAGAACTCAGCAGGAAGCGCAGCGCGGTAGCGAGTGTCACTAGTGCGTAGGTGCGTAATGAGGTCAGCGACTGTGGGAAAGGCAGCAAGGTCAGGGAAGAGGTACGGTAGCATGAGGCGACTCAGTGCAGCAGTGGCAGGGGAGGAGTAGCGTGCAACTACAGCGTCGTACAAGGTCTGAGCACTCTTGTACTGGCTAAAGTGCGCACGCTCAGAGGTAGGCAGGTGGCGACGCACAGCAAGACGTGCAGCAGCATCGCGCGTGGCCCACTGGGAGCGAACAGTTGGGTCAGCATCAGTGGCGGGGGCAGGAGAGGCACCAGAAGTGAGGTCAAAGAGGGAGAGGCCGTCTGCCCTATCGCACTGTAAGAAAAGCTGCAGGTCATCTATCCAGACGTCAAAGTCAATGGCCCGACCCTCAGCGTCAAAAGCGAGGACACTAGGGGTAGCCATGACAGCAGTAGACTAGCAGCGCAAACAGTGGGGTGAGGGCAGTGCTGTGAGAGAGGCGCTGCTCTTACCGGACAGGGCGGCTCGGGCGGCTCGGCTGCAGGGCGGCTCGGCGACTCGGCTGCTGGGCGGCTCGGCTGCTGGGCGGCTCGGCGGCTCGGCTGCTGGGCGGCTCAGCGGCTCGGCTGCTGGGCGGCTCGGCGGCTCTGCTGCTGGGCGGCTCGGCTGCTGGGCGGCTCGGCGGCTCGGCTGCTGGGCGGCTCGGTGGCTCAGCTGCTGGGCGGCTAGGCTGCTGGGCGGCTCGGCGGGGCCGCTGAGAGGGCGGCGTCCGGGGCCGCTGGGAGGAGGCGGCGGGGCCGCTGAGAGGAGGCGGCGGGGCCGCTGAGAGGAGGCGGCGGGGCCGGAAAGGTAGGTGGCGGGGCCGCGTCAGGGGCCGCGACAGGGGCCGCGTCAGGGGCCGC
Source organism: Closterium sp. Naga37s-1 (assembly GCA_947471745.1). NCBI lineage: Eukaryota > Viridiplantae > Streptophyta > Zygnematophyceae > Desmidiales > Closteriaceae > Closterium > Closterium sp. Naga37s-1. The sequence goes on from CANJKZ010000166.1 coordinate 2,476,896, forward strand.
GTCAGGGGCCGCGGCAGGGGCCGCGTCAGGGGCCGCGGCAGGGCCGCGTCAGGGCGCCGCGTTAGGGGCCGCGTCAGGGCGCCGCCAGGGGCCGCGGCAGGGCCGCGTCAGGGCCGCGTAAGGGGCCGCGGCAGGGGCCGCGTCAGGGGCCGCGTCAGGGCCGCGTCAGGGCCGCGGCAGAGCCGCGTCAGGGCCGCGTCAGGGGCCGCTGCAGGGCCGCGGCAGGGGCCGCAGCAGGCCGCATCAGGACCGCGTCAGGGGCCGCGGCAGGGCCGCGTCAGGGCCGCGGCAGGGGCCGCGTCAGGGCGCCGCGTCAGGGGCCGCGTCAGGGCGCCGCCAGGGGCCGCGGCAGGGCCGCGTCAGGGCCGCGTCAGGGCCGCGGCAGAGCCGCGTCAGGGCCGCGTCAGGGGCCGCTTCAGGGCCGCGGCAGGGGCCGCGGCAGGCCGCGTCAGGGCCGCGTCAGGGGCCGCGGCAGGGCCGCGTCAGGGCCGCGGCAGGGGCCGCGTCAGGGCGCCGCCAGGGGCCGCGTCAGGCCGTGTCAGGGCCGCGTCAGGCGCCGCCAGGGGCCGCGTCAGAGCGCCACCAGGGGGCGCGTCAGGGGCCGCGATAGGGCGCCGGCAGGGGCCTCGTCAGGGCGCCGCCAGGGGCCGCATAGGGGGCGCGTGGGAGGCGGCGTAGGGGCCGCGTAGGGGCAGCGTAGGGGCCGCTAAAAAAAAAAAAAAAATTAGGGCAGGGCGCAATGTGCGCGGGCAGCTAAAAAAAATAATTCTTATGGTGGGCCCTTAGGAAGGAACGGTCCCATGTAGGAACCCGCTCTATACCATGTGAATCAAGAAAAACAGGAATGAAATGACTAAGTGAAAGTTGGGTACAAAAGGCAAACCCTAGGAAACTGTACCCCATATGTGCTACCCCACTATAGCCTACAGTAGCTATGTCAAATAACTCTGACAAAGGTCACTACCAGGTGTTACGAGTGCAATTGAGTGAGCGAGCGAGAATTGCACTATCGAAGCAAGAGTTCAATGAGCGAAGGCACGAGCGAAGAATATATAGCGAAACTACAGTGGTAATGGTAATGCGTGAAAATGGGGTGCACGACGGGCCTGGCGCCGAGGTTGGGAATTGTCGAGGCGAAGGTCCGGAGCGCGGGTTACCGACCGAACCGTCAGGTTTGGTCGCGGCGTGAACAGTGGCGGGAACAGTAGTCGAGGCGAGTGGTAATGGTTTACTGTTGGGTGCTGTTGGCGGGAACAGTGGTGTACGCGCAGAGCAGGGACGCGAAGTAAGGAAAAGGAATTTCCCTTCCACCACCCCCCACCCCCCTAAGGAGGCCCTCTTTACGAAAGTGCGTGTACATCTCGGAAATTTCGGCTGCGTAGATACTCGGTGAGGACGGGGTGGTTTTCAATTCTGTTCAGGGGAACCCAGTTGTCTTCAGTGGGCGTGCGGTCTTTCCAGCGGATCAGAAATTCGATCCTGTGAGCTCCCCGTGGGTCACGAACTCGGTGGCTCAAAATATTTTCGAGCGTGATGATTGGCTCCGTTGGCGGTCGTGTCATGCTGGCGGGGCGGTTGCGAGGCAGTTGGCTGGTGGATGGTATGTATGGGCGGAGCAGGCTGACGTGGAAGGACGGGCTGACGTACCAGTCAGCAGGGAGGAGGAGGTGGGCAGTGACGGGTGTGATCATGTGGCTGATGCGAAATGGCCCGCAATATCGGGGGCGGAGTTTCGGGGTGATGGGTAGGCGGAGGTTTTGGGTGTCGAGTAAAACTAGGTCGTCGGGCTGGTAAGTGACAGGCCTGCGGTGGCGGTCGGCATTGCGTTTAGCGATGACGTTGGCCTTTTTAATTGTGTCGGCTGCCCTGGTCTGTGCTGCCTGAATGATTTCTGCGAACTGTTGCGCGCGTGGTACTGGGTTGTCGGGATTCGGGGTCATGGGTACTGTAGGGTCTTGTCCGTAGTTCAGGTAAAACGGTGACTGTTGGGTCGTGGCGGATGGTGAGTTGTTGTACGCGAGCTCGATGAGTGGTAGTTGGTGTTCCCAGGTGGTCGGGCGTGGCTCGGATAAGTTGCTCCATGGTCTGGTTTGTCCTTTCTGTCTGTCCGTCGGTCTCGGGGTGGTACGAAGAACTAAAATGTAGTCGTGTGCCAAAATGCTGCCACAGGTTCCGCCAGAAGTTGCTGGTGAATTTCGTGTCGCGGTCGCTGATGATTGCTGCTGGTATCCCGTGTAATCGAACGACGGTGGAGATGAAGAGGCGGGCTGTTTCTTCGGCTGTGATTGATTTCTTGCAGGCTGCGAAGTGTGCCATCTTTGTCAGACGATCGACGACGACCAGGATCGCGCCGTTCCCACTTGCTCCAGCCGGTAACCCCGTGACGAAGTCCATCGTCACCTGCTGCCAAGCACGCTCTGGGGGTGGTATCGGCCGCAATTGTCCGCCGGCCGCTTCCGTGATGATTTCATGAGTTGGCAGGTGGGACACGATGCCACGTGTCGTTGCACTTCGGTCAGCATCTTGGGCCAGTAGTAATACCGCTGCAGCTGCTGCCGTGTTTTTTCTACTCCGAAATGTCCTGAGGTAAACCCGTCATGCGCTTCCTATTGTAACAGCTCCCTTAGTAAAGTAAAGTGTAGTAATGCGGTCAGTGCCGGCTATTACGTAATAAACCCCCTTTGCTGCTGCGAACTGCTGCGAATTTCCACCTGTAAGAATGTGTCTGCCTGATATCCGTGGGTAAATTGTCCTGTTAGTAGCGGGCTGGTCTGGGCAAGTAGTATGGCATGGATTTGGGCAGTGGGGTGGGTCAGTGCGTCGGCGATGTTTGATGCCCCCTTTTTGTAGGTGACCGTGTAGTGAAAATTTGACTCGAGGAAATCGAGCCAACGAATCTGTCGTGGATTGAGGTGAGGCTGTGCACGGAGGTACTGTAGTGATTTATGATCTGTCCATACCGTCACGTCTGTGCCGGTCAAGTAACAGCTCCACACTTTGAATACGTGCACGATCGCGAGCATTTCGCGGTCGTGTATCGGGTAATTTTTCTCGGGCGGATGCAGTTTTCGTGACTCGTATGCGATGGGCTGTAGGCCGTTGCCGAAATCCTGTAGCAGTACGGCTCCGATGGCGATGTCGCTTGCACATGTAACCACTTCGAATGGGCGGTGTGGGTCGTCGATGCAGAGTACGGGCGGTGAACAGAGAACATTTTTCAGGGCAGAGAAGGCAACATGCTCTTTCTCCCCCCACATAAAAGCGACCCCCTTCCGTAGCAGATCCGTCAGTGGGACTGTTAACCTCGCCATGTCGGGGACGAACCAACGCACGTAATTAACGAACCCTAAAAATCTCTACAGCTCCGTGATATTTGTTGGGGGGTGCCACGCTTTTACCGTGTCCAGCTTCTTTGGGTCGATCTCAACCCCAACCTCCGAAATAACGTGCCCCAGAAACTCTAGCCGGTCTTGAAAAAACTCGCACTTGGAACCCTTGGTCAGTAGCCTGTGCCCATCTAAAATTTTAAAAACTGCTTCCAAGTCTGCTAAGTGCTGCTGCTTGTCGCGACTGTAGGCGAGGATGTCGTCGAGGTAAACGATCACACATTTATCTAAGAGTGGCCTAAACGCCTCGTTCATGGTCATCTGAAACGTCGCCGGTGCGTTGGTCAGCCCGAAAGGCATCACAGTGTACTCGAAGGACCCGTACCTAGTTCTAAACGCTATTTTGGCGCAGTCCGATGGTTCGACCCTAATTTGGTGGTAACCTCCCCGTAAGTCGATTTTCGAAAGACCCGTGCTGTTCGCAGTTGGTCTATCAGTTCATCGGCGCAGGGAATGGGATATCGCGACTTGACAGTAACCCTGTTCAGTGCCCTGTAATCGATGCACATGCGAGACCCTCCATCCTTTTTCGGTGTGAACAGTATCGGTGCGGCGAACGGTGACGAGCTCAGTCGGATGAATTTCTTCTCTAACAAATAATCTAGCTACTTCCTTAGTTCGTCGAGCTCGGGCTGTGTTAGTCTGAACTGTCGCTGTACGGTTGGCTGTGCCTTGGGTTCTAACTCTATTCGGTGATCGTGTGCCTGCTGTGTCAGAATAATGAACAGGGATGAATCAACTAACAGCAGGATGGGTACAAGTAGCAAACCCTAATTTGGGTTGTACCCCATATGGGCTACCCCACTACAGCCTACACAACAAGCAACACATAGTTTGACACGCTGAGGTGACAGTCCCTCTGGTAAGTCATCGGGGAAAATCCTCGGGTACCGTTTCAACAGTTCCTGTAGTTCGGGCAGTACCGCTGCCAGCAGTTTCTGAAAATTGCTCGGCTGCTCTGCTTCTCCTTCCACTGCGATATCCACCGCGTACACGTCAGCTCCAGCGGCGACAGCCCGTTTCATCGTGATGGCGTTGACGTGGACCGTTGAAGACTCGGGCGACTGCCAGCGAGGTAGTTCAACCCAGTTACTGCTACTTCGCACAGTGCAGCTACCTGTCGTCCAGTCGATTCGCGGGTTATACCGTCGCAGCCAATCACGTCCCAGTAAAATGTCGTGCCCATCCAATGTCGTCGCGAGCATTTCCAGTGTAAACCCGAAGTTCCCCCCGCAGCGGACTTTTACTCTCTCCACCTTCTCCCGTATGGCCAGCGGCGTTCCTCCAACTAACCGTGCATCTATCTCCAGTAAGCACCGACTAAGTGCCAGTTGCAGCTTCCGTGTGGTCGTGGTATTAACTAAGTTGTGACTTGCCCCTCCGTCTATAAAAATCTTCAATGCTGCTCCCTGTACTTTCCCGTGGATCAGTACTGGGCAATCCGTCGCTGTACCCTCATTCATCCGAGCCCGATCGATGGTGTGAATCGGTACTGTGACTCGGTGAGGGTCGGTGAGGTTGGGCGAGCAGGCAGTCTCGTTAGTAGTTGGCCCAATTTCTATTGACTGCTGGCGTTTCCCTGCCTCTGAGACTCCCTCCCCTGCTCTGCTCCGTGGCGCCTTAGCTCCTCTGGGCACTCGCTTTTGCGATGGCCCGGCCTGTTGCAAGCAAAGCAGCGCCCCTTAAACGGAGCGGGAGCTGCATTCGTTGCAACAGCGTGTACGGTGGCGTGCTCGATCGGTCCCCGAGGGCGATGTCCGTAGTAGGACCCTGGTCTCGGATGGCGCAAAATGTCGATTTTCTCGGCGAGCGCAAGGATCTCGTTGAAATGAGTCCGCGTAGCATGATTGCGTGCGAGATTTCAGGCTTCAGCCCTCCGACGTAACGGTCCACCCGCTCCGCTTCATGCATGTAGCTGACTTGCTCGCATAATGCGAGAAAACCGCTCGTGTAGTCTTGAACTGATCCGAGCTGCCGCCAAGTACGCAGTCTCTGACGCGCCGGAATAGAAGCCGTGATCGGCTCGAAGCGAGCCCGAAGCCCTGTGCACCACGCATCCCACGTGCTGTACTGGGCAGTTTCGCAAAATAAACTCCAGGTGACGGCTGGGCCCGTGGGCTCTTCCTCTTGCGACGTTGGCTCGTAGGCGCGTGGCGACGTCACGATGACTCGCCACCAGTCCATGGCGGGGCCCCTTAGCAGCGAAACAGCGTAGCGAGTCTTCGCTGCGTCCGACTCGACGTAATTCGCGTCGAAGAAAATGTTCATCGTGAAGACCCACGATTGAATCGTCGGATGGCTCGGATCGAAACAGGGCGAGCGCTGCGGCTCGAGTGGCATTGGTGCCATGATGTCGTGGATGCCACTTATTGCTGCAAACTCCACGTGCCGACGAGCTTCGCGAGGCTCACGCGGGCTTGGTGCGGCCCTATTTTGTCAAACATTATATATGTTTATATTGTGTAGGCTATAGTGGGTTTAGTCTTAGGGGGTACAACATTGTTAGGGTTTCCTACTTGTATCCCCCTCATGCCTAGTTTCATTATTCTCGTTCATTCTAAGTTCTTGATAGTTGTTGACGACTACTCGCGCTACACCACGGTCTTCCCCTTGCACACCAAGGGTGAAGTCCTTGATGTTTTGATCCCTTGGATCCGCACTGCCCGTCTCCAGCTCAGCGAGCGGTTCCACTCGGACTTTCCTGTCCTGCGTCTGCACTCTGACAGAGGTGGGGAGTTTTCCTCCGACCTCTTGAGGGCCTACTGTCAGGGGCAGGGCATTGAGCAGTCGTTCACGCATCCGGCCTCTCCACAGCAGAATGGGGTTGCTGAGCGCCGCATTGGCCTCGTCATGGAGGTCGCTCGTACCTCCTTGATCCATGCGGCTGCCCCCCACTTTCTGTGGCCGTTTGCGGTCCGATACGCTGCGCATCAGCTCAACCTCTGGCCCCGTGTCTCCATTCCAGGTTGGAGACTTCGCCGACACTGCGTTGGACGGGAGAGGTTGGCGATGCGTTGCGTTTTCGGGTCTGGGGATCTCGAGTTTTTGTCCGCGATACGTCCGCGGACAAGCTCTCCTCCCGCGCTGTTCCTTGTGTCTTCCTTGGCTTTGTCCCGGACGCGTCTGGTTGGCAGTTTTACCACGCCACCTCGCGCCGTGTCCTGCCCTCTCAGGACGTCACTTTCAACGAGTCCGTCCCCTACTACCGCCTCTTCTTCTACCGCACTGCCCCGCTCCCCCCCCGCCTCTCTTCCTCGCTCCAGGTGCTGCTGTGGTAGACCCCCTCCCCCCTCAAGGTGCCGCTCCCTCAGGTGTGTCCCAGGTAGACCCGGTTGAGCCTGTCGAGGTAGCTGTCGACTCTCGTCCTGCTTGGGGTGCTGAGCCTGAGGGTGCTGAGCCTGGGGGTGAGGAGCTTAGGGGTGCTGAGCCTGGGGGTGCGGAGTCTGGGGGTGCTGAGCCTGGGGGTGCGGAGCCTGGGGGTGCTGAGCCTGAGGGTGCTGAGCCTGAGAGTGCTACGTCTGAGGGTACTGAGCCTGGGGGTGCTGCGACTGACCGTGCGGCGCCTGGAGGCGCTCCCTCTTCACAGCAGCTGCGTGAGTGGTACTCGCGGTACTGCAGCCTCAGGAGGGGCGCTTCTGGGGCTAGGAGTGCTGCTGGAGCTGGTGTTCGTGGTTCCCCGCCTAGGCGGGAGCCGCCCTCTCCCCAGCGGCTCCGAGAGTGGTACGCTCGGCGCTGCAGTCTCCGGAGTGGCGCTGCTGGTGCTTTGGACCCTGGAGCTGGAGCTGCTGCTGGTGCCGCGGACCCTGGAGTTGGAGCTACTGCTGGTGCTGAGGACCCTGGAGTTGGAGCTGCTGCTGGTGCTGAGGACCCTGGAGCTAGAGCCGCTGCTGGTGCTGCGGACCCTGGAGCTGGTGCTGCTGGCGCAGGAGCTGCTGGTGGTACTGCTGGAGGTGCTGCTGGTGCTGGAGCTGCTGGAGACGCTGCTGGTGCTGGAGGTGCTGGAGGTGCTGGTGCTGCTGGCGCAGGAGCTGCTGGTGGTGCTGCTGGAGGTGCTGCTGGTGCTGGAGCTGCTGGAGACGCTGCTGGTGCTGGAGGTGCTGCTGGTGCTTCTGGAGGTGCTCGTGCTGGAGGTCCTGGAGCTGCTGGGGTTGCTGGTGGTGCTGCGGGAGTTGTAGCTGGCGACCCTGGGGCTGAGAGTGCTGGTGTTGTCTCTGCTGGTTCCGGAGGTCCTGCACGGCCGCGGCCGTACTACGTTCCGCTCCTTCACCAGGTTCTTGACCTCCCGCCCTCTACTGGTCCTACTCCTCCCCTACTGAGTCCACCACCGGTCCAGTCGCAGTCACAGTTACAGCCTGCCTCTCAGCTACCTGGTCCATCTCCTTACGCTGGGCCGACTAGAGGTCTTACGGAGCGTCGTGCGCCTGAGTCTCGTCCTGCGTCGCCTGAGTCTCGTTCAGAGTCGTCTATCCGTGCTCGTCGTCGTGTTCCGCGCGAGCGTCCTCCTCCTGTCCCTGGCACTCACTACCTGACTCTGCGTCCTTCCACTGCTCCACAGCGTGTCCCTCTGCCGTCTCCTCCAGCGTCCTCTCTTCCTGCTCTTGCTGACCCGGAGTCTGACTCCCTTCGTGCTGCCAGTCCTACTGTCACGCGTCTCCTAGCCACTGTTGTCACTGACCCTACCTTTGAGTCCTCTGCTGCGTCTGCTCTAGTCGCTGAGTTAGTTGACTTTGCTGCCGCCTGTCGTCTAGACTACGCTGCTAGCCTTGTTGCTGAGTCTGAGTCTGTCTGTCCTCCGTCCGTCGGGGGTGAGTGTGCTCTTGGCACGGACGTCCTTGAGGACAGGCAGGAGGAGTTTGAGTGCTTTGCCGCTGCTTTGCCTCATCTCGTGTCCATGCTGATTGCCACTGAGGGAGACCCGGATGCACCAGACATCCCGACCCCACGCTCTTACGCAGAGGCGATGGAGGGTCCCTACTCCTCTCAGTGGCAGACAGCCATGGACGCAGAGATGGCCTCCTGGAAGTCCACAGGCACCTACGTCGACGAGGTTCCCCCACCTGGGGCGAACATCGTCAGTGGCATGTGGATTTTCAGGGTGAAGCGGCCGCCGGGTTCTCCGCCTGTCTTCAAGGCGCGTTACGTTGCACGAGGCTTCAGTCAGCGAGAGGGAGTTGACTTCTTCCGGACCTTCTCCCCGACCCCGAAGATGACCACTCTTCGGGTTCTGCTGCACGTCGCCGCTCAGCGTGACTACGAGCTCCACTCTCTTGACTTCAGCACTGCGTTCCTACAGGGCAGCCTGCACGAGGAGATCTGGCTGCGCCGCCCGCTTGGCTTCACTGGGTCGTTCCCTCCTGGTACCCAGTGGAGCCTCCGGCGGCCAGTCTACGGTCTCCGCCAGGCACCCCGTGAGTGGCACGACACACTGAGGACTACTCTTGCTGCACTTGGGTTTGCTCCTTCTACTGCTGACCCATCGCTGTTTCTACGCACCGACACCACTCAGCCGCCGTTCTACGTTCTCGTTTACGTAGACGACTTGGTCTTTGCTACTGCTGACACTGAGGCACTCGCCCACGTGAAGTCGGAGCTGCAGAAGAGACACACGTGCACAGACCTGGGTGAACTGACAAGCTATCTTGGCTTGCGGATCACCCGGGACAGAGCACAGCGCACCATCACCTTGACTCAGTCACACATGGTGCAGCAGGTCCTTCAGCGCTTCCGCTTCACGTACTCCTCGCCTCAGGCCACTCCTCTGCCTACCGGTCACTCGCTCTCAGCTCTGCCTTCGGATGAGTCCGTAGAGCCGAGTGGCCCGTATCCAGAGCTTGTGGGCTGCCTCATGTACCTGATGACCTGCACTCGACCTGACCTTGCATACCCTCTTACCATCCTAGCACGCTATGTCGCTCCTGGCCGTCACCGAAAGGAGCACATGGATGCCGCTAAGAGGGTGTTGGGCTACTTGTGCAGTACGTCGGGCATGGGGCTCATGCTTGGAGGACGGGCTCGAGTTGTCCTCACTGGGCACTCAGACGCTTCTTGGGCTGACGACCAGGCTACTCAGCGGTCGTCTCAGGGTTACGCCTTCAGCCTTGGCTTTGGTTCAGTTTCTTGGCATTCTACTCGCTCGTCTTCAGTTCTCAGCTCCAGTTGTGAGGCTGAGATCTACGCCACAGCCATGGCTGCACAGGAGTTACGCTGGCTCACCTACCTGCTGACTGACCTGGGAGAGCGGCCTCGTTCTCCTCCAGTGCTGTACGTCGACAACAAGGCTACCATTGCCTTGTGTCAGGAGCACAGACTGGAGCACAGAACAAAGCATATCGCTCTACGCTACTTCCTTGCTCGAGAGCTGCAGCAGCGAGGTCAGCTTCGTCTTGCCTACGTGGCCACTCGGGCCAACACTGCTGATGTGTTCACCAAGGCGCTTCAGCCTTGTGATCATCAGCGTTTCTGTACTGTTCTAGGCCTTGTGCCTACTGTGCCTCACTTGCTTACTTCTTGACTCTGTTTGTACTGTGATCACTGTACCTCTTGCTATATTATCAAACTGCATGTGAACTGGTCTTGTGACCACTTGCTTGTGCTCGGAATTTGTGTGGTTTCCTTGAGATCCACCCTGAGCTTGCTTTGCTTTGCTTTGACTGGTCTTGTGACCATCTGGTTGTCTCCCACTTAGCCTATGGGGGTGTGTCAAACATTATATATGTTTATATTGTGTAGGCTATAGTGGGTTTAGTCTTAGGGGGTACAACATTGTTAGGGTTTCCTACTTGTATCCCCCTCGTGCCTAGTTTCATCATTCTCGTTCATTCTAAGTTTCTAACATATTTCTCTCCATGCCAGGCATCGATTGAGCGGCGCCATCACTGGCTGCGCCTGAGCGCTGTCCCACGCTGTCGTGTCGCGCCGGTGTGCCTGGTGAGATGACGATCGGTTCTTCTGATTGCGCAGGTGCATTTGCGGGTGCAGGTGCTGGAGCATTCACCGTTGATTGCTAACGAGCGGAGTCACGTTCTGCCGTGAGCGCCGCAATTTCGAGCGTCGAGTCTTCGAGTTGGCGCACGAGACGGTCGAGTTGCTCCTGCGTCAGTGTCGTGATGTTGAATTCAACCATGGCGGGGGTGTCGGGCAAGCTCAGCGAGAGCCTCTGTCGTGGCCGTGCGTGCTTACGAGAGAGCACTACGAGCGGCGGTGCTTGTTTTGCTGAGAGACGTCTACCCCCCCCCAAAAAATTGAGATAGTGGGGAAGCGAAGGTGTGCGTGCGGTTTGAGAAGAGATCGTAGGCTCTGAATACCAAGCGTGTCAAACATTATATATGTTACTGCTGTGTAGGCTACAGTGGGTTAGCCTTTAAGGGGTACATTACTCTAGGGTTTCCTACTTGTACTCCCAATCTTGTTAGTTCAATCATTCTCGTTCACTTCTAGATTCTAACATGGTATCCGACGCCTAGGTCAGGACCTAGGACCGACGTTGGTCTGGGCCCACCGTTCCGCCGCGCCGTCGAGCGCCCCTACTAGCGCCGTCGAGCGCCCCTTCTAGCGCCGTCGAGCGCCCCTTCTAGCGCCGTCGAGCGCCCCTACTAGAGCCGTCGAGCGCCCCTTCTTGCGCCGTCGAGCGCCCCTACTAGCGCCGTCGAGCGCCCCTTCTTGCGCCGTCGAGCGCCCCTTCTAGCGCCGTCGAGCGCCCCTACGAGCGCCATCGTGCGCCCTCGGACAGCCGCGCGCGCCGCCCGTCAGCCGCACGCGCAACCGCCCGCACAGCCGCACGCGCAGCTGCCCCAGCCCGTCGCGTTGCCCTTGCGGGCTGCCCTAGCCCGTCGCGTCGCCCCTGCGGGCTGCCCTAGCCCGACGCGTCGCCCTTGCGGGCTGCCCTAGCTCGTCGCGTCGCCCTTGCGGGCTGCCCTAGCCCGTCGCGTCGCCCTTGCGGGCTGCCCCAGCCCGTCGCGTTGCCCTTGCGGGCTGCCTTAGCCCGTCGCGTCGCCCCTGCGGGCTGCCTTAGCCCGTCGCGTCGCCCTTGCGGGCTGCTCTGGCTCATCGCGTCGCCCATGCGGGCTGTCCCAGCCCGTTGCGTCGCCCTTGCGGGCTGCCCTAGCCCGTCGCGTCGCCCCTGCGGGCTGCCTTAGCCCGTCGCGTCGCCCTTGCGGGCTGCCCCAGCCCGTCGCGTCGCCCTTGGGACGGCCGCCCCTGGCCCCTGGAGCAGCCGCCACTACAGCAGCCGCCCCTGGCCCCTGGAGCAGCCGCACCTACAGCCGCCCCTGGACCCTGGAGCAGCCGCCCCTGCAGCAGCCGCCCCTGGTCACCTGGAGCAGCCGCCACTGCAGGAGCCGACCCTGGCCCCTGGAGCAGCTGCCGTCGCGGCCCGGCCCCGCCGTGCAGCAGATGCCTCGGAGCTCCCTGCCGCGGCCCGACCCCGCCCTACAGCTGTAGCGGCCCCGCTGTCGCCGCCGTCCTGCGCCTGCCCTTCCCACCACTGGTGAGCACTGCCCTGCCCGCGCTGCTACCGCTGCTACTGCTGCTACTGCTTTTACTGCTCCTACTGCTACTACTGCTACTGCTTTTACTGCTCCTGCTGCTACTGCTGTTACTGCCGCTACTGCTGCTACTGCTGCTCCTGGCGTGGCCAGATGCAGCTCCACGGCCGTCCGCGTGTGTCCCTCACGCCCCAGCAGCTTCGTGAGTGGTACGCCAGTTGGGGTTGTCGGGGTGGCCGTAGTGGGAGTCGTCCTGGAGTGGGTAGTTCGGGAGCTTTTTGTAGTGGCCCGCTGCAGCAGCAGCGTCGTCCGCGCGAGCCTCTTTCGCCCCAGCAGCTTCGTGAGTGGTACGCTCAGAGTAGAGGGTCGCTGAGTACTGCTCGCTGCCCGTACATTATTAGCACGGGTGCTCGGACTGGTCAGCCTTGCGGGACGCGTGGTCACACAGAGTCCCACTGCTTCGCCCGTCTGAGCGACGCTTGGCGTACAGAGTTTAACGACGACGCTGAGCTCCCCGACTGGGTGGAGCTACTTAGGCAGAGGGTAGATATCTTTGCTCCTGACTATGATGCTATCCTCACTGCCATGTATGCATTGTCTACTAGTGCTGCGGGTGCCTGTCACCTGTGTGTGCCGCCTGACCCCGGTATCCAGTCTGCTGCTCAAGGTACTGGTGAGGCTGCTGCTCTAGGTGCTGGTGAGGCTGCTGCTCTAGGTGCTCGTGAGTCTGCGCCCTCTGGTACTGCGTCTACTGAGGCACTGCACACCTTCACACTGGACTCAGGTGCTTCCCGCTGTTTCTTTCGTGACCGCACTGCCCTTGAGCAGCTTGCTCGGCCGGTTGCAGTCTCCCTCGCTGACCCCTCTGGGGGTCCGGTCATTGCGACCTCCTCCACTGTTCTCCCTTGTCCTGCGGTCCCGTCGGGCACACTGTCAGGTCTCTACCTCCCCTCGTTCTCTACGAACTTGGTGGCGGGTAGTGCGCTCCAGGACGGGGGTGTCCACCAGTTCACCCCTGCCTACGAGCGCGTGAAACACTGCACGTGTGCTCGGACGGGTCGCCACCTGGCCACCTTCACTCGGCAGCCGGGGTCGGACCTGTACACACTGACCACTGAGTCCCCTCAGGTAGCTGCGTCTGCGTCTGCGCCAGGTCAGCTGTCGGCCCCCTGCTCGTGTCGCTCCCTGGCGCACGAGACCGTCCTCTGGCACCACCGCCTTGGTCCTCGTTTCCCCCGACGACTGCTCCCCTGCAGACGCTCCACATGGACGTGTGGGGCCCAGCCCGCGTTCGTGGACAGGGTCACGAGAGGTACTTCTTGATAGTTGTTGACGACTACTCGCGCTACACCACGGTCTTCCCCTTGCGCACCAAGGGTGAAGTCCCTGATGTTTTGATCCCTTGGATCCGCGCTGCCCATCTCCAGCTCAGCGAGAGGTTCCACTTGGACTTTCCTGTCCTGCGTCTGCACTCTGACAGAGGTGGGGAGTTTTCCCCCGACCTCTTGAGGGCCTACTGTCAGGGGCAGGGCATTGAGCAGTCGTTCACGCTTCCGGCCTCTCCACAGCAGAATGGGGTCGCTGAGCGCCGCATTGGCCTGGTCATGGAGGTCGCTCGTACCTCCTTGATCCATGCGGCTGCCCCCCACTTTCTGTGGCCGTTTGCAGTCCGATACGCTGCGCGTAAGCTCAACCTCTGGCCCCGTGTCTCCGTTCCGGAGACTTCGCCGACACTGCGTTGGACGGGAGAGGTTGGCGATGCGTCTCGTTTCCGGGTCTGGGGATCTCGAGCTTTTGTTCGCGATACGTCCGCGGACAAGCTCTCCTCCCGCGCTGTTCCTTGTGTCTTCCTTGGCTTTGTCCCGGACGCGTCTGGTTGGCAGTTTTACCACGCCACCTCGCGCCGTGTCCTGCCTTCACAGGACGTCACGTTCGACGAGTCGGTCCCCTACTACCGCCTCTTCCCCTACCCCACTGCCCCGCTCCCCCCCCCGCCTCTCTTCCTCGCACCAGGTGCTGCTGTGGTAGACCCCCTCCCCCCTCAGGGTGCCGCTCCCTCAGGTGTGTCCCAGGTAGACCCGGTTGAGCCTGTCGAGGTAGCTGTCGACTCTCGTCCTGCTAGGGGTGCTGAGCCTGAGCGTGCGGAGCCTGGGGGTGCGGAGCCTGGGGGTGCTGAGCCTGAGGTTGCTGAGTCTGGGGGTGCTAAGCCTGCGGGTACGGAGCCTGGGGGTGCGGAGCCTGGGGGTGCGGAGCCTGGGGGTGCTGAGCCTGAGGGTGCTGAGCCTGAGAGTGCTACGTCTGAGGGTACTGAGCCTGGGGGTGCTGCGACTGACCGTGCGGCGCCTGGAGGCGCTCCCTCTTCACAGCAGCTGCGTGAGTGGTACTCGCGGTACTGCAGCCTCAGGAGGGGCGCTTCTGGGGCTAGGGGTGCTGCTGGAGCTGGTGTTCGTGGTTCCCCGCCTAGGCGGGAGCCGCCCTCTCCCCAGCGGCTCCGAGAGTGGTACGCTCGGCGTTGCAGTCTCCGGAGTGGCGCTGCTGGTGCTTTGGACCCTGGAGCTGGAGCTGCTGCTGGTGCCACGGACCCTGGAGTTGGAGCTACTGCTGGTGCTGAGGACCCTGGAGTTGGAGCTGCTGCTGGTGCTGAGGACCCTGGAGCTGGAGCCGCTGCTGGTGCTGCGGACCCTGGAGCTGGTGCTACTGGCGCAGGAGCTGCTGGTGGTGCTGCTGGAGGTGCTGCTGGTGCTGGAGCTGCTGGAGACGCTGCTGGTGCTGGAGGTGCTGGAGGTGCTGGTGCTGCTGGCGCAGGAGCTGCTGGTGGTGCTGCTGGAGGTGCTGCTGGTGCTGGAGCTGCTGGAGACGCTGCTGGTGCTGGAGGTGCTGATGGTGCTTCTGGAGGTGCTCGTGCTGGAGGTCCTGGAGCTGCTGGGGTTGCTGGTGGTGCTGCGGGAGTTGTAGCTGGAGACCCTGGGGCTGAGGGTACTGGTGCTGTCTCTGCTGGTTCAGGAGGTGCTGAGCGGCCGCGGCCATACTACGTTCCGCTCCTTCAGCAGGTTCTTGGCCTCCCGCCCTCTCCTGGTCCTACTCCTCCCCTACTGAGTCCACCGCCTGTCTTGTCGCAGTCACAGTTACAGCCAGCCTCTCCACTGCCTGGTCCTTCTCCTTACGCTGAGCCGACGGGAGGTTTTACGGAGCGTCGTGAGCCTGAGTCTCGTCCTCCGTCGCCTGAGTCTCGTCCAGAGTCGTCTGAGTCGCGTCCAGAGTCGCCTGTCCGCGCTGGTCGTCGTGCTCCGCGTCAGCGTCCTCCTCCTGTCCTTGGCACTCACTATATGACCCTGCGTCCTTCCACTGCTCCACAGCGTGTCCCTCTGCCGTCTCCTCCAGCGTCCTCTCTTCCTGCTCTTGCTGACCCGGAGTCTGACTCTCTTCGTGCTGCCAGTCCTACTGTCACGCGTCTCCTCGCCACTGTTGTTACTGACCCTTCCTTTGAGTCCTCTGCTGCGTCTGCTCTAGTCGCTGAGCTTGTTGACTTTGCTGCCGCCTGTCGTCTAGACTACGCCGCTAGCCTTGTTGCTGAGTCTGAGTCTGTCTGTCCTCCGTCCGTCGGGGGTGAGTGTGCTCTTGGCACGGACGTCCTTGAGGACAGACAGGAGGAGTTTGAGTGCTTTGCCGCTGCTTTACCTCACCTCGTGTCCATGCTGATTGCCCCTGAGGGAGACCCGGATGCACCAGACATCCCGACCCCACGCTCTTACGCAGAGGCGATGGAGGGTCCCTACTCCTCTCAGTGGCAGACAGCCATGGACGCAGAGATGGCCTCTTGGAAGTCCACAGGCACCTACGTCGACGAGGTTCCCCCACCTGGGGCGAACATCGTCAGTGGCATGTGGATTTTCAGGGTGAAGCGGCCGCCGGGTTCTCCGCCTGTCTTCAAGGCGCGTTACGTTGCACGAGGCTTCAGTCAGCGAGAGGGAGTTGACTTCTTCCAGACCTTCTCCCCGACCCCGAAGATGACCACTCTTCGGGTTCTGCTGCACGTCGCCGCTCAGCGTGACTACGAGCTCCACTCTCTTGACTTCAGCACTGCGTTCCTACAGGGCAGCCTGCACGAGGAGATCTGGCTGCGCCGCCCACCTGGCTTCACTGGGTCGTTCCCTCCTGGTACCCAGTGGAGCCTCCGGCGGCCAGTCTACGGTCTCCGCCAGGCACCCCGTGAGTGGCACGACACACTGAGGACTACTCTTGCTGCTCTTGGGTTTGCTCCTTCTACTGCTGACCCGTCGCTGTTTCTACGCACCGACACCACTCAGCCGCCGTTCTACGTTCTCGTTTACGTAGACGACTTGGTCTTTGCTACTGCTGACACTGAGGCACTCGCCCACGTGAAGTCGGAGTTGCAGAAGAGACACACGTGCACAGACCTGGGTGAACTGACAAGCTATCTTGGCTTGCGGATCACCCGGGACAGAGCACAGCGCACCATCACCTTGACTCAGTCACACATGGTGCAGCAGGTCCTTCAGCGCTTCCGCTTCACGTACTCCTCGCCTCAGCCCACTCCTCTGCCTACCGGTCACTCGCTCTCAGCTCTGCCTTCGGATGAGTCCGTAGAGCCGAGTGGCCCGTATCCAGAGCTTGTGGGCTGCCTCATGTACTTGATGACCTGCACTCGACCTGACCTTGCATACCCTCTTAGCATCCTAGCACGCTATGTCGCTCCTGGCCGTCACCGGAAGGAGCACATGGATGCAGCTAAGAGGGTGTTGCGCTACTTGTGCAGTACGTCGGGCATGGGGCTTGTGCTTGAAGGACGGGCTCGAGTTGTCCTCACTGGGCACTCAGACGCTTCTTGGGCTGACGACCAGGCTACGCAACGGTCGTCTCAGGGTTACACCTTCAGCCTTGGCTCTGGTTCAGTTTCTTGGCGTTCTACACGCTCGTCTTCAGTTCTCAGCTCCAGTTGTGAGGCTGAGATCTACGCCACAGCCATGGTTGCACAGGAGTTACGCTGGCTCACCTACCTGCTGACCGACCTGGGAGAGCGGCCTCGTTCTCCTCCAGTGCTGTACGTTGACAACAAGGCCGCCATTGCCTTGTGTCAGGAGCACAGACTGGAGCACAGAACGAAGCACATCGCTCTGCACTACTTCCTTGCTCGAGAGCTGCAGCAGCGTGGTCAGCTTCGTCTTGCTTACGTGGCCACTCGGGCCAACACTGCTGATGTGTTCACCAAGGCGTTTCAGCCGAGGTGCCCGAATCTGCCCTTAAATTTACGGGTTGATTAAGGACGAACTCAAGACTCGATAATAGGGCTACAAAGTGTTATGCACTTTCCCTACCGTACAAATGGACATAGTGCAATTTTAGCCCCATCAACAGTGCGAGCTTTCAACCTAATTCATGTAATCACAACTTTGCAAAATGAAGTGCTTATCATTTTACGGCACCGGTAGCTTGCTTTTGTTGAGATAAAGAAAATCCTTGATCGCAATTCAGTACGGTAGTTCGACAAATACGGAGCGGTGATCTTTTAAGGTTGTGAAATTGTAGCTAGTGTCTGTTCAAGAATTGCGTGACGCTGCAGTGGTGGTTATAATTTCGGTAGAGGCTCTGTTGAACACACATATACATTATATTGGAGGAGCATTTCAGGAGTATATGTCTTTCTAGGAGTATAATTCTTTCTTGAACTCTTTGTATTTTTTTTTTAATTAATTATTGTTCTCATACACCACCTCATTAAAGCGAGCAGGCAAAATAGTGACCCCGTTTTCTAGTTGGGTCCAGGTTGAAATGAGTGAAGTGGCGGGAAGGAGTGCGGGTGGATGGCCAGAATTTGCGCGCCAAAAAAAAGGAGGCATGTACCCCACGGTTGTGGGGAGCAAAAAAAAAGCAGGGTCCATTTGATCGCATGTGCGGTTGGCGACAGCATTGTGAATGCATTAGCGAGCAAACCTTCTCCTCACCCAATCATGTGTAGGATATGCATCTTCTGATTGGACCGTCAAGGCAGAATGAACACCCCTGCAGCACCTGCACCCCGCGACAGAAACACCCCAATTGAAACATATTCAACAAAAGCCACGAGAGAAATGAGCAGCGCTCATCTCGAACACGCCCTGCCTACCCCCTGACTAAGGCCCTGTTCGATAGCACTTTGGGCCCCCACGACGCAACCATTTGGTTTGGCTCTGTCGCCCAAATGGTTCAGCGTCGCGACAAAATGCAAGTGGTAGGACAGCGCCGGCAGTGTAATCATTTTGGCCGACCCGAAGACGGCCGAGGTGGTCGAAAAGCTCCACCTCAACGGCCCTTTGAAGCGGACTGTTTCCAGCCGCGGGGTCTGCCCGAGGGTTCGACGGTCTGCGTAAAAACAAAAGCCCCACCCAAATGTTTGTGCTGAAAATGTATAGAGTATTCCAGATCGGTTTTAGGATTAGTTAGGTGTGTCGAAAGGATTTGTGGTGTGACTGGTTTATACCTTTTGTTTGGCACGACTATCCCTAAATAGCCCATTGGTCTGGCATTGGGGCCACTCATTTGAAAAGTAACATTGGCAATGGTCTGAAATTTTACCAGGGATGGGCTGTAATGATTAGGCGACAGTCACTGTTACTGCGCGCTGTGGTGTCAAACCACCCCGTTAAAATTCCCGCCATGTTTTAGCAGCTGGGCGGGAAACCAAGGGCATCGCAGGGGGGTCGTTCGCAATGGCGGGAATTATGTACCATCGCATGGGGTCGCAAACCGTTTCCCGCCCAAGGAACAAGGCCACCTCAATGATTTCTGGCATGGGTCACCCTCGCTATCGAACAGGGCCTAAATGTGCGGGACCAAAGCCGCTCGACACTGAGTAGCATAGCCACAGTAGCACCTCCCACGGCGATTAGTCGAAGCTAGTGGTGAGCCCGTTTAGGCACGGCGCAGCGCGCGATAGCCCGAGACCAGAACCGATCGAAATGTTGCATGCGCGGATTTGTGCAAGTAAATCCGTTTGTGCCTGTTTCTTCCCGTGCACGTGACTGATTTAGTCGCGAAGCTGCATTAATTCAACACCTCCTCGTCGCCCTCGCCTCGCGATTTCCCACGCGCTTCTCCTCGTCGCCCCTGCTTCGCGATTTCCCACGCGCTTCTATTCGTCGCCCCCGCCTCGCGATTTCCCACGCGCTTCACCTCGTCGCTCCCGCCTCGTCATTTCCCACGCGCTGGACCGCGTCGCCCCCGCCTCGCAATCTGTCCCACGCGCGGAACCTCGTCGCCCCCGCCTCGTCGTTTCCCACGCGCTTCTCCCCGTCGACCCCGCCTCTTCATTTTCTCGCGCGCGCAGCCTATACTCGCACATGAAGTCCGCCAATGATTCCCCCGGTAACACACCTCCAACCACCCGAATCGCCTCTTCCTCCCTCCATCTCTCCTGGGAACCCCCATCTCTACCCTCTCTTCCTCTCTCTCCATCCCTCACTACCTTGCTCTCTTCCCCATGTCCATCCGCGGTTATCATGTACCCCTCTCAGGAGAGAGGGGTAAGGACCGAGGGTTTGAGACAAAGGGACAAGGACTCAGGGAGGGAGACAGAGGGGGAAGGACAGATTGGGAGAGGTATAAGGGGAAGGACCGAGGGGGAGAGAAAGAAGGGGAAGGACAGAGGGGGAGAGACTGTAGGGGAAGGACAGATTGGTACGAACAGATTACAATTCCACCAAACTTCTGTGCGCTTACACCTCAAGCACCTCCATAACAATCCAAATGCCCCCAAAGACCTCTTCCATGACTGTAAGAGCATCGCCCCCCCGCACGCTACACCAGCTGTGCACTGAAGAGAGAAGAGCAACATCAACCTTACAAACCATACAGTGTCCAAGTAGCACATTGTACCCTTACTAAGGTTAGTAAGGCTCGGTGAAGATGGCCAGCCTCGCGGGACACCGCATCCGAAACCCTGATGATGGGGATCGTCACTGTTGGGCATTTGGGGTTCATGGACACATTGATGAATGCGTTAGAAATCTAGCTCCAACCAGCATGTTCGACAACATCTCCGAATAGCAAATAAAAGTTCTGAACGCATATACGTCATTTGCGGTAACCATGCCCGTCCATCTCACTTTGTGGCTGCTGTCGTTGTTGGAGCTGATTCGTCCACCATGTTCGTCACACCTCCCCTGCTTGTCGGCATGTGTCGGCCCCTCCCGACACCCATGCCGGATGTCGCATGTTCTTGATCCTCACCGCCGATCCCCTCGTTGCTCCCATCGCCCTCTGCGACTGCCTCCTCCTGCAACCCCTCCTCAACATCCGCGCTCGTGGTTCCGCCTGCCATATCCTGCTGCGTCATGCCATAGTAGGGCTCCCGCAGCGTGCCGGCACGGGTTGTAATGCGTGGCAGATGCCGTGGGGACTTTGACCGCGCCCTTTGTTGGAATGTCCCGGGCACTGAACATGGGGGTCGACACGTAGGGGCGACATTTGAAAATGAGATAGAACACGCTGAGCATGTTGTAACTGTAATACCAGTTACCCACCAAAAAATATATAAGCAAAGTAACACATCCTGACATACAATATCCACAATTCCAATGCATCACTCATAAGAATATAGCCTCTTACCGGACATTTTCAGCGACTGATAGGCTGTTCCACGTCTGGCCCCACCCCATCGAAACTCAGGCACCGGCTCAGCGGCGTTCTGCTCCTCCGGCGTTGCGATAAAGCTGTACTCCAAACCACCGATTGGTGTCGAGCGGAGGGAATAAAGCTCCCTCACTGTAGGGAATCATTGACCTCTCTTCCTTACTCGCACTGATGACGCGTGTGCATCGACACCCGCTTTGAACGAAGACTTGACGCCGTATCCCCTCGCACCTTCACCACATGCGCACAAGGCATTTCGCAACTTGGTAAACCACATTGACAGGGATGAGCATGTGCTCAGCATGATGGATTTAGGGTGAGATTGTGATGCAAATCTGATTGAGGATTTGATAGGGATGGGCATGTGGGCAGTAGGATGGGATGGGTTGCGATGTGTATGTGCTTGAAAATTATGGATAAACATGAACAGCTTGGTGAATGACATTCAAACAGATGTGCATCTGGGCTATCGGATGACAAAGATGGGCTGGAAAGACATTAGGATGGGGCAAAAGAGCATGGTTGATTCGTTTGTCATACCTGCAGCAGAGGCTGCGTCAACTAAATAGTCGACAAGAGCGGGGGCGGCTTCGATGAACAAGAATACCATATCACTGTCTCGTGGCACGCAACCACCTCCCATGAGGCTTGCCAATCCGCAGCGTAGGATGGCCCATGGTGTGGTCAAGTGACAGCTGAGAGTGAGTTTTCTTTTGTGCAGCAACTTGTGCAATGCCTTGGACGTCGCAGTCTCCCTGGCTACACCATCCGGCACTAAGGCAGCACGGCCAATACCCTCTTCGCCACCCTCCCTATCTGCGCCAGACATGTGAGCTAAGTCAGCGGGGGGCCGCAGGCGTGTCTGAAATTGGGGACAGAGGGGAAGGCAAAATGGGGAGGGACAGAGGGAAGGAAAGATGGGGATGGACAGAGGGATTGGCAAATTAGGGAGTGACAGACGGATGGCAAAAAGGGGAGGAGAAGAGGAGATGGGGAAGCACAAAGGGCAGGGAAACTGGGGGGGTGGGGGGCAGAGGGAAGGGGTAATGGGAGGGTTATATAGAAAAGGGGATTTGGTAAGGGACAGAGGAAGTGGCAATCGGGAGTGACGGAGGGAACACGTGAAGTGTATTGGAAAGGGAATCAGGGAGTGACAGAGGGAAGGGGTAATGTGGAGGGACGGAGGGGAGGGGAAAGGGTTGGGACAGAGGGAAAGGGTGGATGGAGTGTTGGAAATGGGAAATGGGGAGGGATAGAGAGAAGGGGAAATGGGGAGTGACAGGGGCAAGGTGTAACATGCAGTGTTGGGAACGGGGATTGGGGAGCGACAGAGAGAAGGGATATGTGGAGGGGCAGATGGAAAGGGAATTGGGAGGGACAGAGGAAAGTGGCAATGGGAGGGACAGGGGGGATGGGAAATGGGAGGGATTGAGGTCAGGGGAAATGGGAGAGACAAAACGGAAGGGGAAATTGTGGTGTGAGAAAGAAGAGGAGATGGGGAAGCACAAAGGGGAAGGGGATAAGGGGAGTGACAGGACAAGGGGACTTGGGCTGGTACAGGAAGGGAACATGGGGAAGGTCAGAGAAAATTGGAAATGGGGAGGGACAGGGGTAAGGGGATAAGGGGAGTGACAGGACAAAGGGAAATGCTGAGGCACTGGGGGAAGGGGATACATGGAGTGACAGGGGGAAGGGGAAATGGGGAGTAACCGGGACAAGGGGAATTGGGCTGGTATCGGAAGGGAACATGGGGAAGGTCAGAGAAAAGGGGAAATGGGGAGGGACAGGGGTAAGGGGATAAGGGGAGTGTCAAGATAAGGGGAAATGCTGGGGGACTGGGGGAAGGGGAAACACGGAGTGGCAGGGGAAGGAAGAAATGGGGAGTGACAGGGACAAGGGGACTTGGGCTGGTACAGGAAGGGAACATGGGGAAGGTCAGAGAAAAGGGGAAACGGGGAGGGACAGGGGGAAGGGGATAAGGGGAGTGACAGGACAAGGGGAAATGCTGAGGGACTGGGGGAAGGGGAAAATGGAGTGACAGGGGGGAAGGGGACATGGGGAGTGACCGGGACAAGGGGACATGGGCTGGTACTGGAAGGGAACATGGGGAAGGTCAGAGAAAATGGGTGCCTGAGAGGGACAGGGGGAAGGGGATAAGGGGAGTGACAGGACAAGGAGAAATGCTGAGGGATTAGGGGAAGGGGAAACATGGAGAGACAGGGGACTGGGGATATGGGGAGTGACAGGGACAAGGGGACTTGGGCTGGTATGGGAAGGGAAAATGGGAGGGACAGAGGGTAGGAGAAATGGGGAGGGACAGGGGGAAGGGGATAAGCGGTGTGACAGGACAAGGGGAAATGCTGAGGGACTGAGGGGTGGGGAAATGGGGAAGGGACAGAGGGGAGGGGAAATGGGGAAGGGACAGAGGGAAGGGGAGATGGGGAAGGGATAGAGGGAAGGGGAAATGGGGAAGGGACAGAGGGAAGGGGAAATTGGGAAGGGACAGAGAGAAGGGAAAATGGGGAAGGGACAGAGGGAAGGGGAAATTGGGAAGGGACAGAGGGAAGGGGAAATGGGGAAGGGACAGAGGGAAGGGGAAATGGGGAGTGACAGGGGCAAGGGGAATTGAATTTGTACAGGAAGGGGAAATGGGGAGGTCAGAGAAAAGGGGAAATGTGGAGGCTGGGCCGGGCCGGGCTGCTGATGTCCCTTCGCACGGATGGCCTGGGGCAGACACATTGGGCATAGGGTGGTTGGCAAATTAGGGAGGGCAAGCGAGGGTGTGTGGGAGGGCGACATTGCATGAGCCCCAATGCCGATCAACCCCTCTTTCAAGCATCGAAAGGGTGTGAAGAGGATGGGTGATGTGGGAAGGTTGTGGAGAGGAGCGTGATGGGTGTGACGGAATGAGCAAGGTAGGTGGGGGCGCACAGGTGAACACAAGGCACACACCAGGTACACAGAGGGAAGGGGTAACATGGAGTGTTGGGAGAGGAAAATGGGGAGTGACAGAGAGAAGGATTTGGGGAGGGACATAGGGAAGGGATATGGTGAGGGACAGAGGGGTGGGATATGTTGAGGGACGAGGGGTGGGATATGGGGAGGGACAGAGTGGTGAGATATGGGAGGGACAGAGGGGAGGGAGATGGGGAGGGACAGAGGGGAGGGAGATGGGGAGGGACAGAGGGGAGGGAGATGGGGAGGGACAGAGGGGAGGGAGATGGGGAGGCACAGAGGGATGGGGAAATCCGGAAGGACAGATTGGGACGGACAGAGGGAAGTGGCGGGTGGAGGGACAGGGGGGATGTGAAATGGGAGGGACAGGTGGCAGGGGAAATGGGAGAGACAAAGGGAAGGGGAAATGGGAGTGAGAAAGAGGAGACTAGATAGGGAAGGATAGAGGGCAGTGGAAATGGGGAGGGACAGTGGGAAGCGGTAATGGGAGTGACAGAGGGAAGTGGCAATGGGAAGGGACAGAGGGAAGGGGAATTGGGGAAGGAAAGAGGGAGGGGGAATGGGGAGGTTCAGAGGGAAGGGGTAACATGGAGAGTATGGGAAAGGGAAACAGGGAGTGACAGAGAGAAGGGGTAATGTGGAGGGACATAGAGGAGGGGCAATGGGAGTGACAGAGGGTAGGGGAAATGGGGAGGGACAGAGGGAAGGCAAAATGGGGAGGGACGGCGGTGTGTGTGGTGCAAAAGGGTGAGGGACAGAGGAACAGCAAAATGGAGAGGGATGGAGGGAAGGGAAAATGGGGAGGGAGTGAGGGATGGGGAAATGGGCCGGGATGGAAGGAAGGGAAAATGGGGAGGGTCGGAGGGGGGGCAAAATGAGGAGGGACGGAGGGACTAGTTACGAGGGGTGACTTTGGAAAAAAAGGGAGTGAACAGGGACGGAGGGGTGGGGAAATGGGGCGTGACGCACGTAAGTGAAAGGGGGAGAGTCAGAGGGATTGGGAATTGGGGAGTGACTGAGAAACGGGGATATGGGGCGGGTTTAAGGAAAGGGGAAACACAGCGGTGACTCCGAAACGCGGAAATGGGGAGCGAATGGGAAACGGGGAACTGGGGAGGGACATGGGACACATGATATGAGGTGTGACGCTTGTAAGGGGGAGGGAAGGGGATATGAGGAGTCCCTGGGGAAAGAGGAATCGGGTAGGGGCGGAGGGAAGGGGAGTGACGGGAGTGGCTTGGAAATGGGGATATGGGGAGGGATTGGGGGTAGGGGAAATAGAGATTAACGTTTTCCATGCGCAATGGGTAGGGGTAACAGCAGGGGAAGGGGAAACCGGCAGTGGAAGGGAAAACGGGAAGTGGGGCAAGGCAGCACCGTGCCTTGCATCCTGCCTTGAAACGAGCCTTAGCGGCGCAGTGCAGAAATAGGCCGAACACAAGCAGGCACCACGCCTCCTGCCTTGCAATCCGTTTGAAAACGAGCAGGCGAGGCTCAGTGCGTTGCATTCCGTCTGATCGCGGGAAGCGCGAGGCACAGTGCGTTGCAATCGGTCTGCTCACAAATTGGCGAGGCACAGTGCCTTGCAATCCGTCTGAAAGCAAGCAGGCGAGGCACCGTGACTTGCAATGCTTATGGTAGTGAGCAGGCAGCGACGTAGTGCATTGCGAGACGTCCCAAAATGAGCAGGCGCGGCGCAGTGCTTTGCCATTCGTCAACGGTTGTGGAGGTGCGGCGCAGGGCCATCCAATCCGTTTGAAAACGAGGATGGTCAGTGCAGTGCCGTGCAATCCGCGCTGTGCACGAGCAGGCACGGCGCAATGCCTCATTCCGTCCCTGCACGAGCAGGCGAGGCGCAGCGCGTTGCATTCCGGTCCATCACGAGCATGCGCGTCGCAGCAAGTAGCATTCCGTCCTAAAACGAGCATGCGCGGCGCTGCGCGTTGCATTCTGTCTCCAAAAGAGCATGCGTGGCGGAGTGCCCTGCAATCCGTCCTCAAGTGAGCAGGCGCGGTACATTGCCTTGCAATATGTCTGGAAACATAGAGGCGCACTGATGCATTGCAATCGTGAAGTCAGCGAGTAGTGTGGCGAGACGCAACCCTAAAAATCCATCCTATATCACATTATAGTAGAAGCGCTTCCTAGCAAGGCGACTGAATCCGAGTAGCAGAGGCGCTGTGCATTGCAGTCCGCACGAATGCATCCCGTCGTAACTTGCGTTACCAAGTGAAATGTCGTCGTTTTTTCCTGGCTGACAAGGCGCGCGCGAGTAATAAGAGACTTACACAATGCCAAGCAGGCTTCGCGGTGCGGTTGCAAGTCTCAGCAGCCCTTCTAACCTTTCCTTGACTATTCTGCGAATGCCCTGCAGTATCGAGCGCGGCCCTAGTGTTATGACAAGGTGGTGTGCAACCCAGGTCCAATTTGAAGCACTAGAGTGAGCCTGCTGGATTCAGTCGAGCTCGCTCCTGCCCTCAGCACTTTTTTCATGGCCCTGTTCTTTCGCGCAAGTTCGTTTCATGTAATCAACTCCCCTCTCTGACGAAATTCGTATTCGTTATCCTGTCGCACATGATTGCCCCTGCTTTTGCTAGTAAGGAATTGGCGAATAGTCCCACCAATGTCCTTGTTCGCATTACAACCGGGACGTCGCTATCCAACCATATGGTGTCTTCAGCCACCCAACCCTAGACACACAAAGTTTCCGTGAACAGTGATCCCGTTCGTGTCGAGCTTGGGCACCCTCCCGAAACAGTGCCGCAAATTCAAGCTGGGCCTCCCTTCACTATTTATTCTAAAATAGATGCTAAGGGCATTTTCTCAATCCAACATGGTACCGTCATCGCCCGGATATAAGACATATATGTCTTATCTTATACCCTAGAAAAAATGTTTGAGCTGTCTTGTAGCTGGGACGGTTTAGGGTGTCTTATAAGTCTTATAAATGGACAAAGAACCGTTTAGAAGGTACCCCCTCGTTATAAGATCACCCCTAAACCCTAATACAGTACTGTTTAGAAGACACTGCCTTAACTCGCACACACCTACATGTGTCTTATAATCAGGAACACCCATTTATAAGAGACACCCGTTTTAAAAACACCCCCTGTCTTCTATTCATCACTGTCTTATATCCGGGTGATGACGGTATGAGAGTGTAAGGGGAGACAACAACAACAACAACAACAACAACAACAACAACAACAACAACAACAACAACAACAACAACAACAACAACAACAACAACAACAACAACAACAACAACAACAACAACAACAACAACAACAAGAACAAGAACAAGAACAAGAACAAGAACAACAAGAACAACAACAACAACAAGAACAAGAACAAGAACAACAAGAACAAGAACAAGAACAACAAGAACAAGAACAAGAACAAGAACAAGAACAAGAACAAGAACAAGAACAAGAACAAGAACAAGAACAAGAACAAGAACAAGAACAAGAACAAGAACAAGAACAAGAACAAGAACAAGAACAACAACAACAACAACAACAACAACAACAACAACAACAACAACAACAACAACAACAACAACAACAACAACAACAACAACAACGACAACAACGACGACAACGACAACAACGACGACGACAACGACAACAACGACGACGACAACAACAACAACAACAACGACGACAACGACAACGACGACGACGACCACGACCACGACGACGACCACGACCACGACGACCATGACGACGACGACGACAATGAGGACGACAACGAAGACGACGACGACTATAACGACAACGCCAATGACAACGACAACGACGATGATGACTACAACGACAACGACAACGACAACGACAACGACGACGATGACGACAACGACGACGACGACGACACCGACGACGACAACGACGACGACGACGACGACTATAACGACAACGACAACGACGACGTCGATGACTACAACGACAACGACAACGACAGCGACAACGACAACGACGACGACAACGACAACGACAACGACAATGACGACGACGACCAGGACAACCAGGACAACTAGGAAAACCAGGAAAACCAGGGCAACAAGGGCAGCAGCGGCAGTAGCGGCAGCAGCGGCAGCAGCGACAGCAGCGGCAGCAGCAGCAGCAGCAGCAACAGGAGCAAGGGTCGGGTGAGGGCGTCAGCGATATTTGATGCCCCTTTTTTGTACGTAACAGTGTAGTGAAATTTGGACTCCAGATAGTCCAACCATCGGATTTGTCGCGGATTGAGGTTTAGTTGGGTGCGGAGGTACTGTGGTGAACGGTGATCTGTCTGTACTGTCACGTCGGCTCCTGTGAGGTGTGCACGATCGCCATCATCTCGCGGTCGTGTATCGGGTAGTTGCGTTCGGGCGAGTGAAGCTTGCGGGACTCATACGCAATTGGCTGAAGGTCGTTCCTGAAGTCCTGCAATGCTACTGCTCCCAGAGCGATGTCACTTGCGTCGGTGACCAGCTCGAACGGACGGTGAGGATCAGCAATGTGAAGCACGGGCGGCGAGCACAAAATATCTCTTAGGGCCGAGAAGGCAGCTTGCTCTTTCTCCCCCCACGTGTACTCAACCCCCTTCCTCAGGAGATCGGTCAGCGGGGCAGTCAGCTTTGCCAAGTCGGGAATGAACCATCGCACGTAGTTGACGAACCCCAGAAAACTATGCAACTCGGTCAGATTTGTTGGTGCGTGCCATGCTTGAATCCTCACGATCTTCTTCGGGTCTATTTCCATGCCGTTGGCAGAAATAACATGGCCCAAAAACCCAGTCTGTCTTGTAAAAACTCACACTTGAGGCTTTGGTCAATAGGCGGTTTTCACTCAATACTTTAAAAACTTCTTCGATGTCCTGTAAATGATGTGCTCGGTCTGTGCTGTAGATCAGTATATCGTCTAAGTAGACGATTACGCACTTATCTCAGAGTAAATGTGTCGAGGGCGTTGGTCAGTTCGAAAGGCATGACGGTGTATTCAAATGAACTGTAGCGGGTGCGAAAAGCGGTCATTAGGCAGTCGGGTGGGTTGACGCGGATCTGATGGTCACCCCCTTGGAGGTCGATCTTCGAGAAAATGCGGGCTGGGCGAAGTTGATCGATCAGTTCGTCGACTCGCGGGATGGGGTAACGGGACCTGATCATACCCCTATTGAGTGCGCGGTAATCTATGCACATGCAAAATCCCCCGTCTTTCTTCGGTGTAAACTTTATTGGCGCGACGAAGGGTGACGAACTCGGGCGATTTTTTTTTTTCTCGAGCAGGTAATGTCAGAACATTGTAGCTTATGCTGTTATGTAGGCTATAGTGGGGTATCCCATAGGGGGTACAACCAATTAGGGTTTCATATTTGTACTCACTTCATTTCATAGTTCATTCATTCTCGTTCTCATTCTCACATGGAATCAGAGCAGGTCCCCTCCTAGGGACTGTTCCTTGGGCCCACCGAAGCGCGCCTCGAGTCGCGCCTGCCTTTTTTTTAGCGGCCCGTCGAGTCGCACCTAGCGGCCCGTCGCGCCGCCCTTACGGTCGCGTCGAGCCGCCCTAGCGGCTGCGGCGCGCCGCCCTTTTCCCGGCCCGTCGCCGCCCTTACCCGCGGCTTTGCGCCGCCCTCACCGGCGGCTTCGCGCCGCCCCTACCTGCGGCTTCGCGCCGCCCAGGCCCGTCGCCGCCCTTCCCGCGGCTTCGCGCCGCCTCTACCTGCGGCTTCGAGCCGCCCCGGCCCGTCGCCGCCCTTACCTGCGGCTTCGCGCCGCCTACGGCCCGTCGCCGCCCTTTTCTGCGGCCCCGCCGCCTCTCTCGTTGCGGCCCCGCCGCCCGTCTTCGCGGCCCCGCCGCCATCTCTCGCTGCGGCCCCGCCGCCACTCACTGCGGCCCCGCCACCCGTCTCAGCGGCCCCGCCGCCCGTCTTCGCGGCCCCGCCGCCTCTCTCGCTGCGGCCCCGCCGCCTCTCACTGCGGCCCCGCCGCCCTACTCAGCGGCCCCGCCGCCCGACTTCGCGGCCCCGCCGCTTCTCTCGCTGCGGCCCCGCCGCCTCTCTCGTTGCGGCCCCGCCGCCCTTCACAGCGGCCCCGCCGCTTCTCTGCAGCGGCCCCGCCGCCCGTCTTCGCGGCCCCGCCGCCTCACTACCCAGCGGCCCCGCCGTCCTTCTTCAGCGGCCCCGCCGCCCTACGTCAGCGGCCCAGCCGAGCCGCCCAACAGCAGCGCAGCCGAGCCGCCCAGCAGCAGAGCAGCCGAGCCGCCCCGCCGCCGAGCCGCGCTGCAGCCGAGCCGCCCGGCCGCCCACCAGTCGAGCCGCCGTGCAGCCGACCGCCCAGCCGCCGAGCCGCCCAGCTGCCGAGCCGCCCAGCCGCCGAGCCGCCCAGCCGCCGAGCCGCCCAGCGGCCGAGCCGCCCTGCAGCCGAGCCGCCCGAGCAGCCCTGTCCGGTGAGCACAGACCCTCTGTCACTGCGTGCTCTTCCCCTACTCCTTGCACTGCTGGTCTACTGCTGTCATGGCTACCCCTAGTGTCCTCACTTTTGACGCTGAGGGTCGGGCCATTGACTTTGAGGTCTGGGTAGATGACCTACAGCTGTTCTTACAGTGCGATAGGGCGGACGGCCTCTCTCTCTTTGACCTCACCTCTGGCGCTTCCCCTGCCCCTGCTGCTGATGCTGACGCCACTGTTCGCTCCCAGTGGGCCACGCGCGATGCTGCTGCACGTCTTGCTGTGCGTCGCCACCTCCCTACCTCCGAGCGTGCGCACTTTAGTCAGTACAAGAGTGCTCAGACCTTGTACGCCGCTGTAGTCGCGCGCTACTCCTCCCCTTCCACTGCTGCACTGAGCCGTCTCATGCTGCCGTACCTCTTCCCTGACCTTGCTTCTTTTCCCACCGTTGCTGACCTCATTACGCACCTCCGCACTAGTGACACTCGCTACCGCGCTGCACTTCCTGCTGACTTCTGCACCGCGAACCCCCCCCCCATGTACATCACTCTGTACTTCCTAGTCACTCGCCTCCCTGACTCCCTTCGAGTAGTCAGGGACCACTTTCTCTCAGTCTGTCCCACCACACTCACTGTAGACCTCCTCGAGAAGGCCCTCCTCGCGATAGAAAAGAGCATAGTCGCTGTAGCAGCCTCTCGAGGTGACCCGCGCACCCCCATCTTTGAGGGGTGTTCTCCCTCCCCCCTGCTGCCCTCTGTTGCCTCTGCTGCTTCGGCCGACCTTCTTGGTCTTGAGTCGGTCGGTGCGGCGTCTGCCCCTAGCGGGAGACGCCGCCCTGGCAAGGGCAAGGGGGGCAAGGGAGCTGGAGGAGCGGGCGGTGGAGGTGGAGGTGGAGGCAGTGGGGGGAGTGGGGGTAGCGGTGGAGGTGGAGGTGGGGGTGGGGGGTTCGGTGGCGGCAGTGGAGGCGGAGGCCGCGGCGGCGGTGGCGGTGGTAGCGGAGGTGGCGGAGGAGGCGGCGGTGGAGGAGGCGGTGGAGGCGGCGGCGGCAGTGGAGGCAGCGGAGGCGGTGGAGGCGGTGGGGGTGGCGGTGGAGCTGGTCGCGGGTCTTTGCAGAGGAGTGGCTCCGGTGGTGGCTCGCGCCAGCAGCAGCAGCGTGGTCGTGCGACCCTGTCCCCTCAGCAGCTCCGTGAGTGGTACACTGCACGCCAGCGGGGTGGGGGTTTTGGTCCGTGTACCTACGTCCTGCGCACCGGCGACCGTGCGGGTGAGCAGTGTGGGGGTGCGCACCCCACTCCGCGCTGCTTTGGCCGCCTGACGGACGCATGGCGTCACCAGTTCCCGGAGGCCTCCGAGATCCCTCGCTGGGACGAGCTGTCTAGGGCGGGGGTTGCCATCTTTGATCTGGACTTTGATGCTATTCTCTCTGCCATGTATGCTGTGTCTATTAGTGATGAGGGTGACTGTTACCGGTGTTTCCAGCCCGATCCGGGCATTGAGACTGTTGCTCTAGGTACTTGTGAGGCTGCTGCCCTAGGTGCTTACGACGCTGCTGCTCCAGGTGCTGGTGTGTCTGCGTCCTCAGGTACTGGTGAGTCTGCTCTCTCAGGTACCGCGTCGGCTTCGGCCTCTCTCACCTTCACTCTTGACTCTGGGGCGTCTCGCTCCTTCTTTCGGGACCGCACCACACTCACGCCGCTTAGTCGGCCGGTTGCGGTGTCTCTGGCTGACCCCTCTGGGGGTCCGGTCTTGTCTCGTTTCTCCACAGTCCTCCCGTGTCCGGCGGCTCCCTCTGGCACCCTGTCTGGTCTCTACCTCCCCTCGTTCTCGACGAACCTGGTGAGTGGTGCTGACCTTCAGGATGCGGGTGTCCACCAGTTCACTCCTGCACGTCAGCGAGTGACCCACTGTACAGAGGCTGGCACAGGCCGACACCTGGCTACGTTCACCCGTCAGCCGGGGTCGAGCCTGTACACTCTGACCACTGCGTCTCCTCCAGTTGCTGAGTCTGGTAGGGTAGTTACGTCGGGTCAGGTGTTTGCTGCGGCGTCCAGGTCTGGTCCTGAGTCTGCCCCCTGTTCGTGTCGTCTCCTGTCTCACGAGACTCTCCTCTGGCACCACCGCCTTGGCCACCCCTCTCTGCTTCGGCTCAGAGGTATGGCCTCCCGTCTTCTTGTGTCCGGTCTCCCCCGGTCCCTCCCTCCCCTTCCTCAGGGCCCTGGCCCTGCCTGTGTCCCCTGTGTCGAGGGGCGCCAGCGTGCTGCCCCTCACTCCTCCCAGTTTCCTTCGACAGAGGCCCCGTTGCAGACACTTCACATGGACGTGTGGGGCCCAGCCCGCGTCCGTGGACAGGGTCACGAGCGCTACTTCCTGCTCGTTGTTGACGACTACTCGCGTTACACCACAGTCTTCCCCTTGCGCAGCAAGGGTGATGTCACTGAGGTGCTGATCGACTGGATCCGCGCAGCTCGTCTCCAGCTCAGGCAGAGCTTCGGCTCGGACTTTCCTGTTCTGCGTCTGCACTCGGACAGAGGCGGAGAGTTCTCCTCTGGCCTTCTGCGTGCCTACTGTCGTGCACGGGGCATCCGTCAGACCTTCACGCTTCCGGACTCACCGCAGCAAAATGGGATTGCTGAGCGCCGCATTGGCATGGTCATGGACGTCGCTCGTACGTCTATGATGCATGCGGCTGCCCCCCATTTTCTGTGGCCGTTTGCGGTGAGGTACGCGGCGCATCAGATCAACCTCCACCCCAGGGTCTCCAGGCCGGAGACCTCCCCAGCCTTGCTGTGGACCGGGAAGGTTGGCGATGCGTCGGCGTTCCGGGTCTGGGGATCTCGGGCGTTTGTCCGCGACCTGTCTGCGGACAAACTATCCCCTTGTGCTGCTCCTTGCGTCTTCCTGGGGTTCCCCCCTGACGCGCCTGGGTGGCAGTTTTACCACCCCACCTCTCGCCGTGTTCTGTCCTCCCAGGACGTCACGTTTGACGAGTCGGTCCCCTACTACCGCCTCTTCCCCTACCGCACTCCGTCCCTCCCCCCACCCCCACTCTTCCTGGTACCAGGTCCCCCCCAGGTAGACCCCCTCCCCCCTCAGGGTCCTGCCCCTTCAGGTGTGTCCCAGGTAGACGCAGTCGAGCCTGTCGAGGTCACTGGTGACTCTGGTGCTGCTGAGGGTGCTGAGGCTGGGGGTGCTGTACCTGGGGGTGCGGAGCCTAGGGGTGCTGGGCCTGGGGGTGCTACGTCTGGGGGTGCTGAGCCTAGGGGTGCTGAGCCTAGGGGTGCTGAGCCTGGGGGTGCTGAGCCTAGGGGTGCTGAGCCTGGGGGTGCTGAGCCTGGGGGTGCTGAGCCTGGGGGTGCTGAGCCTAGGGGTGCTGAGCCTGGGGGTGCTGAGCCTAGGGGTGCTACGTCTGGGGGTGCTGAGCCTAGGGGTGCTACGCCTGGGGGTGCTGAGCCTGGAGGTGCTCCGCCTGGAGGTTCTCCGAGTGCTTCGTCTCGCCGGGAGCCACTTTCGCCACAGGAGCTGCGTGAGTGGTTTGCCCGGCGCTGGAGGCGTGCTGCTGGTGCTGGAGGTCCTTCGGCTGCTGAGGGTGCTGCGGTCGCGGGTCCCGGAGGTGCTCGTCCTGGGTGCACTGGAGCTGGTGCTGCTGAGGGTGTTGGCGCTGAGACTACCACTGGCAGTCCTACTGGGGGTGCTCCTGGTGCTGCTGGAGGTTCTGGAGCTACTGGTGGTGCTGCTGGAGCGGGTGCTCCTGCTGAGGGTTCTGGTGCTGTCCCTGCTGCTTCTAGCGTCGCCGCGCGGCCTCGACCGTACTTCGTTCCACTCCTGCAGCAGGTTCTTGGTCTTCCACCTTCTACTGGTCCTCCTCCTCCCTTAGAGTGTCCACAGCCTGTCTCGTCCCAGCTACAGTTGCAGCCTACCTCCCCTTTGCCTGCTCCTTCTCCCTACACTGGTCCTACTGGAGGTCTGGCTGAGCGTCGTGAGCCTGCGTCTCGCCCTGCGTCGCCTGTCCGTGCTGCTCGCACTAGTGGTCGCGGTTCGCGTCAGCGTCCTCCTCCTGTCCCTGGCACGCACCGGATGTCTCTGCGTCCGTCCACGGCTCCTCTGCGTGCCCCTTTGCCTTCTCCTCCTGAGTCCTCTCTTCCTGCTCTTGCCGACCCGGAGTCGGACTCTCTTCGTGCTGCCAGTCCTACTGTCACGCGTCTCCTTGCTACTGTTGTCACTGACCCTTCTTTCGAGTCTACTGCTGCGTCTGCTCTCGTTACTGAGCTCGTCGACTTTGCTGCTCGCTGTCGCTTAGACTACGCTGCTAGTCTTGTCGCTGAGTCTGAGTCTGTCTGTCCTCCGTCCGTCGGGGGTGAGTGTGCCCTTGGCACGGACGTCCTTGAGGACAGGCAGGAGGACTTCCAGTGTCTGGCAGCTGCCTCACCTCATCTCGTGTCCGTACTGCTTACCCCTGAGGGAGACCCGGATGCACTTGACATCCCGACTCCGCGCTCTTACGCGGAGGCGATAGAGGGTCCCTACTCCTCTCAGTGGCAGGCAGCTATGGATGCAGAGATGGCTTCCTGGAAGTCCACAGGCACCTACGTTGACGCTGTTCCCCCTCCTGGGGCGAACATCGTCAGTGGCATGTGGATCTTCAGGGTGAAGCGGCCGCCGGGTTCTCCGCCTGTCTTCAAGGCGCGTTACGTGGCTCGTGGCTTCAGTCAGCGGCAGGGAGTTGACTACTTTCAGACCTTCTCCCCCACCCCGAAGATGACCACTCTTCGGGTACTGCTGCACGTTGCTGCTCACCGTGACTACGAGCTGCACTCTCTTGACTTCAGCACAGCTTTCTTGCAGGGCAGCCTGCACGAGGAGATCTGGCTGCGTCGCCCACCTGGCTTCACTGGGTCTTTCCCTCCTGGTACCCAGTGGAGTCTCCGGCGTCCAGTCTACGGTCTCCGCCAGGCGCCACGTGAGTGGCACGACACACTGAGGACTACGCTTGCGGCTCTTGGGTTTGCTCCTTCTACTGCCGACCCGTCGCTGTTTCTACGCACCGACACCTCTCTGCCGCCGTTCTACATCCTCGTGTACGTCGACGACTTGGTCTTTGCCACAGCTGACACTGCTGGACTCGCCTACGTGAAGTCCGAGCTGCAGAAGAGACACACGTGCACAGACCTGGGTGAACTGCGCAGCTACCTTGGCTTGCAGATCACCCGGGACAGAGCACGCCGCACCATTACCCTGACTCAGTCACACATGGTGCAGCAGGTCCTTCAGCGCTTCGGCTTCACGTACTCCTCGCCTCAGGCCACTCCTCTGTCTACTCGCCACTCGCTCTCAGCTCTGCCTTCGGATGAGTCCGTAGAGTCGAGTGGCCCGTACCCAGAGCTTGTTGGCTGCCTCATGTACCTGATGACCTGCACACGACCTGACCTTGCATACCCTCTTAGCATTCTCGCACGCTATGTTGCTCCTGGGAGACACAGACCAGAGCACATGGCTGCAGCGAAGAGGGTGTTGCGCTACTTGTGCAGTACGTCGGGCATGGGGCTTGTGCTTGGAGGGCAGAGTCCAGTGGTCCTCACTGGGCACGCAGACGCTTCTTGGGCTGACGACCAGGCTACGCAGCGGTCGTCACAGGGTTACACCTTCAGCCTTGGTTCCGGCTCTGTTTCGTGGCGGGCTACTCGCTCGTCTTCTGTTCTTGGCTCGAGTTGTGAGGCTGAGATCTACGCCGGGGCCATGGCTGCACAGGAGCTTCGCTGGCTCACCTACCTGCTGACCGACCTTGGAGAGCCGCCTCGTTCTCCTCCAGTCCTGTACGTAGACAACAAGGCCATGCTGGCCTTGTGTCGAGAGCAGCGACTGGAGCACAGAACAAAGCACATTGCTCTCCGCTACTTCCTTGCTCGTGAGCTACAGCAACGTGGACAGTTGCGGCTTGCGTACGTGGCCTCTGAGGCCAACACTGCTGATGTCTTCACCAAGGCACTTCCGCCTTGTGATCATCAGCGCTTCTGCACTCAGCTGGGTCTTGTGCCCGTCTTGCCTCACTTGCTCTCCTCTTGACCTTGCTTGTACTCTCACATATATATATACCTGCTCTTGCTTGTCTAGCTTTATATATATGTGTGTACTCTTGCATGTGAACTGGCCGTGTGGCCTTGACCCTGTGCTCGGACTGTGTGGTGACTTTGTGATCCACCCTGAGCTTTCCTTTGCTTTGCTTTGCTTGACTGGTCTTGTGACCCCTTGTTCTCCCCCACTTTGCCTATGGGGGTGTGTCAGAACATTGTAGCTTATGCTGTTATGTAGGCTATAGTGGGGTATCCCATAGGGGGTACAACCAATTAGGGTTTCATATTTGTACTCACTTCATTTCATAGTTCATTCATTCTCGTTCTCATTCTCACAGGTAATCCAGCAGCTTCCACGGTCGTTTAGTTCAGGTTGGGTCAGTTGGAACTGTCGGTTGTGCCCCCAATTCTAATTCTATACTGTGGTCGTGCGGTCGCTGAGGTGGTAGTCCCTCCGATAAATCGTCAAGAAAAATCCCGCTGTACTAGTTCAGTAGTGCTGCCAGGTCATCTGGTACGTCGGCGATGTTGGTGCAACCCTACGGTTTGCATTCGGCTTGTTGTCCGTGTGCGTGCATGCGTGTGTGCATGGAATGGTATGAGGGCATGAAATAATATATATTTCATGTTTACAATAGTGTGTGTATGATGAAGCATGATTTTGAATGTGTGCGTCGAGTCAATAGCGAGTTATCGCTAGTCGCGTGTCACGTCGTCGTTTGCGTGTCGTGTGCGGTTTTCTATTTTATCGTGTGTGGAACGTTCGGCGTGTCGCAGGTGTGCGCAGCAGACTTCCAAGAACTCAAGGAAGAATTTACCTTGAAGAACCAGAGCCTTGTTTTCAAGATTCAAGTTATTTCGAAGCTCTCCAAAAGGGTAAACTTTAAGATAGTGAGAATAGTTGCATTACTTTGTGTAGTGTAACATTTCTCTTGGTGTAGGCCCTTGTGGAGGGTAGTTTCGAGACCCTTCGTGGTTGGGGACAGTGTGGCACTGTTCCACATCACTGTACCTCGGCTCTTGGGGTTTGTAGGAGCTGGGAGTCATTCCCAACTCGTAACTCTTCCTATCTTGTGTTCTAAGACTATAGTGGCTGCTATAGTACCGTTCGTTCAAACCGACGCTGTGTCGTCAATTCTTTATGAAATCGTGCAATCTAAATTGCGTATTGTAGGCGACGTCAAGACGCTCCAGATCCAATTTGAATCAAGTCATTTGCAGCTGTGAGCAGAACGCTATCAACATTTGAAGCCGCTGTGCAGAAATCCGTCTGTGCACTCTATCTTTCGTTTTAGGCACATTCAAGGCTATTGTGACTATAACAAGTGGTATCAGAGCCCCTTGGAGCAGTTTCGACAATGGATGGACCTGAGGAAAGGGGTGGCAGAGTTGCTGGTGGCAGTGGAGAAGCCCAAGCTCAAGGCCAACCCCGTGATTCAGCCATGGCGCCCATGCAACCAAGTCTTGGCCCACCTAGGGATGAGCCTAGGGTATTTGGGCTTGACAAGTTCAACGGTGACAACTTTGGTGAATGGTCCTTCAAGATGGAGAACATCTTTGACCACTATGACCTGCTGGAGGTGATGGAAGGAACGGAGAAGCGCCCCGAGAACGACCCGGAGAAGAGCCCGTGGGTGCGGAAGAGCGCACAAGGCTATCTCCTACTTGGGCAATCGTTGGGGAGCAGCCAGATCTGTCACATCAAACCATTCCAGCGTGAACCAGAGAAGGGACCAACGGCATGGGCTGCTCTCAAGGGTGTACATGCTCCTGCAACAGCGGCGGTAGCGGTGGTGTTGGAACGGCAAATGGCGGCACTACGAATTGAAGAAGACGAAGCGGTTGAAGAAGGGGTGCAGAAATTCTTCGACTTGTTGACGCGGCTTGAGGGAGCTGATTTGAACTACAGTGAGCTCCAAAAGAAGACCAAGTTGCTGGCCTTACTCCCAGAGTCATGGTCCTCTCTCATCATCAACCTCAATCGTGACTTGCCCCACCTCTCGCTCGAAGACGTGAAGCGAGCGATCCTTCAAGAGGATTTCCGTCGCCGTGAGTTGGCGAGTGCGGATGGCGCCGGGGCAGCAAGCATCGGCCGTGGATATGGCCGTGGAAAGGGCAGAGGACGAGGAGGAGGAAGGTTTGGAGGCAGCAACTTCAACGGAGGCCGCGGGAGTAGCGGATACGGCAATGACAACAAGAACAACGGACGCGGTCGCGGACGGTTCGACGGCGAGTGTCATTTTTGCCACAAGAGCGGACACATGTGGCGCGATTGCTACAAACTCCCTGATGGATGGACTCCTGCTCAAGGCCAAGAGGGTAGAGGAGCAGGAGGAGGGAGAGGAAGAGGCCGTGGAGGCCGTGGCGGTCGCGGAGGTGGTGCTGCAAGTATGAAGAGTGCCGGCAACGAGAGCGAGTCGAGGGACGATCGCTTCCCGGGTCAATTCTTCTTCGTGTCCACGCAAGCACCGGCTGGTCCAGAGAATGATGAAAGCTTTGAGGAGCCAGCAGCTGTGGGGAAGGTCACCCTACACTCCCTGGACTATTGGGTGATCGATAGCGGCGCTACCTATAGCATGACACCTCGTGCGGACTTGCTCACCGAACTTGAGCCGTCACCGGTGAAGCATGTGACATCGGCTTTGGGGCAGCGAGCAGAGGTGAAAGGCATGGGCAAGGCCATGTTCAAGGGTGCTGATGGGAAGATGGTGGGCCTCAAGAACGTGCTTTGGGTGCCCAACCTTGCTGCCAACCTGATTTCCGTGCGGCGGTTGCAAAAGGCCGGCATGGACACGAGCTCGAAGGGAGCTAAGACCTACACCGCGAGGCTTGGCGAGCGGATTCTTTGGGACCTTCACGAGGATAGGGATGTCTACAACGAGATGTGGCAAATCCCTGTGGTCCCCATGCCTAAGGAGAGGCAAGTGGCAGCAAGCATCAGCACCAAGGGTGAAGCGGTTAGTAGCGGCGATGGCGCGAACGGTCGCGCTAAGGAGATAAAGTCCAAGAAGTGCAATCTTGGAGGAACCAGCAAGCTCGGTGAACATGAGAAGAGTGGTGCAGCAGCTCAGAAGCAGCACAAGGGTGAGGAGAACCCCAAGGCAGCAGCGGAGGAGGAGTACGGAGAGAACATGTGGGGCACTATTGCGAGTGCGGCATTCTCCAATCCGACTTCGGCTACGGGGGAGTGTGATTGGCTCACCTTGCATCGGCGAATGGGGCATGTGGCCCTGCCCATCTTGCAGCAGCTAGTGAAGAATGAGATGGTTGCTGGCATACGTGTGAAGGGGGAGCCCGATGAGGTACTTGGCTGCCCGACGTGCATGCAAGCCAAGTTCACCCGTTTCCCGTTCTCTAGTTCGGAGGCAACGGCTAAGGCACCACTTGATGAGGTGGTGATGGACGTGGTGGGCCCCCTGAAGCTTGGAGCTGCTGGAGCTGAGTACTTTCTCACCATTGTGGACGTCTACACTCGCATGACTTGGGTGTACGTGCTGTCCAAGAAGAGTGACGTGGCTGAAACGGTGAAGACCGATTGGTTGCCGATGGTGGAGCGGCAACAAGACCGGCTAGTGAAGGCAATCCGCACCGATCGAGGGGGAGAGTTCTTGAGCAAGGAGTTTGGATTGTGGCTGAAGAAGAATGGCATAAGGCACTCCCTTACCATGCCATACTCCCCTGCAATGAACGGCATCGCCGAGCGAGCGAACCGGACAATCACGGAGACGGCGCGCGGGTTGCTCATTGAAGCCGGGCTACCCGAATATTTCTGGCCTGATGCGGTGCGGAGTGCATGTGTGGCCAAGAACAGAGCTTTGACTCATGTGGGAGCAGACAAATGGGTGCCCTATGTGGAGTGGATTGGAAGGAAGCCTAAGGTGGATATGCTTCGGGTGTTCGGGTGCATGTGCATGGCGCTCGTGCCTAAGCATCTTCGGCACAACAAGCTTGGTGCCAAGGCGGTGTGGGCCGTGCACTTGGGCATGGCTCAAAACAGCAAGGGATGGCTTCTTTGGGACCCATTCACCAAGAAGTTCTTGGTGAGCAGGGACTGCAAGTTCATGGAGAACTTCATGTACAAGGATTGGAAGGCGGAGAATGAGGCGAAGATAGGCGTGCGGTTTGGGGAGGTGAAGAGTTCCGGTTTGGAGCATGTGGAGCTGCCTTTGGAGCTGAGCAGCGGCAGCACAACCACAAGGCAATCCTCCCTTGTGAATGGGGGAGAGGAGGCCAATGATGCAGAGGAAGAAGAGGAGGAGGTGCAGCAAGTGAGCGAGCGTGCACCGTCACTCCCTTCCCGTACTACGAGTGCTCCACGGATTCGAGCCACACCGCAGCAACGCCAAGGCCTTCAAGTCCCTGCAGCTGAGGAGGAAGGAAGGGGGAAGAGGAGAGTTCAACCCCCTAATAGGCTGACCTATGATGCGCCGGGAAAGCAGGGCAAGACAGCCCTGGCCGGAGCGGCAATGATGGTCGGAGACGACGAGGAGAGTGACTACGAGGAGTGTGCCTTCGCGTTCTTCTCTCCGGTGGAGATGCCGGGAGAACCAGCAACTCTCAAGGAGGCTTTGGAGAGTAGTGATGCTGAGGAGTGGAAGAAGGCCATGGAGAGTGAGCTGAAGAGCATCGAGGAGAATGACACGTTTGAATTGGTGGAGCTACCGGAGGGGCGTACGGCGATAACGTCCAAGTGGCTCTTCAAAATCAAGTCGGATGCCGACGGCAAGATCGAGCGCTACAAGTCTAGGCTTGTAGCCAAGGGGTACCAGCAGAAGGAGAAGGTGGAATTCAAGGAGCTGTTTGCCCCTGTGGTGAAGCCGACGACGCTGCGAACCCTATTCGCGGGAGCCGCCATCAAAGGATGGGTAGTAAAACAAATGGATGTCACAACGGCATTCCTCAATGGCGTCCTTGAGGAAGAGATTTTCATGGCGCAGCCAGAGGGGTTTGATGATGGTAGTGGCAGAGTTTTGAGGCTGAAGAAGGCCCTTTATGGACTGAAGCAGGCCCCTAGGCA
Source organism: Closterium sp. Naga37s-1 (assembly GCA_947471745.1). Taxonomy (NCBI): domain Eukaryota; kingdom Viridiplantae; phylum Streptophyta; class Zygnematophyceae; order Desmidiales; family Closteriaceae; genus Closterium; species Closterium sp. Naga37s-1. The sequence continues at coordinate 2,517,862 of CANJKZ010000166.1, forward strand.
GTGGTACTTGAAGCTGCGAGGAGTTTTGGAGGAGATCGGCTTCACTCCCTCAACGGCCGATCACTCCTTGTTCATGCTTGGCGAGGGGGAGCAGAGGAGTTTCATGGTGGTTTATGTGGATGACATCCTCATTTTCTCACCCTCTTCTGACCTTGTGAAGGAGGTGATGCTGAAGCTTCAAGACAAGTTCAAGTGCAAGGCCCTTGGTGACGTGAGCTTCTACCTTGGGCTCCACATCGAACGAGATGTGGAGAAGCGTGTTATAGTCTGCAGTCCACTTAGGGGTCGCGGATGCCCATGAAACCGCCTAAGCAGAATCTGACGTCTTCAAACCGCCTCTGTTCAAAACGCCGTGACGATCAGCTCCGAGAACATACGAGGCTGAAACTTGGACAGCGGTTAGCCTTAGGTGTCTGCTTTCCAACGGTATATTACTTGCTATTATCAGAGGTGTGTGCACTACGCAGTGAACGAAAACGTAAGCTCGGCTGAAAAAAAAACGTGTATTCTCATTGATGCAAGGAAGAGGTGAGTACAACATTGCCTAGGGGACTCATAAGGGGTTGGGTCATCCTGGGAACTCAGAGAAGGTTGAGTCCTAGGGGAGAAAGGCTAGAGAAGAATGGGAAACGTCCTAGCTAGGTCAGCAAAGCCAACCACACTTGGATGTTCAGAGCTGTACTCAAGGCTACCAATAGTGAGTCAAGCCAACATGAGTCAGCTTGTCTTCCCACTTGCACCCTCTTGCAAGTTGCTTCCAGGAAGACCACACTTCTCAAAAGGAGGGTTGTAGAGTCCCACTTGACCACCTGTACTTCTTGTCTCATTCTCTGTCCCTGCACCATTGGCATGACAACAATGAAAGGGTGGCAAGGGAAATGCTGCCAACAGTGCACCATGACTACGGAACAGTGAATTTCGGCAGCTGTCACGCAATGCTCAGATGTTGGATCGTTCTGAAACTTGGTGACCACTTGCACAGCGAGGCAAAGGACTTCCAGACCGAATTTCAGACCAATCAGATCTCGGTAGACGAGTCAGCAGCCGAAATGGTGAACTCGGGTGTTACCAAAAAGGAGTAACACACACTTCCGGGATGCCATAAGTCTTGAAACATAAAATGTTGTCATGCCTTGGTAACTGCTTCAAAAACTCTGAAACTTTGAGGGTTTGAAGAACACGTGTTGAACAACCTCCCCACAAAATTCCAGAAGCTGAGCAGGCTTGTAGGCCGAATGGGAGTGCGATGACCGTGCCACTGTAATGTGTTGGCACAACAAACTCCCCCTCATCGTGCTCTCATTCATCCCTTAGCTGCTCCCTGAAGCTGCCTCCCTTAGTTGAAGGACATGCCACACAAGATGGCGCAGGTCCAATGCTGATGCTCTGCAAGCCGCTTCGTCAAAAAATCTGCAGGTTGCTTGGTAGTGTTGATGTAGTGCAAGGAGACCGTGCCCTTCTTCACCTCCTTCCTCACCCAATGCCATTTGATATGCATGTGCTTGTTCAGCCCATGGAGCACAGCATTGCGAGCCATTGCAATTGCTCCTTGGCTGTCACAAAACACAGGTGTAGGACCCTCTTGCTCCTGCCCCAACTCCTCAAGCAACCTCCTCATCCAAACCACCTCCTTCACCCCATGAAACAACGCCATGTACTCGCTCTCCGTTGATGAGTGAGCTATCTCCCCTTGCTTCTTAGACTTCCAGCTCACTGGACTCCCTCCAACACAGCATACATAGCCACCGTGGGATGTTGCATCACTGATGTCACTTGCCCAGGTAGCATCGGTGAAGCACGAGAGGTACAAGTGTCCACGCCTTGCAGGTGCACCGGTCTTCGTGCTCACCTCCTCCACTCCCTTTTGCTTCAGCTGCCCATGCACTGAATATTGCAGCCCCACCCTTGAGGTTGCCATGCAGTACCTCACCAGCCTCTCTGCTGCATCAAGGTGCTCTTGAAGGGGCCTAGACACCACACGAGCCAGCTGCGAAACCGCAAATGAAATATCGGGGCGAGTGTTGACCGAAGCATACATCAAGCTCCCCACCATTGACTGGAACCGACGCTGCAACTCGGGCTCCAACACCTCACCCTCCTCTTCATCAAGGTGTAGCTGAAATCCTGAGGGTAGTGGAGTCTTTACACTCCTCCCTTCCTCCAGCCCATACCTCTCCCCCATGGCTGCAAGGTACTTGTGTTGGTGAAGCCTCAACCATCCCTTCACCTCGTCCCGCTCCACGTGAAGACCAAGGTAATACCCCACTGGTCCAAGGGCCTTGCATTGAAAGGTCTCCTTCAGCTTCCCTTGCACCTCCTTGATCCTCTCAAGGGATGGAGAGAAGAGGAGAATGTCATCGACGTAGACAAGGAGAAACACTTTCTCCTCATCCCCCTCGGTTATGAAGAGACTCTCGTCGCACCCGCTAACTTTGAAGCCAAGAGCCTCCAACGCCTCCACCAGCCTTGCATACCAGCACCTTGGAGCTTGTTTGAGGCCATAGATGGCCTTGTTGAGCCTGCAAACACGTCCGCTCCCATCGTCGTACCCCTCTGGCTGCTTCATGTAAATCTCCTCATCTACCACGCCATAGAGGAAAGCCGTCTTCACATCCATTTGCTCCACCTTCCAACCACAAACGGCAGCTGCTGCCAGCAACACCCGGAGCGTAGGAGCCTTGGCAACAGGAGCAAACACCTCCTTAAAGTCAACCCCCTCCCTCTGCTGGAAACCCTTGATCACAAGTCTTGTTTTGCGCCTCTCCAACTTCCCCTCCGCATCGGTCTTCACACGTAATATCCACGTGCAATCCAATGCCTTTCTTCCCGGGGGCAGATTGGTGAGGGTCCACGTTCCATTCTCCATGAGGCTCTTAAACTCATCCTCCCTTGAAGCCAACCAAGCCTCTCGATCATCTCCAGCAAGTGCTTCCTCCATCGAAGCCGGTTCATGAGGTAAGTTGACACCGAAGCAACAAATCTGCTCCATCTCTCCCTCGGCTCCCTTCTCCTCATCATCTTCCTCCTCCTGGACCAGCAATGCCTTGGGACCCCCAAGCCTTTCATACTTGAGGAAATCCCTTGGGTGAGCAGCTCTCTTGGGCCTCTCCTTGGCTGCACTCTCCTTAGCTCCACCACGGACAGCACCACGCTTCCCTTGGGTTGTCCGCCTTGGTGGAAGAGTAGGGGATGGTGTAGGCTGCTGCACCTCCTCCTCGGCATCACCTCTCTCAGCTACAGGGGCCTTCTCTTGCTGCAACACTCCCTCCACCTCTGCTGCCTCCCCTTCAGCACCTCCCAAGTCATGTGACACCTCCGTTACCTCTGAAGACGAAGACAACTCGATGGGAATGAAGAGTGGGTCATTCGTTCCCACCTCTATTCCGAGCGGAATGGTGACCTTGCTCCTCCCTCGCTCCAACCACTCCTTGAACATGAGCCCCTCCATGAACTTGGCATCTCTGGTGGTGAAGATGGTGTTGGCTATTGGGTCCCACATGAGCCACCCCTTGCTCCCTTGTGCAAGTCCCAAATGAACAGCCCACACCGCCGCCGCTTGAAGCTTGTCACGCTTTTCCTTAGGGACGTGCACGAGTCCCATGCACCCAAAGACTCGAAGCATATCCACCAGAGGCTTCTTGCCCCTCCATTTCTCCATAGGGACCCAATGCTGCCCTCCCACATGAGTCAATACTCGGTTCTTGATGACGGTGGCATGGCGAATAGCGAGGGGCCAGAACCGTAAGGGTAGACCCGAGTCTACCAACATCGTTCTCCCGCCCTCCAAGATGGTCCGGTTCGCTCTCTCTGCCACGCCATTGGATTGAGGGGTGTAGGCCGTGGTGAGCTGCTGCTTGATGCCATGCCGCTTCAGCCAGCTCCGGAACTCCGCTCCCAAGAACTCCCCACCACGGTCACTACGTATCGCCTTCACCCGCTTGCCGCTCTCTCGCTCCACCATGGGCAGCCACTCTTCAATGATTACCCTTGCAGCATCACTCTTCTTTGCAAGTGGAAAGGACCAGGTGAGCCTTGTGTTGTCATCCACCATGGTCATAGAATACAGGGCCCCACTATCTCCCTTCACCTTCATGGGTCCCACGAGATCCACATGCACGAGCTCCACCGGGTCACTCGACTTCCCCTCCACCGAATGGAAGGGAAACCGTGAAAACTTGCTGGTCAAGCAAGTCTCACAAGATCCCACCTCCTTGGGCTCCCCCTTTATCCTCAGCCCCTTGACTCTTTCCTCCTTAAACAGCTGCTGCAACTGAGGTAGCGCCACGTGGCCAAAGCGACGGTGTGCGGTGAGCCAATCCGTCTCACCCGTGCTAGGAGTTACACTTGGAAGCGCAGCCCCTCCATGCCCAAGGAGCCCACCATCACTGTCATCACCACCCCCTCCATTGTCCACGTGGTTAACACGCCCTCCTCTCACATCTCCAGCAGCCAAGCGCGCAGCCGCCTCCTTCCATGGCAGCACCGGTATCTCCCACATGGACCGGTGCATGTCCTTGCCGCCTCGGAGGTCCCACAATACTCGCCCATCCAGAGTTGCCTTGAAAACCTTTGTGCCCAACATCTCCATCTTCATCCCTGCCTCACTTAGGGCCTTGGTAGAGAGGAGGTTGGCACACAATCCAGGAACAAGGAGAACACGCTTCAGCCCCACAAGCCTCCCATCCGCACCCATGAACATGGCTCTCCCCTCGCCACGCACGGGTACAACTTGGCCGGTGGCTGAAACGACGGTGGCTGCCTTTGATGGCCTAACTTCATCCAGTAGATCCTCTCGGTTGGTCATGGTCATGAAGGCTCCCGTGTCGATGACCCAATGGGAGGAGCGGTGAAGAGCAATCTTGCTGGCCGGCACAACCATGTCCTCGGGGCACGCCTCCCCTACATGGTAGAACATGCCGCCGTATCCGCCAGCACCTCCTTCGCCATCCTCACTGCCCATGCCTTCTCCCATAGCTCCATGAACACCCTTGGAGCCCTCAATTGATGGCTGACCAGGCCTCCAACCGTCAGGTAGCTTGCGGCACTTGAACCATGGGTGCCCTTCCACATGGCAATACCAACACTTGCCGCCACACCGCTTGCCTCCCTTGTTGCCACGCTTCCCTCCCGAATGCTGCTCCCCTCCAGAGCCTTCCTTGGCCTTCCCTTTCTTGCTGCCACGCCCCTTGAAGCCCTTCATGCCATAGGCAGAGCCTCCACCTTCACCGGCAGCGGCGGTCAGCTCCTTCCTCCGAAACTCCTCTTGAAGAACTTGTGCGCGAATCCACTCAAGGGACCACGAGTCCTTCATCCCATTAAGGTTGACCACCAAGGGCCCCCACGACTCCGGCAGCAGGGAGAGAGCCTTATAGCACTTGATTTTCTCAGGGTAGTCCACACCAGCAGCTGAGAGCTTCACATAGAGGTCCCGGAGTTGATCGAACGCTCCTTGTACGGCATCACCCTCGTTGATCTTCACCGCATGGAGTTGTCGCTCGAGCACCACCACCATTGCTTCGCTGCTGGGGGCATGGACATCCTTCAATATCCTCCATGCCTTAGGACCACACTCAGCTTCCTTGATGAGATGCTTGATGTGGTGCAGCTGGTTGGATGAGAGGCATTGGGAGAGAAGGAAGAATCCATCCTTGGACCGGCGATCCCATTCTTTGGTCGCTCCTTCTCTCGTAGGCCTCTTGAATTCTCCATCCATCACTTCAAGCAGCCCATAATGGTTGAAGAGGAGCTCCATCCTGAAGCTCCATGATGCCCAATCATCCCCAGAGAACTTCTCCAGGTTGAATGCCTTCACATCATCCTTAGCTGATGTTGAAACTGAAGCCATTGGCGCAGATCCGCCTGCAACGCCTCTTCCCGCTTCCCCAGCGCCTCTCACGCCACCACTGCCACTGGGACCAGCTGGAGCAGAACCTTCAGCCTCCATTTTCACCCACGAACAGAGTAGAACAGCTCTGATACCACTTGTTATAGTCTGCAGTCCACTTAGGGGTCGCGGATGCCCATGAAACCGCCTAAGCAGAATCTGACGTCTTCAAACCGCCTCTGTTCAAAACGCCGTGACGATCAGCTCCGAGAACATACGAGGCTGAAACTTGGACAGCGGTTAGCCTTAGGTGTCTGCTTTCCAACGGTATATTACTTGCTATTATCAGAGGTGTGTGCACTACGCAGTGAACGAAAACGTAAGCTCGGCTGAAAAAAAAACGTGTATTCTCATTGATGCAAGGAAGAGGTGAGTACAACATTGCCTAGGGGACTCATAAGGGGTTGGGTCATCCTGGGAACTCAGAGAAGGTTGAGTCCTAGGGGAGAAAGGCTAGAGAAGAATGGGAAACGTCCTAGCTAGGTCAGCAAAGCCAACCACACTTGGATGTTCAGAGCTGTACTCAAGGCTACCAATAGTGAGTCAAGCCAACATGAGTCAGCTTGTCTTCCCACTTGCACCCTCTTGCAAGTTGCTTCCAGGAAGACCACACTTCTCAAAAGGAGGGTTGTAGAGTCCCACTTGACCACCTGTACTTCTTGTCTCATTCTCTGTCCCTGCACCATTGGCATGACAACAATGAAAGGGTGGCAAGGGAAATGCTGCCAACAGTGCACCATGACTACGGAACAGTGAATTTCGGCAGCTGTCACGCAATGCTCAGATGTTGGATCGTTCTGAAACTTGGTGACCACTTGCACAGCGAGGCAAAGGACTTCCAGACCGAATTTCAGACCAATCAGATCTCGGTAGACGAGTCAGCAGCCGAAATGGTGAACTCGGGTGTTACCAAAAAGGAGTAACACACACTTCCGGGATGCCATAAGTCTTGAAACATAAAATGTTGTCATGCCTTGGTAACTGCTTCAAAAACTCTGAAACTTTGAGGGTTTGAAGAACACGTGTTGAACAACCTCCCCACAAAATTCCAGAAGCTGAGCAGGCTTGTAGGCCGAATGGGAGTGCGATGACCGTGCCACTGTAATGTGTTGGCACAACAAAGCGGTGCATGCGGGTGCATCAACGAAAGTACCTGGAGGCATTGGCTGCCAACTTTGGGCAGAGTGAAGGCCATGTGGCTACACCCTTTCCCTCTGGGTTCAAGTGTGTGAAGGGACCAGAGGAGGAGAGCGTTGGTGAAGAGGAGAGGCGCCGATTTCACTCGTTGGTGGGCAGCCTCATGTATGCGGCGGTAAACACCCGACCGGACGTCGCGTTTGCTACCGGGCAGCTGGCTAGGGTTGTGCAATGCCCTAATGAGGAGCAGGTAGCAGCTGGAATGAGGGTGGCCAAGTATCTTGGCCAAACACCGACCGTTGGGCTGCAATACTCGGCGGCGGCACAAAGGCGCCAAAAGGGCGCGGATGGTGTTGAACCCGGGCGTTTGTTCCTCACCGCATTCTCGGATGCTTCTTTTGCATCAGAACCAGAGGACATGACAAGTGTTGGAGGGTTCATTTGCTGTGTTGGTGGAGGCCCAACTGCTTGGGAGAGCAAGAAGCAGGTGGATCAAGCATTGAGCTCGGTGGAGTCCGAGTATATGGCACTCTTCCGTGCCGTACGAGAGATTGTGTGGCAGCGGCGTTTGTTGGCTGAATTGGGGGAGGAGCAGCAAGGACCTACCCCACTCTACTGTGACAGCCAGGGTGCCATTGCTCTTGCTAAGAACCCTGTGTTGCATGGCCTCACCAAGCACATGAGGGTGAAGTGGCATTGGACGAGGAGCATGGTGGCCGCGGGTGAAGTTGAGTTGCACTATGTGAAGACGACAAGGCAGCCAGCTGACATGATGACCAAGAGGCTGGTGGAGCAGCAACATTGGAAGTGTTGCAAGCTGGCTGGGATGGCTCTGAACTGAGAGAGCAAGATCCTAAGGCCAACAATCCGAGGGGGAGTTTGTTGGTGCAACCCTACGGTTTGCATTCGGCTTGTTGTCCGTGTGCGTGCATGCGTGTGTGCATGGAATGGTATGAGGGCATGAAATAATATATATTTCATGTTTACAATAGTGTGTGTATGATGAAGCATGATTTTGAATGTGTGCGTCGAGTCAATAGCGAGTTATCGCTAGTCGCGTGTCACGTCGTCGTTTGCGTGTCGTGTGCGGTTTTCTATTTTATCGTGTGTGGAACGTTCGGCGTGTCGCAGGTGTGCGCAGCAGACTTCCAAGAACTCAAGGAAGAATTTACCTTGAAGAACCAGAGCCTTGGTTTCAAGATTCAAGTTATTTCGAAGCTCTCCAAAAGGGTAAACTTTAAGATAGTGAGAATAGTTGCATTACTTAGTGTAGTGTAACATTTCTCTTGGTGTAGGCCCTTGTGGAGGGTAGTTTCGAGACCCTTCGTGGTTGGGGACAGTGTGGCACTGTTCCACATCACTGTACCTCGGCTCTTGGGGTTTGTAGGAGCTGGGAGTCATTCCCAACTCGTAACTCTTCCTATCTTGTGTTCTAAGACTATAGTGGCTGCTATAGTACCGTTCGTTCAAACCGACGCTGTGTCGTCAATTCTTTATGAAATCGTGCAATCTAAATTGCGTATTGTAGGCGACGTCAAGACGCTCCAGATCCAATTTGAATCAAGTCATTTGCAGCTGTGAGCAGAACGCTATCAACGTTTGAAGCCGCTGTGCAGAAATCCGTCTGTGCACTCTATCTTTCGTTTTAGGCACATTCAAGGCTATTGTGACTATAACAGGCGATCAGTTTCTGCAAACCGCTAAGTTTGTCTGCTGCCTCGGCTTCCCAGACGTTAGCCGCATACACGTCAGCTCCTGACTACTGCGCGTTTCACCGTGGTGGAGTTGACTTGAACCGACAAAGACTCAGGCGGGCTCCAGCGAGGTAGGACAGTGTTGTTACCATTGACTCGCACTGTGCATTCACCCGTCGTCCAGTCTATTCGTGTGGGTTGTGTCGTCGCAGCAAATCACGACTGAGTAAAATATCGGTCCCGTCGAGGGTCGTCGCCAACATTTCCTGGGTGAAAGTGAAGCTACCCTCGCAACGAATCCGAACTCTCTCCACGCGTTCCTGTATCACCAGTGGCGTGCCGTTGACCAGTCTCGCTTCAATCACAGGTAAGTGTCAGAATAGTGAAGAGGGATGGATCAACTAGCAGCAGGATGGGTACAAGTAGCTAACCCTAACTGGATTGTACCCCATATGGGCTACCCCACTACAGCCTACACAATCAGCTGCATACAAGTTTGACACACCCCCCATAGGCAAAGTGGGGGAGAACAAGAGGTCACAAGACCAGTCAAGAGAGGCAAAACAAGCTCAGGGTGGATCACGAAGTCACCACACAATCTGAGCACAAGCAAATGGCCACAAGGCCAGTTCACAAGCAGAGTTATATCTAAGGAGAACAAGCAGTACAGTGATCACAACCTAGCAAGTGTAAGCATGCAGGTGCAAGTATATAGATCACAGTTCAAGCAAAGTCAAGAAGTGAGCAAGTGAGGCAAAGTAGGCACAAGGCCTAGAACAGTACAGAAACGCTGATGATCACAAGGCGGAAGTGCCTTGGTGAAGATATCAGCAGTGTTGGCCCGAGAGGCCACGTAAGCAAGACGAAGCTGACCACGCTGCTGCAACTCTCGAGCAAGCAAATAGCGCAGAGCTATGTGCTTCGTTCTGTGCTCCAGTCTGTGCTCCTGACACAAGGCAATCATGGCCTTGTTGTCGACGTACAGAACAGGAGGAGAACGAGGCGGCTCTCCCAAGTCGGTCAGCAGGTAGGTGAGCCAGCGTAACTCCTGTGCAGCCATGGCCCCTGCGTAGATCTCAGCCTCACAGCTGGAGCTGAGAACAGAAGACGAGCGGGTAGACCGCCACGAAACAGAACCGGAGCCAAGACTGAAGGTGTAACCCTGTGACGACCGCTGCGTAGCCAAGTCGTCAACCCAAGAAGCGTTTGCGTGACCAGTGAGGACAACTCGAGCCCGTCCTCCAAGCACGAGCCCCATGCCCGACGTACTGCACAAGTAGCACATCACCCTCTTAGCGGCCTTCCAGTGCTCTGGTCGGTGTCTCCCGGGCGCAACGTAGCGTGCCAGGATGCTAAGAGGGTAAGCAAGGTCAGGCCGAGTGCAGGTCATCAGGTACATGAGGCAGCCCACAAGCTCTGGATACTGGCCACTCGGCTCTACGGACTCATCCGAAGGCAGAGCTGAGAGCGGGTGACCGGTAGGCAGAGGAGAGGCCTGTGGCGAGGAGTACTGGAAGTCGAAGCGCTGAAGGACCTGCTGCACCATGTGTGACAGAGTCAGGGTGATGGTGCGGCGTGCTCTGTCCCGGGTGATCTGCAAGCCAAGATAGCTGCGCAACTCACCTAGGTCTGTACACGTGTGTCTCTTCTGCAACTCCGACTTCACGTGGGCCAGTCTAGCAGTGTCAGCAGTGGCAAAGACCAAGTCGTCGACGTACACGAGGATGTAGAACGGCGGCAGCGAAGTGTCGGTGCGTAGAAACAGCGACGGGTCAGTAGTAGAAGGAGCAAACCCAAGAGCCGCAAGAGTCGTCCTCAGTGTGTCGTGCCACTCACGAGGCGCCTGGCGGAGACCGTAGACTGGCCGCCGGAGGCTCTACTGGGTACCAGGAGGAAACGACCCAGTGAAGCCAGGTGGGCGGCGCAGCCAGATCTCCTCGTGCAGGCTACCCTGTAGGAAAGCAGTGCTGAAGTCAAGAGAGTGAAGCTCGTAGTCACGCTGAGCAGCCACGTGCAGCAGAACCTGAAGAGTGGTCATCTTCGGGGTCGGGGAGAAGGTCTGGAAGAAGTCAACTCCCTGTCGCTGACTGAAGCCTCGAGCAACGTAACGCGCCTTGAAGACAGGCGGAGAACCCGGCGGCCGCTTCACCCTGAAAATCCACATGCCACTGACGATGTTCGCCCCAGGAGGGGGAACCTCGTCGATGTAAGTGCCTGTGGACTTCCAGGATGCCATCTCTGCGTCCATGGCTGACTGCCACTGAGAGGAGTAGGGACCCTCTATCGCCTCTGCGTAAGAGCGCAGGGTCGGGATGTCTGGTGCATCCGGGTCTCCCTCAGGTGCAATCAGCATGGACACGGGATGAGGTACAGCAGCTGCAAAGCACTCAAACTCCTCCTGCCTATCCTCTAGGACGTCCGTGCCAAGAGCACACTCACCACTAACGGACGGAGGACAGACAGACTCAGACTCAGCAACAAGGCTAGCGGCGTAGTCTATACGACAGCGAGCAGCAAAGTCGACCAGCTCAGCAACTAAGGCAGACGCAGCAGTGGCCTCAAAGGAAGGGTCAGTGACAACAGTGGCCAGGAGACGTGTGACAGTAGGACTAGCAGCAAGCTCAGGAAGAGAGGATGCAGGAGGAGACGGTAGAGGGACACGCTGTGGAGCAGTGGACGGACGAAGTGCCATCTGGTGCGTGCCGGGGACAGGAGGATTACGCGGACGCGGAACACGACGACTAGTGCGAGCAGTGCGAATAGGCGACGCAGGATGAGACGCAGGCTCACGACGCTCAGGAAGGCCTCCGGTCGGCTCAGTGTAAGTAGAAGGACCAGGTAGAGGGGAGGCTGGCTGTAACTGCGACTGCGACTGGTCAGGCGGCGGACACAGTAAGGGAGGAGTAGGACCAGTAGAAGGCGGGAGACCAAGAACCTGCTGAAGGAGTGGAACGAAGTACGGCCGCGGCCGTGAAGCACCACCAAAACCAGTGGAGACAGCTCCACCACCCCCAGCTCCAGGGTCCCCAGCTCCAACTCCTGCAGTACCACTAGCTCCAGCACCAGCAGCACGACTAGCAGGAACAGCTCCAGCGCCTCCAGCTCCAGCTCCTGCAGCACCACCAGCAGGACCAGCTCCAGCGCCTCCAGCTCCAACTCCTGCAGCACCACTAGCTCCAGCACCAGCAGTACCACTAGCAGGACCAGCTCCAGCGCCTCCAGCTCCAGCGCCTCCAGCTCCAGCAGCACCACGCCGGAGGCTCCAGCGCCGAGCAAACCACTCGCGCAGCTGCAGTGGAGAGAGAGACTCCGGCCGCGACAAGACACCCGAAGGGCCTCCAGGCTCCGCACCCGCGAGCTCAGCACCCCCCGGCTCAGCACCCCCAGGCTCAGCACCCCCAGGCTCTTCACTCTCAGACTCAGCACCCCCAGGCTCCGCACCCGCAGGCTCAGCACCCCCAGGCTCCGCACCCTCAAACTCAGCACCCCCAGGCTCAGCACCCCCAGGGTCCGCACGCTCAAGCTCAGCACCCCCAGGCCCCGCACCCGTAGGCTCAGCACCCTCAGAAGCACCACCTCTAGCAGCACCAGAGTCGACAGCTACCTCGACAGGCTCGACAGGGTCTACCTGGGACACACCTGAGGGAGCAGGACCCTAAGGGGGGAGGGGGTCTACCGGAGGATGACCTGGTGCGAGGAAGAGCGGTGGAGGAGGGAGAGGGGCAGTGCGGTAGGGGAAGAGATGGCAAAAGGGAACCAACTCGTCAAACGTGACGTCCTGAGAGGGCAGGACACGGCGCGAGGTGGGGTGGTAAAACTGCCAGCCAGGCGCGTCAGGAACAAAGCCAAGGAAGATACAGGGAACGGCGCGGGAGGAGAGCTTGTCTGCGGACGTATCGCGGACAAAGGCTCGACATCCCCAGACCTGGAACACCGACGCATCGCCAACCTCCCCCGTCCAACGCAGTGTGGGCGAGGTCTCCGACAAGGAGACACGGGGCCAGAGGTTGAGCTGATGCGCAGCGTACTGGACTGCAAACGGCCACAGAAAATGGGGGGCAGCCGCATGGATCGTGGAGGTACGAGCGACCTCCATGACTAAGCCAATGTAGCGCTCAGCAACCCCATTCTGCTGCGGAGAGGCCGGAAGTGTGAACGTCTGGCGAATGCCCTCCGCACGACAAAATGCCCGCAAGAGGTCGGAGGAAAACTCACCACCTCTGTCAGAGTGCAGACGCAGGACTGGAAGGTTCGTCTCGAACCGCTCGCGGAGCTGGAGACGAACAGCGCGGATCCAAGGGATCAGAACATCAGGGACCTCCCCATTGCGGCGCAAGGGGAAGACCGTGGTGTAACGCGAGTAGTCATCGATGACCAGCAGAAACTACCGCTCGTGGCCCTGTCCACGGACGCGGGCTGGGCCCCACACGTCCAGGTGGAGAGTCTGCAAGGGAGCCTCTGTTGGGGGGAACGAGGAGGAGTGAGGAGCGGCGCGCTGCCGCCCCTCGACACAGGGAAGGCAGGGAGGGGCAGGCGAGGGTGGGAGGGGAGGCAGAGACGTGGGAAGACCAGAGACAAGGAGACGGGAGTGCATGCCACGAAGGCGTGCCACAGAGGGGTGACCAAGACGGTGGTGCCGAAGGAGCGTCTGGTGCGACAGGGCGCGACACGAGCAGGGGGCAGCAAGCTGACCTGACGCAGACGCAGGCGCAGCTACCTGAGGAGGCGCAGTAGTCAGTGTGTACAGACTCGACCCAGGCCGACAGGTGAACGTGGCCAGGTGGCGACCGGTCCGGGAGCACGCACAGATCGCCACACGTTGCCGTCCAGGGGTGAAGGTGTCAACCCCCGCATCCTGGAGGACAGCTGTGTTCACCAAGTTTGTAGAGAACGAGGGGAGGTGGAGACCTGACAGTGACCCAGACGGAACCGCCGAACAGGGCAGAACAATGGAGGAACGTGCAAGGACTGGGCCCCCAGAGGGGTCAGCCAAAGACACAGCAACAGGTGCAGTAAGTGGTGTGACTGTGGTACTGTCGCGAAAGAAACAGCGGGAAGCACCTGAGTTAAGCGTGAAGGTGTGCAGGGCCGCAGCAGACGCAGTACCAAAGAGAGCAGACTCACCAGCACCAAGGGCAGCAGACTCACTAGCACCTAGAGTTGCAGCATCTATACCTGGGTCTGGCGGCATACACAGGTAACAGTCACCCTCGGCACTAACAGACAATGCATACATGGCAGATAGGATAGCATCAAAGTCTAGAGCAAAGATATCAACATTCTGCCAAAGTAGCGCCGCCCAGTCGGGGAGCTCAGCCGCGTCGGGGAACTCTGCGTGGAAGGCGTCGGTAAGGCGGTAGAAGCAGCGGTGCTGAGTGTGAGACCTCCCGCATGTCTGACCAGTGCGGTCACCTGTGCGAATGACATACGGGCAAAGACCACTACCCCCAGCCGCCCCACGCTGAGCAAACCACTCACGGAGCTCCTGAGACGAAAGGGGCTGATGCTGCTGCTGCCGCTGGCCACCTCCAAGGCCTCCCCTCTGGCTGGTGCCACCCCTGCCGCCCCCACTGCCGCCACCTCCACCCCCACTGCCGCCACTACCACCACCACCACCGCTGCCTCCACCACTCCCACTGCCGCCACCCCCGCCGCCACCTGCCCCGCCGCCCCCACCACCACTACTGCCTCCACCGCCGCCCCCTCCACCGCCTCCACCGCCTCCACCGCCACCTCCACCTCTGCCGCCCCCACCGCCCCTGCCTCCCCTGCCTCCCCTGCCGCCGCAGCGCCTCCCACTAGGGGCAGACGCAGCTCCTACCTCCTCAGCACGAAGGTAGTCAACAGCTGCAGCAGAGGCGACTGAGGGGAGAAGGGGGGAGGGCGAACACCCCTCAAAGAAGGGGGTGCGAGGAGTGCCACGAGAAGCGCCTACAGCGACTATGATAGACTCAGCTGCTAGGAGGTGCTTCTCGAGCAGGTCGACAGTGAGGTCGGTGGGGTCAAGTGCTAGGAGGAGGTCCCTGATTGCAGTAAGAGAGTCAGGGAGGCGGGTAACTATGAAGTAGAGCGTGATGTACATGGGGGGGGGGGGGGGTTCTTGGCGAAACTCAGCGGGGAGCGCAGCACGGTAGCGAGTGTCATTATTGCGGAGGTGAGTGACTAGGTCGGCTACTGTGGCAAAGGCGGACAGGTCTGGGAACAGGTATGGCAGGATAAGGCGGCCTAGAGTAGCAGTGGCCGGGGAGGAGTAACGAGCAACTACAGCGTCGTACAGTGCTTTCGCTGTCTTACGCTCGCCAAAGTGGGCGCGTTCGGCTAACGGCAGGTGGTTGCGAACGGCTAGGCAAGCAGCAGCGTCACGGGTAAGCCACTGTGAGCGGGTCGCACTGTCAGTTGTGGCGTCAGGGGCGGGCGAGGCGCCAGAAGTGAGGTCGAACAGCGAGGTACTGTCCTTAGAGTCTGTCAGCAGGAACAGCTGTAAATCGTCTAGCCATGCAGCGAACTCTATGGGGCGGCCCTTTGAATCGAAGGTGAGAACGTTGAGTGTCACCATAGCAAGCAGAGCAGTCGAGCGCGCTAGTAGCACAGCAGCACGCTAGCAGCAGTGCAGCAGGAAGTGCGCTAGCCGTACTACAGCAGTAGGGCAGGGTGCGCACGGCAGGGCAGGGCGAGGCGTTCAGGTAGGGCGCACTGGCAAGGCAGGGCACGTGGCGGCGCGGCGCGCGAGCAGGGCAAAGGCGCGCGCGCGGGCAGGGCAGAGGCGCGCGCACGGGCAGGGCAGAGGCGCGCGCGCGGGCAGGGCAGCAGCGCGCGGCGCAGGCAGGGCAAAAGCGCGTGCGCGGGCAGGGCAGAAGCGCGCGGCGTGGGCAGGGCAGAGGCGCGCGCGCGGGCAGAGCAGAGGCAAGGGCACGGGCAGGGCAGAGGCGCGCGGCGTGCTGGCAGCGGAGAGGCGCGCGGCAGCGCTGCGCGTAGGCAGGGCAGAGCGCGCAGTAGCGTGGCGCGCGGGCAGGGCAGGACGCGCGGCGGCGCGGCGCGCGGGCATGGGCAGGGCGCACGGCGCGACGCGCGGGCAGGGCGACGCGCGGGCAGGGCGACGCGGCGGCGCGACGCGCTGGCAGGGCAGGGCGCGCTGCTGCAGGCGCCGCGCGACTCAGTAGGGCGCGCTGCAGCAGTCGGCGCGCTGGCAAAGCAGTGCGCGCTGCAGCAGGCAGCGCAGGGCAGTGCAGGGTAGGGCAGGGCAGGGCAGTACGGCGTGATCACACTAGCGCGACGGGTGGGGTAGCGCTACTTGGTGGGCCCTAAGCAATCGGTCCTAGGCTAGGACCTGCTCTGATACCATATCAGAATAGTGAAGAGGGATGGATCAACTAGCAGCAGGATGGGTACAAGTAGCTAACCCTAACTGGGTTGTACCCCATATGGGCTACCCCACGACAGCCTACACAATCAGCTGCATACAAGTTTGACAGTAAGCACTGGTCTAGTGTCTATTTAAGTCTCCGTGCAGTGGCAGCATTTATTAAATTATGGCTAGGCTCCCTGTCTACAAAGAGTAAGTCTGGGTGGATTTTCCCGCTAAGCAGTATGGGACTATCTACCGTTGAGCCCTCCTTGTTCAGACGGGTGTGGTCGACTGCATGAATCGGCACTGTCATGTCAGAAATAACGAACGAGAATGGAATGACTAACAGCAGGATGGGTACAAGTGCTAACCCTAATTGGGTTGTAACCCATATGGGCTACCCCACTACACAATTAGCAACATATAAGTTTGACACACCCCCATAGGCAAAGTGGGGGAGAACAAGAGGTCACAAGACCGATCAAGAAAAGCAAAGCAAGCTCAGGGTGGATAAAAAAATCACCACACAGTCTGAGCACACGCAAATGGCCACAAGGCCAGTTCACATGCAGAGTTATATATATATATAGGAGAACAAGCAATACGGTGATCACAACCTAGCAAGTGTAAGCATACATGTATATGTATATAGATCACAGTACAGGCAAAGTCAAGAAGTGAGCAAGTGAGGAAAAGTAGGCACAAGGCCTAGAACAGAACAGAAACTCTGATGATCACAAGGCTGAAGTGCCTTGGTGAACATATCAGAAGTGCTGGCCTGAGAGGCCACGTAAACAAGACGAAGCTGACCACGCTGCTGCAACTCTCGAGCAAGGAAGTAGCGCAGAGCGATGTGCTTCGTTCTATGCTCCAGTCTGTGCTCCTGACACAAGGCAATCATGGCCTTGTTGTCGACGTACAGAACAGGAGGAGAACGAGGCGGCTCTCCCAGGTCGGTCAGCAAATAGGGTTCCAGTGCTCTGGTCAGTGTCTCTCGGGCGCAACGTAGCGTGCCAGGATGCTAAGAGGGTAAGCAAGGTCAGGTCGAGTGCAGGTCATCAGGTACATGAGGCAGCCCACAAGCTCTGGATACGGGCCACTCGGCTCTACGGACTCATCCGAAGGCAGAGATGAGAGAGAGTGACCTGTAGGCAGAGGGGTGGACTATGGCGAGGAGTACTAGAAGTCGAAGCGCTGAAGGACCTGCTGCACCATGTGTGACTGAGTCAAGGTAATGGTGCGCCGTGCTCTGTCCCGGGTGATCTGCAAGCCAAGATAGCTGCGCAACTCACCTTGCTTTGTGCACGTGTGTCTCTTCTGCAACTCTGACTTCACTAGAGTCACTGCCTCAGTTTCAGCAGAGGCAAAAACCAGGTCGTCGACGTACACGAGGATGTAGAACGGCGGCAGAGAAGTGTCGGTGCGTAGAAACAGCGACGGGTCAGCAGTAGAGGGAGCACAGCCAAGTGCCGCAAGAGTCGTCCTTAGTGTGTCGTGCCACTCGCGAGGCACCTGGCGGAGACCCTAGACTGGCCGCCGGAGGCTCCACTGGGTACCAGGAGGAAACGACCAAGTGAAGCCAGGTGGGCGGCGCAGCCATATCTCCTCGTGCAGGCTGCCCTGTAGGAAAGTAGTGCTGAAGTCAAGAGAGTGAAGCTCGTAGTCACGCTGAGCAGCGACGTGCAGCAAAACCCGAAGAGTGGTCATCTTCAGGGTCGGGGAGAAGGTCTGGAAGAAGTCAACTCCCTGTCGCTGACTGAAGCCTCGAGCAACGTAACGCGCCTTGAAGACAGGCGGAGAACCCGGCGGCCGCTTCACCCTGAAAATCCACATGCCACTGACGATGTTCGCCCCAAGAGGGGGAACCTCGTCGACGTAAGTGCCTGTGGACTTCCAGGATGCCATCTCTGCGTCCATGGCTGACTTCCACTGAGAGGAGTAGGGACCCTCTATTGCCTCTGCGTAAGAGCGCGGGGTCGGGATGTCTGGTACATCCGGGTCTCCCTTAGGTGCAATCAGCATGGATACGAGATGAGGTACAGCAGCTGCAAAGCACTCAAACTCCTCCTGCCTGTCCTCAAGGACGTCCGTGCCAAGAGCACACTCACCCCCGACGGACGGAGGACAGACAGACTCAGACTCAGCAACAAGGATAGCGGCGTAGTCTAGACGACATCGAGCAGCAAAGTCGACCTGCTCAGCAACTAAGGCAGACGCAGCAGTGGACTCAAAGGAAGGGTCAGTGACAACAGTGGCCAGGAGACGCGTGACAGTAGGACTAGCAGCACGAAGGGAGTCAGACTCCGGGTCCGGACCGTCAGCAAGGGAGGACGCAGGAGGAGACGACAGAGGGACACGCAGTGGAACAGAGAAAGGACGAAGTGCCATCTAGTGTGTGCCGGGGACAGGAGGAGGACGCTGACGCGGAACACGACGACCAGTGCGAACAGCGCGAACAGGCGACACAGGACGAGACGCAGGCTCACGACGCTCTGTAAGACCTCCGGGCTGCTCAGTGTAAGGAGACGGAGCAGGCAGCGGGGAGGCTGGCTGAAACTGCGCCTAGGACTGGTCAGGCGGTGGACACAGTAAGGAAGGAGTAAGGCCAGTAGAAGGAGGGAGACCAAGAACCTGCTAAAGCAGAGGAACGAAGTGCGGTCGCTGCTGCACAGTACCTCCAGAACCAGCACCGACAGCACCAGCAGCTCCAGCTCCAGCAGCTCCAGCTCCAGCAGCACCTCCGGCTCCAGCTCCAGCAGCACTCCCAGCGCCGGCAGCTCCAGTACCTCCAGTACGAGCACCTCCGGGACCAGCGGCTCCAGCAGCTCCACTACCTCCAGCAGCTCCACTTCCAGCAGCACCCCCAGCTCCAGCAGCTCCAGTACCTCCAGTACAAGTACCTCCGGGACCAGCGGCTCCAGCACCTCCAACAGCTCCAGCTCCAGCAGCTCCAGTACCTCCAGTACGAGCACCTCCGAGACCAGCGCACCAGCACCTCCAGCAGCACCAGCTCCAACAGCACCTCCAGCACCTGCAGCACCTCCGGCTCCAGCAGTGCCACTCTGAAGTCTCCAGCGCCGAGCAAACCACTCGTGCAGCTGCGGTGGAGAGAGTCTCTCCCGCCGTGACAAGACACCCGGAGGACCTCCAGAAGACAAAGTTCCTCCAGGCGCAGCACACTCAGGCTCAGCACCCCCAGGCTCCGCACGCTCAGGCTCAGCACCCCCAGGCTCCGCACGCTCACGCTCAGCACCCCCAGGCTCCGCACGCTCACGCTCAGCACCCCCAGGTCTCGCACCCGCAGGCTCAGCACCTCCAGACGCAGTACCCCTAGCAGCACCAGAGTCGACAGCAACCTCGACAGGCTCGACAGGGTCTACCTGGGACACACATGAGGGAGTAGGACCCTGAGGGGGGAGGGGGTCTACAGGAGGAGGACCTGGTGCGAGGAAGAGTGGCGGGGGAGGGAGAGGGGCAGTGCGTTAGGGGAAGAGACGGTAAAAGGGAACCGACTCGTCAAACGTGACGTCCTAAGAGGGCAGGACACGGCGCGAGGTGGGGTGGTAAAACTGCCAGTGAGGCGCGTCAGGGGGGAAGCCACGGAAGACACAGGGAACGGCGCGAGAGGAGAGCTTGTCCGCGGACGTATCGTGGACAAAGGCTCGACATCCCCAGACCCTGAACACCGACGCATCGCCAACCTCTCCCGTCCAACGCAGTGTCGGCGAGGTCTCCGGCAAGGAGACACGGGGCCAGAGGTTGAGCTGATGCGCAGCGTAGCGGACCACAAACGACCACAAAAAATGGGGGGCAGCCGCATGGATCATAGAGGTACGAGCGACCTCCATGACTAAGCCAATGCGACGCTCAGCAACCCCATTCTGCTGCGGAGAGGCCGGAAGCGTGAACGTCTGGCAAATGCCCTCCCCACAACAAAAGTCCCGCAAGAGGTCTGAGGAAAACTCACCACCTCTGTCAAAGTGCAGACGAAGGACGGGAAGGTCCGTCTCGAACCGCTCGCGGAGCTGGAGACGAACAGCGCGGATCCAAGGGATCAAATCATCAGGGACCTCCCCCTTGCGGCGCAAGGGGAAGACGTGGTGTAACGCGTATAGTCATCGACAACCAGTAGAAAGCACCGCTCGTGGCCCTGTCCACGGATGCGGGCTGGGCCCCACACGTCCAAGTGGAGAGTCTGCAGGGGAGCAGTCGTCGGGGGGAACGAGGAGGAGTGAGGAGCGGTGCGCTGCCGCCCCTCAACACAGGGAAGGCAGGGAGGGGCAGGCGAGGGTGGGAGGGGAGGCAGAGACCTGGGAAGACCAGAGACAAGGAGACGGGAGTGCATGCCACGGAGGCGTGCCACGGAGGGGTGACCAAGGCGGTGGTGCCAGAGGAGAGTCTGGTGCGACAGGGCACGACACGAGCAGGGGGCCGCTAGCTGACCTGACGTAGACGCAGACGCAACTACCTGAGAAGGCGCAATAGTCAGTATGTACAGACTCGACCCAGGCCGACGGGTGAACGTGGCCAGGTGCCTGCCAGTCCGGGAGCACGTACAAATCGCCACACGTTGTCCTCCAGGGGTGAAGGTGTCAACCCACTGATCCTGAAGGACAGCGGTGCTCACCAAGTTCGTAGAGAACGAGGGGAGGTGGAGACCTGACAGTGAGCCAGACGGAACCGCCGAACAAGGCAGAACAGTGGAGGAACGTGCTAGTACTGGGCCCCCAGAGGGGTCAGCCAAAGAGACAGCAACAGGTGCAGAGAGCGGTGTGACGGTGGTACTGTCGCGAAAGAAACAGCGGGAAGCACCTGAGTCAAGCGTGAAGGTGTGCAGGGCCGCAGCAAACGTAGTACCAAAGAGAGCAGACTCACCAGTACCTAGAGCAGCAGACTCATTAGCACCTAAAGCAGCAGCCTCTATACCTGGGTCTGGCAGCATACACAGGTAACAGTCACCCTCGGCACTAACAGACAATGGATACATGGCAGAAAGGATAGCATCATAATCAAAAGCAAAGATGTCTACACCCTGCTTGAGCAGGTCTGCCTAGCGTAGGAGCTCAGCCGCGTCGGGAAACTCTGTGCGGAAGGCGTCGGTAAGACGAGAGAAGCGGCGGTACTGCCTCCCGCATGTCTGACCAGTGCGGTCACCTGTGCGAATGACATACGGGCAGGGACCACTACCCCGAGACGCCCCACGCTGAGCAAACCACTCATGTAGTTCCTGGGGCGAAAGCTGACGCTGCTGTTGCTGCCTCTGACCACCGCCAAGGCCTCCCCTCTGGCTGGTACCACCTCGGCCGCCACCACTGCCACCACCTCCACTCCCACTGCCGCCACCACTGCCGCCGCCACTACCACCACTGCCGCCACTACCGCCACTACCGCCACTGCCGCCACCGCCGCCGCCACCTACACCTCCACCCCCACCACCACTCCCTCCGCCACCACCGCCCCCTCCACCGCCGCTACCACCTCCACTGCTGCCTCCACCTCTGCCGGCCCCACTGCTCCTGCCTCCCCTGCCCCTGCCGCTGCGGCGCCTCCCACTAGGGGCAGACGCAGCTCCTACCTCCTCAGCACGAAGGTAGTCAACAGCTTCAGCAGAGGCGACTGAGGGGAGAAGGGGGGAGGGCAAACACCCCTCAAAGAAGGGAGTGCGAGGAGTGCCACGAGAAGCGCCTACAGCGACTATGCTAGTCTCAGCTGCAAGGAGGTGCTTGTCGAGCAGGTCGACAGTAAGGTCTGTGGGGTCAAGGGCGAGAAGGAGGTCCCTGACAGCGCTAAGAGAGTCAAGGAGGCGGGTGACTATGAAGTAGAGAGTGATGTACATGGGAGGAGGGTTCTTGGCGAGAAACTCATCCGGAAGTGCAGCGCGGTAGCGAGTGTCACTAAAACAAAGGTGAGTGACGAGGTTGGCTACTGTGGCAAAGTCGGACAGCTCTGGAAACAGGTACGACAGGAGAAGGCAGCCTAGAGCAGCAGTGGCCGGGGAGGAGTAACAAGCGACTACAGCGTCGTACAGTGCTTTCACAGTCTTATGCTGTCCGAAGTGAGCGCGTTCGGCTAATGGCAGGTGGTTGCAAACGGCTAAGCGAGCACCTGCGTCACGAGTAAGCCACTGTGAGCGAGTCGTACTGTCAGCTGTGGTGGCATGGGCGAGAGAGGCGCCAGACGTGAGGTCAAACAGTGAAATACCGTCCTTAGAGTTGGTCAGCAGGTACAGCTGTAAGTCGTCTAGCCACGCATTGAACTCTATCGGGCGGCCCTCCGAATCGAAGGTGAGAATGTTCAGAGTGGCCATAGCGGGCAGAGCCGTCGGGCGCGCAAGCAGTAGAGCAGCACGCAGGCAGGGCTAGGCAGGTGAGCACGCTAGCAGCAGTGCAGTAGCGAGCGGCGCACGGCAGGGCAGGGCGCGCGGCAGGGCAGGGCACGCGGCAGGACAGGGCGCGCGGCAGGGCAAGGCGCGCGGCAGAGCAGGGCGCGGCACTCAGGCAGGGTGCGCGGCAGGGCAGGGCGCGCTGGAGGGCAGGGAGGGCAGCAGGGCAAGGCGCGCGGCGGCGCGGCTTGCGGGCAGGGCAGGGCACGCGGCGCGGCGCGCGGGCAGGGCAGGGCGCGCGGCGGCGCGGCTCGTGGGCAGGGCAGGGCGCGCGGCGCGGCGCACGCGCAGGGCAGGGTGCGCAGCGGCGAGGCGCACGGGCAGGGTAGGGCGCTCGGTGCGAGCGGCGCGCGGGCAGGGCAGCGCGCGCTGCGGCAGCGCGATGCGCGGGCAGGGCAGCTCGCGCGGCGCGGGCGGCGTGCGAGAAGGGGGACGCGGCGGGCGGTGCTCAGGCAGGGCAGGGCACGCGGCGCGTCACGCGGGCAGGGCAGGGCGCACTGCAGCAGACGGCGCGCGAATCACCAGGGCGCGCTGCAGCAGGCAGCGCGCGGGCAAAGCAGTGTGCGCTGCGGCGGGCGGCGCGCGAGTAGGGCAGAGCGTGCGCAGGCAGCGCGACGCAGGGCAGGGCAAGGCAGGGCGGCTCGATCACAGCGGCGCGACGGGTGGGGTAGCGCTACTCGGTGGGCCCTAAGAAACCGGTCCTAGGCTAGGACCTGCTCTGAAACCATGTCAGAAATAACGAACAAGAATGGAATGACTAACAGCAGGATGGGTACAAGTGCTAACCCTAATTGGGTTGTACCCCATATAGGCTACCCCACTACAGCCTAGCAACATATAAGTTTGACATGTCATTCGGTGGGTCAGGCGAGCTGTGTAACCTGTCAATAGAGGGCACGTGCGCAACTAACTCCCAGCGTTTCCCTACTACTTGATCTGTTTCTACTGCTCTGCTCCCTCCTTTCCATTTGCGTTTTCTGGGCATTCGCTCTTACAGTCCCCCTGCCGACTGCAAGCGAAGCAACGCCCTTTGAACGGTGCGGCAGCAGCGTTCGCGGCGATGGCGCATATCGTAGCGTGCTCGTTTGGTTCCCCGAGGCCGGTGTTCCCAGTTGCTGTAGTTATAGGACCCCGTTCTCAGACGGCGGAGAAAATCAAGTTTTTTAGCCATGGCAAGAATTTCGTTGAACTCTGTGACGCCGGGAAGCATGATCACTTGTGCGATTTCGTGTTTTAGGCCACCGATATAGCGGTTGATGCGCTCAGCTTCATGCATGTATCCCACCTGCTCCCATAGCGCAAGGAATATGCTTGTGTAGTCTTAAACGGAACTAAGCTGGCGCCAAGTGCGGAGCTTCTGACGCGCGGAAATTGACGTCGTGATGGGCTCGAATCTCCCGCGTAGACCTGCGCACCACATGTCCCACGTGCGATACTGGGCTACCTCCACGAAATACGACGGCGCCCAGGGTCCAGTTGGTCCTTCCCGTGGCGGTAGAGTCTGGTAGTTGCTCGGCTTCGTGACGTTGACGCGCCACCAATCCATGGCGGGTCCTCGCAGTAACGACGCGGCATATCGGGTCGAAGAAGACGTTCATCGTGAAAATCCACGGCTGAACCGCCTAACTCGGGTCAAAGCAAGGCGGACGCTGCGGCTTTAGCGCCGCAATTTCCTCGGTGCTTTCTTGCAGTTGGTGCTCTTGCGTGAGGCTTGCAAGGTTGATACGTTCTGCCATGTCGAAGGACGTCGGCCGGTCTAGGTGCTAGGCGCAAACGTGGCTAGACGCGCATACGAGAGAGCGTGAGGACAGCGGCTCCTAGTACGCTAAGGGGCGTAAATCCATTCGAGTGATGTTACAATCCTAAACAGGACTTAGCGAAGGATCATCTCAGGGTTGATCGTAAGTTGAGTTTGTTGCAGCGGAAGTGTTGACCTCAGGTCAGAGTGAATGTAATTGACTGAGATGATAAAAAGCATGCATACATCGTGTCAAACATTATATATGTTACTGTTGTGTAGGCTACAGCTGGTTAGCCTTTAGGGGGTACATTACTCTAGGGTTTCCTACTTGTGCTCCCAATCTTGTTAGTTCAATCATTCTCGTTCACTTCTAGATTCTAACATGGTATCCGACGCCTAGGTCAGGACCTAGGACCGACGTTGGTTTGGGCCCACCGTTCCGCCGCGCCGTCGAGCGCCCCTACTAGCGCCGTCGAGCGCCCCTTCTAGCGCCGTCGAGCGCCCCTTCTAGCGCCGTCGAGCGCCCCTACTAGCGCCGTCGAGCGCCCCTTCTTGCGCCGTCGAGCGCCCCTTCTAGCGCCGTCGAGCGCCCCTTCTAGCGCCGTCGAGTGCCCCTACGAGCGCCGTCGTGCGCCCTCGGACAGCCGCGCGCGCCGCCCGTCAGCCGCACGCGCAACCGCCCGCACAGCCGCACGCGCAGCTGCCCCAGCCCGTCGCGTCGCCCTTGCGGGCTGCCCTAGCCCGTCGCGTCGCCCCTGCGGGCTGCCCTAGCCCGTCGCGTCGCCCTTGCGGGCTGCCCTATCTCGTCGCGTCGCCCTTGCGGGCTGCCCTAGCCCGTCGCGTCGCCCTTGCGGGCTGCCCCAGCCCGTCGCGTTGCCCTTGCGGGCTGCCTTAGCCCGTCGCGTCGCCCCTGCGGGCTGCCTTAGCCCGTCGCGTTGCCCTTGCGGGCTGCTCTGGCTCGTCGCGTCGCCCATGCGGGCTGTCCCAGCCCGTCGCGTCGCCCTTGCGGGCTGCCCTAGCCCGTCGCGTCGCCCCTGCGGGCTGCCTTAGCCCGTCGCGTCGCCCTTGCGGGCTGCCCCTGTCAAAATATATTTATATCTATTTAGTAATCTGCCTGTAGTGTAGCTGTTGTATGGTGCAATTCCCTTGTATGGTGGTGCACCTCTTTCACATTTGTTAGTTTGCTATATGTACCTTGTGTGCTATAGTGAACTCATCCATTCTCGATTCTCCTTGACACCCACTTGGCACGAACTCCTCGACACCTACTTGGCCTAGGCTACTAAGCCTAGGCCCCTAGTTAAACCCGGTTACGAGTTAAATAAGTGTCGTGACATGGTATTGAGCTATTAAAACCAGGGTGCACATTCAACGCGGTTCGGCTTGAGATGTTGGGAAGGGGGTTTGGAGAAAAACAGTGATTGGCTCACGAGGGGCGACAAAAAAATGATTCCGCTAGAGCTTCGGGCATTTCGAAGGTGGCGGGAGGGGGTGAAATGGCGGGAGTGGGTGAAACCAAATGGCGGGAGGGATGAAACAGATTGGCGGGAGGGGGGGGAAACGAAATTGCGGGGGAGGGGGGAAACAAAATTGCGGGGGAGGGGGGAAACGAATTTCGACGGGGAGGGGGAAATGAAATTGCGGGGGCGTGGGGAAACGAAATTGCGGGGGAGGGGGGAAACGAATTTCGACTTGAAGGGGTTGAAAGCACACCTCGTAACCCACTCAGTCAAGGGATAACCTTTGATGCACATTCAGCTGAATGTGCACCCCGGTTTTAAGATCCTAGACTTAAGTTAATGGGCCCACGATTCCCGCCCGCTGCTGCCCGTAGACCCGTCCGTCGCATCTTGCACGTGGCGAACGCGCCAGCGGGCCTGTGGCAAGCTCACAGCAGCGCGCGCCAACAACTGCCGCCAGCGCGCACGCCAGGAGCCCGCCAGCATCCGAGTCGACGGACCCGCCGTCGGATCCGCCATCGCCAGCGCCAGCACATCCGCCAGCGCAAGCACAGCCGCCCGTCACACCATTGCTCGACGTCCCGCTGCTGCCGCGTTAGTGACGGCGAGCTATGCGAGAGAGCCTGTCACGTTCCCCGTTACACCCTATCGCCCCGCACCCGTTGCATTTCCCGTCGCCCCGCTTCCCATCGCCCTGCTTACCGTCGCCCCAGCCGCTCCTTAGCCAAGCCATCGCTCTGCCCATGGCATTACCCCCGCCCCCTGTCCGTCAACCCCCCCCCCCCCCCCCCCCGTCGCCGCTGTTTGCGTGTGCAGCCGCGGTCGCTGTGAGGGGGGAGAGGGAAGAGGGGATGGGAGTGGCGGCGGAACGCTGTGGGGGGAGAGGGAAGAGGGGATGGGAGTGAAGGCAGAACGCTGTGGGGGAGAGAGGGAAGAGGGGAAGGGAGTGGCGGCAGAACGCCAGCGATGATCGCCAGCGCATCAGCGAGCGCTCCATCGCTCACGCACCGCTTGCTGCTGCAACCCGTCGCCCGTGCACTGCCTTGCCTCTCCCCTCCCGCGGCTGCCGCTGTGGGGGGGAGGTGGAGGGGATGGGGGTGGAGGGTTAGCCGCCATGAGAAGTTCCCCGTCATCCGTCTTCACCTCGTCCGCAACCCGCCCCGTCCCTGCCCCACCGTCACATCCCGCCCCCTACCGTCAGAACCTGCCCCCACTGTCAGATCACCCCCCCCTACCGTCGGAACTGCCCTCCATCGTCAGATTTCACCCCTCCCCTATCTCCCGCTCCGTTTCCTGCAGGAGGGGGAGGCGGAGGGGTGCTGGCCCATGAGGGACGGCTGGGGGAGGGGGAAGTGGTAGGGGTGGCGACTCATGGGGGGGAGGCTATGGGGGTTGCGGGGGTGGGTGATTCAGCTTCAGCACCTACCGCCACTGCACCTCCACCTCTCTTTCTCCGTCACTGCTGCTGTGGGGGGGGAGGTTCAGGGGGTGTGAGTGGTGAGAGTTCATCTGCAGCATCAGCCGCCTCCTCCTCCTCCTCTCATCCCCTACCACATACCTCCCATATCGGCCGTACTTCCCCGTGCTTGCCCCGTGCCCGTGCCCGTGTTGCCCGCCCGTGTTCCCCGTGCCCGTGCCCATGCTGCCCGCCCGTGTTCCCCGTGCTTGCCCCGTGCCCGTGGCCGTTCTGTCCGCCCGTGTTCCCCGTGCTTGCCCCATGCCCATGGCCGTTCTGTCCGCCCGTGTTCCCCGTGCTTGCCCCGTGCCTGTGGCCGTTCTGTCCGCCCGTGTTCCCCATGCCCGTGCCCGTGCTGTCCGTACCCAGTCGTGCCCCACCCGTTCCACCCATGCGTCCCGTGCTTCACGTGCTGCCCCCGAGCTTCCTGTGCTGCCCCCGTGCTTCCCATGCTGCCCCGTTCTGCCGTGCTGCCCCATTCTGCCCGTTCCAGCCCGTTCTGCCCGTGTTGCCCCATTCAGCCCGTGTCCTGCCCAGTTCTGCCTGTGCTGCCCCGTTGTGCCCGTGTTGCCCCGTTCTGCCCTTGTTGCCCTGTTCTGCCCGTGTTGCCCCGTTCTGCACGTGTTGCCCCGTTCAGCATGCGTCCTGCCCAGTTCTACCTGTGTCGTGCCCGTTCCCGTGCCGTGTTGCCCCGTTCAGCCCGTGTCCGGCCCCGTTCTGCCCTTGCTGCCCGTTCTGCCCGTGCTGCCCGTTCTGCCCGTGCTGCCCCTTTGTGCCCGTGTTGCCCCGTTTTGCTCGTGTTGCCCCGTTCTGCCCGTGTTGTCCCGTTCAGCCCGTGTCCCATTTGTACCTGTGTCGTGCCCTTTCCCGTGTCGTGTTGCCCCATTCAGCCCGTGTCCTACCCCGTTCTGCCTGTGCTGCCCGTTCTGCCCGTGCTGCCCCGTTGTGCCCGTGTTGCCCCGTTCAGCCTGTGTCCTGCTCAGTTCTGCCTGTGTCGTGCCCGTTCCCGTGCCGTGTTGCCCCATTCATCCTGTGTCCTGCCCCGTTCTGCCCGTGCTGCCCGTTCTGCCCTTGCTGCCCTGTTGTGCACGTGTTGCCCCGTTCTGTCCGTGTTGCCCCGTTGTGCCCGTGTTGCCCCGTTCAGCCGGTGTCCTGCCCCGTTCTGCCCGTGCCCCACCCGTGCTGTCCGTACCCATTCGTGCCCCACCCGTGCTGCCAGTTCTCGCCCGTACCCCACCCGGTCTGTGCTCCCGGTCTCGTGCTGCCCGTCACCCCCGTGCAGCCCGTCCCGTACAGCACCTAGTTGTTACCCGAACCCGCTACCCGTACCCGTGCTCCTCGCACACTGTGCACCTGCTGCGGGGCGTTCAACCGCAGCCAGGCACCTGTTCCACCGCGGTGGTTCAGCTGCTGCTTGGTGGTTGCTGCTTGTCAGCTTCAGAGGGGGCCCCTTGCTGGTGTTCCCACGCCCTGTAATGGGATTTTACAGGTGTACCCCTTCAAGAGGGACTATGCACATGGTTATGCACTTCAGACAGATAGGGGTTGTGTCAAAATATATTTATATCTATTTAGTAATCTGCCTGTAGTGTAGCTGTTGTATAGTGCAATTCCCTTGTATGGTGGTGCACCTCTTTCACATTTGTTAGTTTGCTATATGTACCTTGTGTGCTATAGTGAACTCATCCATTCTCGATTCTCCTTGACACCCACTTGGCACGAACTCCTCGACACCCACTTGGCCTAGGCTACTAAGCCTAGGCCCCTAGTTAAACCCGGTTACGAGTTAAATAAGTGTCATGACAGCCCCAGCCCGTCGCGTCGCCCTTGGGACGGCCGCCCCTGGCCCCTGGAGCAGCCGCCACTGCAGCAGCCGCCCCTGGCCCCTGGAGCAGCCGCACCTACAGCCGCCCCTGGACCCTGGAGCAGCCGCCCCTGCAGCAGCCGCCCCTGGTCACCTGGAGCAGCCGCCACTGCAGGAGCCGACCCTGGCCCCTGGAGCAGCTGCCGTTGCGGCTTGGCCCCGCCCTGCAGCAGATGCCGCGAAGCTCCCTGCCGCGGCCCGGCCCCGCCCTACAGCTGTAGCGGCCCCGCTGTCGCCGCCGTCCTGCGCCTGCCCTTCCCACCACTGGTGAGCACTGCCCTGCCCGCGCTGCTACCGCTGCTACTGCTGCTACTGCTTTTACTGCTCCTACTGCTACTACTGCTACTGCTTTTACTGCTCCTGCTGCTACTGCTGTTACTGCCGCTACTGCTGCTACTGCTGCTCCTGGCGTGGCTAGATGCAGCTCCACGGCCGTCCGCGTGTGTCCCTCACGCCCCAGCAGCTTCGTGAGTGGTACGCCAGTTGGGGTTGTCGGGGTGGCCGTAGTGGGAGTCGTACTGGAGTGGGTAGTTCGGGAGCTTCTTGTAGTGGCCCGGTGCAGCAGCAGCGTCGTCCGCGCGAGCCTCTTTCGCCCCAGCAGCTTCGTGAGTGGTACG
Organism: Closterium sp. Naga37s-1; assembly: GCA_947471745.1. Taxonomy (NCBI): domain Eukaryota; kingdom Viridiplantae; phylum Streptophyta; class Zygnematophyceae; order Desmidiales; family Closteriaceae; genus Closterium; species Closterium sp. Naga37s-1. Next base: position 2,547,442 of record CANJKZ010000166.1, read on the forward strand.
CTCAGAGTAGAGGGTCGCTGAGTACTTCTCGCTGCCCGTACGTTATTAGCACGGGTGCCCGGACTGGTCAGCCTTGCGGGACGCGTGGTCACACAGAGTCCCACTGCTTCGCCCGTCTGAGCGACGCTTGGCGTACAGAGTTTGGCGACGACGCTGAGCTCCCCGACTGGGTGGAGCTACTTAGGCAGAGGGTAGATATCTTTGCTCCTGACTATGATGCTATCCTCACTGCCATGTATGCATTGTCTACTAGTGCTGCGGGTGCCTGTCACCTGTGTGTGCCGCCTGACCCCGGTATCCAGTCTGCTGCTCTAGGTACTGGTGAGGCTGCTGCTCTAGGTGCTGGTGAGGCTGCTGCTCTAGGTGCTCGTGAGTCTGCGCCCTCTGGTACTGCGTCTACTGAGGCACTGCACACCTTCACACTGGACTCAGGTGCTTCCCGCTGTTTCTTTCGTGACCGCACTGCCCTTGAGCAGCTTGCTCGGCCGGTTGCAGTCTCCCTCGCTGACCCCTCTGGGGGTCCGGTCATTGCGACCTCCTCCACTGTTCTCCCTTGTCCTGCGGTCCCGTCGGGCACACTGTCAGGTCTCTACCTCCCCTCGTTCTCTACGAACTTGGTGGCGGGTAGTGCGCTCCAGGACGGGGGTGTCCACCAGTTCACCCCTGCCTACGAGCGCGTGACACACTGCACGTGTGCTCGGACGGGTCGCCACCTGGCCACCTTCACTCGGCAGCCGGGGTCGGACCTGTACACACTGACCACTGAGTCCCCTCAGGTAGCTGCGTCTGCGTCTGCGCCAGGTCAGCTGTCGGCCCCCTGCTCGTGTCGCTCCCTGGCGCACGAGACCGTCCTCTGGCACCACCGCCTTGGTCACCCGTCAGTGCAGCGCCTTCGTGGCATGCACTCCCGGTACCTTGTCTCTGGTCTTCCCAGGGTTCTTCCCCCCCTCCCACCCTCGCCTGCTCCTCCTTGTCTTCCCTGTGTCGAGGGGCGGCAGCGCGCCGCTCCTCACTCCTCCTCGTTTCCCCCGACGACTGCTCCCCTGCAGACGCTCCACATGGACGTGTGGGGCCCAGCCCGCGTTCGTGGACAGGGTCATGAGAGGTACTTCTTGATAGTTGTTGACGACTACTCGCGCTACACCACGGTCTTCCCCTTGCGCACCAAGGGTGAAGTCCCTGATGTTTTGATCGCTTGGATCCGCGCTGCCCGTCTCCAGCTCAGCGAGAGGTTCCACTCGGACTTTCCTGTCCTGCGTCTGCACTCTGACAGAGGTGGGGAGTTTTCCTCCGACCTCTTGAGGGCCTACTGTCAGGGGCAGGGCATTGAGCAGTCGTTCACGCTTCCGGCCTCTCCACAGCAGAATGGGGTTGCTGAGCGCCGCATTGGCCTGGTCATGGAGGTCGCTCGTACCTCCTTGATCCATGCGGCTGCCCCCCACTTTCTGTGGCCGTTTGCGGTCCGATACGCTGCGCGTCAGCTCAACCTCTGGCCCCGTGTCTCCGTTCCGGAGACTTCGCCGACACTGCGTTGGACGGGAGAGGTTGGCGATGCGTCTCGTTTCCGGGTCTGGGGATCTCGAGCTTTTGTTCGCGATACGTCCGCGGACAAGCTCTCCTCCCGCGCTGTTCCTTGTGTCTTCCTTGGCTTTGTCCCGGACGCGTCTGGTTGGCAGTTTTACCACGCCACCTCGCGCCGTGTCCTGCCTTCACAGGACGTCACGTTCGACGAGTCGGTCCCCTACTACCGCCTCTTCCCCTACCGCACTGCCCCGCTCCCCCCCCCGCCTCTCTTCCTCGCACCAGGTGCTGCTGTGGTAGACCCCCTCCCCCCTCAGGGTGCCGCTCCCTCAGGTGTGTCCCAGGTAGACCCGGTTGAGCCTGTCGAGGTAGCTGTCGACTCTCGTCCTGCTAGGGGTGCTGAGCCTGAGCGTGCGGAGCCTGGGGGTGCGGAGCCTGGGGGTGCTGAGCCTGAGGTTGCTGAGTCTGGGGGTGCTAAGCCTGCGGGTACGGAGCCTGGGGGTGCGGAGCCTGGGGGTGCGGAGCCTGGGGGTGCTGAGCCTGAGGGTGCTGAGCCTGAGAGTGCTACGTCTGAGGGTACTGAGCCTGGGGGTGCTGCGATTGACCGTGCGGCGCCTGGAGGCGCTCCCTCTTCACAGCAGCTGCGTGAGTGGTACTCGCGGTACTGCAGCCTCAGGAGGGGCGCTTCTGGGGCTAGGGGTGCTGCTGGAGCTGGTGTTCGTGGTTCCCCGCCTATGCGGGAGCCGCCCTCTCCCCAGCGGCTCCGAGAGTGGTACGCTCGGCGCTGCAGTCTCCGGAGTGGCGCTGCTGGTGCTTTGGACCCTGGAGCTGGAGCTGCTGCTGGTGCCGCGGACCCTGGAGTTGGAGCTACTGCTGGTGCTGAGGACCCTGGAGTTGGAGCTGCTGCTGGTGCTGAGGACCCTGGAGCTGGAGCCGCTGCTGGTGCTGCGGACCCTGGAGCTGGTGCTACTGGCGCAGGAGCTGCTGGTGGTGCTGCTGGAGGTGCTGCTGGTGCTGGAGCTGCTGGAGACGCTGCTGGTGCTGGAGGTGCTGGAGGTGCTGGAGGTGCTGGTGCTGCTGGCGCAGGAGCTGCTGGTGCTGCAGCTGGAGGTGCTGCTGGTGCTGGAGCTGCTGGAGACGCTGCTGGTGCTGGAGGTGCTGCTGGTGCTTCTGGAGGTGCTCGTGCTGGAGGTCCTGGAGCTGCTGGGGTTGCTGGTGGTGCTGCGGGAGTTGTAGCTGGAGACCCTGGGGCTGAGGGTACTGGTGCTGTCTCTGCTGGTTCAGGAGGTGCTGAGCGGCCGCGGCCGTACTACGTTCCGCTCCTTCAGCAGGTTCTTGGCCTCCCGCCCTCTCCTGGTCCTACTCCTCCCCTACTGAGTCCACCGCCTGTCCAGTCGCAGTCACAGTTACACCGAGCCTCTCCACTGCCTGGTCCTTCTCCTTACGCTGAGCCGACGGGAGGTTTTACGGAGCGTCGTGAGCCTGAGTCTCGTCCTCCGTCGCCTGAGTCTCGTCCAGAGTCGTCTGAGTCGCGTCCAGAGTCGCCTGTCCGCGCTGTCCGCGCTGGTCGTCGTGCTCCGCGTCAGCGTCCTCCTCCTGTCCTTGGCACTCACTATATGACCCTGCGTCCTTCCACTGCTCCACAGCGTGTCCCTCTGCCGTCTCCTCCAGCGTCCTCTCTTCCTGCTCTTGCTGACCCGGAGTCTGACTCTCTTCGTACTGCCAGTCCTACTGTCACGCGTCTCCTCGCCACTGTTGCCACTGACCCTTCCTTTGAGTCCTCTGCTGCGTCTGCTCTAGTCGCTGAGCTTGTTGACTTTGCTGCCGCCTGTCGTCTAGACTACGCCGCTAGCCTTGTTGCTGAGTCTGAGTCTGTCTGTCCTCCGTCTGTCGGGGGTGAGTGTGCTCTTGGCACGGACGTCCTTGAGGACAGACAGGAGGAGTTTGAGTGCTTTGCCAATGCTTTACCTCATCTCGTGTCCATGCTGATTGCCCCTGAGGGAGACCCAGATGCACTAGACATCCCGACCCCACGCTCTTACGCAGAGGCGATGGAGGGTCCCTACTCCTCTCAGTGGCAGACAGCCATGGACGCAGAGATGGCTTCCTGGAAGTCCACAGGCACCTACGTAGACGAGGTTCCCCCACCTGGGGCGAACATCGTCAGTGGCATGTGGATTTTCAGGGTGAAGCGGCCGCCGGGTTCTCCGGGCGCGTTACGTTGCACGAGGCTTCAGACAGCGAGAGGGAGTTGACTTCTTCCAGACCTTCTCCCCGACCCCGAAGATGACCACTCTTCGGGTTCTGCTGCACGTCGCCGCTCAGCGTGACTACGAGCTCCACTCTCTTGACTTCAGCACTGCGTTCCTACAGGGCAGCCTGCACGAGGAGATCTGGCTGCGCCGCCCACCTGGCTTCACTGGGTCGTTCCCTCCTGGTACCCAGTGGAGCCTCCGGCGGCCAGTCTACGGTCTCCGCCAGGCACCCCGTGGGTGGCACGACACACTGAGGACTACTCTTGCTGCTCTTGGGTTTGCTCCTTCTACTGCTGACCCGTCGCTGTTTCTACGCACCGACACCACTCAGCCGCCGTTCTACGTTCTCGTTTACGTAGACGACTTGGTCTTTGCTACTGCTGACACTGAGGCACTCGCCCACGTGAAGTCGGAGTTGCAGAAGAGACACACGTGCACAGACCTGGGTGAACTGACAAGCTATCTTGGCTTGCGGATCACCCGGGACAGAGCACAGCGCACCATCACCTTGACTCAGTCACACATGGTGCAGCAGGTCCTTCAGCGCTTCCGCTTCACGTACTCCTCGCCTCAGCCCACTCCTCTACCTACCGGTCACTCGCTCTCAGCTCTGCCTTCGGATGAGTCCGTAGAGCCGAGTGGCCCGTATCCAGAGCTTGTGGGCTGCCTCATGTACTTGATGACCTGCACTCGACCTGACCTTGCATACCCTCTTAGCATCCTAGCACGCTATGTCGCTCCTGGCCGTCACCGGAAGGAGCACATGGATGAAGCTAAGAGGGTGTTGCGCTACTTGTGCAGTACGTCGGGCATGGGGCTTGTGCTTGAAGGACGGGCTCGAGTTGTCCTCACTGGGCACTCAGACGCTTCTTGGGCTGACGACCAGGCTACGCAACGGTCGTCTCAGGGTTACACCTTCAGCCTTGGCTCTGGTTCAGTTTCTTGGCGTTCTACACGCTCGTCTTCAGTTCTCAGCTCCAGTTGTGAGGCTGAGATCTACGCCACAGCCATGGCTGCACAGGAGTTACGCTGGCTCACCTACCTGCTGACCGACCTGGGAGAGTGGCCTCGTTCTCCTCCAGTGCTGTACGTTGACAACAAGGCCGCCATTGCCTTGTGTCAGGAGCACAGAACGAAGCACATCGCTCTGCGCTACTTCCTTGCTCGAGAGCTGCAGCAGCGTGGTCAGCTTCGTCTTGCTTACGTGGCCACTCGGGCCAACACTGCTGATGTGTTCACCAAGGCGCTTCAGCCTTGTGATCATCAGCCGTTTCTGTACTGTTCTAGGCCTTGTGCCTACTGTCCCTCACTTGCTCACTTCTTGACAAAGCTTGTACTGTGATCTCTATATATATACCTGCATGCTTACACTTGCTAGGTTGTGATCACTGTACTTCTTGTTATATTATCAAACTGCATGTGAACTGGTCTTGTGACCGCTTGCTTGTGCTCGGAACTTGTGTGGTATCCTTGAGATCCACCCTGAGCTTGTTTTGCTTTGCTTTGCTTTGACTGGTCTTGTGACCCCTTGCTCTCCCCCACTTCGCCTATGGGGGTGTGTCAAACATTATATATGTTACTGCTGTGTAGGCTACAGTGGGTTAGCCTTTAGGGGGTACATTACTCTAGGGTTTCCTACTTGTACTCCCAATCTTGTTATTTCAATCATTCTCGTTCACTTCTAGATTCTAACACATCGGGTTCATATGTAGAATATAGGGAATACGAAACGGCCTAGACTAGCCATATACTCTAAGGGGTACATTTCCTTATTGCGGCGAAGTTCAACCGTGCGGCCCAGGAAGCCATTTCAAACTTGTTCCCGCTCTTTTCACTTCAAATGCATCTGCCTGCATTGGTCTTGATCTGACGGTTGCTGATGTCGCTTTGACACTTCTGACTCCTCGACTTCGTACTCGGTAGAGTCGGCTCCTGCAACATACAGGAATGCCTTGTTCATTTTTCATATCGTAACATTCCCCTTCATTCGTGGTCGCGCAGAGGGCTGACTTGCTTGACTACTCCTGTGAGGTTGGAGCAGTGCTGGTACTGCTGACGTGGCAGTCGCTTGGTGAGGAAATCAGCTGCCATATTGGTGGTGGGGCAGTACGTGAGGTCAACCTTGCCCTGGTCAATTTCGTCCTTGACGAAAAAGTATCAAAGCGCGATGTGCTTCATGCGGTTGACGAACCCTGCCTTTTTCGCGATTTTGATGGCGCTCTGGTTGTCGCAGTGGAGGCGAAAGGTTGGCGAAGTAGAAGTTTTCGCCTCCTGTAGTAGTTCTTGCAGGTAGAGTTCTTCACGAACTGCGGCTGTCGCGGCGATGTACTCTGCTTCGGCCGATGACAGGGCAACCAGTTCCTGCTTTTGCGAGTTCCATGAGATTGGTCATGTTGGTTCCAGGCGAAAGACGAAGCCGGTTTGTGACCGTCGATTGGCGGGGTCAGCTGCATGATCTGCGTCCACGTAGCCATTGAGGTTGAATGATGTTGTTGTCAGCGTGGAGTAAGAGAGCCCGATGTCAGGTGTGGATATGAAGTACTGTAGGGCGCGCTCCAGGTCCAGGTGGTTCTCTGCTACTGGCTTGCGGGAATACTGTGCCAGTTGGCTGGCGATGTACGAGAGGTCGGGTCGGCAGGTGACGGAGGCGAACAGTAGGCACCCCGTTGCTGTTGATAAAGGTTGAGTCCTGCAGGTGACAGAGGTTTGTTGTCCGGTTTGTAGTTGGCGTTGGGTGTGCGATAGGGAGTTGAGAGTGGTGCGGGCGGGATTTTGAAGCGTTCCCCCAGCTGTTCTGCGTACTTGGAAGCTGACTGATGAATTGCTTCTGGCGCGCAAGTGATGTTCAGCCCCTGGAACTGTGTGACTTTGTGGTTGATGGTGATGTCAACGCACTGCGCCAGGTTTGCTTTGAACTGGTCCAAAAGCTTGTTGCAGATGCCGGTGTACAGCAGGTCATCGACGTAGACTGTGAGGAGGATGTAAACGCCGTTGAAGTGAAGGCGGTACATTCCCGGGTCGTGCGGTAGTTGCCTATAGCCGATTTCCAGAAGTATCTTGTGCAGGTGCTGCTGCCAGAGACGCGGCGCCTGTTTTATCCCGTAAAGGGATTTCTTCAGTTGGCAGACCCTGGGGTCTCCTTCCCCATATATGTGAGGTTGCTCCACGAAGATGGTTGCATCAACCAATGCATATAGAACGCGTTCTTGACGTCGATCTGCCCCAGTGGTAGGTGCTTAGCTGCAGCGATGGCGAGTAGGATCCTCACAGAGGTATGGCGGCTGATGGGAGCGAAGGTCTGGTCGAAATCAATGCCGTGGCGCTGGTCGTAGCCGCGTACAACCCAGCGTGCCTTGAAACGTTCAATAGTTCCATCAGCGGCAGTCTTGAGACGGAAGACCCATTTTCCGCTTAGCACCCTCCTCCCCTTCACTGCTGCACGGTCGACTAGAACCCAGGTGTCGCGTGATTCCAGCGCTTTCAGCTCCGCATCCATGGCTGCACGCCACTCCTTGGCGTGTGGTCCTGTGAGGGCCTGTCGCGGGTTCTTAGGCTCAATGATGCGGGGGGCGGTGGTGATTGCTATGTGCAGGCCGAGAAGTTGAAGGCCTGTGACGTTGGATGCACCTTCGGTGTCCTGAGCGGTGACTTCCACTACGTCGTCATCATCGCTTTCGTGGTCGAGCGAGGTGTTTCTTGGCGGAGCATGGCAACGTGATGGTCCGGGCGTGGGAGCGTCATCGCTGTCATCATCGTCGTCGTCGTTGCGTGGGTGAGGAAATACGCCAGGATGTTCATCGGCGGGGTCGAGGTCAAGCGCTGCTGCTGTTGCTTCATCTTCTGATGATGCGAAGCTGCGGGTGTTGTTGGCGTAGGCACGTGCGACGTTGTTGCGCTGGTCCTCAATCCATTGCTCCAAGGTGAGTCGCTCGTAGAAGAAGATGTCGCGTGCAGGTACGATCTTCTTGGTGTCAATGTCTAGGACCAGCCAGCCGTTGTACTTGTGACTGAGTCCCAGTTGCACTCCCCTTCGTGCGCGCTGAGTGAACTTGCCGATGGTGGCGGACGTCGGCCGATACTCCACCATGCACCCCCAAACCCTCAGCATGGAGGTATCTCCCCTTGTCCCGGTCCACTTCATGTGCGGGGAAAAAAATCCCCTATTCGCCGTGGTAGAGAGAAGGTTGTGCAGGCGCACGGCGTGGTTCATGGCGTACGGCCAGTACTTCTTGGGTAGGTCGGACTAGTTCATGAGGGCGCGGACCTTCGTCATGAGGGTGCAGTTGACTCTTTCTGCGACGCCTTGTTGCTGGTGAGCGTAGGGGAGTGAGATGTGGTGCTTGATCCCCTTCTCCATGAGAAGCCCTTCTAGTTCGTTGCTGCGAGATTCCTTGGCGCCGTCGGTCTGCCAAATTTTCAGCTTCTTTTCTGATTGCCGTTGCGCGTGTGCGAGCCAGATGCGAAAGATTTCAGGAGCTTTGGAGCGGACGTTGACGTTGGCGACCCAGACGTAGAGTGAGTACGCATCCACGAAGGTGAGGGTGTTGTTCTTACCATTGATCCCTTCGCAGGTGAGCACGACGTAGTCGCTGTAGACCTTCTGCAGCTTCTTGTAGCGATTGGTTCTCGGCTCCAGTGAGGGATAGGCTTGGTGTGTGAGGGCAGCAGTAGGACAGACGGTGCAGGTGGTTGGGTGTGATGTGCTGAGTGGTTCGGTGCCGTCAGGGCGTAGCAGGGCTCCTGGCAGGAAAACTTTGGCGCGGAGGCAGTTGTTAATTGTCTGGAGCAAGGGGTGGCCGAGTTGCTGATGCCAGAGATCATCTTCTGCGCGGACTCCAGGGGTTCGCAGGTAACGTGCGTGATATGTGGCTGCCTCTGCTTCTGTTTCATGCAGGATTTCAAGCACGGGTCCTTCTTCCTCTCCTGGTTCTGCTTCGTCTTCCTCCTCCTCTGCTTCTGGTTCTGCTGCTGTCTCTTCGTCTGCAGGTGCTGTTGTGAGGTAGAGTGCGAGGAAGTTGCGATCAGGGATAGTGTTGAGCGGATTCCTAGTGCCTTCGATGAAATGTGCGAATGGATCTGGGCGCGAGATTGGTCCAAGCGCATCGCGAGGCGGGGTTGATGGTACGTTTCCCTCCTCAATCGTGGACCAGGTCCAATTCCTGTTGTAAGGAGATTGCGGCGGCGTTGGGCATTTGCGAGGGGGTTGTCCGAGAGGGACTACGACTCGTGGGGATGGTTGCTCTGTTGTGCGCTCGGTAGCAATTTCTCTCTCTATCTCCTCCAATTCCTCTCGGGTAGGCGGCGCATTCGAGTAGTCGTCGTCGCCCCAGCATCCTCCGCCAGTTGCTCCACCAGTACCCAGCCGCTTGTGGTGCCAGATGCACCAGTTGCTGATCCCCACGTTCCTCCGGTATCTCCCCATCCTCCTCTTCGTGCAGATTCCGGGCTCCATCCAGCAGCGAGTCGCTCTTGGTACATGCATTCCTTCTCCTCTGCTTCTGTTTTTTCTTCCTCTTCCTTGATGCTGAACTCCTCGGGTCTGTCAGGATCTTTCCACTCCTTGTCGATGGTGTGGCAGACGTCGCGGGGGTAAGGGCGCGGCCGATTCTCCTTATCGAACGTTCCGACGTTGGCTTCCTCCAGGATCCAGCGAAGAGTTTCCGTTGCGGGTGTTGGCCGCTCCTGCTCGCATGCCGAGCTCTTCATTCCTGGTGCCGAAAACGCGGTGAGTGGTGACAGCCAATTCCATTTCTATCATGCCTTCAGGTTCAGCTTCGGCGCTTTCCGCTTCTTGAATTGCCGCGTAATCTCTTTCAACTTCTTCTGTGTGGCCCGAGTTGATGCAGGTTTATTTCCTGAGGGTGAGGACTGCGACGGATCCAGGGACGTCCATCCGGATGCTGCCAGGATTCTACGTTTGTGCGGGAGAAAATCTTTGGAACGAGATCCACCAGTTCATCCGACGACGCTCTGCAGTCAGGTGTGTCGAAGTCGAGCACGTAGACTCCATCGATTGAGCGGAGGTATCAGGAAGAGCGTAGGTGAGAATGAGATCGCGGGTGAGAGGGTCGGTGGTGAATGTGACTCCGCAGTTAGCGAGTTGTGCCATGGACAGCAAGTTGAAGTGTAAGTCCGGCACGTAGAGCACGTCGTTGAGGTGGTGTGCGTATTGCTGTCTCGTGCTTGGAGCACGACGATGCCTTGCGCGTTTGCGCGCATCTGTTCGTTGTTGGCGACAGTAACGTAGGTGGCGGGAGTGCGGCTGATGTTCAAGATGTACCGAACAGATCCCACCATGTGCTGACCACAGCAGCTATCCAGGTACCTGGTGTTATGAGTGTGGTTGTTGTTGCGGAGAAGCAGTGCAATAGTTGTCGTATATCTCCTGAGGAAATATTCATTCTCCTTCCATCCCACGGAAACGAAGCACTGATGATCGTGGGGTGGGCTTTCTCTCAGTTGAATTGGCAGGTGCCATTCTTGCTCGTCTTCATCCTCGTAATAATAGTTGCGTTCTGTAAAGGGATTGTTGTACCCTTCTTTAGGTTGGATTAGCCCGTCGGTAGGCTCCTCCTCTTCGTCCGGCGAAGTAGCTCGTGGGCGACGTCTTGTCGCCATGTTCGCGATTACGTTTCTGGTAGCTCCTGGTTGGGGTGCTTGTGTCTGCTGCTTCTTATGTTGTTGAGCAGGTGGATGAGGAGCTTGGTGTCGAGGCTCAGAATTGCGAGCGTCTTGTCGGCCAGCCCAGTTGTTCTGGTGAGAGGGGTTCTGGGGGCGATTGTTGAACTGGTACCTGCATCGGTCCGTTGAATGTCCAAATATCTTGCATGTTTTGCAGTATTGGTGCCGCGGTTGTCGTCGCTCTTCTTGATTGTCGGCGTAGAAGGCGAGTTGATTCCGTCGCGGCGCGGAATCGGACTTGCTTGAGTCGATGTCTTGCTGTTATGTCAGAGAGCAGCGCGCAAGGCAGCTTACGAGATTGTCCCCCTTTGTCGGAGTAGCGCTTTGCAGGGCTTCCGCTCAGGCCCTAGTCCTTGAAGGACTATGTTCATGAAGTTTTCCTCCGAGATTGCGCTTCCATGCTTCGTGATTTGATCATGGATGTTATGACAGCGATTGATGTATGAATTCGCTTTCTCCACGTTCCCCATCTTTGTCTCCACGAGTTGCTGAAGGAGCCTGCTGGAGATGACTGAGTCCTTCGGATGATATACCTCAACGAGGTGCTTCTAGGCTTCCAAGGCTGGAGAAGCGCTCTCTTTGTAGGAGCGGATGCCGAGTTGCTCCGCGGGCGTCATGTTCCTTAGCAGCACGCTCTACGCCATGAGGGACTCGCTGTAGTATTGAGTCCGGGCGTCTTCGGTGTCTTCCACCGACTTAGGATAGGAGTCGTCAAAGTCATGATAGATCTGCGCTGTCTGTAGGAGGAGCTCTAGCTCAAAGCTCCATATATAGAAGTCCTTGCCGTTGAACGCGGCGGTATGTCAGAACCATATTCTAGGCTGTAGTGGGGTTGACAATATGGGGTACAACTCTTTTAGGTTTTCATATTTGTACCCACCTGCTTCCTAGTTGATTTCATTCCTCGTACTTTTCTCACATGGTATCGGAGCGGGTTCCCTAGTGGGACCGTTTTTTATTAAGGGCCCACCACTTGAATTTTTTTTTCTTGCCCTGCCGAAGCGCGCATCGGGCTCTGCCCTACGGCCGCCCTTAGCAGCCCGCCCTGCCGTCGCGGCCCTTAGCGGCCCGCCCTGCCGTCGAGGCCCTTAGCGGCCCGCCCTGCCGTCGCGGCCCTTAGCGGCCCGCCCAGCCGCCCTTAGCGGCCCTTAGCGGCCCGCCCGCCCCTTCGTCACGGCCCTGCGCGGCCCGCCCGCCCCCCCTTCGTCGCGGCCCTGCGCGGCCCGCCCACCCCTTCGTCGCGGCCCTGCGCGGCCCGCCCGCCTCTTCGTCGCGGCCCTGCGCAGCCCGCCCGCCCGTCGTCGCGGCCCTCCACGGCCCGCCCGCCTCGTCGTCGCGGCCCCTTACCCTGCAGCAGCCACCGAGGCCCCATGGCCTGCAGCAGCCGTCGCCCCTGCTGCCGCCGTAGCGGCTCTGCTGCCGCCGTCGAGCCTGCAGCCGTCAGTGCGACTGCCGCTGTCGTCACCGCTGCGGCCCCGCCGTCGCGGCCCTGCCCTGCTGCCCTGACGCGGCCCTGACCTGCCGCCGAGCCGCGGCCCTGCCCTGCCGCCTTGTCACGGCCCCTACCCTGCCAGCGCGCCACAGCCCTGCCCCACCAGTCGCGGCCTCTATCCTCCCCTCCCGCCGCTGGTAAGCGTACCGGCGCACCCACGCCGCCTTGCCGAGCCGCGCCGCCCTGCCTAGCCGCGCCGCCCTTGCGAGCCACGCCGCCCTGCCGAGTCCCACTGCTCCTGCTGCTACTGCTACTGCTAGGCTACAGCTGCTGCTTCTGCTGTCATGGCTAGCCCTAATGTCCTTACCTTCGATGCTGAGGGTCGAGCGGTCGATTTTGAGGTCTGGGTCGATGATCTGCAGCTCTTTCTGCAGTGCGATAGCAAGGACAGAGTCTCTATTTTTTATCTCACGTCTGGCGCCTCTGCTGCACCTGCTGCCGATGCTGACAGTACTGTTCGCTCGCAGTGGACCACGCGCGATGCTGCTGCCCGTCTTGCTATTCGCAGTCACCTACCGTCCGCTGAGCGCGCGCACTTTAGCCAGTACAAGACCGCTAGGACTCTGTACGACGCTGTTGTTGCGCGCTACTCCTCCCCTGCCACTGCTGCCATTAGCCGCCTCATGCTGCCGTACCTGTTCCCTGACCTAGCTGCTTTGCCACAGTCGCTGACCTCATTACGCACCTCTGCACTAGTGACACCCGCTACCGCGTTGCGCTTCCTGCCGAAATCTGCGCCGCGAACCCCCCCCCTATGTACATCACTCTCTACTACCTCGTCACCCGGCTCCCTGACTCCCTTCGCTCGGTCAAGGACCACTTCCTCTCCCTTTGCCCCACCACGCTCACCGTTGACCTCCTCGAGGAGCGCCTCCTTGCAGCAGAGAAGAGTATAGTCGCTGTAGGAGCCTCTCGTGGTGACCCTCGTGCCCCTTTCTTTGAGGGGTGCTCCCCCGTCCCTCTTTTGCCCTCTGTTGCCTCTGTTGCTGCTGTCGACCTCGTTGGCACCGAGTCGGTCGGCACTGCATCTGCTCCTAGTGGGAGGCATCGCGGCGGCAAGAGCATGGGGGGCAAGGGTGCTGGAGGGGATGGCGGGGGCGGCGGTGGTGGCGGTGGAGGCGGCGGAGGGGGTGGGGGTGGAGGTGAGGGTGGTGGTGGGAGTGGGGGCTTCGGTAGCGGTGGTGGAGGTGGAGGCGGCGGAGGCAGCGGCAGTGGGGGTGGAGGTGGCAGCGGCGGCGGCGGCAGTGGGGGTGGCGGCGGCAGTGGTGCTGGTCGGGGTGGCGCTGTGCAGCGGGGAGGCTTTGGCGGTGGTCAGCGCCAGCAGCAGCAGCGCCCTGTCACCCCACCAGCTTCGTGAGTGGTACGCTGGGCGTGGGAGGTCTGGGGGTGCTGGTCCCTCCGCTTACGTTCTTCGCACCGGCGACCGCAGTGGGGAGACGTGTGGAGGGCCGCATGCCACGCAGCGCTGTTTTGGCCGCCTGACTGATGCCTGGCGTACACAGTTTCCTGACTCCACTGAGATCCCACGCTGGGGTGATCTGCTTAAGTCGGGGGTTGCTATCTTTGATCTTGATTATGATGCTATCCTTGCTGCTATGTATGCTGTGTCTATTAGTGCTGAGGGTGACTGTTACCTGTGTGTTCCGCCCGACCCGGGCATTGGGGCTGCTGCTCTAGGTGCTAGTGCGTCTGCTGCTCCATGTGCTGGTGAGTCTGCTGCCCCAGGTACTGGTGAGTCTGCTCTCTCAGGTACCGCGTCGGCTCAGGCCTTTCACACTTTCACCCTTGCCTTGGGTGCTTCCCGCTCCTTCTTTCACGACTGCACCACACTCTCGCCGCTCAGTCGGCCAATGGCACTCTCTCTGGCTGACCCCTCTTGGGGTCCGGTCCTTGCACACTCCTCCACGGTCCTTCCGTGTCTGGCGGTCCCGTCTGGCTCTCTGTCTTGCCTCCACCTCCCCTCGTTCTCCACGAACTTGGTGAGTGGAGCTGACCTTCAGGACGCGTGGGTTGACCAGTTCACTCCTGGAGGTCAGCGGGTGACCCACTGTTCGTGTACTCGGACGGGCCGGCACCTGGTCACGTTCACCCGTCAGCCTGGGTCGAGCCTGTACACCCTGACTACCATGTCTAATCAGGTTGCTGAGTCTGGTCAGGTGGCCGCGTCGGGTCAGGTGTTTGCTGCGGCGTCCCGGTCTGGTCCTGAGTCTGCCCCCTGCTCGTGTCGCCTCCTGTCTCACCAGACTCTCCTCTGGCACCACCGCCTTGGTCACCCCTCCCTGCCTCGTCTCCGAGGCATGGCCTCCCGTGTCCTTGTCTCTGGTCTTCCCCGGTCTCTCCCTCCCCTCCCCCCGGGGCCTGCCCCTACCTGCGTTCCTTGCGTCGAGGGGCGACAGCGCGCCGCTCCTCACTCCTCCGAGTTCCCTCTGACGGAGGCTCCCTTGCAGACTCTTCACATGGAAGTGTGGGGCCCAGCCTGCGTCCGTGGACAGGGTCACGAGCGCTACTTTCTGGTAGTCGCTGATGACTACTCGCGTTACACCACAGTCTTCCCCTTGCGCCGCAAGTGTGAGGTCACCGAGGTGCTGATCGACTGGATCCGCGCTGCCCGTCGTCAGCTCAGCGAGAGTTTCGGCTCGGACCTTCCTGTTCTGCGTCTGCACTCCGACAGAGGTGGAGAGTTTTCCTCCGACCTTCTGCGAGCCTTCTGTCGTGCGGAGGGCATCCGCCAGACGTTCACGCTTCCGGCCTCTCCACAGAAAAATGGGATTGCTGAGTGCCGCATTGGCATGGTCATGGACGTCGCTCGTACGTCCATGATCTATGCGGCTGCCCCCCATTTTCTGTGGCCGTTCGCGGTTCAGTACGCGGCGCATCAGATCAACCTTCAGCCTCGGGTCTCCCTGCCAGAGACCACACCTACTCTGCGGTGGACGGGGAAGGTTGGCGATGCGTCTGCGTTCCGTGTCTGGGGATCTCGAGCTTTCGTCCGCGACTTGTCTGCGGACAAGCTGTCCTCCCGTGCTGTTCCCTGCGTCTTCCTTGGCTTCCCCCCTGACGCGCCTGGTTGGCAGTTTTACCACCCCACCTCGCGCCGTGTTCTGTCCTCCCGGGACGTCACGTTTGACGAGTCGGTTCCTTACTACCGTCTCTTCCCCTACCGCGCTGCCCCCCTCCCCCCCCCGCCGCTCTTCCTCGCGCCAGGTCCTCCCCCGGTAGACCCCCTCCCCCCTCAGGGTCCTGCCCCCTCAGGTGTGTCCGAGGTAGACGCAGTCGAGCCTATCGAGGTAGCTGTTGACTCTGGTGCTACTAGGGGTGCTGAGCCTGCGGGTGCCGGGTCTGGGGGTGCTGAGCCTGAGCGTGCGGAGCCTGGGGGTGCTGAGTCTGGGGGTGCTGAGCCTGGGGGTGCTGAGCCTGGGGTTGCTGAGTCTGGGGGTGCAGAGCCTGAGGGTGCTGAGCCTGCGCGTGTGGAGTCTGGAGGTGCTGCGCTTGGAGGTCCTTTGGGTGCTTCGTCCCGGCGGGAGCCACTCTCTCCACAGCAGCTGCGCGAGTTGTGTGCTCGGCGTTGGAGCCGTGCTGCTGGAGCTGGTGGTGCTATGGGCGCAGGAGGTCCTGCTGCTGCTGGAGCTACTGGGGGTTCAGGAGCCACGGGTCCCGGAGGTGCTCGTACTGGAGGTACTGGAGCTGCTGGGCCTTGTGGTGCTACTGGAGCTGGAGCTACTAGAGCTGGAGCTGCTGGAGGTACTGGAGCTGGAGGTGCTGCTGGAGCCGGTGCACCTGTGGGTACTGGAGTTGGCGCTACTGGAGCTGCTGGAGGTGCTGCTGGAGCCGGTGGTGCTACACCCTATTCTCGATAATTTCATACCCCCGAAACCGAGTCGCGGTTTGCGATTTAGCTGGAGGGGTGTGAAATTACGGGGGGAAAACAAATTTCCCTGTAACTGCACAGGGGGGTGGAAAAGTTTCGAGATTGCTGACTGTAAAATAAACCAAAAATGAATCCGCCAAGCTGGATACTGTACAGCGTGGCACACACGCTTTAGGGGCGGAGTCAACAAAGGGAAACAGAAATAACACTCGAAGTTGAGAATCAAATTACCTAAAACCAACAGTTCAACTAACAACCTGGGAAAAAAAAGTAAAGGAACATGAAAACATGAAACCAGAGAGATTTCAAAGGCTCAACAATTCAGAGAAACCACCAACACTGCAGTCAAACTAGCCCTCCACTCAGTAAAAACGTCACAAAATCCGTAGCAGCGGCCAATTCTCATTCGCACAATCCTGCGAGCGCCCATTCAATACGATCTTCAAATAGAGGCGACCGAAAATCGTCGTGTCCATGTCGGCGGATGGCGGGTAGGATGTAGGGAGCGAGACGGCTGTCCGTACTCCAACTCTCTAGTGCGGACACGGCCCGGGAAATTGCCGTTGCCGATCGCTCCCCATCCTCATTCGGCTCATCGTTCAAATCAAAGGGAAAGCCACCCGAGTGCGGGCCGAGAATCCACCAACTCCGCCGCACATCCGCCTCTTCCTCCACCCCCTCCGCACTTGTTTGCACCTCCCGATCGACAATCACAAATTGTCGGCCCGTCATAGCGTCATCTTGGATGTTTAGCTTCCGGATGAGAGCCGTAAGCGCCGTTACGTCCTCACGGGGCGGGTCTCTAGGTGGACCTTGGAAGATCGCGTCGAGTCCCCACTCTTCCAACCACGAAAATGGCACGATGCCCGACCTTCTCCAACAACGACGAATGATCTCCTTGTCGATGTTGAGCCACACTCCACATACCCACACGATCGCGGTCCGAATCTCGGGTTGTAACGCCTTACGTGCATCGGGGTTGCTCACGTTCTCGAACTTGGAAATCAACCATGACACTAAAAATTTCCGGTATCGCATTTTGAAGGTTGAAATCACGCCTTGGTCTAGCGGTTGAGCATGCGAGGTGCAATTGGGAGGAAGGTAAATGATTCGAACATTGCCAAACTCCGTGATCTTTATCCCATAGCGCTCATACTCCGCCACACCTTCAAGGCCGATCAACTTATGAGAGCTTGCGTTGTCCACAAGGAGTGCGATGCGCCGGTCCTCGCTTTCCATTCTTGAATTAACACCATCTAGTCATTGAGAAAAGATCTGAAAATGATAGACGGCAAGCACGGAGAGCACAAAATGAAGCAAATGTGGACATTTTTATTCACGACATCCACATGTATAACGGATTGTAAAGGATTATGTACCTGGGACGTCATCCAACCGCGCTTGTTGGCACGATTACGAAGTCGTCCACGTAGAAGTTGTTGCGGAAGGATCGGGGGCGAAGGAATTTGCCGATGATGATGGGTGCCATTAGATCGCTCCCGTCGGCATTGCAACATACAGCGAGTGTAACACGGTCCTTGCTCAAACGGCCTCCCGACACGCTTCCGTCCGCGTAGGTTCGTCGCGGTTGTTGTCCATAGAACATGGCGGTTTCGTCCATGTTGTAAGTGTCCGCCGATTCATAGCCCATTTCGGAGAGGAGCTTGGGAATAAACTCCCGTGCTAGTCCAATTGAATCGGCGCATGCGTCTAGTGCCTCTCCCTTGCGTATGTACGAGGCCATACCCATACGAAGCAGAGCACGGACTAACCACCCTCTACTCACATGGAACTCCTTGGGAAGGGAGAGGTATCTTGCCAATTTGGCGGATTTTTCTAGAAGGATATCGAATGTCACGGGACGGTTATTCACACGTTGACGCGACGCCCACGTTCGCAACTCGGTTTCTAACTGGGGATAATGTCCATAGCGCTCGCGTTTTCGAGAGAGAGAGGTAGAGTGCTATTCTTCCATTTCATGGCATCCTTAATAATTCTGCAGATTGTAGTACGGCAGGGTCTCTTTTTGTACTTTCTAACACACCACGCTACTATGTCGTTGTGACACATGTCTTCATTCTGCTCCTTTAGTGTACAAATCTCTAGCTTTTGCTCTCTAGTGAAAGCAACATTCCTTGGTGCTGTCGGCATCCTTAGCAGTCTAAAGTTGCTGGAGGAAATGTGTCGAGAAGGAATTGGGTGTGTGCAAGAAGAGGTGGTTTGGAAATGTTGGTTGTGAAGTGGTGTTGTAGGTCGCGTTCGATATTACACGTTTGGAAGTTCAAAATCATGGTTGCGAAATTTGTTTCGTCAATGTTTTCAAATAATTCTTTGTGATCCAATAAGCGAATTGTAGCTGGTTTCGATTTGTGACCCTAAGTCCAATCCAAGAAACGCCTACTCAGTGATCTTCCAATCACATTTCCAATTTCGTGGTGTCGCGGCTTGCTAGGGAGACGAGAATCAAAACAACCTATGAGGTGGCATCTTGGATTGTTTAAGACCAATGGCTTTCAACATTCACTGGGGGGAATGAATGTTGGTACCCCTTGGTGACACCAAATTCAGATCCCTGAACACGTAGGACCGTAAAGTACATGGCAGTCCCAGGAACTTGGAAGACTAACCAAGGCTGCCAGCTCGGCAGGTTCCCCAGGTGGCCACACCCCCCGAGTCGCGGTGTGCGCTTAGGGGGTGTGAAATTATCGCGAATAGGGTGTACTGGAGTTGGAGCTCCCGCTTGGGGTGCTGGTGCTGTCCTTGCTGGTTCTGGAGGCGCTGCGCGGCCGCGGCCGTACTTCGTTCCGCTCCTTCAGCAGGTTCTTGGTCTCCCGCCTTCTGCTGGTCCTGCTCCTTCCTTAGAGTGTCCGCAGCCTGTCCAGTCGAAGTCACAGTTACAGCCCGCTTCCCCAATGCCTGCTCCTTCTCCTTACACTGGTCCGACCGGAGGTCTTGCGGAGCGTCGTGGGCCTGAGTCTCGTCCTGTGTCGCCTGAGTCTCGTCCTGCGTCACCTGTTCGTACTGCTCGCCCTAGTCGTCGTGGTTCGCGTCAGCGTCCTCCTCCTGTCCCTGGCATGCACCAGATGGCCCTGCGTCCTTCCACTGCTCCGTAGCGTGTCCCTCTACCGTCTCCTCCTGCGTCCTCTCTTCCTGCCCTTGCTGACCCGGAGTCTAACTCCCTTCGTGCTGCTAGTCCTACTGTCACGCGTCTCTTGGCCACTGTTGTCACTGACCCTTCATTTGAGTCCACTGCTGCGTCTGCCTTAGTTGCTGAGCTTGTCGACTTTGCTGCTCACTGTCGTCTAGACTACGCCGCGAGTCTTGTTGCTTAGTCTGAGTCTGTCTGTCCTCCGTCCGTCGGGGGTGAGTGTGCTCTTGGCAAGGACGTCCTTGAGGACAGGCAGGAGGACTTTGAGTGCTTTGCAGCCGCTGTACCTCAACTCGTGTCCATGCTGATTGCACCTGAGGGAGACCCGGATGCACCAGACATCCCGACCCCGCGCTCTTACGCAGAGGCGATAGAGGGTCCTTACTCCTCTCAGTGGCAGTCAGCCATGGACGCAGAGATGGCATCCTGGAAGTCCACAGGCACCTACGTCGACGAGGTTCCCCCTCCTGGGGCGAACATCGTCAGTGGCATGTGGATTTTCAGGGTGAAGCGGCCGCCGGGTTCTCCGCCTGTCTTCAAGGCGCGTTACGTTGCTCGAGGCTTCAGTCAGCGACAGGGAGTTGACTTCTTCCAGACCTTCTCCCCGACCCCGAAGATGACCACTCTTCGGGTTCTGCTGCACGTCGCTGCTCAGCGTGACTACGAGCTTCACTCTCTTGACTTCAGCACCGCTTTCCTACAGGGCAGCCTGCACGAGGAGATCTGGCTGCGCCGCCCACCTGGCTTCACTGGGTCGTTTCCTCCTGGTACCCAGTGGAGCCTCCGGCGGCCAGTCTACGGTCTCCGCCAGGCGCCCCGTGAGTGGCACGACACACTGAGGACTACGCTTGCGGCTCTTGGGTTTGCTCCTTCTACTGCTGACCCGTCGCTGTTTCTGCGCACCGACACTTTGCTGCCGCCGTTCTACATCCTCGTGTACGTCGACGACTTTGGTCTTTGCCACTGCTGACACAGAGGGACTCGCCCACGTGAAGTCGGAGCTGCAGAAGAGACACACGTGCACACACCTGGGTGAGCTGCGCAGCTATCTTGGCTTGCAGATCGCCCGGGACAGAGCACGACGCACCATTACCTTGACTCAGTCACACATGGTGCAGCAGGTCCTTCAGCGCTTTGACTTCACGTACTCCTCGCCTCAGGCCACTCCTCCGTCTACTCGCCACTCACTCTCAGCTCTGCCTTCGGATGAGTCCGTACAGCCGAGTGGCCCGTACCCAGAGCTTGTTGGCTGCCTCATGTACCTGATGACCTGCACTCGACCTGACTTGGCATACCCTCTTAGCATCTTGGCGCGCTATGTTGCTCCTGGGAGACACCGACCAGAGCACATGGCTGCAACTAAGAGGGTGTTGCGCTACATGTGCAGTACGTCAGGCATGGGGCTCGTGCTTGGAGGATGGGCTCGAGTTGTCCTCACTGGTCACGCAGACGCTTCTTGGGTTGACGACTTGGCTACGCAGCGGTCGTCACAGGGTTACACCTTCAGCCTTGGTTCCGGCTCTGTTTCGTGGCGGTCTACCCGCTCGTCCTCTGTTCTCAGCTCCAGTTGTGAGGCTGAGATCTACGCTGGGGCCATGGCTGCACAGGAGTTACGCTGGCTCACCTACCTGCTGACCGACTTGGGAGAGGCGCCTCGTTCTCCTCCAGTTCTGTACGTCGACAACAAGGCCATGCTGGCCTTGTGTCAGGAGCACAGACTGGAGCACAGAACGAAGCACATTGCTCTGCGCTACTTCCTTGCTCGAGAGTTGCAGCAGCGTGGCCAGCTTCGTCTTGCTTACGTGGCCTCTCGGGCCAACACTGCTGATATCTTCACCAAGGCACTTCAGCCTTGTGATCATCAGCGTTTCTGTACTATGCTAGGTCTTGTGCCTGCAGGGCCTCACTTACTTACCTCTTGACTTTGCTTGTATTGTGATCTATATATACCTGCACCTGCATGCTTTCCCTTGTTAGTTTGAGATCACTGTCTTGCTTATTCACCTTGATTTATAATCCTGCATGTGAATTGGCCTTGTGGCCTTGAATTTGTGCTCAGAATGTGTGGTGACGTTGTGATCCACCCTGAGCTTGACGTTGTCTTGTTCTCTTACTTGTCCCCCACTTTGCCTATGGGGTTGTGTAAGAACCATATTCTATGTTATAGCGGGGTTGACAATATGGGGTACAACTCTTTTAGGTTTTCATATTTGTACCCACCTGCTTCCTAGTTGATTTCATTCCTCGTACTTTTCTCACACGGTTGCCTGATTTTGGAGACGCTGAGAAAGCGTGCTTGCGCAGAATCAATGACTTCGTCACGGCTTTTTGTGGCCGGTTGAGCAGGTTGTGCTGGTTGCGAAGAGGTTCCCAAGTCGCCTTTGCGCAGTGCTTGGAGATCTTTCTCCATAGTTGATAATCGTAAAAACAACAGCTTGAGTACAGCTGTACTTATCGTGGTTGTCGCCTCATTTGTCGCAGCCGGGTTGGCTTGTCCTTCGGCTGTCAGATTCGTTTGGCCTCCGGATCCTCCGACCATCTTGGTCTTGGAGCGTGTGCCGCTCAACAGATCTTGGTTTGGCGAATTTTATTAAAGTGTTGTTGCGAAGAATTCCTGAGTAGCTCTCATACAATGTTACAATCCTAAACAGGACTTAGCGAAGGATCGTCTCAGGGTTTATCGCAGGTTGAGTTTGTTGCAGCGGAAGTGTTGACCTCAGGTCAGAGTGAGTGTAGTTGACTGAGATGAAAAAAAACATGCACACATCGGGTTTATATATAGAATACAGGGAATACGAAACGACCTAGACTAGCCATGTACTCTAAGGGGTACATTCCCTTATTGCAGGAAGTTCAACCGTGCGGCGTGGGAACTCGTTTCAAACATGTTCCTGCTCTTTTCACTTCAAATGCATCTGCCTGTATCGGTCTTGATCTGACGGTTGCTGATGTCGCTTCGACTCTTCTGACTCCTCGACTTCGTACTCGGTAGAGTCGGCTCCTGCAGCATACATGAATGCCTTACTCATTTTTCATATCGTAACAAGTGAAAAAAACAAAAGTTTGCTTCTGCAGGTTGCCGAAATGCGCGGTCCGAAAAGGACAGTGGCTATGATAGCCAAGTGTTACAGGTGCAATGTATCGAGGTAGCGAGGATTGCTCTAAGTTGGCAAACGAGTAAAAGAGGTGAGCGAAGACATGAGCGAACATATATAAGTGAAACATGCAAACGGTAACGCGGTGCGTGCGAGCTAGCTAGTGTGATGCAGGCAACGAGGTTCGGGCTAGTCCCGAAACGTAGGCCGACTCGGGCCAGTCCAGCGGTGGATGGTTTAGTGAATAGTACGCGCGAAGTTGACGAAGCCCCGTTAGCAGTAACGGGAGAAGAAACGGTTGGCCATGTACCCGGTGTTGAATTATGTGGTAAGGAATGTAGAAATTTTCTTTACAAGTAGTCTTATAAGTGATTGTTTTCACACTCATGAACAGTTCCTTTACCTGCCTCCGCTACAGTACAAGCAACCGCACTACTCGCAGAGTCGACAGGTCCTCTTGACTTGACTGACCAACCAATGCTCTTGGGTCCTTACTTGTTCATCTGTTCCACCTGGAGGGTCAGACCAGAGTCATGTCACACGTCATGGCTCATCGCGGCACGTACGGTACGATTCGAGAAGTGTACGTCACGTGTCATCCCTTGCACACCACCCAACAACAGAAACATGAACCCGCATGTACGCGTGGCAGAAAGTTTTCCTTTGACCCCAGCGCAGCAAGTCCTGCACAGCAGAAGCGACGAAGCGCACCGCAACCCAATTCCGAAATCAACAGCACATCGTTGCACTTCTGGTAGGTCCGAGCAGAACAAGTCGATACTGTACCGTACCAACTCTGGTCCGTTTGGAAGTTGTCGGGTCTGTTTGGTCTAGCCAGTTTATCAGCAACGTGGTCTGAGAAGTACCGATGTTAACCACGCTTGAACGTTCTTTAGCATGCTCAACCGTCTAGAATCTCAGGAAAATGTGGACCCAAGGTCCGTAACTCAGAAACGCCCACTTCCTGCTGAATGCCGCAATGGCCGTTCTCTCACCTCCCATCTGCGTGTCATCGACGTGTCGTTGCGTACTGTCATCAGCAGCAGAGGTGCGAGAACGAGCGGTGCATTCAGATGAAATGTTCCACAGCACAGCAGCACATGAAACCAACTCAGGAGCCCCATGTACAATTCATGTGGCTGACAGCAACCGTGATTGCCATTTGCAGGCAATAGTGAAGCCTTTTCTGGTCGCCCGAGTAGCATTGTCTCACACGGGTTCCTACATACAGTGCCGCGTACTCCAAATCCCTTAACCACCACACGGCCTGGGAACGGAAACCACGGACTCTCATTGCACACCAGGACGGAAACCCTAGAGCGAAACATTGTGGTGTGCGCTATTTGAAGTACCGATTGGGGTCCTGTCATTCATCATGAACATCGACCAGTCCTCGTTCGAAGCCCTAGTACTAGTAGTAGCACTTGACACATGCTCATAAGTTTTCCAGTCGTATAGGAATACCAACCTTGCGTCTGAGCGTAAAAATCCCCATTCTCGCGAGGGAAACGAGAAAAAAGCTCATTTTGAGCGTGATTAAACTCATTTTGTAACGTGAATATAGTATATAATCGTGACCATGATGGCGCAGCCAATGATTGTGGTGGAGCCACCGATGATTCGGCTACCCGTTGCCAAGCATGAAGCCTTGAGGTCTCTCGCCGATTGCGCCGCGGCGGCAGGAGCGGCCCCAGCCTCCCCCGGAAGGTTCTCCGCCAAGCCGGCTCGCGGAAGCCCTGGGCAGTCGCGTTTCACGCCGCGATTCTCGGTAGGGAATGTGCTTGGTGAGGGGAGCTACGGCGTGGTCGAGCTGTGTCACGAACGGTACACGATCACGCCACGTGGCACCAAGATCTACGCCTGCCCAGCGGAAAATGCGGAGGCCATTGGTACACGGCCAAGATCGCCCTCCGATGGCTTGTCTAGCGACGCCCAAGGAAGCTGCTTCAGAACCTTCGCGTGTAAGACAGTGCATAAGCCGGTGTGTGACAGTAACGAGGATCCGCGAGTTCTGGCGCTGGTGAGGGAGATCAAGGTGATGAAACACCTGGGTAAACACCCAAACATTGTGCAAATTAAGGGAGTATACAACAGCAAGGAGCGGCTGCGACTGGTGATGGAGCTGTGCGACGGTGGCGACCTGCTCAAGCTGCTCAAGGGGAAGAAGTACAGCGTCGCACAGCTGAATCTCCTGCAGCAGCAGGAGCGTCGCCAGCAGCAAAAGCTTGGTCGCCAGCTTCATCAGCAGCAGCTGCTGCAGCAGCAGCAACAGCAGCATCGGTCCGTATGGGGCCAGTTATCTCAGCTTGGCAAGGCCAAGATCACTGGTAACCACAAGCATCAGCACCATCATGATCTCCCTCACCACCAAAACAGTGTGGCTACGAGCAGCGCCAGCAGCAGCAGCATCAGCGCAAGCGTCAGCAGCGGCAAAGCTGCTTATATCCTTCCTCTGGATCATGACGGCCTTCCTGAGCCGCTTGCGGCTGACATTTTCCGGCAGCTAGTGAGCGCCGTGGCGCACTGCCACTCACACGGCGTCATCCATCGCGATATCAAGCTGGAAAACGTTCTGCTGACGTCATTCATGCCACATCAGCAGCAAGTTCCACAATCAGGCGACTGTTCAGTTGCACGAGGCGCAGAGGTTTCTTCTACAGCTGCCCTTCGCAACGGCACGTGTCCTTTCACAGTGAAGCTTGCCGACTTCGGTCTGGCAAAAATTCTCAAGCCGCCCGAGAGTGAGGCCATTGGAGACACTGGAAGCAAGCTGTACAAGGCACCAGAGGTCTACGAGCATCGGCGGTATACCACCCAGGCAGACATGTGGAGCCTCGGGGTTGTCCTGTACGCTCTGCTGTCAGCCCGCTTCCCTGAAACTGACGCAAAAACCGGCTTGCTTGCCAATACTGCACCTGAAGTTCTGTTCAAGAGCAGGCTGTGGGGAACAGTATCAGCAGCTGCAAAAGATTTGATTTGCCGGCTTCTGTCTTTCGACCCTGCGATGCGACCCACCTGCGAGGAAGCTCTGCGACATGAATGGGTTCGGCAGGGTTTGGTGAATTATACAGAGGCCCTTGACTGTACGAGAATCCAGGGTAGAAGCCAAGTTGGCCAAAGGAGGGTAATTGAGTCGTCTTTTGGTGGTCCTGTCGCTGTACCACCTGCGGTGCAGCCTCGGGTGGTTCCCCCGCCTATGCAACCGCCTCGGGTTTCTCCCATGATCCCGCCTCCACCTGTGCGGGATACCAACCCCCGAGGTACATCGATCTGCCTTACAGGCTCACCAGCAGCAGCGGGCAGCATTCCTGCAGCAGGAAATGCAACCAACACAGCCACCCGAGCAGAAACAGGAGATGCGGTGAAACGAGATTCTGAGCAGAGCTCGGTCAGTATCCTTGATAGAGTGTGGCAGCAGCTCACACATGAGCCTCCAGCGTCCACACCTCGCTTCGCTGCACCTGATTGTGCAGTGCCTTCTGTTAAGGAATGGGGGGGTGGCAGGACGAGCAGGTCTCGTCTCAAGTCTAAGAGATCACCGCTGCGTTCGTCTTTCCGACTGATGTCGCTTGGCAGCAAACCAGCCGCAGGCAGCCGCACGTAATGAAGTAACTGATGTAAATAATGCATGTGCATTTTTCCAACCACATTAGGTACACATTTGGCATGCGTTGTGAGTGAAACCCGAAGTTTGACACTGTGCAAAAAGGTAGAATCTGAGAAGGTAACTCGCCGAGGATTAGACAGTAAAATCAGAGAGGTTAACCGCAATGGGCAATCCACTGAAGACTCACCTTACATAGGTGTGAACTCACAGAAGAGAAAACCTTTCTGGACATGTGTGGTTACTGTATTCACTCCTAACAATGGGGAAATTTTGAGCAGGCCGTGGGGGCAAAGCATGGAGTGGTGGTAGTGAATGATGGCACTGGAGCAGCAGCTGCTAGCACATACCACGTAGATGAGTGAAACAAAAAGAATAGTATCACAATATTGGGTATGCGCAGGATGTTACTCCCACTAGTGTTCTTAGTTGTACCCAGAGAGTGCATGTAATAACGAATATATTCAGATTCTTTAGGATCTGCGGTAATAAATGAGGACAGGATCTTCTACAACTACTTATGGCAGATCTGTGTGGTTCCATTGCTGTCACTTTGCCTCCCAAAGCTTGGTGGTGATGAGATGCTTCACGTGTGTGGGTTGTGACAACAGAGATTCATAGGTCAATAGTGCCGCTGCAGTAGGAGCGAGTGAGCCAAGGTCCCCCGGAAGGCTCTCCTCGAAGCCGGCGCACAAAATGTGGAGAATCATCCTGCAACGGAATAGGACAAGGTGGGAAGCTACGTGTTGTACAGGGTGGTCGTAGCATTGCCTAACCCTGGTGCAACTCCATTGTGTTTGTAGGCAAAGTTGACAAGAGTTTCACTAGGAAAAAAAAATCCAATAAGCATACAATGCAAAGGCAATGTCAATATACAACGGAAAGCATGCAACATACCTAGAAGCCTATAGCACAGCATGGAGGTGGCTTGCCAATGCCGCAACAGCAGGTGACCTCTGCGCAGTTGTGCATCACCTACCAAAGTAGGGGCAAGCTGCTCGACAGACAATTGAGTGCACGAAGTGCACGTAATGCTCATTGCGCAGGTGCCACGTTGTAGAGCACGATGTTTCTGCAAGTTAACGTTCGCCAAAACGGCCTGGGCGAAATCTGCGCACATGTCAAACTTATATTGTTATCTGTTGTTAGGCTATAGTGGGGCTAGCCTTATGGGGTACACAACTTTAAGGTTTCCTACTTGTACCACCATTCTCATAGTTCAACCATTCCCTCTTTCCATATTCTAACATGGTATTGGAGTAGGTACGTTCCCTAGGGCCCACCGACATTCCGCCCTGCCCGGACTTCAAACTTTTTTTTTTCCTGCCCTGCTGCCTAGCGCCAGCGCGCGCCTTACTGCCCTGCCCCCGCGCGCCCAGCTTCCCTGCTACTGAGCGCCCTGCTGCCCTGCCTGAGCGCCGCCCTGCCCGCGCACGCTCTGCCTGCAGCTGCGCCGCTCTACCTGCCCGCGCGCTCTGCACGTGCACCCTGCTGCCCACAGCGCCAGCGCGCCCCGCTGCCCAGCGCGCCAACGCGCCCCGCTGCCCAGCGCCCCAGCGCGCCCCGCTGCTAAACGCGCCAGCGCACCCCGCTGCCAAGCGCGCCAGCGCGCCCCGCTGCCCAGCGCGCCCCGCCGCCCGACGCGCCAGCGCGCCAGCGCCCCCCACAGCCCAGCGCGCCAGCACGCCCTGCTGCCCAGCGCGCTAGCGCGCCCTGCTGCCCAGCGCCCAGCGCGCCCTGCTGCCCTTAAAATTAATATATATATGTATATATATATATATATATAAACAGCCCTAGGTGCTGCTGCCCTAGGAGCTACTGTCTGCTACTCCCCTAGGTGCTGCCGCCTACTGCTGCCGCCCTAGGTGCTACCGCCTGCTGCTGCCGCCCTAGGTGCTGCTGCCACCCGAGTGAGCTGCCCCGCGCTGCCCTACCCCGCGCTAGTGCCGCCTTGCCCCGAGTGCTGTTACGCAGCTACTGCCGCCAGTGCTACTGCTGCTACGCAGCTGGTGCTCCTAGCTGCCACTGCCTGCCACGGCTACTACCACTGTCCTACGTCAGCGGCAGCCGAGTGTGCAGGGGTCTCTCTCGCCGCAGCAACTTCGCGAGTGGGCTATCTTGTGGGGCAGCCCCGATGGCGGAGCTAGCCATGCTAGGGCTGGAGGTGCTGGTGATGGCGGTCCTCGTACTCGTCGGCGGGAGCCGCTCTCGTCGCAGCAGCTTCGCAAGAGGGCTGTCCGGTGGGGCAGCCCCGGTGGAGGAGCTTGGTGTGCTACTACTGGAGGTCCCTGTGAGTCTACTCCTGCTGGTAGTGCCGCTGGTAGACGCGGAGGTTCTGGGGGTGGTCAGCAGCGACAGCAGCGTCCACCCGAGACTCTCTACCCACAGCAGCTTTGTGAGCGGGCTATCCGGTGGGGCAGAACCGGTGGCGGAGCTTCGGGTACTAGTGCTGGGGGTGGAGAGGCACCTGGTGGCGTAGAGGCTGCTAGTCTTGGTGCATGTGGCTGCACTCTGACTGAGGTGGTGAGTTTTGCTCCCGCCTCCTCGAGGACTTCTGTGGTGCTGAGGGCATCGTCCAGTCGTACACGCTTCCAGCCTCTCCACAGCAAAATGGGATTGCCGAGCGCCGCATTGGTCTTGTCATGGAGGTTGCCCGCACCTCCATGATTCATGCGGCTGCTCCCCATTTTCTGTGGCCGTTTGCGGTCCGATACCCTGCTGAGCAGCTCAACCTTTGGCCCCGTGTCTCCCACCCCGAGACCTCCCCCACTTTGCGGTGGACGGGCGAGGTTGGTGATGCGTCGGCGTTTCGGGTCTGGGGTTCCCTCTCTCTTGTCCGCGACTTGCCTGCGGGCAAGCTCTTTCTACGCACTCTTCGGTGCGTGTTCCTTGGCTTTCCCACCAACGCACCGCCCTTGCAGTTTTACCACCCGGGCTCTCGTCGTATGCTGTCCTCCCGTGACGTCACCTTTTGACGAGTATGTCTGCTTCTACCGTCTTCACCCCCACCGTAGTTCCCCGGTACCCCTCCCGCCTCTCTCCCTCGTGGACGACCCCCCCCCCCCCCCCCCGGTAGCCCCCCTCCCTCCTCCTGGTCCCGCTCCCTCAGGTGTGTCTCAGGTAGACCCACCCCCCTTGGTTGAGCCTTTGGAGGTCTCTTCAGACACCTCTGGTCCAGCTGAGGGGGGTGACCTGACTCCTGCTGCCACTGTGACCCCTCGCCGCTCTACACGCTTGGCGGTCCCTCCTGGGTTTCAGCCTCGACCGTCTTCACAGCCGCTGCAGCCTGTCGATGTAGACTCTGGTGCCGCAGGAGGTGGTACCACTGGAGGTGCTGGTTCTGGGGGTACTTGTTCTGGGGGTGCTGAGTGTCCTCCGGGTACAGGAGGTACTGGTGCTGGTGGTCCCGCTACGAGTCGGCAGGAGGCTCTCTCGCCGGAGCGGCTTCGCGAGTGGGCTGTCCAGTGGGGCAGCCCTGGTGGTGGAGCTAGCCATCTTAGAGCGGGAGGTGCTGGCACTGCTGGAGCTGGAGGAACTGGAGGTGTTGCTGCTGTGGGTACTGCTGCGGGTAGTCCTGGTGGTGGCGCTGGACGTGCTGGAGCTGCAGGTTCTGGAGGTGCTCGTACTGGTGTTCCTGGTACTGGAGGAACAGGTGCTGCTGGAGATGCTGGGGGTGCAGGTTCTAGAGGTGCTAGCCCTGGAGGTACTGGAGCTGGTGTTCCTAGTACTGGAGGCACATGAGCTGCTAGAGGTGCTGGAGGTTCTAGAGGTGCTAGCCTTGGAGGTGCTAGTGCTGGTGTTCCTGGTACTGGAGGCATAGGAGCTGCTGGAGGTGCAGGTACTGCTGGAGGTGCGGGAGGTGCTACTGGAGGTACTGCTAGAGGTACTGGAGTTAGTGGTGCTCGTCGGTAGGAGTCCCTCTCGCTGCTGCAGCTTCGCGAGTGGGCTGTTTGTTGGGGCAGTCCCGGTGGTGGAGCTGGAGGCACTGGTCCTGGGGGTGCTATTGCTAATGGAGCTGGAGGTTCTGGGGGTGCGACTACTCAGCCGCAGCCGTCTGCGCTTAGTCGCCTTCTCAATCTCCCGCCTGCTGCTACTGAGTTCCTGGTTCCTGGCACTACTCCCCCGTTATTGTTCCCATCACTACTGCCTGGCTCTCCGCTGCCTGCTCCTGCTCCTCACACTGAGGTGACTGCGTCCCTGACTGCGCGTCGTGAGCCTGAGACTCGTGCTTCCACTCCTGAGCGTCGAGAGCCTGAGACTAGAGCTTCTGTCCCTGCTCGTGTTCGTCGTCCTCGTGCTCCGCTGTACCGGGCACTCACGATATAACACTCCGTCCTTCCTCTGTTCCACATCGTGTTGTCACTGATATATATGAGTATACCTGCATGCTTACACTTGCTAGGTTGTGATCAGTGTACTGCTCTTTGCTATCATAAACTCTGCATGTGAACTGGCCTTGTGGTCGCTTGCTTATGCTCAGAATGCGTGATGATCTTGAGATCCACCCTGAGCTTTGCTTTGCTTTGTTCTCTTGCTTGACTGGCCTTGCAACCGTTCGTTGTGTTTGCTATCCCCCACTTTGCCTATGGGGGTGTGTCAAACTTATATTGTTATTTGTTGTTAGGCTATAGTGGGGCTAGCCTTATGGGGTACACAACTTTAGGGTTTCCTACTTGTACCACCATTCTCATACTTCAACCATTCCCTCTTCCCATATTCTAACAGCACATCCAGAATTTTATCAACCAGAAAGATTCCGCTTGGTTGACGCTGCCGATATGTTAGTCCCGTCGATGAGCACCTCGTCGATAGCGACTGTCAAAACATATATGCTCATTTATATTTAGGCTATATTGGGGCTAGCCTTAGGGGGTACACAAACCTTCTCAACACTTTGCTTTTGTACCTCCCCTTGACCTAATTCCATCATTCCTAGCCTACTATTTTGTCAGCCACTTCTATTGACCACCAAGACTCGTGGACGACGTTGACTTACCTATGTCAACCAGCGCCTCGTCGACTTTTACTATGGTTGCCTCAAAAGTATGTCGATTTCAACGAGTCAATCTCATCGACAGAAACTTCGTCGCACTTTGATAAGTGTCAATCGAAGTTTGCATCGACCATGAAACGACTTATGCACAAATTTGGGCATTTCTTGTCAACATTCTCCTGCCTAGCTCAAGTTTGGACACATGTACACGCAAGGTCTACAAAAAATAACCTACATAGTAGAGTACAAAGGGGATCCTTCGCCCGCTTGCAAAACCCGCACGCCGCTCACCGCACTAACCATGTTGATCGAGATAGCGGCTATGTTTGCACGTCGTCCGCATCGACATCGGCAAGACGGACTTGCCCGACACCGACAAAGCATCGGTTGAATGCCGGAAAGTGCAGTGCCTTCGTGAGGAAATCTGCTGGCTGCTCGGTTGTCGAAATGTGCTGCATCGCAAGTTTCTTGCGCTTCATCATCTGCTGCAGCCAGACTTAACATTGCTCCATGTGCTTGAGGTTGCCTTTTAGCCCCAAACCTTCCACAACCGCCTTATCTACATTGAGGACGGTTGGCGCCCCGTCGTTGAGGAGGAAGCGAAGGTGGTGTGCCTCCTTGCCGACTTCAGTTGTATCAAAGTAATCGGACTCCGTCGAGGACAGCGTCACACGCTTGATCCACTAGGTTGTCCACGAGACAGCTGCGCCGCCGAAGACAAAGCCATATCTTTTCGTGCTACTGCGCGTCTGCTTTTCGTCGACGTCGTTGGTGTTCACGAAGTCGACCGAACTCATTCACGTCTCGCATGTCAGCCAAATAGGCGAGGCAACGATTGACCCAACACCGGTGCTGAAAACTCCACACGATAAAGCCAGACCTTAACTTTGCTGCATGTGAGGTGATGTCCGGGCGAGTTGTGGTGGTGGCGAACTGCAGCGAGCCGGCTTTTTGGCAGCACTCCCCTTTGTCACACAGTCGGAAGTCTTCATCGTCGAATGTCAAGTCGGCATTGGCGTTTGCGGACACCAGCTAGACTGCTCCTCGTCGATGAAGCGCCTTTTTAGCTTGTCGATATACGTT
This sequence comes from Closterium sp. Naga37s-1, assembly GCA_947471745.1. Taxonomy (NCBI): domain Eukaryota; kingdom Viridiplantae; phylum Streptophyta; class Zygnematophyceae; order Desmidiales; family Closteriaceae; genus Closterium; species Closterium sp. Naga37s-1. The sequence continues at coordinate 2,579,182 of CANJKZ010000166.1, forward strand.
TGCTGGTAAAGCCATAGCTTCCGCGCTGGTTAGTCGCGCATAATCTCCAGCCCCAAATACCTTTGCCTGGGCTGATCTCACGCAACTCAAGGCACTTTGCAGCAGCTCGCACAAGTACTACAACATCACAACGCTGCCTTTGGCGGCAAGAAGGTCGTTGAAGTGGAAAAGCATCCAACAACCTACTTCATTGACCTGACTCTTCCTCCAGCCGGCGCTAATTAGTCCACTGTTGAGCACCGAGTACCACAGCAACGGGCTCTATTTGAGGCCATCCAAGCTTTTTGGCAGCTTGCACAAGTGAGTTGTGCCGTCGTGGTACTATGACGGCTAGTCCATATAAAGCACACGATCCAGCTTGCTTTGTAGGAAGGCATTCTTCCTGTCGAGATGTATGAGATGCAAGTCGAGGGCGATGACGATGAAGAGGAAGAAGCTCAGAGTGACGTAGATATCGACCGGCGCATACGTTTCGTCTTAGTCGGTGTCTGCGTTGAGCCTTTCACCACCATGCATGCATTCTAGCAGGCGATGGTGTCATCGGCGTTGTCCTTCGTCATGAGCACCCAGCGATTCTTCAGAAAATGACGCCACACGGTCGAGGCACGAACTCCCATGTGCCGCTTGGTGAGGAGACTTAATATTTCATGTGCAAGAATGAACCGAATGGAGTGACAACATACAAGGGTACATAGGGAAGACAATATATCCACCCTAGCTAACAGAGTGTACACATGCAAAACATGAGTGTACTTTGACACACCCCCTAGGCTAGGTATGGGGCAGTGCTAAGCACGTAAGGAAACATCTCAGAGTGGCTCAACTAGTCCAACCACTAAGGCAAGCGACCTCAAGGCCAGTCAACAAGAGGCAACAAATAATTACATACAGTACGGGATATAGAGATCAAGAAAACAAAGTGAGGACCTGCTTGAAAAAGGCCAAGCTATATGCAAAACCGATGATGATTACTAGGCCAAAGTGCCTTTGTGAATATACCGTCATACCCCAGATATACCCGCCCCTGGGGGTGTAATAAAACATGTTTTTTTAGGGGGGTGGGCTTATAATTGAGGATTGTTATTAGCACCGGCCTTCGAAGTGTCGGTGCGCAGAAACAGCGACGGGTCAGCAGTCGAAGGAGCAAACCCAAGAGCCGCAAGTGTCGTCCTCATTGTGTAGCGCCACTCGCGGGGCGCCTGACGCAGGTCGTATACTGGTCGCCGTAGGCTCCACTGGGTACCCTCAGGAAACGACCCAGTGAAGCCCTCTGGACGGCGCAGCCAGATGGCCTCGTGAAGGCTACCCTGCAAGAAAGCTGTCGAGAAGTTGAGGGAGTGCAGCTCGTAGTCACGCTGAGCTGCAACGTGTAGCAACACCCAAAGAGTGGTCATCTTTGGGGTAGGGGAGAAGGTCTGGAAGAAGTCAACTCCCTGTCGCTGACTGAAGCCTCATGCCACGTAACGAGCCTTGAAGGCAGGCGGAGAACCCGGCGGCCGCTTCACCCTGAAAATCCACATGCCATCGACTATGTTCACCCCAGGAGGGGGAACTGCATCGACGTAAGAGCTTGTGGACTTCCAGGATGCCATCTCTGCGTCCATGGCTGTCAGCCACTGAGAGGAGTAGGGATCCGAAATCCCCTCTACGTAAGAGCGCGGGATCGGGATGTTTGGTGCATTCGGGTCTCTCTCAGGTGCAATCAGCATGGACACGAGATGAGGTACAGCAGCTGCAAAACTCTCAAAGTCCTCCTGCCTGTCCTCAAGGACGTCCGTGCCAAGAGCACACTCACCCCAGACAGACGGAGGACAGACTGACTCAGACTCAGCAGTAAGACTAGTGGCGCAGTCGAGACGACAGGCGGCAGCAAAGTCAACAAGCTCACCAACTAAGGCAGACGCAGCAGTGAACTCAAACGAAGGGTCAGTGACAACAGTGGCCAGAGGACGTATGACAGTAGTACTGGCAGCACGAACTAAGTCAGACTCAGGGTCTGGACCGTCAGGAAGAGAGGACGCAGGAGGAGACGGCAGAGGGAACTCGCGGTGGAACAGAGGAAGGACGAAGTGTCATATTGTGAGTGCCAGGGACAGGAGGAGGACGCGGACGTGGAACACGACTACCAGTGCGACCAGTGCGAACAGGCGAGGCAGGATGAGACGCAGGCTTACGACGCTCTGTAAGACCTCCGGACTGCTCAGTGTAAGGACCAGGAGCACGCAGTGGGGAGGCTGGCTGTAACTGCGGCTACGACTGGTCAGGCGGTGGATAGTATAAGGGAGGAGTAAGGGCAGTAGAGGACGGGAGACCAAGAACCTGCTGAAGCAGTGGAACGAAACGGTCGCAGCCGCACAGTGCCTCCAGAACTAGCACCAACAGCACCTGCACCCCCAGGGCCAGCGCCTCCAGCTCCGGTGTCTCCAGCTCCAGCACCTGCAGCACCTCCTGCAGCTCCAGTGCCTCCACTGTGAGCACCTCCGCGACCAGCGGCTCCAGTACCTCCAGCAGCTCCAGCTCCAGCGCCTCCAGCCCCACCTCCTGCAGCACCTCTAGCCCCAGCAGCTCTAGTACCTCCAGTACGAGCACCTCCGGGACCAGTGACTACAGCACCTCCGCTACCTCCAGTGCCTCCAGGACCAACAGCTCCAGTACCTCCAGCTCTAGGGCCTCCAGCTCAAGGGCCTCCAGCGGCAGGCCCCCCTGCTCCAACAGCGCCGCTCTGAAGGCTCCAGCGCCGAGCAAACCACTCGTGCAGCTGTGGTGGAGAGAGAGGCTCCCGCCGTGACAAGGAACCCGAAGGAGCCCCAGTAGACAAAGTACCTCCAGGCTTAGGACGCTCAGGCTTAGCACCCCCAAGCTTAGCACCCCCAGGCTCCGCACGCTCAGGCTCAGCACCCTTAGACTCAGCAACCCCAGGCTCAGCACCCCCAGGCTCCGCACGCTCAGTCGCAGCACCCCCAGGCCCCGCACCCTCCGGCTCAGCACCCCTAGACGCAGCACCCCTAGCAGCACCCGCCCCCAGCAGCACCAGAGTCGACAGCTACCTCGACAGGCTCGACAGGGTCTACCTGGGACACACCTGAGGGAGCAGGACCCTGAGGGGGGAGGGGGTCTTCCGAAGGAGGACCTGGTGCAAGGAAGAGCGACGGGGGGGGGGAGAGGGGCAGTGCGGTAGGGGAAGAGACGGTAAAAGGGAGCCGACTTGTAAAACGTGACGTCCTGAGAGGGCAGGACACGGCGCGAGGTGGGGTGGTAAAACTGCCAGCCTGGAGCGTCAGGGGGAAAGCCAAGGAAGACGCAGGGAATGGCGCGGGAGGAGAGCTTGTCTACGGAGGTATCGCGGATAAAGGCACGAGATCCCCAGACCCGGAACACCGACGCATCGCCAACCTCTCCCGTCCTCCTCGCTGAGTTCCAGCGGCTGGATGCTGGGAAGCCGACTGTCCTCCGTGTGGACAAGTCGGCCATCACGGTCGCCGAGGGGCATGGGGTTGACGGGCAACCTCAAGCACATGGAGTGGCGACATGCTTGGCTGCAGCACATTGTGAAACGCGGGAAGTTTTTGCTGAAGTACATCCCGACCACTGAGCAGCCGGCCGACTTCGTGACGAAGGCGCTGCACTACCCGGCCTTCAATCGGTGTTCCGTCGCAATTGGCCAGGTGCGCTTGGTCGACGTGGGCGACGACGACAACAATGTGAAGCAGTAGGTGCCATGCCCTCTTGCATGGCTGGTGCGGTGACCGGCGTGCTGTGTGTTGGGTGCACGCCGACGGGCTATTCTCGGAGCTGTACTGCCGTGTGGGCCGGTGGCCCAAGCGTGAACGCGGCAGGGGAGTGTCAACGGGAGTTGTTGTTGGCCCCATCCTCGCTTGGGCGGAGCCAACCTCGTGGTCGGGTGTATGGGTGAGTGCAGCCGACCTGAAGCAGTGGCCGAGCTTGTCGACGTGGAGGTCGACCTGTACGAGGGCCACTGCGACGGGCGCCGACTTCGGGGCGCCGTCTTTGGGGTGGTTGACTTGATGGTTGACCGGACCTGGTGGTCGACGAGGGAGGGCCCGACGTCGACCTCGACAGGGGAGCTGGGGACGCCGAGGTGGAGGGCGTCGTGGAGTATGACGCCGAGCAGCTGGGCGTTGAACAGCAGGGCGCCGGGGTAGAGGGCGCCGAACATTGGGGACGCCGGCCTTGTGCAACTGGCGACCGACCGAGCTGGTCGACCAGGAGTGGTTGCCCGGTCGACCAGGATGCACGGGCGACGAACTGCTGCGGGAGCGTGCGAAGGTCGCCGGGGTGACTTCTGCGAGGCCAACCTCGGGGGTGGTATCCCGAGGTCGACGTGGCTGGTGGGCGGAGTTGCTAGTGTGGAATCTGCCAGGCGACTGCACTGGGCTCGTGACAAGGCGTGGAGCACCAACCAGCTGCGCGCACCTGCGAAGCAGGTGCACCGTTTTCCTGCGGGTGCAACGCTGTTTAGCCGACTTGCTGCAGCGTTGGCATGCCGTGGAATTGCAACGTTGGCAAGCCGTGACTTTGTCGCGCTGGAGCGGTGCGAGCGCTGCTGCGCTCGAGCGCGGTCGACCGTGCTGCGTTGGAGGTTGACCAGCAGCCTTGCTCAATCTGATGTAGTCTTGCATGCCAATGTTGTTGTACCCAAATTTTTGTTGTGAACTTTTGCTAGTGGATTTCTTGCCAATTTTCCCCGTGAACTAGCAAGCAGTGTGTACACAAGGAACGAACGAACGTGGAGATCACACGAGCATCCGTGCCCAGCCCGCAGTCCAGCTCCCGTTGCTTTAGTTATCTCCGCAAACATCAGGGACCTCCCCCTTGTCGCGCAAGGGGAAGACCGTGGTGTAACGCGAGTAGTCGTCAACAACCAGCAGAAAGTATCGCTCGCGGTCCACGGACGCGGGCTGGGCCCCACACGTCCATGTGAAGAGTGTGCAGGGGAGCCTCTGTCGGGGGAAACGAGGAGGAGTGAGGAGCGACGCGCTGCCGCCCCTCGACGCAAGGAAGGCAGAGCGGAGCAGGCGAGCGCGGGAGGGCAGGCAGAGACCTGGGTGGGCCAGAGACAAGGAGACGGGAGTGCATGCCATGGAGACGTGGCAGGGAGGGGTGACCATGACGGTGCTGCCAAAGGAGAGTCCGGTGCGACAGGTGGTACTCATCAAGTTCGTAGAGAACGAGGGGAGGTGAAGACCTGACAGTGAGCCAGACGCAACCGCAGGACACGGGAGAACAGTGGAGGAACGTGCAAGAACCGGGCCCCCAGAGGGGTCAGCCAGAGAGACTGCAACCGGTGCTGGGAGTGGTGTGACTGTGGTGCTGTCGCGAAAGAAGCAGCGGGAAGCACCTGAGTCAAGAGTGAAGGTGTGCAAGGCCTGAGCAGGCGCAATACCAGGGAGAGTAGACTCACTAGCACCTAGAGCAGCACCCTCTATACCTGGGTCGGGCGGCACATACAGGTAACAGTCACCCTTAGCACTAACAGTCAATGCATACATGGCAGCAAGGATAGCATCATAGTCAAGAGCAAAGATATCCACACCCTGCCTAAGGAGCTCCGCCCAGCGGGGGAGCTCAGCCGATGCGCGAAAGGCGTCGTCAAGACGAGAGAAGCGGCGGTACTGGGTGTGAAGCTTCCCGCATGTCTGACCTGTGCGGGCACCTGTGCGAATGACATACAGGCAGCGACCACTACCCCTAGACGTCCCACGCTGAGGAAACCACTCACGAAGCTGCTGGGGGGAAAAGGTCTTGCTCGGACGCTGCTGCTGCTGCCGCTGGCCCCCGCCAGAACCGCCCCTCTGAACAGCTCCACCCCGGGCGCCACCACTGCTCCCGACACCACTCCCACTGCCGCCACCACTGCTCCCGCCACCACTCCCACTGCCGCCACCACTGCCGCCGCCGCCGCCACCACTGCCGCCGCCGCCGCCACCACTGCCGCCGCCGCCACCCCCATTGTCGCTACCACCACCGCCACCAACGCCTCCACCCCCACCACCACTCCCACCGCCACCACCGCCAGTTCCACCGCCTCCACCGCCTCCACCGGCTTGCCACTTTGCCTATGGGGGTGTGTCAGAGTTATTTGACATAGCTACTGTAGGCTATAGTGGGGTAGCACATATGGGGTACAGTTTCCTAGGGTTTGCCTTTTGTACCCAACTTTCACTTAGTCATTTCATTCCTGTTTTTCTTGATTCACATGGTATAGAGCGGGTTCCTACATGGGACCGTTCCTTCCTAAGGGCCCACCATAAGAATTTTTTTTTTTAGCTGCCCGCGCACATTGCGCCCTGCCCTAAAATTTTTTTTTTAGCGGCCCCTACGCTGCCCCTACGCGGCCCCTACGCCGCCTCCCACGCGCCCCCTATGCGGCCCCTGGCGGCGCCCTGACGAGGCCCCTGCCGGCGCCCTATCGCGGCCCCTGACGCGCCCCCTGGTGGCGCCCTGACGCGGCCCCTGGCGGCGCCTGACGCGGCCCTGACACGGCGTGACGCGGCCCCTGGCGGCGCCCTGACGCGGCCCCTGCCGCGGCCCTGACGCGGCCCTGCCGCGGCCCCTGACGCGGCCCTGACGCGGCCTGCCGCGGCCCCTGCCGCGGCCCTGAAGCGGCCCCTGACGCGGCCCTGACGCGGCTCTGCCGCGGCCCTGACGCGGCCCTGACGCGGCCCTGACGCGGCCCTGCCGCGGCCCCTGGCGGCGCCCTGATGCGGCCCCTGACGCGGCCCCTGCCGCGGCCCTGACGCGGCCCTGCCGCGGCCCCTGACGCGGTCCTGACGCGGCCTGCTGCGGCCCCTGCCGCGGCCCTGCAGCGGCCCCTGACGCGGCCCTGACGCGGCTCTGCCGCGGCCCTGACGCGGCCCTGACGCGGCCCCTGACGCGGCCCCTGCCGCGGCCCCTTACGCGGCCCTGACGCGGCCCTGCCGCGGCCCCTGGCGGCGCCCTGACGCGGCCCCTGACGCGGCGCCCTGACGCGGCCCTGCCGCGGCCCCTGACGCGGCCCCTGTCGCGGCCCCTGACGCGGCCCCTGACGCGGCCCCTGACGCGGCCCCGCCACCTACCTTTCCGGCCCCGCCGCCTCCTCTCAGCGGCCCCGCCGCCTCCTCTCAGCGGCCCCGCCGCCTCCTCCCAGCGGCCCCGGACCCCGCCCTCTCAGCGGCCCCGCCGAGCCGCCCAGCAGCCTAGCCGCCCAGCAGCTGAGCCACCGAGCCGCCCAGCAGCCGAGCCGCCGAGCCGCCCAGCAGCCGAGCCGCCCAGCAGCAGAGCCGCCGAGCCGCCCAGCAGCCGAGCCGCTGAGCCGCCCAGCAGCCGAGCCGCCGAGCCGCCTAGCAGCCGAGCCGCCCAGCAGCCGAGTCGCCGAGCCGCCCTGCAGCCGAGCCGCCCGAGCCGCCCTGTCCGGTAAGAGCAGCGCCTCTCTCACAGCACTGCCCTCACCCCACTGTTTGCGCTGCTAGTCTACTGCTGTCATGGCTACCCCTAGTGTCCTCGCTTTTGACGCTGAGGGTCGGGCCATTGACTTTGACGTCTGGATAGATGACCTGCAGCTTTTCTTACAGTGCGATAGGGCAGACGGCCTCTCCCTCTTTGACCTCACTTCTGGTGCCTCTCCTGCCCCCGCCACTGATGCTGACCCAACTGTTCGCTCCCAGTGGGCCACGCGCGATGCTGCTGCACGTCTTGCTGTGCGTCGCCACCTGCCTACCTCTGAGCGTGCGCACTTTAGCCAGTACAAGAGTGCTCAGACCTTGTACGACGCTGTAGTTGCACGCTACTCCTCCCCTGCCACTGCTGCACTGAGTCGCCTCATGCTACCGTACCTCTTCCCTGACCTTGCTGCCTTTCCCACAGTCGCTGACCTCATTACGCACCTACGCACTAGTGACACTCGCTACCGCGCTGCGCTTCCTGCTGAGTTCTGCGCCAAGAACCCCCCCCCCATGTACATCACCCTCTACTACATAGTCACCCGGCTCCCTGACTCCCTTCGCGTAGTCAGGGACCACTTCCTCTCAGTTTGCCCCACCACTCTCACCGTTGACCTCCTCGAGAAGTCCCTCCTAGCAGCAGAGAAGAGCATAGTAGCTGTAGGAGCCTCTCGTGGTGACCCTCGCACCCCCATCTTTGAGGGGTGTTCCCCCTCCCCCCTTTTGCCCTCTGTTGCCTCTGCTGCTGCGGCCGACCTCGTTGGGCTTGAGTCGGTCGGTGCGGCGTCTACCCCTAGCGGGAGACGCCGCCCTGGCAAGGGCAAGGGGGGCAGGGGCGCTGGAGGAGCTAGCGGGGGCGGTGGAGGCGGCAGTGGAGGAGGTGGAGGAGGTGGCGGTGGCGGTGGGGGTGGTGGCGGGGGTGGAGGTGTCGGTGGCGGCAGTGGAGGCGGAGGCGGCAGCGGCAGTGGCGGAGGGAGCGGAGGTGGCGGCGGTGGAGGAGGAGGCAGCGGAGGAGGTGGAGCTGGTCGGGGTGGCGCTGCGCAGAGGGTCGGCTCCGGTGGTGGTCAGCGCCAGCAGCAGCAGCAGCAGCAGCAGCGCACTCGTGACATCCCCTCCCCTCAGCAGCTCCGTGAGTGGTACACTGCACGCCAGAGGGGTGGGGGTACTGGTCCGTGCACCTACGTCCTCCGCACCGGCGACCGCGCGGGTGAGCAGTGCGGGGGTGCGCACTCCACCCAGCGCTGCTTTGGCCGCCTGACGGACGCTTGGCGTCACCAGTTCCCTGAGGCCACTGAGATCCCCCGCTGGGGTGAGCTGTCTAGGGCGGGTGTGGCTGTCTTTGACCTTGACTTTGATGCTATTCTTGCTGCCATGTATACTGTGACTATTAGTGATGAGGGTGACTGTTACAGGTGTTTTCCGCCCGACCCGGGCATCGAGACTGCTGCTCTAGGTACTGGTGAGGCTGCTGCTCTAGGTGCTAGCGAGGCTGCTGCTCTAGGTGCGTCTGCTCCCTCAGGTGCTGGTGAGTCTGCTCTCTCAGGTTCTGCGTCGGCTTCGGCCTCCCACACCTTCACCCTTGACTCGGGGGCTTCTCGCTCCTTCTTTCGAGACCGCACCACACTCACGCCGCTTAGCCGGCCAGTTGCAGTCTCTCTGGCAGACCCCTCTGGGGGTCCTGTCCTTGCTCACTTCTCCACTGTCCTCCCGTGTCCGGCGGCCCCCTCTGGCACCCTGTCTGGTCTTTACCTTCCCTCGTTCTCTACGAACTTGGTGAGTGGTGCTGACCTACAGGATGCGGGGGTTCACCAGTTCACTCCTGCGAGTCAGCGGGTGACCCACTGCACGGACGCTCGGACAGGCCGACACCTGGCCACGTTTACCCGTCGGCCGGGGTCGAGCCTGTACACCCTGACCACTGCGTCTCCTCCAGTCACTACGTCTGGTCAGGTAGCTGCGTCGGGTCAGGTGTTTGCTGCAGCGTCCAGGTCTGGTCCTGAGTCTGCCCCCTGTTCGTGTCGCCTCCTGTCTCACGAGACTCTCCTCTGGCACCACCGCCTTGGTCACCCCTCCCTGCTTCGTCTCCGAAGCATGGCCTCCCGTGTCCTTGTCTCTGGTCTTCCCCGGTCCCTCCCTCCCCTTCCTCCGGGGCCTGGCCCTACCTGCGTCCCCTGTGTCGAGGGGCGGCAGCGGGCTGCCCCTCACTCCTCCCAGTTTCCTCCGACAGAGGCCCCGCTGCAGACACTTCACATGGACGTGTGGGGCCCGGCCCGCGTCCGTGGACAGGGTCACGAGCGCTACTTCCTGCTGGTGGTTGACGACTACTCGCGTTACACCACAGTCTTCCCCTTGCGCAGCAAGGGTGATGTCACTGAGGTGTTGATCGACTGGATCCGCGCAGCTCGTCTCCAGCTCAGGCAGAGCTTCGGCTCGGACTTTCCTGTTCAGCGTCTGCACTCTGACAGAGGTGGAGAGTTCTCCTCTGGCCTTCTGCGAGCCTACTGTCGTGCACGAGGCATCCGCCAGACCTTCACGCTTCCGGACTCTCCACAGCAAAATGGGATTGCTGAGCGCCGCATTGGCATGATCATGGATGTCGCCCGTACGTCCATGATGCATGCGGCTGCCCCCCATTTTCTGTGGCCGTTTGCGGTTCGGTACGCGGCGCATCAGATCAACCTTCACCCCATGGTCTCCATGCCGGAGACCTCCCCAGCTTTGCTGTGGACGGGGAAGGTTGGCGATGCGTCTGCGTTCCGTGTCTGGGGATCTCGGGCGTTTGTCCGCGACTTGTCTGCGGACAAGCTGTCCCCTCGTGCTGCTCCTTGCGTCTTCCTTGGCTTCCCCCCTGACGCGCCAGGGTGGCAGTTCTACCACCCCACCTCTCGCCGTGTTCTGTCCTCCCAGGACGTCACGTTTGACGAGTCGGTCCCCTACTACCGCCTCTTCCCCTACCGCACTCCGTCCCTCCCCCCGCCACCGCTCTTCCTTGTCCCAGGTCCCCCCCCGGTAGACCCCCTCCCCCCTCAGGGTCCTGCCCCTTCAGGTGTGTCCCAGGTAGACGCAGTCGAGCCTGTCGATGTTACTGGTGACTCTGGTGCTGCTGAGGGTGCTGGGCCTGGGGGTGCTGACTCTGGGGGTGCTGAGCGTGTGGGTGCTACGCCTGGGGGTGCTGAGCCTGAGGGTGCTACTACTGGGGGTGCTGAGCCTGAGGGTGCTGAGCCTGGGGGTGCTACTACTGGGGGTGCTGAGCCTGGGGGTGCTGAGCCTGGGAGTGCTACGCCTGGGGGTGCTACGCCTGGAGGTGCTGAGCCTGGGGGTGCGGAGCCTGAGGGAGCTGGGCCTGCTCGTGTGGCGTCTGGCGGTGCTGAGCCTGGAGGTTCTCCAGGTGCTTCGTCTCGACGGGAGGCACTCTCTCCACAGGAGCTGCGCGAGTGGTTTGCCCGGCGCTGGAGGCGTGCTGCTGGAGCTGGAGGTTCTTCGGCTGCTGAGGGTGCTGGTGCCGCGGGTCCCGGAGGTGCTCGTACTGGGAGTACTGGAGCTGCTGGGCCTGCGGGTACGACTGGAGCTGGAGCTGCTGAGGGTGTTGGCGCTGAGGCTACTGCTGTCGGTCCTGGAGGCGGTCCTGCTGGGGGTGCTACTGGTGCTGCTGGAGGTACTGGAGCTGGAGGTGCTGCTGGCGCTGGTGCTGCCGCTGGGGGTACTGGTGCTGTCCCTGCTGTGTCTGGAGTCGCCGCGCGGCCTAGGCCGTACTTCGTTCCGCTCCTTCAGCAGGTTCTTGGTCTCCCGCCTTCTACTGGTCCTCCCTTAGAGTGTCCACAGCCTGTCCCGTCACAGTTACAGTTACAGCCGGCCTCCCCACTGCCCGCTCCTTCTCCCTACACTGGTCCTACTGGAGGTCTTGCTGAGCGTCGTGAGCCTGCGTCTCGCCCTGCGTCGCCTGTCCGTGCTGCTCGCACTAGTGGTCGTGGTTCGCGTCAGCGTCCTCCTCCTGTCCCTGGCACGCACCGGATGTCTCTGCGTCCGTCCACTGCTCCTCTGCGTGCCCCTTTGCCTTCTCCTCCTGAGTCCTCTCTTCCTGCTCTTCCTGACCCGGAGTCGGACTCTCTTCGTGCTGCCAGTCCTACTGTCACGCGTCTCCTTGCTACTGTTGTCACTGACCCTTCCTTTGAGTCCACTGCTGCGTCTGCCCTAGTTACTGAGCTCGTCGACTTTGCTGCTCGCTGTCGTCTAGACTACGCTGCTAGTCTTGTTGCTGAGTCTGAGTCTGTCTGTCCTCCGTCCGTCGGGGGTGAGTGTGCCCTTGGCACGGACGTCCTTGAGGACAGGCAGGAGGAGTTCCAGTGTTTGGCTGCTGCTTCACCTCATCTCGTGTCCGTACTGCTTACCCCTGAGGGAGACCCGGATGCACTTGACATCCCGACTCCGCGCTCTTACGCGGAGGCGATAGAGGGTCCCTACTCCTCTCAGTGGCAGGCAGCTATGGACGCAGAGATGGCTTCCTGGAAGTCCACAGGCACCTACGTTGACGAGGTTCCCCCGCCTGGGGCGAACATCGTCAGTGGCATGTGGATTTTCAGGGTGAAGCGACCGCCGGGTTCTCCGCCTGTCTTCAAGGCGCGTTACGTGGCTCGTGGCTTCAGTCAGCGGCAGGGAGTTGACTACTTTCAGACTTTCTCTCCCACCCCGAAGATGACCACTCTTCGGGTACTGCTGCACATAGCTGCTCACCGCGACTACGAGCTGCACTCTCTTGACTTCAGCACTGCTTTCTTGCAGGGCAGCCTGCACGAGGAGATCTGGCTGCGTCGCCCACCTGGCTTCACTGGGTCTTTTCCTCCTGGCACCCAGTGGAGCCTCCGGCGGCCAGTCTACGGTCTCCGCCAGGCACCGCGTGAGTGGCACGACACACTGAGGACTACACTTGCGGCTCTTGGGTTTGCTCCCTCTACTGCCGACCCGTCGCTGTTTCTGCGCACCGACACTTCTTTGCAGCCGTTCTACATCCTCGTGTACGTCGACGACTTGGTCTTTGCCACAGCTGACACTGCTGGACTCGCCCACGTGAAGTCCGAGCTGCAGAAGAGACACACGTGCACAGACCTGGGTGAACTGCGCAGCTACCTTGGCTTGCAGATCACCCGGGACAGAGCACGCCGCACCATTACCCTGACTCAGTCACACATGGTGCAGCAGGTCCTTCAGCGCTTCGGCTTCACGTACTCCTCGCCTCAGGCCACTCCTCTGCCTACTCGCCACTCGCTCTCAGCTCTGCCTTCGGATGAGTCCGTAGAGTCGAGTGGCCCGTACCCAGAGCTTGTTGGCTGCCTCATGTACCTGATGACCTGCACACGACCTGACCTTGCATACTCTCTTAGCATTCTTGCACGCTATGTTGCTCCTGGGAGACACAGACCGGAGCACATGGCTGCAGCGAAGAGGGTGTTGCGCTACTTGTGCAGTACATCGGGCATGGGGCTTGTGCTTGGAGGGCAGAGTCCAGTGGTCCTCACTGGACACGCAGACGCTTCTTGGGCTGACGACCAGGCTACGCAGCGGTCGTCACAGGGTTACACCTTCAGCCTTGGTTCCGGCTCTGTTTCGTGGCGGGCTACTCGCTCGTCTTCTGTTCTCAGCTCCAGTTGCGAGGCTGAGATCTACGCTGGGGCCATGGCTGCACAGGAGCTTCGCTGGCTCACCTACCTGCTGACTGACCTCGGAGAGCCGCCTCGTTCTCCTCCAGTGCTCTACGTAGACAACAAGGCTATGCTGGCCTTGTGTCGAGAGCAGAGACTGGAGCACAGAACGAAGCACATTGCTCTTCGCTACTTCCTTGCTCGTGAGCTACAGCAACGCGGTCAGCTGCGACTTGCGTACGTGGCCTCTGAGGCCAACACTGCTGATATCTTCACCAAGGCACTTGCGCCTTGTGATCATCAGCGCTTCTGTACTCAGCTGGGTCTTGTGCCTACCTTGCCTCACTTGCTCACCTCTTGACCTTGTTTGTACTGTTGCATATATATATACTCCTGCTCTTGCTTGTTTAGCCTTATATATATGTGTAATCCTGCATGTGAACTGGCCTTGTGGCCTTGAACTTGTGCTCGGAATGTGTGGTGACTTTGTGATCCACCCTGAGCTTGCTTTGCTTTGCTTGACTGGTCTTGTGACCCCTTGTTCTCCCCCACTTTGCCTATGGGGGTGTGTCAGAGTTATTTGACATAGCTACTGTAGGCTATAGTGGGGTAGCACATATGGGGTACAGTTTCCTAGGGTTTGCCTTTTGTACCCAACTTTCACTTAGTCATTTCATTCCTGTTTTTCTTGATTCACAATAGCAGCCGTGCAGCAGCAGCAGCAGTAGCATAGGCAGTAGCAGTAGTGCAGCCACAATAGTACAGGTGGCAGTTGGGCAGCAGTGCAGGTGCGCGGGCGGCAGGGCAGGTGGCACGGGCCTGGTGCGGGCTGTACTGACAAGCATGTGCTGACTAGACACGCTTTTCTGTGAAATGAGAGTGGGAACCTGAAATTGTACTTCGTTTCCCTGCTAAGATGACATTTATTTTCGTGATTCGACAGGTTTTCATATAAAAAATCAACATGCGCTTATAATAAAGCATGATTTTTTCGGGGGTGCCCTTATAATCGAGGACCGGATATAAGCGCCATGCCTTTTATAAGCACCCGACGCTTATCCGAGTCCTGCGCTTATATCCGGGGGCTGACGGTATAAGTGGTGTTGGCCTCTAAGGCCACTGGTACCACACGTAATATTAGTGAGTAAAATAAACCCTAAACATATCCACTCTACAAACCATGATAGCAACATTATGCTTTATAAAGATGCTCACATTTTCCACAGCAAGACGATAGGCATCACCTTGCCTATAATCCCTACCTTTTGCAGGACTAATGGGCTATAGAAGTGTTCGCCTCGTGGCAGTTAGCGTGGTAGTATTTGGTAGTTTTCGCATTTGCTACAACGGTAAACAACGAATTTGAAGAAGATGAAGAAGAAGAAGAAGAAGAAGAAGAAGAAGAAGAAGAAGAAGAAGAAGAAGAAGAAGAAGAAGAAGAAGAAGAAGAAGAAGAAGAAGAAGAAGAAGAAGAAGAAGAAGAAGAAGAAGAAGAAGAAGAAGAAGAAGAAGAAGAAGAAGAAGAAGAAGAAGAAGAAGAAGAAGAAGAAGAAGAAGAAGAAGAAGAAGAAGAAGAAGAAGAAGAAGAAGAAGAAGAAGAAGAAGAAGAAGAAGAAGAAGAAGAAGAAGAAGAAGAAGAAGAAGAGGAAGAAGAGGAAGAACAAGAGGAAGAGGAAGAAGAGGAAGAAGAGGAAGAGGAAGAAGAAGAAGAGGAAGAAGAAGAAGAACAACAACAAGAACACCTCCACGCACACACACACACACACATACAAACACATAAACAAACACACACACACACACACATACACACACACACATACACATACACACACACATAAATACACATACACACATACACATACACACACATGCATACACACACACACACATACACACACACCCACATACACACCCGCACACACGCACGCACCCACACACCCACCCACCCATACACACCCGCGCACACCCGCGCACACCCGCACACCCGCACACGCATGCACACAGACACACGCACAAACACACACACAAACACACACACCCACACAAGGGCATAACATGAGAAAGAGGTCAATAGAAGACATGATAACAAAAAACCAGCACTTGAAATCCAAATAAATGAAAAGCAAAACGATGATTTGTATCTCCAAATTATCCAATTCCGAGCCACTTACTGTGCCAGTGCGCCTGTAACCCCCCAGGGCAGCGAGCCTATAACCCCTTCCTTTATGATCACTTGGGCATCCCGAGTGCATGTCTTCCAACGTCCCCCCTGACACGAATGCCATAGGACGCGAGACAACAGAACCGTCAGCATGTGCACACATGTGGATGCAAATCCGATACCTTCGCTTTGATACCATTTCAGAATTCCAATCGCTATCCTATTTGGATAAAAGGGCTTGTTAAGTAGCATGTTAGTTAGGCATGGGCATTGACCCGACCCGACCCGACCCGACCCATTCGGGGCTACCTGAGGGTGTAGTCGGGTCGGGTCGAATATATCCGACCTTGGGTATTAGGGGTCAGATTGTGTACCCGACCCGCCCATTAACGCTCGCGTATTTAGAACCCGAGGTCGGGTCGGGTATACCCGTTAACGAATTTAATCCGTATTTTTGAATTTGGTTCTCCTAACCTGTTTTGGCATTACATTTGTCAACTGGTCATTGTTTTGTTAGTTAATGGCATTGTGACGGGTTTCTTTTCAAACCAGTCCTCGCGCACAAATACACCATTACAACGTGCATTTTAAGAGATGCATGGTCCTACCGCAGTCACATACCTTCATTGTATAACATGATGATTATTATGTAGGGTTCATGCACCTTCTAAGTAGTGCAATAGATTCACTACAACAACACGCCCGCAGTCACAACAACCACGTGACAACGGTCGCAACCAGCCACAAGTAAAAACCCATCACCCTCACCCTCATAACAAAGCTCCTCGAGCATACAAGTGGCCCCTGCAACATTGAGGCTCCTGCCGATAGTGTTCTGCGCCATCCATAACTTGATTGCCATGACGGCGCGAACACGGCCAGCGGTAAAGCGGTGGCGCTGCCATGTGATAACGTTCCTCCCCTGACTAAAGGTTCGCTCGCTAGCAGCAGAAGTGGCGGGCACAGCCAAATAGTGTCGAGCCATCTCCCACAAAGCCTCGAAATCCTCCTTCGCCTGCCAGAAAGCCAACGGGCAACCACCTCTCTGCCTGGGCTCAGTTAAATACCGGTCCACCTCATCTTGTGTCCTCCCCACCCCCCCCTGCAGCTGCCTCCAGAGCATCCATCTCGTCAAAGTTGGAGTGCTCAAAGCCCCTTCCCCCACCTCCACCAGCACCCATCGTGCCCAAGGTCCCACCAGTAACGCCGCTGGGCCCAGTGCCCCCCCCCCCCCAACTCGCTCGTGACCTCTCCACCCTGCCGGCAGCTGATCACTCGCGCCTGGTACTCGGCCAAACGCACACGCACCGGCCGTATCACCGACCCCTCATCTACATCCTGCACCCTCCTAGCACACCCCCCCCAACTCCGTGACGTGCGCAACTTTGCACGCCTCCCACTTCGGCAGCTTGAAGAAGACGGTCTTGTAGCGGGGGTCCAGGAAGGTGGCAATCACCAACTCTTCCTTCTCCCTGTACTTGTACTTCTTCAGCTTGGCTAGGGCTGCAGAGACGAGGGCCTGTCGGAGGGGAGTGACGCCGTCCTTACGATAGGAAATCTCCAGCTTGTCTAGCAGCTAGTTGTACAACGGCACGACCGAAGCAGCCGCGGGGTACAAGGAACCCTCGGCTGCCTTCGTGATGGAGTCGAACGGCTCAAGGAACTCCTTGAGCTCGACGAGAGCGTCCCAGTGCACGTCGATTACCCGAAGGCCATCCAGCTGTTCGCGTAGCTGGCGGGGGGGTGGGGAGAGGGGGGGGTTGGTGGATGGAAGAAGAGTACAGTAGGGGATGAATGTTTTAGGGTCATTCTAAACAATCACAATACAATAAATTATCCAAGGTTCCAGCCCCCGAGCAGAACCCTTCACTACAGTCACAACACACACACCACCGAACCAGCCCCCTACCATGCCCTTCACTACAGTCACAACACGCCAGCCACCAAACCAGCCCCCTAACAGAACCCTTCACTACAGTCACAACACACCAACCACCAAACCAGCCCCCTACCATGCCCTTCACTAGAGTCACAACACGCCAGCCACCAAACCAGCCCCTAACAGAACCCTTCAGTACAGTCACAACACACCACCCCCCAAACCAGCCCCCCACCATGTCGTTCACTACAGTCAAAACATGCTGACCACCAAACCAGTCCCGTTACAGAACCTTTACTACAGTCACAACACACCAACCACCAAACCAGCCCATCACTACAGTCACTCCACAACCACCACCACCAATAGTCACGTCCGTCCTCATGAGGAACAGGGCCAGAGCCTGCTGCAGCTCCAACACGCGGACAATCATGTCGTACGTGGACCCCCACCGCGTCGGCGAGTCGCCAATCAAATGAAGCACGCGTGCATCATCACGACAGCGCAACAAGATGCGCTGCTGCCGGGCAAAGTGCTCCGAGCGCTGAACCGACCACCCGACGAACGAACACACCGCGCGCAGACGCTTCAACGCCTCTGACACATTATCTACCTTCAATGCAGCCTGCACTGCAATGTTCATGACATGTGCGATGGAGCTATGCAAGCATGGCACACACTCATAGGGGAGAGGAGGTTGAAATAAACATGGTTGTAGGCGAAGGGTGGCCCATGGTACGGCGGCAATGCAGGGACAAATCAGAACCATCAGTGTTACACGTCGTTTCACGTACCGTACGTGCCGATCTCCGTCGAACAGCGGAGACGCCATCCTCGACTCAGCGCCCTCTGCTGGGTTCCCTGCAAGCATGCGCATGGCCTTGTTGTTGTTCTCTGCATTATCCGTCGTGACAGCGAACAGCATCTCGGTCAGTCCCCACTCCGCCAGAATGCCCTCAAGGGTCTTTGCTATCGGCGACGCGGTGTGCGAGCCCTCCCACTGCAGAAAAATCCAGGATGTGCTGCCGTAGCAAGAAGTCACTGTGCACTGTGACGACCATAAAACAAGGGGGTTCTCACTGGTCTAGATGTTTGTACTCAGCGACAGCCACCCAGCGAGACCATCACCAATCAGCTCCTGCTTCAACTCTGCCCTGGCGGCATCTGCGTATGCCTGCATGTCCCATGCCAATTGATAACGCGTCCCTAGCAACCCCTCGGCCCCGGGGTTCAGCAGTTTGACGAATCGACGGAACTATTGTGGGATGGAATGGACAATGAGCACAACGCACCCTGAACAATGAATGACATGTATAACAAGGATGGGAATTGAGTAAAGAGCAAGTTATATCACGAGGAATGGATACGCCACATGCTTGTACTGACAATGATTCGCACAATGCGATAATGGAGCCGAACAAGGACTCACCGATGGCCGATCGATAGGGCGGAATGGCAGGTCGGCGTCGGCGAACAACTCGACGAGGGCGGAGCGCAGCTCCTGCTCCTGCACCCTGGGGGTGATGTACGCGGACATGCTGGCTGCACGACTCCCACCACTCGTGCCCCCCCCCACCCCTTCCGCAGTTCCACCCGTAGCCGTGGCTGGGATGTTCGGCCAGCTTGCCGCGTGTTCCCATGCTACATCCCCATCTGGCACGACAGGGCCCTTCCCATCCATCCCATAACCCCCAAGAGGGAACTGCAGACCCGTTGGCTTCGCCGGATCCAAGAGCCGACGAACCCAAACCTGCACGTTAGGGTACACCTGGTCCGCGGCAAATTAACCGCCGGTATCTTAACCACGTTTGTCGGCATGCTGGGCGTTTTCCGTTGGGTGGCCAGAAATCACTGTTCACACTTGACCGAACCAAGCTGGGGAATTGCTGAACCTTTTTTCGATGTTTCAGTTGGTGCCGTGCGTGGGGCAAGCAACTTTTTCATCTGACTATTCACGAGAGAATCGCCACTGTCGATGCTTTTGCTTTTCTGATACTCCAACATTCTAGATGGCCAAAAGGTCCACAGTGTTCCTTTTGAGGGGTAATGTCAAAACTTTCCATGCTGTTCATATATTTGGGGGTGAAAATAGTGACCCAAATTTTGCACCTTTATCTTCACCACGCCCAGATAATCCAAACCCTGCTACCCATTTTGGCGTGGTTAAAATACCGCGGACTAGGTGTAACGTTTGCGCTTCACGTGCCTCCACCCTGCGCTGGTGTTACCCGACCCCCAAGAAAGCAAGTCCCCACATTTACGACACGCACGACAATCATCTACCATGTCGCAAAACATTCCCACTAGTAACCCCGAGTAGGATTTTCCAGCCAAGTTCTCGACAAGAGGATCTGTCGGCGTCTCCTCCCTCGCACGCTTCGTCCTACACCGCCTGCCCCCTGACGTCCCTCCGCCACGACTCGTGCCACCAGCTCGCAACGGCGTCCCCACACCCCCATCGTTGTGCTGTGTGTCAGCATGTGAGGGCCCTGCCTCTACTGGGGCTGCCCCCTTCGCTCTCCCATCTCCACCCTCTTGTGCAACTCTACCAATCCGCTGGCGCGCCTCTCACCATGAAGAGCAGCTGATCCTTTGTATGAACAACCCTGCCCCCGGCAAGCACGCCCCCCTCCCCGACCTCGTCCCTATGCACTCCTTCTTCCGCGTCCTACAATGTTTTCCCCGGCCCCCTCCTCCTCCTCCTCCTCCTCCTCCTCCTCCTCCTCCTCCTCCTCCTCCTCCTCCTCCTCCTCCTCCTCCTCCACCACCTCCACCTCATTCTCGCCAGCCGAGACACCCGCTGAATCTGCCGCTGCCGCTGCCTCCTCCTCTGCTGTAGGCACGCACGCACCATCTACGTCATTTTCAGCAGGCGCTTGCCCCGCAACCCATGGTTGAAGGGGAATCGTTACCCACCCAGAGTCGTTCCCCTCAATGTCTGCCGCAGCATCCGCCCCTCCTGACACGACAGCCGCCTGAGTAGCACTGTCGAGCATGATGCTTGTTCAAGCTGCAGGTGTGGGTATATGGTGCGTGTTGGCGCGTGCTGGATCTTGGAGGCTGGAGCACGGGTGTCGCACTGTGCGCTTTTAGTAGCGCTCCCCTGCGTGCACTGGAGCTAGATGGCGTGGGACTGTGCATTCAACGCTGCCACATTTGCCACACGAAGAGCATGCATTGGAAGAGATTCCACGGATTAATGACGCCAGGCGAGTGGTCAGATCGGCCCTGCGAATTTTGCCAGGGGGTGACGTGTCTTTGGGAAGGTTCTTAGCTCTGGATAGAAGCTTCTCTAGAACTACTATAGTAGGAGCCTTAGTTTCATACAATCGGCCTTGTGTGTTCCTCTCAATCGCCTTGTGTGGTGTGCGCTAATGCGCGCGCGAAGTCGCGGGATGGAGTGGGGTGGCGGTAGTGGCGGGCGTGATGGCGAGCTCCCCTGAATTGAACAAGTAAGGGCTAAAACTACTCTAAACGTATTTCCTGGCGGACTAGGCGCTACGGTTAACTTATCACATGGAAGCGTGGATCTTTGTATTGTAATGTTAAGTTGTTGATGCGGTGAGAGAGTGAATCTAGAGTCTAGTACCTAACTAATGATGTAATCTAGTAGTAGTGTTGCTGCAGGCTAAGGGACGTCAAGGAGGCTGGCGACGAGTAGGTTGAATAGCGAGGGTGTTGTGCGATGTGAAGAGCCACGAGTGGGCCTGTGTTTCCAAGTTTGAAAGCCCCAAACTTCGACGACCTCCCCCAAAACGTAACCCTAACTTAACCTGATCGCTTCGGGTAAGAATGTACCCAACACGAAAACGAGTTCATGACCCGAACTCGGGTCGGGTTTACTCGACCCGACGGGTAGCACATACCCGATATTGTACACCCGGGTCGGGTCCCGGTTAACAAAATACCCGAGCGGGTATACACTACTCGACCCGCGAGCACTAGTCAAGACGAATATATGGACCCGACCCGACTAAAAAGTCGGGTCGGGTGGGTAACCCGACCCGTACGGGTAAAATGCCCATGCTTAATATTAGTGCGCCCATAACCCCCCAAGGCAACGAGCCTGTAACCCTTCCTTATGATCAATCGAGCATCTCGAGTGCAGAACTTCAGACATCTCTCCTCACAAGGATGTCGTATGACACCACACAACGACACCACCAGCATGTGCGCACATGAGGGCTCGAATCCGATACCTTCGCTTTGATACCATGTCAGAACACCAACAAATAGATCGCTGGGATAAAGAAGCTTGTTAAGTAGCGGGTCAATACGCCCACAACCCCCCATGGTAGCGAGCATGTAACCCTTCTCTAGAATGAATCGGACATTCTTAGTGTAGGTCTTTTGCAGGCCCCCAGAAGTCAGAGATATTTCTCTGATTTGCATGAAAAACTCTGATTTTCCAGACTTTTTTTAATGGCTACTCTGAAAGTTCAGATTTTTTTATGGCCTCAACTCTGAAAGTTCAGATTTTTTTTTTAAGCTTACTCTGAAATTTCAGAGTTTTTTTAGGAGTGTACTCTGATTCAACAGACTCGAAACGAGAACCTACTCTGATTCAATGTACCTGATTTGGCGCCGAAACCCGGGATTGACGGTGGCACTAGACTGCTACCCCGTCAATCACGCTTTATCAGGGACAGCCCATCAGTTTCCACAGCGACGCCGCCCTGCGGAGCGGTTTCCCCCTCGTAAGCACCAGCGCACACCAGCTTTGGGTGTTGATTGGTCCTTTTGGCAGCTTTTTCTAGCCACACAGGACTCCAACGGTACCCACGTTGCTGCATTTGGCAGCCACGTTACACTGCAGACAGCAGTGCACGGCAGTAGCGGCTCGTGGTTTGGCGTGCATGGTAGGCAACCACAGCCCGCTGGAACGATGGCCCGCGAAGGGGTAAAGAGCCATCATCAGAGCTAGGGTTTCAACCCCACCTCATGCTTCAGCAGCCTTGTCTGGTCCCAGTCCCAGTGCTTTTTGTCTACCGGCACCACCTCTCTAGTGCCCACCATGGCGATTCAGGTTGGTTCTGCCTCAGGCGATGACGATGATGCAGTCCCTCATGCTAAAACCGGCCTAGACTTTCTGCTTAGCTCGCTAGCACTAGAGAGGGTTGCACGTTCTGCGCCTGACACAATCCCTGCCCCGAAGGAAGCTGCACCCGGTGTCTCAACTCCACCTGATACTGCTGAGTCGATGGATGAAGAACCTACCGTTGGTTCTGCAGCACAACATGTCGTGAAGCCGCCCGCCACTGCTGCAGCGCGCAACGTCCGACTTAAGCAGGCGACGCTTAGCTTCTGGAAGACGTATGCGACGGCTGTGGTCGAGAACAACGTTGCCGGCCCATCTGAAAGGCCTCGTCCACGGTTGAACATCGTTATGGACCAGCTCATCGCAGATGTGTATGAGGATGCACACGACAAGTTTAAGTCACAGTGGTCTGCTCGTTTTCCCTGGCTCATGCTAATGAAAACCTCCTCTGGTCTTCCTGGATTTAAGTGCAGTGTGTGTGAAGCCCATGCTGGTGCCGCAGGCAAATGTGGGAGGCGCGGGAAAGGTGCTACAGACGTGCAAACACAGTCCTTCCGTAAGCACGCCGGCACACAGAAGCACAAGCTGGCGATGGCGAAGTTCACCGCTCTGAAGGAGTGCGGGGCTCGGCAGCCGCTGATAGGCCAACTTCGAGTCACGGTCGACGAGGAGAAGCTGCGCGTCGAGTCCCTTCTTGACTCGTTGCTGTTTGTCAGCAAGTGCGACGCGCCAATGGGACTGTGGGTGAAGCTTGTTCGGTACTTGGCGGAGAAGGACGTAAAGGGATTTCCCAAGAAGGGCTACGGCACATACTACACCACGTAAGTGATGCTTTGCTATGTACCTAGTATGAGTTGGTGCTTTCTATGTTCGATGTGAAACGGTAACTGACAATAATATTTGTCGTGCAGGTACGGCTTCGAGGAGTTAACGCAGGCGACGGCAACGTGGCTTCAGACAACCCAGCTGGAACACGTGCTCACAAGTCCCTTCATCGGCATCTCCCTCGACGAGAGCACGGATCGGTGCAGTGGGAAACACTTGATACTGTACGTGACTTTCATCCGCGACAGCAAAGTGGCGACGGAGTTCATGACCCTCATCACCGTAGACAAGGGGGACGCTGCCACACTGGTCAGTCTCCTAGTTTCGCACCTGCAGGCAGTCGGCATCGACCTGAGGCGGATATCCGGCATCAGCACTGATGGTGCCAACGTCATGATGGGTAGCAAGTCGGGCTTGGTGACACGCCTCCGCCTGCGCATACCCCATTTGGTGTCTTCGCACTGCATCGCGCACAGGTACATGGGCTCTTGTACAGGTCTTTGTGCTAGCCTTTTTTTTTTAGACGGCTTTCTAACCTTTCTTGTATGCGTTTCAGGGAGGCTCTGGCTGCCAAACATGCTGCTGAGAACATCCCCGCCTTCAATGTCGTCGACAAGGTGATTCGCACCGTGGCTGAGCACCTCGGCAGGTCGGGCCCGTGGCACCAGAGGTTCATGGATCTCCAGGACGTGTTCACCTCAACGAGCTTGGAACTGCAAGGGATCCATGCAGTTCGCTGGCTCTCGCGGGGCGATGCTGTGCTGCGTTTTATCACCATGCTTCTAGCGCTGATCGTGATGATGAAGAAGTGGGATGCTGACTTGTATGCACTGGTGACAAGCTACGGTTTTCATTTCCTCCTTTTTTTTATTGCTGGCGTGCTTGAGCAGCTGAACATATTGAACAGGGCCTTCCAGCACAAAGAGGTGAGCATGCCACTGGAATTTTTCAAGGACATAGTATGTTTGCTTTATCATTGTACACTGTTTTTCACTAACATTCGTTTTCTTTCCGTGTTCAACCCAGCTGGATTATGCCGTCGTCTATGGGCAGATAAGGCGCACCACCTCTCACATCGAGTCGCGCTATGTTGACTGCGGGGACGACTTCGGTGGCGGCGTAAGCGAGCGGCTATCCCCTTTCCTCGCGCGTCATGGGCCAGGAGGAAACAGGGAGGTGACAGTCGAGGGTGTTGACTCCGACGGGCGACCCGCGCGCTTCAAGTTCAAGCTGCATGAGGACGACGTGGAGGATTTTGAGGGGCCCGCCACGCATGATGGCTGCGTGGACGTCTGCACCGCGTTCGCGGAGAAGATCGTCCATGAGCTGGAGTCCCGGCTTGGCGACCTGGAGGGAATGGCAGGGGCCAAGCTGTTCACCCCTGACGAGTATCCACTGGACCGAGGAGAGAGGAACGCCAGATGCCTTCAGTGGTTGTCGTCCCTGGCCACTCTGTTCAAGGCTGACAAGAGCGAAGAAATCCTGCCTGGTAAGCCGTACTCTACTGTAAATGTATATGTGCTTTACCTTTTTCATCTCTGTATGGTTGTATGTGATGTGGTGCTACTTCGGTCAAATGTTCTATTTTTGTATGTTCCACTTTTCATTGTTATACCTTTAAACCCCCTTCAGGAATCAACAAGTGACGTGCACAGAAGGAGCTGCGCATGTTCACCTCGGTGCTTGCAGCGACCAGCAGGAACGAGCATAGTTTCCATGCTGGACTCACTGCCATGCTGAAGACGCCGGACTGGCGGGAGAACTACCCCAATTTGGTGCAGTTGTGGGTGGCGGTAGCAGTTCTGCCGCTAAGCACCGTGGAGTGCGAGCGTGGGTTCTCGCGGCAGAATATCATCAAGTCGTGACAGCGAGGGGCGATCAAGGATGCACGGCTTGGGGATCTCATGTGCATGAGCCTCATGCAGTATGAGCCCAAGTGGGACGAGATTGTCACAATCTGGCGCAGCTACAAGAAGCGCAAGCCCCACAGGAACGCTCCAATCGATGCAGCAAGGCAACAGAGCAAGCAGGGCAAGGATCATGCAGATCATTTGGACGTAGTTGACTTAGGAGATGATGATGATGCTCTTGAATGTGATGATTATGACTGACTAATCGTACGGTAGTTATATAGGATAGGCTAGTATAGTAGTAGTAGTAGTAGTAGTAGTAGTAGTAGTAGTAGTAGTAGTAGTAGTAGTAGTAGTAGTAGTAGTAATATAGTAGTAGTAGTAGTAGTAGTAGTAGTAGTAGTAGTAGTAGTAGTAGTAGTAGTAGTAGTAGTCGTAGTAGTCGTAGTTGTAGTAGTAGTAGTAGTAGTAGTAGTAGTAGTAGTAGTAGTAGTAGTAGTAGTAGTAGTAGTAGTAGTAGAGTAGTAGTAGTAGTTGTAATAGTAGTAGTAGTAGTAGTAGTAGTAGTAGTAGTAGTAGTAGTAGTAGTAGTAGTAGTAGTAGTAGTAGTTATAGTAGTAGTAGTAGTAGTAGTAGTAGTAGTAGTAGTAATAGTAGTAGTAGTAGTAGTAGTAGTAGTAGTAGTAGTAGTAGTAGTAGTAGTAGTAGTAGTAGTAGTAGTAGTAGTAGTAGTAGTAGTAGTAGTAGTAGTAGTAGTAATAGTAGTAGTAGTAGTAGTAGTAGTAGTTGTTGTTGTTGTTGTTGTAGCTTTTAGTAGTTTCCTAGGAGCCTTGGTTGGATACTTAAATAAGTGCATGCTGTACGGTGCAAACCCTCAAAATGCAATCAGACTAATCACAACTGGTAACTCTGACTAATCAGAGTTCTGTCAAATGTTAAAGCCTCTAGTGGGTCATGCTATATGGGGTACAAACAGTTAGGGTTAGGCATTTGTACCCCAACCCAATCAATCCAACCCATTCCGCTGTGTTTAGTTTCTGAGATGGTATCAGCAGTAGGTTCGCCGTTCCTAGGCCACACTTAGTCTCCGCCGTTCCTAGACTTCGGCCGTCACTACCGTAGCCTTGGCGTGAACCCCCCCCCCCGTCTGCCCTAAGCACGCTAGCCAGCAGGCCCGCCAGCGCCCTAGCCAGCAGGCCCGCCAGCGCCTTAGCCAGCAGGCCCGCCAGCACCCTAGCCAGCAGGCCCGCCAGCGCCTTAGCCATCAGGCCCGCCAGCGCCCTAGCCAACAGGCCCGTCAGCGCCCTAGCCAGCAGGCCCGCCAGCGCCCTAGCCATCAGGCCCGCCAGTGCCCTAGCCAGCAGGCCCGCCAGCGCGCACGCCAGCGCGCCCCGCCAGCGCGCTCGCCAGCGCGCCCGCCAGCGCGTCAGCCAGCGCGCCCGCCAGCGCGTCACGACAGCGCGCTCGCCAGCGCGCACGCCAGCGCGCCTCGCCGGCGCGCACGCCAGCGCACCACGCCAGCGCACCGCGCCGCCTGCCCACCAGCCAGCGCGCCGCGCCGCTCGCCAGCCAGCGCGCCGCGCCGCCCGCCAGCCAGCGCGCCGCGCCGCCCGCCTGTCCGCATGCCGCGCCGCCTGCCCACCTGCACGCCTGCGCGCTTGCCCACACGCCACTGACTGTCTCCCCCTCCTGCGGTTGGCAGCCGCGCTCTCTCAGTTTCGCCCCCTATGGCGACCTCCCGAATACTTCGATTTGACCCTGAAGGGAGACCGATTGACTTTAGTACGTGGCTTACGCAGGCGCAGCGCCACCTTAAGAGCCAGCGGCAGGATGGCGTGCACCTGTTCGCACACGTGTCCGGCACTCAGACCGCCCCTCCGCAGCCTCAGCAGCTGCCCACTACCCCACCGCCTACTTCTGAGCAGGAGGCCGACTACCAGCGCCAGCTCCTCGCTCGCGACGTGTGGGAGTCTCGTGACGCCGCTGCCTGCCTCGCCCTGACCGACCTTCTCCCGCCGACAGAGGCAGTCCACTTCGCTCAGGTCGAGTCTGCTGTAGATCTGTATAAGGCTATTATTACTCGCTACTCCACTCCCTCCTCTGCTTCGCTCAGTCCCCTCCTCGTACCCTTTATCTACCCTGACCTCGCCTCCTTTGAGACTGTCTCTGACCTCGCTACTCACCTGCGCTCCCTTGATGCTCGCTTTCGCGCTGCTTGCACTGAGGACCAGCTTGCCCTTGCCCCACCCCCTATGTGGCTCACTATTCACTGGCTAGTCACTCGCCTCCCTGACCGCCCAGCCACAGCCTGCGACGCGCTTCTTCTGAAGCACCCCACTGAGCTTACCATCGATCTTCTTGAGACTGCTCTCTCGAAGATCGAGAGTAACCTCCTCACTGTTGCCTCTGCCTCTTCCGCGCCTCCTCCTCGTCTTTTTGAGGGGTGTGCAGTACCACAGCTTCCCACCTTCTCTGCCTCACTTGCCACCCCCACGTCTTCTGCCTCTGAGGAGACGGCGGCTGTTTCTGTCTCTAGCGGGCAGAAACGTGGCAAGGCTCGTAAGAGGGGCAGGAAGGGCGGCGGGGGTACTGGAGGTGGTGTGGGTAGTGGCGGTGGCGGTGGAGCAGGTGGTGGGAGTGGTGGTGGGGTTGGCTCGGGACCTGACGGCCCTCCTTTCGACGGTGGAGTTTTCACTGGTGGTGAGGGGTCCCAGCAGCAGCAGCAGCCGACTCCTCAGCAGCTGCCACCGCCTGGACAGCAGCAGCGGCTGGGACAGCAGGAGCAGCGACAAGGCCATCAGCAGCGCCCGCCACAGCAGCAGCCTCAGCAGTGGGGCCCTCCGCAGCAGTGGGGCCCTCCGCAGCAGTGGGGCCCTCAGCAGCAGTGGAGGTCTGCGGGTCCCCCGAGCACTGGGCGCAGTGGCGCCCCCTCCAGTCGGGGACCTCGCTCGGCCGGCCGCGACGTTGGTCCCTGTGAGTACTGGATCCTTACGGGTCCTCGTCGGGACTCGTACTGTGGCCGCCCCGACCACTCTGCTGCACGCTGCTTCAGTCGTCTCGACGACCTCTACCGCTTGCACCACGGCCCCTCCGCTCCCCCGCCGCCACGCTGGGGGACACTTCTTGCTCGTGGTATTGCTGTTTTTGATACGACTATGGATGATGCTAGGTCATATGCCATGTATGCTGATGTTGACTATAGTGCTCCTGGATCTGTGTACTTGCCTGTACCTAGCTTAGGATCTTTGCCTGTTGCTAGAGTAGGTGCTAGTGTAGGATCTTGTTTAGCTACTAGTACAGGTACTCCCTCGGCGGACGCCTCTCTCTCCTTCACACTGGACTTTGGAGCGTCACACTGCTTCTTCCGTGACTGCACGACTCTCTCTCCGCTACCGGCGCCTGTCCCTGTAGCACTGGCCGATCCCTCTTCGGGACCGGTCATTGCGACTCACGCCACTACACTCCCGTGCCCAGCTGCTCCTTCCGGTTCCCTGACTGGCCTCCACGTTCCTACGTTCTCTAGGAACCTGGTTGGTGTGGGCACCCTGGCGAGACAGCACGTCGGGGTCTGGGTTGAGCCTTCTGGTGACACCGCGGTCTGTGTGACGGTGACACGTACGCCCCCTTGGCCGCTTTTTGCCAGGAGCCGGGCTCCGGTCTGTACACCCTCCGCACCGACCCCCGTCAGGTTCCCCCGTCCCACCAGGTAGCCGGGTCCAGTCAGGTTGCTGTGTCAGGTGTAGTTGCTGCGTCGTGCTCGTGTCGGTCGCTTGCCCATCCCTCCCTCCTCTGGCACCACCGCCTTGGTCACCCTTCCCTCCCTCGTCTCCGCGCTATGTCCAGTCAGGGTCTTGTCTTAGGCCTCCCTCGAGTCCTCCCGCCACTCCCGCCGTCCCCAGCTCCTCCGTGCGGTCCTTGTGTCCAGGGTCGGCTGCGCGCCACCCCTCACTCCTCCTCCCT
This sequence comes from Closterium sp. Naga37s-1, assembly GCA_947471745.1. Classification (NCBI taxonomy): domain Eukaryota; kingdom Viridiplantae; phylum Streptophyta; class Zygnematophyceae; order Desmidiales; family Closteriaceae; genus Closterium; species Closterium sp. Naga37s-1. The sequence continues at coordinate 2,607,970 of CANJKZ010000166.1, forward strand.
TTGTCCGGCCACCGAGCCCTTCGAGACTCTCCACTTAGACGTCTTGGGCCCCGCTCCCCGCCTTGGCCCTGCGCGTGAGAGTTTCTTTCTGGTGGTCGTTGACGACTACTCTCGGTACACCACCATGTTCCCTTTGGCGAAGAAGTCCGACGTGACTTCTACGCTGATCCGGTGGCTCCTCGCCACCGAGGGCACTCGCGGTCGTCGTGTCAGTTGTCTTCACTCCGACCGTGGGGGTGAGTTTCGCTCCGGCATTCTCGCCAGATTCTGTGCTGAGCAGGGCATCACCCAGTCCTGGACTCTTCCAGACTCTCCACAGCAGAATGGGGTTGCTGAGCGCCGCTTAGGCCTGGTCATGGAGATCGCCCGCACCTCCATGATCCACGCCCGCGCGCCCCATTTTCTGTGGCCCTACGCGGCTCGGTACGCCGCTCACCAGCTGAACCTCTGGCCTCGCGTCTCTCGGCCAGGGGCTTCACCGACTAGTCTTTGGACAGGGTCCCCTGGTGTTGCGTCGAGGTTTAGTGTCTGGGGCTGCTTGGCTCTTGTCCTCGACACCTCTGCGGACAAGATCTCGCCTCGCACTGTCCCCTGTGTCTTCCTTGGTTTCCCAGAGGGCTCCTCTGGCTTCACCTTTTACCACCCTCCCTCCCACCGGTTCTTTGACTCTCGTGACGTCTGCTTCAACGAGTCCGTCCCCTACTACGTCCAGTACCCCTGTCGAGGTCTCCCAGTCCCCCCCCTCCCCTCTTCCTCGCTCCAGCTCCTCCTCCTCCCGCCCCTACTCCTCCGGTACCCCCCCCTGTTCCTGCTCCGTCTGGTGTGTCCCACGCTACTCCCCCCCCCTTGGTACCCCCCCAGGTCTCTCCTCCTTCCCCACAGTCGTCCTCACCGCCTCCGCAGCAGCCGTCAGCGCTTCCTTTACCGGCCACTGCGGCCTCTGAGGGTGTTGGTGCTCGAGGTGAGGGCTTGGGCGGTGCTCGCTCTGGGGGTGCTGGCGTTGGAGCTGTTCGTGCACCTACACGAGCAGCCAGTTCTGGGGGTGTTGGCGTTGGTGCTGAGCGTGCACCTGCCGCAGCTGCCCGTTCCGAGGGTGCTGGAGCTGGTGGTGGTGCTGGAGCTGGTGGTGTTTCTGGAGCTGGAGAGTCTGGGGCTGGTGTTGGTGCCACTGGAGGCACCTTGACTGGGGGTGCGGGTACACCTCCTACAGGTACTGGTCGTGCTGCCGCGGGAGGTACTCGCTCTGGGGGTGCTCAGCTGGGTACTGTCGAGGACGGAGCCGGTTCTTCTGTTGCGTCTCCTGACACCACTCCTCCTGCTCACCCCGACCCGACTCGTTACCAGGCCCTTCTTCGTCTAGAGCATGAGGAGCAGCATCGTTTGGAGCGTGAGAGGTCGGAGGTTCAGCAGCGGGTGGAGCGTGAGAGGTTGGAGTTGCAGCGGGAGCAGCAGCAGCAGCAGCAGCAGCAGCCGCAGCAGCCGCAGCAACCTCCGGCCCTTGTTTCTGGCCTTCGGGCCCTTGGTCTCCCCTCCTCTCCTCCTGTGTTCGGTCCTACGTTTCCTCCTCCGGACTCAGCTCTGGCTGTGTTCCCTCGTTCTCAGTCTCCTCCGTCTCCCTCTCCTCTCGCCCACACTTGGACCTCTCGTCCCCCTCGTGCTCGTCCTTCGTCACCTGTCACTGACCTCCGTACCGTGTTGTTTCGTCCTAGTCCTCCTCGTCATCCTCCGTCTGTTCTTCCTCGTCCTCCTGAGTCATCTCTCACTGCCTCCCTGTCCACTCTGGTCACTGACTACTACCGCACGTATCGCCCTACTCTCTCTCATGTTCTCGCCTCTCTTGTTACTAACCCTCGTGCCTCTCCTTCCTCCGTCACGGTCCTCGCTGCCGCTGTCACTGAATTTACTGCCACGCGTCGCCTTGACTATGCCACTCGTGTTGTGGCCGCTCCTCCTGTCCGTCCTCTGTCCGCCGGGGGTGAGTCTGCCTTTGGCTGTGACGTCCTAGAGGACAGACAGTTTGAGCTAGAGTTCCTGGCAGCTGCTTCGCCTCATCTCTGTGCCATGCTCCTCGCTCCTGAGGGAGACCCCGACGCTCCTGACATACCTACTCCTTGCACTTACGCTGAGGCAGTGTCAGGGCCTTGGGCCTCTCAGTGGAGAGCTGCCATGGACGCAGAGATGGCCTCCTACAGGTCCACAGGCACTTACGTTGACGAGGATCCACCCCCAGGGGCGAACATAGTTGACGGCATGTGGATCTTCAAGGTGAAGCGGCCGCCGGGATCTCCCCCAGTCTTCAAGGCACGCTACGTGGCTAGAGGGTTCAGTCAGCGTGAGGGAGTTGACTTCTTTCAGACCTTCGCGCCCACCCCGAAGATGACCACTCTTCGGGTGTTACTGCATGTAGCAGCGCAGAGAGACTACGAGCTACACTCTCTTGACTTCTCCACTGCCTTCCTCCAGGGCAGTCTACACGAGAAGATCTGGCTGCGTCGTCCTCCGAGCTTCACTGGCACCTTCCTGCCTGGGACCAAGTGGAGCCTCAGACGACCGGTCTACGGTCTCCGCCAGGCACCCCGTGAGTGGCACGACACTCTCCGCTCTACTCTGTCCGACCTCGGGTTTGAGCCGTCTTCCGCCGACCCGTCGCTGTTTGTTCGTCGTGGGCGCACACCTTTCTTCGTTCTCGTCTACGCTGATGACCTGGTTTTTGCCACAGGCGACACAGTTGCACTGGCGGAGGTGAAGTCCGAACTGCAGAAGAGACACACCTGCACTGACCTTGGGGAACTGCGCCGCTACCTTGGCCTGCAGATCTCCAGGGACAGAGCCGCTCGCACCATCACTCTGACTCAGTCACACATGGTGCAGCAGGTCCTTCAGCGGTTCGGGCTTCAGCACTCTTCTCCTACACCCACCCCTCTTGCTGTAGACCACAGACTCACTGGGCCTTTTCCTGACGAGCCGTTCGAGCCCAGTGGTCCCTACGCAGAGCTGGTGGGCTGCCTCATGTACCTGATGACGTGTACTCGCCCGGACCTCGCCTTCCCTCTTAGCATCCTTTCTCGCTTTGTTGCGACTGGGAGACACCGTCCTGTTCACTGGACGGCGGCTAAGAGCGTGGCGAAGTACCTCGGCGCGACATTAGACATGGGGCTTGTACTTGGAGGGACACAGCCAATTGTACTCACCGGTCACTGCGACTCCTCCTACGCCGACGACGTTGAGACTCAGAGGTTTACGCAGGGTTACTGTTTCAGCCTGTGCTCTGGAGCTGTTTCGTGGAGGTCCACTCGGTCCTCTTCTGTTGCGACTTCTACCGCAGAGGCCGAGATCTACGCTGGAGCCCTTGTTGCACAGGAGCTACGCTGGTTGACCTTCTTGCTCACTGACCTTGGTGAGCGGCCGAGCTCTGCACCGACCTTGTTTGCTGACAACAAGGCGATGATTCTTCGTGTCGTGAGCCTCGACTGGAGAGCAGAGTGAAGCACATTGACGTCAGGTACTTCCTCCTTCGAGAGTTGCAGAGACGCGGACAGGCTCATCTGGACTTCGTGGCCACCGAGGCCAACACTGCCGACATCTTCACCAAGGCCCTTCAGCCTTGTGACCACCGCCGGTTTTGTCTGCAGTTAGGCCTCGTTGAGACTGGGTCTAGTAGACTGCAGTAGTGAGTTCTTGCCTCTTGTTTGTGTGTACCATATATATTAGCTTGTATACTCTTGAATTGGCCTTGTGGCCCTTTGTTTGTGCTCAGACTGTGTGGTGACGTTGTGATCCACCCTGAGCTTTGTTTTCTCTCTTGCTTGTGACTGGTCTTGTGACCTTATGTTGCGTTTCTTGTTGCTTCGCATTCCCCACTTAGGCTATGGGGGTGTGTCAAATGTTATAGCCTCTAGTGGGTCATGCTAAATGGGGTACAAACAGTTAGGGTTAGGCATTTGTACCCCAACCCAATCTATTTAACCCATTCCGCTGTGTTTAGTTTCTGAGAAGTTCTTCCAATTGACACTCTGAAATTTCAGACAGGCTCTGTCAGTTCAGACAACATTTTTGTACCAAGTCTGACGAATCAGACAGGCCCAAAACGAATCTGAGGCAGGGCTGACGTTTCAAATTTAGGTACCCTGAGTTCAACCTAAAAAAAAAAAAAAAAAAAAAAAAAACCCTGAAGGCACATTTTCCAGAGAAACAGCACCCTGATTGCTCAGGGTTGAGAAGTAGTGAACTCTGAATGTTCAGGGTCGAGAATTGAAAATCAGGGTCGTAGTAACACGCTCTTTCTTTACCGGAGAAAGAAGTCTCACTCAATCAGAACTCTCATTCTGCTCGAAATCTGACAGTCTACGGGGATTTCAGGCAGAATCTGCCTTGACCTAGCGTAAAGAGATTTCCGTACAGAGCAAAGGTCAAATCTGCTGTTGGTGTCGCAAGGGTGACTGTGACTGGCGCTGTGACTGGCGCGCTGTGACTTGCGATGTGACTGGCACTGTGGCGATGTGACTGGCACTGTGGCGATGTGACTGGCGCTGTGATTCGCGATGTGACTGGCGCTGTGTCAGACACTGTCAAATGTTATATCTGCTACAGTTTGTTTAGGCTGTAGTGGGGTAGTTACTATGGGGTACAGTAAGTTTAGGGTTTCCTACTTGTACCCAATCCTTTCCTAGTGCAATCACTTCTCTCATTCTGACATGGTATTACGAGCCTAGGTTAGGAACCTAGGACCGCTAGTTCCTAAGGGCCCACCGTTCCGCCCTCGTGCACCGTCCCTTACTCGCGCCCTCGTGCGCCTCGTTCCTAGTGCGCCCTCGCGCGCTCCTTCCTCTCACGCTGCCCGTGCGCAGCCGCTAGCCGCCCGCGCGCGCGGCCTGTTTTTCGAGCGCGTAGCCCGCTAGCCGCCCGCGCGCGGCCCCTTTTCTCGTGCGCGCGACCCGCTAGCCGCCCGCGCAGTCGGCGCCGCCCACGCGCAGCCCGCCCTGGCCCCGCGCGGCCCCTAGCACAGCCCGCGAGCTGCTCGTCGACCGCCGCGCGCCGCCGCCTCGTGCACGTAGGCCGCCGCCCGCGCTAGACCGCCGCCCGCACGTAGGCCGCCGCCCTCACGACGGCTGCCGCCCGCACATAGGCCGCCGCCTCGCACAACCACAGACCACGCGCCGGCCCACCCTCCCTGACCGAGCCGCGCCGCGCCATTCTGCCCGAGCCGCGCCGCCCTGACCGAGCCGCGCCGCCCTACTGTGCCCCACCTGCAGCACCTGCTGCTCCTGTTACTGCTACTGCTACTACTGCTACTGCTGCTACTGTTCCTACTGCTGCTACTGCCAACATGGCCAGTCCTACCGTTCTCACTTTTGACGCTGAGGGCCGTCCGATTAAGTTTGACGTTTGGCTCGATGACCTGCACATGTTCCTCCAGATCACTGCCAAGGACGATGTTTCCCTGTTTGACCACACGTCCGGCGCCGCTCCCGCACCTGCTGCTACTGCTGACAGTACTGCTTGCTCACAGTGGCAGACCCGTGACGCTCATGCTCGCCTAGCCGTTCGCAGCCACCTGCCGTTAGATGAGCGCGAGCATTTTGGCCAGCATAAGACCGCTAAGGAGCTGTACGATGCTGTAGTTAAACGCTACTCCTCCCCTGCTACTGCTGCGATAGGCCGTCTCTCGCTGCCCTATCTCTTCCTCGATCTGTCTGCCTTTGCCACTGTAGGTGACCTCATCACGCACCTCCGTACTAGTGATCTTCGCTACCGTGCCACGCTTCCCCCCGATTTCCTAGCCAAGAACCCTCCCCCGATGTACCTCACACTCTACCACCTAGTCACCCGCCTCCCTGACTCTCTTCGCACTGTCAGGGACCACTTTCTCGCCCTCTCCCCAACCGACCTCACTGTCGACCTGCTCGAGAAGGAACTCCTAGCAGCTAAGAAGAGCATTGTAGCTATAGGTGCCTCTCGTGGCGACCCTCGCGCTCCCTTCTTTGAGGGGTGCTCCCCCGTCCCCCTCCTCCCCTCCATTGCATCTGCTGCTGCTGTCGACTACCTCGGTGCTGAGGGGGTCGGGGCTGCGTCTGCTACTAGTGGGAGGTGCAAGGGCGGCAGGGGCAAGGGGGGCAGGGGTGGCGGAGGTGGCGGCGGGGGCGGCGGTGGTGGAGGGGGTGGAGGGGGCGGGGGTGGTGGCGGTGGTGGGAGTGGTGCTGGTGGTGGGGGGGTCAGTGGCGGAGCCGGGGGTGGTGGCGGCGGTGGTGGTGGGGGTGGCGGGGGTGGTGGTGGCAGTGGTGACGGCAGTGGAGCTGGTGGCGGGCGCGATGGAGCAGTGCAGCGTGGGGGGTTCAGCGGTGGCCAGAGGCAGCAGCAGCAGCATCCCAGCGAGACCCCGTCGCCCCAGCAGCTCCGTGAGTGGTATTCTCAGCGTGGGGGATCTGGGGGTGGAGGTACCTGCCCGTACGTCATCCGCACAGGTGACCGCACTGGCCAGACCTGTGGGAGGTTTCACACGGCGCAGCGCTGCTACTTTCATCTCGACGACGCCTGGCGCAAGCAGTTCCCTGACGCCGCTGAGCTGCCCCGCTGGGCTGATCTGCTTAAAAAGAACATTGATATCTTTGCTCTTGATTTTGATGCTATCCTTGGTGCTATGTATGCATTGACTATTAGTGTTGAGGGTGACTATTACCTGAGTGTACCGCCCGACCCGGGTATTGGGACAAGTGAGGCTGCCGCTCTAGGTGCTAGTGCGTCTGCTGCCCTAGGTCCTGGTGAGGCTGCTGCTCTTGGTGCTAATGAGTCTACTGCTCCAGGTGCTCGTGCGTCTGCGCCTGCTGGTACTGCATCTACTGAGGCACTGCACACCTTCACACTGGACTCAAGTACTTCCCGCTGCTTCTTTCGTGACTGCACTGTCCTTGAGCAGCTAGCTCGGCCTGTTGCTGTCTCCCTCGCTGACCCCTCTGGGGGCCCGGTCCTTGCGACCTCCTCCACTGTCCTCCCTTGTCCTGCGGTTCCGACCGGCACCCTGACGGGTCTTTACCTCCCCTCGTTCTCTACGAACTTGGTGGCGGGCTCTGCTCTCCAGGACGGGGGTGTTCACCAGTTCACCCCTGCCTATGAGCGTGTGACCCACTGCACGTGTGCTCGGACGGGTCGCCACCTGGCTACCTTCACTCGGAAGCCGGGGTCGGACCTGTACACACTGACCACTGAGTCCCCTCAGGTAGCTGCGTCTGCGTCTGCGTCAGGTCAGCTGACGGCCCCCTGCTCGTGTCGCACCCTATCGCACCAGACCGACCTCTGACACCACCGCCTTGGTCACCCCTCAGTGCAGCGCCTTCGTGGCATGCACTCCCGGTACCTTGTCTCTGGTCTTCCCAGGGTTCTCCCTCCCCTCCCACCCTCGCCTGCTCCTCCCTGTCTTCCCTGTGTCGAGGGGCGGCAGCGCGCCACTCCTCACTCCTCCTCGTTCCCTCCCACAGAGGCTCCCCTGCAGACTCTCCACCTAGACGTGTGGGGCCCAGCCCGCGTCCGTGGACAGGGCCACGAGCGGTACTTCCTGCTGGTCGTCGACGACTACACGCGCTACACCACGGTCTTCCCCTTGCGCACCAAGGGTGAGGTCCCTGATGTTTTGATCCCTTGGATCCGCGCTGCTCGTCTCCAACTCCGCGAGCGGTTCCAGACGAACTTTCCCGTCCTGTGTCTGCACTCTGAAAGGGGTGGTGAGTTTTCCTCCGACCTCTTGGCAGCCTACTGTGCGGAGCACGGCATCCGCCAGACGTTCACGCTTCCGGCCTCTCCACAGCAGAATAGGGTTGCTGAGCGCCGCATTGGCTTAGTCATGGAGGTCGCTCGTACCTCCATGATCCATGCGGCTGCCCCCCATTTCCTGTGGCCATTTGCAGTGCAGTACGCTGCGCATCAGCTCAACCTCTGGCCCCGTGTCTCTGCTCCGGAGACCTCGCCCACACTGCGTTGGACGGGGGAGGTTGGCGATGCGTCGGTGTTCCGGGTCTGGGGATGTCGAGCCTTTGTCCGCGATACGTCCACGAACAAGCTCTCCTCCCGTGCCGTTCCCTGTGTCTTCCTTGGCTTTGTCCCTGACGCGCCTGGCTGGCAGTTTTACCACCCCACCTCGCGCCGTGTCTTCCCCTCTCAGGACGTCACTTTTGACGAGTCGGTACCCTTTTACCGTCTGTTCCCCTACCGCACTGCGCCGCTTCCCCCCCCACCGCTCTTCCTCACCCCAGGTGTCCTTTCGGTAGACCCCCTCCCTCCCCAGGGTCCTGCTCCCTCAGGTGTTTCCCAGGTAGACCCGGTCGAGCCTGTCGAGGTAGCTGTCGACTCTGGTCCTGCGAGGGGTGCTGAGTCTGGGGGTGCTGAGACTGGGGGTGCTGAGCCTGGGGGTACTGCGACTGGGGGTGCTGAGCTTGGGGGTGCTGAGCCTGGGGGTGCTGAGACTGGGGGTGCTGAGCCTGGGGGAGCTGAGACTGACCGTGTTGCGCCTGGTGGCGCTCCCTCTTCACAGCAGCTGCGTGAGTGGTACTCTCAGCATTGCAGCCTCCTGCGTGGGGCTGCTGGAGCTGGGGGTTCTGCCGGAGTTGGAGCTGGTGGTGCTGCGGGTGTTGTGTCGCGGCCGGAGCCTCCCTCCCCACAGCGGCTGCGTGAGTGGTACGCTCGGCGCTGCAGCCTCCGGAGCGGCGCTCCTAGCGCTGGGGTGCCGCTCGCTGGAGGCCCTGGTGCTGCTGGAGGTGCTGGAGCCTCTGGTCCTGGAGGTGCTCGTACAGGCGGTACTGGAGCTGCTGGGACTGGGGGTTCTGCTGGAGCTGGAGCTGGAGCTGCTGGAGCTGGTGCTACTAGAGGTGCTGCTGGTGCTGGAGCTGCTGGAGGTACTGCTGGTGCTGGGGCTGCTGGAGGTGCTGCTGGTGCTAGAGCCGACGGTGCGGCTGGAGCTAGTGCTACTTGGGGTACTGGAGTTGGCACTACTGGAGCTGCTGGTGGTGCTACGGGAGTTGGAGCTGCTGCTAGGGGTTCTGGTGCTGTCTCTGCTGGTTCTGGGGGCGCTTCACGGCTGCGGCCGTACTTCGTTCCGCTCCTTCAGCAGGTTCTTGGTCAGCCGCCTCCTCCTTGTCCTGCTCCCTCCTTAGAGTGTCCTCCGCCTGTCCAGTCGCAGTCACAGTTACAGCCTGCCTCGCCACTCCCTGGTCCTTCTCCCTACACTGGTCCGACAGGAGGTCTTACGGAGCGTCGTGAGCCTGAGTCTCGTCCTGTGTCGCCTGAGTCTCGTTCTGCGTCACCTGTTCGTGCTGCTCGCACTGGTCGTCATGTCCCGCGTCAGCGTCCTCCTACTGTCCCTGGCACTCACCAGATGACGCTTCGTCCTTCCACTGCTCCACAGCGTGTCCCTCTGCCTTCTCCTCCTGCGTCCTCCCTTCCTGCCCTTGCTGACCCGGAGTCTGACTCTCTTCGTGCTGCTAGTCCTACTGTCACGCGACTCCTGGCCACGGCTGTCACTGACCCATCCTTTGAGTCAGCTGCTGCGGCTGCCTTAGTTGCTGAGCTTGTCGACTTTGCTGCTCACTGTCGTCTAGACTACGTCGCGAGTCTTGTTGCTGAGTCTGAGTCTGTCTGTCCTCCGTCCGTCGGGGGTGAGTGTGCTCTAGGCACGGACGTCCTTGAGGACAGGTGGGAGGAGTTTGAGTGCTTTGCCGCTGCTGTACCTCATCTCGTGTCCATGCTGATTGCACCTGAGTGAGACCCGGATGCACCAGACATCCCGACCCCGCGCTCTTACGCTGAGGCGATCGCGGGTGAGTACTCCTCTCAGTGGTAGTCAGCCATGGACGCAGAGATGGCACCCTGGAAGTCCACTGGCACTTACGTCGACGAGGTTCCCCCTCCTGGGGCGAACATCGTAAGTGGCATGTGGATTTTCAGGGTGAAGCGGCCGCCAGGTTCTCCGCCTGTCTTCAAGGCACGTTACGTTGCTCGAGGCTTCAGTTAGCGAGAGGGAGTAGATTTCTTCCAGACCTTCTCCCCCACCCCGAAGATGACCACTCTTCGGGTGCTGCTGCACGTTGCCGCTCAGCGTGACTACGAGCTTCACTCTCTTGACTTCAGCACAGCTTTCTTGCAGGGCAGCCTGCACGAGGAGATCTGGCTGCGCCGCCCACCTGGCTTCACCGGGTCGTTTCGTCCTGGTACCCAGTGGAGCCTCCGGCGGCCGGTCTTCGGTCTCCGCCAGGCGCCACGTGAGTGGCACGACACACTGAGGACTACACTTGCGGCTCTTGGGTTCGCGCCTTCTACTGCTGACCCGTCGCTGTTTCTGCGCACCGACACTTCCCTGCCGCCGTTCTACATCCTCATGTACGTCGACGACTTGGTCTTTGCCACTGCTGACACTGAGGCTCTCGCCCTGGTGAAGTCGGAGCTGCAGAAGAGACACACGTGCACAGACCTGGGTGAGCTGCGCAGCTACCTTGGCTTGCAGATCACCCGTGACAGAGCACGCCGCACCATCACACTGACTCAGTCACACATGGTGCAGCAGGTCCTTCAGCGCTTCGGCTTCACCTGGTCCTCGGCACAGCCGACTCCTCTGGCTACAGGTCACTCGCTCTCAGCTCCACCTTCGGACGAGTCCGTAGAGCCGAGTGGTCCTTACCCAGAGCTAGTTGGCTGCCTCATGTACCTGATGACTTGCACTCGTCCTGACCTCGCTACGTGGCTCCTGGTCGGCACCGAAAGGTGCACATGGATGATGCTGAGAGGGTACTACGCTACTTGTGCAGTACATCAGGCATGGGGCTTGTGCTTGGAGGGAGGAGCTCAGTTGTTCTGACTGGGCACTCAGACGCTTCTTGGGTTGACGACCAGGCTACTCAGCGGTCGTCACAGGGTTACACCTTCAGCCTTGGCTCTGGTTCAGATTCTTGGCGTTCTACACATTCGTCTTCAGTTCTCAGCTCCAGTTGTGAGGCTGAGATCTACGCCACAGCCATGGCTGCACAGGAGTTACGCTGGCTCACCTACCTGCTGACTGGCCTGGGAGAGCGGCCTCGTTCTCCTCCAGTGCTGTACGTCGACAACAAGGCTACCATTGCCTTGTGTCAGGAGCACAGACTGGAGCACAGAACGAAGCACATCGCTCTGCGTTACTTCCTGGCTCGAGAGTTGCAGCAGCGTGGCCAGCTTCGTCTGCGTTACGTGGCCACTCGGGCCAACACTGCTGATATATTCACCAATGCACTTCAGTCTGGTGATCATCAGCGTTTCTGCACTATGCTAGGGCTTGTGCCCACTTTTCCTCACTTGCTGTAGGCTTTGCTTGTACTGTGATATATATACATATATACCTGCATGCTTGCTTTGCTAGGTAGAGATCACTGTGATGTTTGTGTTACATATATGCCTCTGCATGTGAACTGGCCTTGTGGCCCTTTGCTTGTGCTCAGTGAGTGTGGTGACGTTGTGATCCACCCTGAGCTTGCTTTGCCTTTCTTGACTGGTCTTGAGACCCCTTGCTCTCCCCCACTTTGCCTATGGGGGTGTGTCAAATGTTATATCTGCTACAGTTTGTTTAGGTTGTAGTGGGGTAGTTACTATGGGGTACAGTAAGTTTAGGGTTTCCTACTTGTACTCAATTCTTTCCTAGTGCAATCACTTCTCTCATTCTGACAGACACAACTATTTCGACCAATAACAGCAACCTAGAACTGACATTACAGATTCGCCCGATCTCAATTATGTATGGGAACGAAAATTCGTAGAACTTCGTCCCGATAAAGCGAGGGGTGGGGGGGGGGGGGGGGGGGGGGGGGGGATTACGCACGTGGGGGGTACTGAAATCAATTCGAAGGCGAGGTTATCAGAAGGAAATTTTCGAGAAACTTCGTCCCGATAACTGTCAAACATTATATGTTTATATTGTGTAGGTTATAGTGGGTTTAGCCTTAGGGGGTACAGCTTTGTTAGGGTTTCCTACTTGTATCCCCCTCCTACCTAGTTTCATCCATTCTCGTTCTATTCTAGATTCTAACATGGTATCAGAGCCTAGGTTGCTACCTAGGACTGCTTTCTACTACGGGCCCACTATTCCGCTAGAAGCGCCCTCGTGCGCCCTACCCTACGTGCGCCCTCGTGCGCCTTTCTCTGCTCGTGCGCCTTCGTGCGCCCTCGTGCGCCCTCGTGCGCCCTCGTGCGCCTTTCTCTGCTCGTGCGCCCTGGCGCGCCCCGCCCTTCGGTCTGCCCGAGTGCCGTCCTGTAGCCCTCGCGCTGCCTCCTACAAGCTAGTACGGCCCTCGAGCCGCCCCTGCAGGTCCGTCAGGCCCCCGAGCCGCCTCTGCAGACCCGTCAGGCCCCCCCCGAGCCGCCTCTGCAGGCCCGTCAGGCCCGAGAGCCGCCCCTGCAGACCCGTCAGGCCCTCGAGCCGCCCCTGCAGACCCGTCAGGCCCGAGAGCCGCCCCTGCAGACCCGTCAGGCCCGCGCGCAGCCTCTACCCGACCGCGCGCCGCCCCTGCAGGCTCTCGCCGCCCGCCGCGTCGCCCTGCCCGCGGCGTCGCCGCCTGCCCGCGGCGTCGCCATCTGCCCGCGGCGTCGCCACCTGCCCGCCGCGTCGCCCTGCCCGCGGCGTCGTCACCTGCCCGCGGCGTAGCCCCTGCCCGCGGCGTCGTCGCCTACCCGCGACGTCGCCACCTGTCCGCGGCGTCGCCACCCGCCCGCCGCGTCGCCCTGCCCGCGGCGTCGTCACCTGCTCGCCGCGTAGCCCTGCCCGCGGCGTCGCCACCTGCCCGCCGCGTCGCCCTGCTCGCGGCGTCGTCACCTGCTCGTCGCGTCGCCCTGCCCGCGGCGTCGCCACCTGCCCGCCGCGTCGCCCTGCCCGCCGCGTCGCCACCTGCCCGCCGCGTCGTCACCTGCCCGCGGCGTCGCCCCTGCTCGCCGCGTCGCCCTGACCTAATCCGCGCCTGGCCTCTGGAGCAGCCGCCCCTGGCTCCTGGAGCAGCAGCCCCTGCAGCAGCCGCCCCTGGCCACTGGAGCAGCCGCCACTGCAGGAGCCGCCCCTCGCCCCTGGAGCAGCCGCCCCTGCAGCAGCCGCCTCTGGCCCCTGGAGCAGCCGCCCCTGGCCCCTGGAGCAGCCGCCACTGCAGCAGCCGCCCCTGGCCCCTGGAGCAGCTGCCGTCGCGGCCCGGCCCCGCCCTGCAGCAGCTGCTGCGGAGCTCCCTGCTGCGGCCCGGCCCCGCCCTGCAGTTGTAGCGGCCCCGCTGTCGCCACCGTCTTGCGCCTGCCGCGCCGACCACTGGTGAGCATTGCCCTGCCCGCACTGCTACCGCTGCTACTGCTGCTACTGCCTTTTCCACTCCCACTGCTACTGCTCCTGCTGTTACTGCTGTTACTGCCGCTACTGCTGCCACTACTGCTCCTGGCGTGGCCAGATGCAGCTCCAGGGCCATGCGCGTGAGTCCCTCACGCCCCAGCAGCTTCGTGAGTGGTACGCTAGTTGGGGCTGTCGGGGTGGCCGTAGTGGTAGTCGTTCTGGAGTGGGTCGTTCGGGCGCTTCTGGTAGTGGACAGGTGCAGCTGCCGTGTCCTCTTTCGCCCCAGCAGCTTCGTGAGTGGTACGCCAGTAGGGGCTGTCGGGGTGGCCGTAGTGGTAGTCGCTCTGGAGTGGGTCGTTCGGGAGCGTCTGGTAGTGGACAGGTGCAGCTGCCGTGTCCTCTTTCGCCCCGGCAGCTCCGTGAGTGGTACGCTCAGAGTAGAGGGTCACTGAGTACTGCTCGCTGCCCCTACGTCATTCGCACAGGTGTCCGGACTGGTCAGCCTTGCGGGACCCGTGGCCACACAGAGTCCCACTGCTTCGCCCGTCTGGGCGACGCTTGGCGTACAGAGTTTGGTGACGCCGCTGAGCTCCCCTCCTGGGTGGAGCTGCTTAGGCAGAGGGTAGATATCTTTGCTCTTGACTCTGATGCTATCCTCACTGCCATGTATGCATTGTCTACTAGTACTGAGAGTGCCTGTCCCCTGTGTGTACCGCCTGACCCCGGTATCCAGTCTGCTGCTCTAGGTACTGGTGTGGCTGCCGCTCTAGGTGCTAGTGCGTCTGCTGCCCTAGGTCCTCGTGAGGCTGCTGCTCTAGGTGCTGGTGAGTCTGCTGCCCCAGGTACTCGTGCGTTCGCACCTGCTGGTACTGCGTCTACTGCGGCACTGCACACCTTCACACTGGACTCCGGTGCTTCCCGCTGTTTCTTTCGTGACCGCACGGCCCTTGAGCAGCTTGCTCGGCCGGTTGCAGTCTCCCTCGCTGACCCCTCTGGGGGTCCGGTCCTTGCGACCTCCTCCACTGTCCTCCCTTGTCCTGCGGTCCCGTCGGGTCTCTACCTCCCCTCGTTCTCTACGAACTTGGTGGCGGGTAGTGCGCTTCAGGACGGGGGTGTTCACCAGTTCACCCCTGCCTACGAGCGCGTGACACACTGCACGTGCGCTCGGACGGGTCGCCACCTGGCTACCTTCACTCGGCAGCCGGGGTCGGACCTGTACACACTGACCACTGCGTCCCCTCAGGTGGCTGCGTCTGTGTCTGCGTCAGGTCAGCTGTCGGCCCCCTGCTCGTGTCGCTCTCTGGCGCACGAGACCGTCCTCTGGCACCACCGACTTGGTCACCCGTCCGTGCAGCGCCTTCGTGCCATGCACAAACGGTACCTTGTCTCTGGTCTTCCCAGGGTTCTCCCTCCCCTCCCACCCTCGCCTGCTCCTCCCTGTCTTCCCTGTGTCGAGGGGCGGCAGCGCGCCACTGCTCACTCCTCCTCGTTTCCCCCGACGACTGCTCCCTTGCAGACGCTCCACATGGACGTGTGGGGCCCAGCCCGCGTCCGTGGTCAAGGTCAGGAGAGGTACTTCCTGATAGTTGTTGACGACTACTCGCGCTACACCACGGTCTTCCCCTTGCGCACCAAGGGTGAGGTCCCTGATGTTTTGATCCCTTGGATCAGCGCTTCTCGTCTCCAGCTCAGCGAGCGTTTCCACTCGGACTTTCCTGTCCTGCGCTTGCACTCTGACAGAGGTGGTGAGTTCTCCTCCGATCTCTTGGCAGCCTACTGTGCGGAGCACGGCATCCGCCAGTCGTTCACGCTTCCGGCCTCTCCACAGCAGAATGGGGTTGCTGAGCGCCGCATTGGCTTGGTCATGGAGGTCGCTCGTACCTCCTTGATCCATGCGGCTGCCCCCCACTTTCTGTGGCCGTTTGCAGTCCGATACGCTGCGCATCAGCTCAACCTCTGGCCCCGTGTCTCCGTTCCGGAGACTTCGCCGACACTGCGTTGGACGGGAGAGGTTGGCGATGCTTCACGCTTTCGGGTCTGGGGATCTCGAGCTTTTGTCCGCGATACGTCTGCGGACAAGCTCTCCTCCCGCGCTGTTCCTTGTGTCTTCCTTGGCTTTGTCCCGGACTCGTCTGGTTGGCAGTTTTACCACCCCACCTCGCGCCGTGTCTTGCCTTCTCAGGACGTCACTTTCGACGAGTCCGTCCCCTACTACCGCCTCTTCCCCTACCGCACCGCCCCGCTCCCCCCCCCGCCTCTCTTCCTCGTGCCAGGTGCTGCTGTGGTAGACCCCCTCCCCCCTCAGGGTGCCGCTCCCTCAGGTGTGTCCCAGGTAGACCCGGTCGAGGTAGCTGTCGACTCTCGTCCTGCTAGGGGTGCTGAGCCTGAGGGTGCGGAGCCTGGGGGTGCGGAGCCTGGGGTTGCGGAGTCTGGGGGTGCTGAGCCTGGGGGTGCGGAGACTGGGGGTGCTGAGCCTGGGGGTGCGGAGCCTGCGGGTGCTGAGTCTGGGGGTGCTGAGTCTGGAGGTGCTGAGCCTGGGAGTGCTACACCTGGAGGAGCTCTCTCCTCACAGCAGCTGCGTGAGTGTTACTTACAGTACTGCAGCCTCAGGAGAGGTGCTTCTGGAGCTAGGAGTGCGGCTGGAGCTGGTGCTAGTGCTTCCCCTCCTAGGCGGGAGCTGCCCTCTCCCCAGCGGCTCCTAGAGTGGTACGCACGGCGCTGCAGTCTCCGGAGTGGCGCTCCTAGTGTCGCGGACCCAGCTGCTGGAGGTGCTGCTGCTGGCGGTGCTTCTGGCGCTGCTGGTGGTACTGCTGGTGCTGCTGGAGCTGCTGGAGGTGCTGCTGGTGCTGGGGCTACTGGAGCTGCTGGAGGTACTACTTCTTCTGGAGGTGCTACTAGTGCTGCGGACCCTGGAGTTGGAGCTGCTGCTGGTGCTGAGGACCCGGGCGTTGGAGCTGCTGCTGGTGCTGCGGACCCGGGCGTTGGAGCTGCTGCTGGTGCTGCGGACCCTGGAGTCGGCGCTGCTGCTAGTGCTGCGGACCCTGGAGTTGGAGCTGCTGCTGGTGCTGAGGACCCTGGAGGTGGTGCTGCTGCTGGTGCTGAGGACCCTGGCGCTGGTGTCTCTGCTGGTTCTGGAGACGCTGCGCGGCCGCGGCCGTACTTCGTTCCGCTCCTTCAGCAGGTTCTTGGTCAGCCTCCTCCTCCTTGTCCTCCTCCCTCCTTAGAGTGTCCTCCGTCTGTCCAGTCGCAGTCACAGTTACCGTCTGCCTCCCCTCTCCCTTGTCCTTCTCCTTACACTGGTCCGACTGGAGGTCTTACGGAGCGTCGTGAGCCTAAGTCTCGTCCTGCGTCGCCTGAGTCTCGTCGAGCGTCGCCTGTACGTGCTGCTCACACTGGTCGTCGTGTCCCGCGTCAGCGTCCTCCTGCTGTCCCAGGCACTCACCAGATGGCGCTTCGTCCTTCCACTGCTCCCCAGCGTGTCCCTCTCCCGTCTCCTCCTGCGTCCTCTCTTCCTGCTCTTGCTGACCCTGAGTCTGACTCCCTTCGTGCTACTAGTCCTACTGTCACGCGTCTCCTGGCTACTGTTGTCACTGACCCTTCCTTTGAGTCCACTGCTGCGTCTGCCTTAGTTGCTGAGCTTGTCGACTTTGCTGCCGCTTGTCGTCTAGACTACGCCGCTAGCCTAGTTGCTGAGTCTGAGTCTGTCTGTCCTCCGTCCGTCGGGGGTGAGTGTGCTCTTGGCACGGACGTCCTTGAGGACAGGCAGGAGGAGTTTGAATGCTTTGCCGCTGCTTTACCTCATCTCGTGTCCATGCTAGTTGCCCCTGAGGGAGACCCGGATGCACCAGACATCCCGACTCCGCGCTCTTACGCAGAGGCGATAGAGGGTCCCTACTCCTCTCAGTGGCAGACAGCCATGGACGCAGAGATGGCTTCGTGGAAGTCCACAGGCACCTACGTGGACGAGGTTCCCCCACCTGGGGCGAACATCGTAAGTGGCATGTGGATTTTCAGGGTGAAGCGGCCGCCGGGTTCTCCGCCTGTCTTCAAGGCGCGTTACGTTGCACGAGGCTTCAGTCAGCGAGAGGGAGTTGACTTCTTCCAGACCTTCTCCCCGACCCCGAAGATGACCACTCTTCGGGTTCTGCTGCACGTCGCCGCTCAGCGTGACTACGAGCTCCACTCTCTTGACTTCAGCACTGCTTTCCTACAGGGCAGCCTGCACGAGGAGATCTGGTTGCGCCGCCCACCTGGCTTCACTGGGTCGTTCCCTCCTGGTACCCAGTGGAGCCTCCGGCGGCCAGTCTACGGTCTCCGACAGGCGCCACGTGAGTGGCACGACACACTGAGGACTACACTTGCGGCTCTTGGGTTCGCTCCTTCTACTGCTGACCCGTCGCTGTTTCTACGCACCGACACCTCACTGCCGCCGTTCTACATCCTCGTGTACGTCGACGACTTGGTCTTTGCCACTGCTGACACTGTCGCACTCGCCCACGTGAAGTCGGAGCTGCAGAAGAGACACACGTGCACAGACCTGGGTGAACTGACAAGCTATCTTGGCTTGCGGATCACCCGGGACAGAGCACGGCGCACCATCACTTTGACTCAGTCACACATGGTGCAGCAGGTCCTTCAGCGCTTCCGCTTCACGTACTCCTCGCCTCAGCCCACTCCTCTGCCTACCGGTCACTCGCTCTCAGCTCTGCCTTCGGATGAGTCCGTAGAGCCGAGTGGCCCGTATCCAGAGCTTGTGGGCTGCCTCATGTACCTGATGACCTGCACTCGACCTGACCTTGCATACCCTCTTAGCATCCTTGCACGCTATGTCGCTCCTGGCCGTCACCGGAAGGAGCACATGGATGCCGCTAAGAGGGTGTTGCGCTACTTGTGCAGTACGTCGGGCATGGGGCTAGTGCTTGGAGGACGAGACCGAGTTGTACTCACTGGGCACTCAGACGCTTCTTGGGCTGACGACCAGGCTACTCAGCGGTCGTCTCAGGGTTACACCTTCAGCCTTGGCTCTGGTTCAGTTTCTTGGCGTTCTACACGCTCGTCTTCTGTTCTCAGCTCCAGTTGTGAGGCTGAGATCTACGCCACAGCCATGGCTGCCCAGGAGTTACGCTGGCTCACCTACCTGTTGACCGACTTGGGAGAGCGGCCTCGTTCTCCTCCAGTGCTGTACGTCGACAACAAGGCTGCCATTGCCTTGTGTGAGGAGCACAGACTGGAGCACAGAACGAAGCATATCGCTCTGCGCTACTTCCTTGCTCGAGAGCTGCAGCAGCGCGGTCAGCTTCGTCTGCGTTACGTGGCCACTCGGGCCAACACTGCTGATGTGTTCACCGAGGCGCTTCAGCCTTGTGACCATCAGCGCTTCTGTACTGTTCTAGGCCTTGTGCCTACTGGGCCTCACTTGCTTACTTCTTGACTCTACTTGTACTGTGATCTCTATATATATATAACCCTATTCTAGATTCTAACAATAACATCGCATTCAGGGTCCATAGGCCGCGTACTCTGTATTGACAGGGTCCGTGAAAACCCTACACTGAGAGTGTACACAAAACTTCAGGGTCCACTAAAGCAATACTCTGAATGGATCAGGGACCAAAATGTGAAAAACCTGGTTTCTCAGGGACCAGGAAGTGACAAGTCTGAAATCACCCTGAAATCAGGGTAATTACCCTGATAAAATCAGCCTCTGAAGGCCTGGTCTTTTGACACAAATATCAATGTTGGATGATTTTTTCAAGTGTTATTTTTAACCTATTTCAACACCTCTCAGAATATAGGCATTTTTAGGAAAGATAATTGTGATGATAAAACGATATAACCAAGAAGCGAATATTATTTTCAATGTAAATAACTCACAAATCAACTCCTCAATTTTCAAAACCCTGCACCTTTCTGGTTATATATCACACTGATTGTTTTATCACAAGTGTAGCTCCCTCTCTGGCATCTGGTCGACAAGCTCTCGCCTGCGATCGTCTAAAACGCTGCTAACGAAATTGGCGACAGCTCACAATCTTCGTGGTTCATATGTTCGAAATATATGAACCGTTACAAAACCTTGCCTACACCTGCCCTGCCATTTATGAGAGCCGCCAGTTGTTTTTTTTGGCAGAACCTGGTCTAGACCCGTCTAGGGCCCCGAACCGCGCTCACAGCGGAAACTCGTGAAACCAACCCTAAGTACCATATACGAGCAGTATACTCCCGTACCCAGCCGTAGCTTTCTTCCGATGGACGACGGATTAACGAACGCGTCGCGTGCGTTCGCAGCACAGAACGGCGTGGGCGCGAAAGGTGACCACGACGATGGCGACGCGGATGATGTGATTGTAACGGTGGACCCTCTCCGTGTGAAGCGCGTGCGGCAGATGGACGTCACCGGCAGCGAGGACCACGTGCTGTACGTGCCACGTCACCCTCTTCCCCTCTTTCCCCCCCGCTTCTCCCCCCTCTCCCCACAACACGTACTGTACGTGCCACGTCCTCCTCCTCCAATCCTTTCCCACCACGTGTTGCAATACGACACTCACCAAGCGTACAGATAGCGTCCATTCGCCCTTCCCACCGTCGGCTGCTCAGCTCTCTTCATCTCTCCATGCCCTATCGCCAAGGATCGCCTTTTCCTGCATCCCATCACTCTCCCCACACTCTCCTCCTTCCTCTTCCCCGCATCCCTCCCCCCCACCCCCCACCCCGTCCTTCCCCCGCCCTCCCCCAGCGACCCGCCCGAGGGAGAGCGCATGCTGGCGCTTCTGGCGCAGCTGGACAGTGCGCGCGCGCGCGCAGCACAGAGGAAGGGCGCGCGGGGGGGGAAGGGGGGCCGGAAACGGCGGGACAGGGGGGAGGCGGATGGGGATGCTGGCGGGGACGAGAATGAACGGGAGAAGGGGAGGAAAGGGGAGGGAGGGGGAGGGGAGGACTTGAAAGGAGGTGGGGGAAAGGCAGCAGGCGCAGGGGGAGCTGGGGGGAAGGCAGTGGCGGAGGCACATGGGGAGTGGGCGTGGCAGGGGGTGATGTCACAGCTGACGTCAGCACAGGAGGAGCTGAGGGTGATAGTGGATCTGGTGAATGCGGTTGAGAGCGGTGCAGAGGGGCTGGCTGTGAGTGGCGTGTCGAAGCCAAAGCAGCATGCAGCAGAGATGAGCTCCGAGCTCACAGCCCGGCTGGCAGGCAAACTCACGCTGCTGCAGGTGGGTACAGTGCGGTTCAGTGTGGTGGGGCGTGAGTCAGTGTGGTGAGAGGTGGTGGGGCTTGGCGGGGCATGAGATGTGGGAGTATGCAATGTGAAGGGGTGGGCTCTGGACTGATGGGCATGTGCCATGTGTGCATGTACGCATGTGTGTGCATGTATGCATGTGTGCATGTACGCATGTGTGTGCATGTGTGCATGTGTGCATGTGTGCATGTGTGCATGTGTGCATGTGTGCATGTGTGCATGTACGCATGTGTGCATGTGTGCATGTGCCATGTGCGCATGTGCGCGTGTGTGCATGTGTGCATGTGTGCATGTGTGCATGTGCCATGTGCGCATGTGTGCATGTACGCATGTGTGCATGTGCGCATGTGTGTGCATGTGTGCATGTGCCATGTGTGCATGTGTGCATGTACGCATGTGTGCATGTGTGCATGTGTGCATGTACGCATGTGTGCATGTGTGCATGTACGCATGTGTGCATGTGTGCATGTACGCGTGTGTGCATGTGCGCATGTGTGCATGTGCGCATGTGTGCATGTACGCATGTGTGCATGTACGCATGTGTGCATGTGTGCATATATACATGTGTGCATCCACGTGTGTGTGCATGTGTGCATACATACATGTGTGCATGTACGCATGTGTGCGTGTGTGCATATATACATGTGTGCGTGTGTGGATATGTGCACCTTTTAGCTCGTCTCTTCCCCTCCCCGGTTGCCAGTTTCCGCTCCTGTCTGTTCCGCCTCCTCTCCCTTTTCCCTCTCCTCTGCTCCTCTCATCCATTCTCCCCGTTCTCGCCTTCCCCTCATGACTGTCGCCATTCTTCTCCTTCGCCCCGTCTGCCCCTCTGCCGGGCTCAACAGGATGTGGGGGGAGGCTTGCTGCACGCAGCAGCGCGCCTCACACAGCAAGTCAGCGACGACGCACCGTTCTACACCGCACTCCAGCGGTGAGCACCTCACTGGACCTGCGTGCATGCCCCCCCGTGCTGTCCACAGCAATCGGTAGTCACCTGATACCGCTTATTACACATCAACACAACCATCCGTCTCTCCGTTCCCTTCCCTCACCGCCCTCTTCCGCCACCCTTTGCACCCCATTCTCTCTCACTACTCACCATCCCCTACGGTGCATTGTCTCCCATCCTGTGCCTTGTCTCTCTTCCCATGCTCTGCCTGGCAGCATACAGCATCGGTGGAAGGTGAAGCGCACCCACCCTGCCCTCGCCCCTCCGCCCACCCCTCTCTCCGCCGCCTCCTCAACCGCAGCTGGCTTTGCGGCTGACGTCACAGTGCAATCGCTGCTCCTCTCCCTCCCTCACGCGCCCTCTCTACCTGCCAGCATGCCTCTCATACCCGCTACAATCCTCCCCTTTACCTCATTAAGACTCGATAGGGACAAGCAGGGAATGCTCCGGGCTGCTCCGCCTGAAGGCCAGCCAATCAGGAGGCTCCACGTCAGCGTGTTTGGGAGGGAAGCGGGCGGAGACTATGGGGAGGATGGTGGTGGTGGTGCTCGCAGTAGCAGTGAGGGGTTGGTGGGGAACGGGGGAGAGGAGGAAGGCGAGGGTGGGAGGATGGCAGAGGGGAAGGAAGGGGAGGAGGGGGCGGAGGAGGAGGAGGAAGGGGGTGTGGGGAGGGCGGTGCGCCAGGCTCACGAGCTTCTGAGGGCCGCGCAACGATCGTGGCTTGACTGTCAGGTATGACGGTTGACTGGTAGGTAACATGGTTGACTGGTAGGTAACATGGTTGACTGGTAGGTAACATGGTTGACTGGTAGGTAACATGGTTGACTGGTAGGTAAGACGGTTGACGGGCAGGTAACATGGTTGACGGGCAGGTAACATGGTTGACTGGCAGGTAACATGGTTGACTGGCAGGTAACATGGTTGACTGGCAGGTAACATGGTTGACTGGCAGGTAACATGGTTGACTGGCAGGTAACATGGTTGACTGGCAGGCAGGTAATGTTGCTGTCACAGCGGATGCGACCAACAGTTGTTCCACCTGTGCTTACTTGCTTGCTTCTAGTGCCGCACAGCACACTCATCGCACAGCACACTCACCTCACAGCACACTCACCTCACGGTCCTCCCTTCACCGTCCCCCCCTCCTACGCTGCTCCTCGCTCCCGGTCTTACCCCCACGGCAGCTGTTCGAGTCACTTCAGAGCCACCTGGCAGCAGCCTCCACCGTCGCTCTCCCTCTCGCCTCCATCTCCTCCTCCTCCCTCTCCCTCTCCCTCGCCTCCTCCCCTGCCTGCCTCTCTCTGCACCTCCTCTCCTCCGCCCCTGCCCTTCCCCTCTGGTCCTCTCTCATTCGCCGCGCCCACCGCCGCCGCCCCCATCAGCAGCAAACTAAGAGAGCACAGCAGCAGGGGGGGCAGGGGCAGGGGCAGGGGCAGGGTGACTTGCAGGAAGGGCAGCAGCAGGAGAAGGTGAAGGGGGAAACTGATCAGGAGAAGGAGCAGCAGGCGGAGGGTTGGCAGGATAGGGCAGCGTTTGGGAGGTTTTTGTATGAGGCGGACTCAGCAGCTGCAAGGGTGTATCTAGGGGAGGCTTATCTGTTGCTCCAGCAGCAGGCACAGGAAAGAGCGAGGAAGCTTCGCTTTCAGTTGCTAGACTCGGAAATTGAAGGGGAGGGGGAAGGGGAGGAGGAGAGGGAGGGAGGTGATGGGGGGAGTGGGATGCGGTGTGGGGGAGGGGGGGAGAGGGGGGAAGCACGGCTACGGGCAGCAGGGGGCCTGGAGTGGTGGGGGAGGAGTGAGGGGGGGGTAGGGGGGAGTGCGATGGGGGGACCAGCGGGAAGCGGGAGGAAGGCGTCAGGATGGGGATGGGCGGGTGGAGGGGGGGGAGGAGGGGGAGGCGGCGGCACTGGCACTGCTGCTGGCGGTGCTGCTGGTGTTGGTGGTGGCGGCGGTGGTGGGAGTGCGGTGGGGATGGGTGTGGGGGTGGTGGAGCTGCTGTGGGGGGCAGCAGCGCACAGGGCAAAGAAGAAGGCTGTGGAGCGATGCCTCTTCCGCATGGTAGGGTGCTGCTGGGAGTATGTACCATGCATGGTATGGTGCTGCATGCATGGTATGGTGCTGCATGCATGGTATGGTGCTGATGGGAGTATGTACCATGCATGGTAGGGTGCTGCATGCATGGTATGGTGCTGCTGGGAGTATGTACCATGCATGGTATGGTGCTGCATGCATGGTATGGTGCTGATGGGAGTATGTACCATGCATGGTATGGTGCTGCATGCATGGTATGGTGCTGCTGGGAGTATGTACCATGCATGGTATGGTGGTGCATGCATGGTATGGTGCTGCTGGGAGTATGTACCATGCATGGTATGGTGCTGCATGCATGGTATGGTGCATGTACCATGCATGGTATGGTGCATGTACCATATATGGTATGGTGGTGATGGGAGTATGTACCATGCATGGTATGGTGGTGATGGGAGTATGTACCATGCATGGTATGGTGGTGATGGGAGTATGTACCACACATGGTATGGTGGTGATGGGAGTATGTACCATGCATGGTATGGTGGTGATGGGAGTATGTACCATCCACGGTATGGTGGTGATGGGAGTATGTACCATGCATGGTATGGTGGTGATGGGAGTATGTACCATGCATGGTATGGTGTGGCATGCATGGTATGGTGCGACATGCATGGTATGGTGTGACATTCATGGTATGGTGCGACATGCATGGTATGGTGCGGCATGCATGATATGGTGCGACATGCATGGTATGGTGCGACATGCATGGTATGGTGCGGCATGCATGGTATGGTGCGGCATGCATGGTATGGTGCGACATGCATGGTATGGTGCGACATGCATGGTATGGTGCGACATGCATGGTATGGTGCGGCATGCATGGTATGGTGCGGCATGCATGGTATGGTGCGACATGCATGGTATGGTGCGAGATGCATGGTATGGTGCGGCATGCATGGTATGGTGCGGCATGCATGGTATGGTGCGGCATGCATGGTATGGTGCGGCATGCATGGTATGGTGCGACATGCATGGTATGGTGCGACATGCATGGTATGGTGCGGCATGCATGGTATGGTGCGGCATGAATGGTATGGTGTGACATGCATGGTATGGTGCTGCCCCCTTGAATCTGCCCCTTCATCACCTTTGCCTCCCTACGCACCTGATGAATCTGACCCTCCCGCTACCCACTGCTCATCACTCCCCCTCTCACCTCACCCTGTGCCCACTCCTGCCCCTCACTCTGCTCCCCATGCCGCTCCTGCCCCTCACTCTGCTCCCCATGCCGCTCCTGCCCCTCACTCTGCTCCCCATGCCGCTCCTGCCCCTCACTCTGCTCCCCATGCCGCTCCTGCCCCTCACTCTGCTCCCCATGCCGCTCCTGCCCCTCACTCTGCTCCCCATGCCGCTCCTGCCCCTCACTCTGCTCCCCATGCCGCTCCTGCCCCTCACTCTGCTCCCCATGCCGCTCCTGCCCCTTACTCTGCTCCCCATGCCGCTCCTGCCCCTCACTCTGCTCCCCATGCCGCTCCTGCCCCTCACTCTGCTCCCCATGCCGCTCCTGCCCCTCACTCTGCTCCCCATGCCGCTCCTGCCCCTCACTCTGCTCCCCATGCCGCTCCTGCCCCTCACTCTGCTCCCCATGCCACTCCTGCCCCTCACTCTGCTCCCCATGCCGCTCCTGCCCCTCACTCTGCTCCCCATGCCGCTCCTGCCCCTCACTCTGCTCCCCATGCCGCTCCTGCCCCTCACTCTGCTCCCCATGCCGCTCCTGCCCCTCACTCTGCTCCCCATGCCGCTCCTGCCCCTCACTCTGCTCCCCATGCCGCTCCTGCCCCTCACTCTGCTCCCCATGCCGCTCCTGCCCCTCACTCTGCTCCCCATGCCGCTCCTGCCCCTCACTCTGCTCCCCATGCCGCTCCTGCCCCTCACTCTGCTCCCCATGCCGCTCCTGCCCCTCACTCTGCTCCCCATGCCACTCCTGCCCCTCACTCTGCTCCCCATGCCGCTCCTGCCCCTCACTCTGCTCCCCATGCCGCTCCTGCCCCTCACTCTGCTCCCCATGCCGCTCCTGCCCCTCACTCTGCTCCCCATGCCGCTCCTGCCCCTCACTCTGCTCCCCATGCCGCTCCTGCCCCTCACTCTGCTCCCCATGCCGCTCCTGCCCCTCACTCTGCTCCCCATGCCGCTCCTGCCCCTCACTCTGCTCCCCATGCCGCTCCTGCCCCTCACTCTGCTCCCCATGCCGCTCCTGCCCCTCACTCTGCTCCCCATGCCGCTCCTGCCCCTCACTCTGCTCCCCATGCCGCTCCTGCCCCTCACTCTGCTCCCCATGCCGCTCCTGCCCCTCACTCTGCTCCCCATGCCGCTCCTGCCCCTCACTCTGCTCCCCATGCCGCTCCTGCCCCTCACTCTGCTCCCCATGCCGCTCCTGCCCCTCACTCTGCTCCCCATGCCGCTCCTGCCCCTCACTCTGCTCCCCATGCCGCTCCTGCCCCTCACTCTGCTCCCCATGCCGCTCCTGCCCCTCACTCTGCTCCCCATGCCGCTCCTGCCCCTCACTCTGCTCCCCATGCCGCTCCTGCCCCTCACTCTGCTCCCCATGCCGCTCCTGCCCCTCACTCTGCTCCCCATGCCGCTCCTGCCCCTCACTCTGCTCCCCATGCCGCTCCTGCCCCTCACTCTGCTCCCCATGCCGCTCCTGCCCCTCACTCTGCTCCCCATGCCGCTCCTGCCCCTCACTCTGCTCCCCATGCCGCTCCTGCCCCTCACTCTGCTCCCCATGCCGCTCCTGCCCCTCACTCTGCTCCCCATGCCGCTCCTGCCCCTCACTCTGCTCCCCATGCCGCTCCTGCCCCTCACTCTGCTCCCCATGCCGCTCCTGCCCCTCACTCTGCTCCCCATGCCGCTCCTGCCCCTCACTCTGCTCCCCATGCCGCTCCTGCCCCTCACTCTGCTCCCCATGCCGCTCCTGCCCCTCACTCTGCTCCCCATGCCGCTCCTGCCCCTCACTCTGCTCCCCATGCCGCTCCTGCCCCTCACTCTGCTCCCCATGCCGCTCCTGCCCCTCACTCTGCTCCCCAGGCCGCTCCTGCCCCTCACTCTGCTCCCCATGCCGCTCCTGCCCCTCACTCTGCTCCCCATGCCGCTCCTGCCCCTCACTCTGCTCCCCATGCCGCTCCTGCCCCTCACTCTGCTCCCCATGCCGCTCCTGCCCCTTACTCTGCTCCCCATGCCGCTCCTGCCCCTCACTCTGCTCCCCATGCCGCTCCTGCCCCTCACTCTGCTCCCCATGCCGCTCCTGCCCCTCACTCTGCTCCCCATGCCGCTCCTGCCCCTCACTCTGCTCCCCATGCCACTCCTGCCCCTCACTCTGCTCCCCATGCCGCTCCTGCCCCTCACTCTGCTCCCCATGCCGCTCCTGCCCCTCACTCTGCTCCCCATGCCGCTCCTGCCCCTCACTCTGCTCCCCATGCCGCTCCTGCCCCTCACTCTGCTCCCCATGCCGCTCCTGCCCCTCACTCTGCTCCCCATGCCGCTCCTGCCCCTCACTCTGCTCCCCATGCCGCTCCTGCCCCTCACTCTGCTCCCCATGCCGCTCCTGCCCCTCACTCTGCTCCCCATGCCGCTCCTGCCCCTCACTCTGCTCCCCATGCCGCTCCTGCCCCTCACTCTGCTCCCCATGCCGCTCCTGCCCCTCACTCTGCTCCCCATGCCGCTCCTGCCCCTTACTCTGCTCCCCATGCCGCTCCTGCCCCTCACTCTGCTCCCCATGCCGCTCCTGCCCCTCACTCTGCTCCCCATGCCGCTCCTGCCCCTCACTCTGCTCCCCATGCCGCTCCTGCCCCTCACTCTGCTCCCCATGCCACTCCTGCCCCTCACTCTGCTCCCCATGCCGCTCCTGCCCCTCACTCTGCTCCCCATGCCGCTCCTGCCCCTCACTCTGCTCCCCATGCCGCTCCTGCCCCTTACTCTGCTCCCCATGCCGCTCCTGCCCCTCACTCTGCTCCCCATGCCGCTCCTGCCCCTCACTCTGCTCCCCATGCCGCTCCTGCCCCTCACTCTGCTCCCCATGCCGCTCCTGCCCCTCACTCTGCTCCCCATGCCGCTCCTGCCCCTCACTCTGCTCCCCATGCCACTCCTGCCCCTCACTCTGCTCCCCATGCCGCTCCTGCCCCTCACTCTGCTCCCCATGCCGCTCCTGCCCCTTACTCTGCTCCCCATGCCGCTCCTGCCCCTCACTCTGCTCCCCATGCCGCTCCTGCCCCTCACTCTGCTCCCCATGCCGCTCCTGCCCCTCACTCTGCTCCCCATGCCGCTCCTGCCCCTCACTCTGCTCCCCATGCCGCTCCTGCCCCTCACTCTGCTCCCCATGCCGCTCCTGCCCCTCACTCTGCTCCCCATGCCGCTCCTGCCCCTCACTCTGCTCCCCATGCCACTCCTGCCCCTCACTCTGCTCCCCATGCCGCTCCTGCCCCTCACTCTGCTCCCCATGCCGCTCCTGCCCCTCACTCTGCTCCCCATGCCGCTCCTGCCCCTCACTCTGCTCCCCATGCCGCTCCTGCCCCTCACTCTGCTCCCCATGCCGCTCCTGCCCCTCACTCTGCTCCCCATGCCGCTCCTGCCCCTCACTCTGCTCCCCATGCCGCTCCTGCCCCTCACTCTGCTCCCCATGCCGCTCCTGCCCCTCACTCTGCTCCCCATGCCGCTCCTGCCCCTCACTCTGCTCCCCATGCCGCTCCTGCCCCTCACTCTGCTCCCCATGCCGCTCCTGCCCCTCACTCTGCTCCCCATGCCGCTCCTGCCCCTCACTCTGCTCCCCATGCCGCTCCTGCCCCTTACTCTGCTCCCCATGCCGCTCCTGCCCCTCACTCTGCTCCCCATGCCGCTCCTGCCCCTCACTCTGCTCCCCATGCCGCTCCTGCCCCTCACTCTGCTCCCCATGCCGCTCCTGCCCCTCACTCTGCTCCCCATGCCGCTCCTGCCCCTCACTCTGCTCCCCATGCCGCTCCTGCCCCTCACTCTGCTCCCCATGCCGCTCCTGCCCCTCACTCTGCTCCCCATGCCACTCCTGCCCCTCACTCTGCTCCCCATGCCGCTCCTGCCCCTCACTCTGCTCCCCATGCCGCTCCTGCCCCTCACTCTGCTCCCCATGCCGCTCCTGCCCCTTACTCTGCTCCCCATGCCGCTCCTGCCCCTCACTCTGCTCCCCATGCCGCTCCTGCCCCTCACTCTGCTCCCCATGCCGCTCCTGCCCCTCACTCTGCTCCCCATGCCGCTCCTGCCCCTCACTCTGCTCCCCATGCCGCTCCTGCCCCTCACTCTGCTCCCCATGCCGCTCCTGCCCCTCACTCTGCTCCCCATGCCGCTCCTGCCCCTCACTCTGCTCCCCATGCCGCTCCTGCCCCTCACTCTGCTCCCCATGCCGCTCCTGCCCCTCACTCTGCTCCCCATGCCGCTCCTGCCCCTCACTCTGCTCCCCATGCCGCTCCTGCCCCTCACTCTGCTCCCCATGCCGCTCCTGCCCCTCACTCTGCTCCCCATGCCGCTCCTGCCCCTCACTCTGCTCCCCATGCCGCTCCTGCCCCTCACTCTGCTCCCCATGCCGCTCCTGCCCCTCACTCTGCTCCCCATGCCGCTCCTGCCCCTCACTCTGCTCCCCATGCCGCTCCTGCCCCTCACTCTGCTCCCCATGCCGCTCCTGCCCCTCACTCTGCTCCCCATGCCGCTCCTGCCCCTCACTCTGCTCCCCATGCCGCTCCTGCCCCTCACTCTGCTCCCCATGCCGCTCCTGCCCCTCACTCTGCTCCCCATGCCGCTCCTCCGCCCACTCCCCTGCCCCGTCCACCAGGCACGGCTCTGTCCGCACCTGACAGTGTGCTCGCACGCCACCCACCACCCCACCATCACTGCCTGGACGCTCTCCTTCCGGGCTCCTTCCTCCCGCGCTCTGCACCACACCCGCGGCGGGACAGGCGGTGAGCGGCTGGGTGAGGCGGAGAGAGGGGTGGGCGGGGCAGGGGGAGGGGGGAGGGCTGACGGGCAGGGAGGAGGAGAGGAGGACGGGGGGAGAGCGAGAGGAAAGGAAGAGGCGATGAAGTTGGGAGAGAGGGAGGGCAGGGCAGGGGTAGAAGCAGGTGTGGAGGAGGGTGGGGGCTGTGATGGAGGGGCCGGCAGGCAGGGCACAGTGGGAGACGCGGCAGCAGAGGAACCAGCAGCGGCAGCAGCAGCAGCTACTGGGGCTGCTGAGAGTAATGGGGAGTTGCTGCAAGAGGGGAGGAGGGGCGAGGGCGTGGAGGGTAATGGGGGAGCAGGGAGTGGGAGTGGGGGCGGGGGGGGGAGCGAGTGGTGGGAGTGGGAGGTGGCGGTGCAGCTGAGAGACGTGGAGCTCTCGGTGCTGCCCACCGTGGAGGCAGCAGGCTCACATGCTGGTGTTGGTGCAGCTGCAGGTGCAGGTGCTGCTGCTCACTCACACTCCGCCCTCCCTCTCCACCGCACACACCCACGCCCACGCCCTCTCTCGCTCCCCACCGTGCTGCCCTCCCTGCCCGACCTCTCCTCTCTGCTGCTCCACCGTGTCGCCTCCTCCTGCCTCTCCGCGCTCCTTGCCCACGCCCTCTCCCTCTCCCTCCCCGCCTCCGCCTCCCCTTCCTCCCTCTCCTTCACCACCGCATCACACCCCTCTGGACTGCATAAAGGTGAAGGTATTACCACTGGGAGCAGCAGCACGGGGGGCTGCGGCGCCAGTGCGGACCAGCAGGAGTGCTGCTTGGTGGCATGCCCGGATGCGGCTGCCGGTTGTGTGCGCTGGTGGATGGCTCCTAGAGAGCATGCCCTGGCAGCATTGCGCGCATGTGCCATGGCAGGAGGGAGGGCAGGCGGGGTAGAAGATGGCGTGCGAGTGGGGAATGTGGGGAGGAGGAAGGGTGGTGCGAGTCGTGAAAGGGATGAGGGGCATGAGGGGGAGGATGGGGGTGTGGTGCTGTTGGGTGCGTTGGGAGTGGATGAGCTTAAAGATGTGATCACCAGAGCAGCCCTCTGCTAGCATGCATCCAGTAGGAGTAAACCCTAAAGCCTGACCCCTGTCGCCTCCTCTCTCTGCGCTTTCACCTCCCCCCTGTGCATGTCCCTCGTGTATGTCCAGAGGATTATGGTATATGCCACCCCACCACAATATGTAAGGTTATTATACACCAAAAGCATCATGACAAGATGCATTGCACAATTGTACCAACGTAATTCATCACTAAATCGAATGTGCCTGTCTGCCTAAAACGAACACCAACTTACGGTAGCAGCTAGTTCCGATGAAACTTCCCCATATCGGCTCAATTTCGCGGTGGCCTTCCCTCATCCGCGCAAAACGGCAGCCGTCCCTCCCCCATACCTTCCCCCCAAGCGCTTCCCCAAAATCACAATCTAGGGGGAGGGTCTATCTATCCCCCCTCCACCACTAGGGGGCTCGGCGGGCGGGACCCCCAGCCCTAGTTCCGCCTGCCATTTTTTTTAGCCTCAGCGGCGCTTCCGCGCGCCAACCTTCCGCCACGAATCCTTGCCCCAACCCGTGCGGAAATCTCTAGGCTCTTGCCAGCATTGCATCTGGAGGAGAATTTCAGCAGAGACTTTCCTGCGAGGTCGAGACCAACTTGGTGGCCCATCCAATAAAGATCCATGGCCGCTGGTGCTTATCTCGCCAAGGCTTATCTCTCATCCACTGCTCGGCTGCACTCCTTGATATCTCCCAGTTCCGTCAAGAACTTTACTCCGATCGCTGCGCTTTCCCGCCGCCCGGGTTTTGCGCCAGGTTTTCCGCAGGCTAAGCCTCTTCTCACGTCCTCTTTCCGACCTCTCTCTCAGCCGCTTAGGCCCAGGCCTGGAACCCGTCTTGCGAAATTTCCGTTAGTATCACGTGTGACAATGTCGACAGCGGCTGGCGAAGCAGCTGATCGGCCTGTGCCTGTAGAGGATGGTGACTATGAGTGGGATTTAGTCACCATCGGCGTCGGCAGCGGCGGAACCAGGGCTTCGAGAATCGCCGCGTCGTTCGGCGCCAAGGTACGGAGAACCTGGCTCGTCGCCAGATTGTTTTCGAATTTCCAGGATTGTTTTCTTCCGTCCGGACCGTCGGATCAGATTTGTTGTCGTGAATGAACGGCGACAAATTCAGCATCGTGGGTTTCGCTTCGAATCCATCGGTGGCTCAAGCCAGAGATTTCTCGCTTTTAACGGCTTTTGTTTTTTTGTTTATTTTCATTTTTCCCTAATTGTCATGTCTGCCTCAGTTTCCCTTCTGCAATGTGACATGTGGAATGCTATTTATTGGCCAATGATGCAAATCACAACATTACTGAGAACCATTCTGCCCCGTTCTTAGTTCAATGCCTTATGCTCTCAAGGCCTGATCACCGTTGGACACTTCGTGCATCTTTTAACCATCTTCCAGTCTCATAATTGACCTCGTAATTGGGGGGTATTTCCTGCGTTCACCCTTCCAGGTGGCCGCTATCGAGCTGCCGTTCAACCCAATCAGTTCGGAGACCCAAGGAGGCGTCGGCGGGACGTGAGTAGCCTTGAATGCGTTCCGTAGGCTCTGTCATGGCGAGCCTTAGTCCTTTTGAGAGGCTTTATGTTTCTCCACGACGAGCCTTCAGTTCTTGCCATGACGAACCTTCAGCCTGCCATGACGAAACTTCTGCTCAGCCATGAACCTTCGCCTCTGCCATGACGAACTCTAGGCTCTGTCAGAACGCGCCGGTGCTTATACGTGCATGCGTGTGCCAGCTCCGCTTGTGCTGTCTGTCGTCGTTTGAAGTGCCTCAGTAGCTGACTTCCTGGTCCCTAGCGTGATGCGTCTTTTCCTTGCGTGACTTCCTGCTGCCTACTCGTGCCTCACCAATGCCGCGTGGACTGGCTAGTTCGCACACAACCAATCCGCACGGTACAAGTGTACACTTGAATTACAACAATCGCCTTCCTGCAGAGCCCTCAGCCCTGTGCATCGATATCATCATTGACGCTCGCCGTTTTGCCCGCGTGTCTGCTCCGCGTGCTGCCTCTCTGACAGGTGTGTGCTGCGAGGGTGCGTGCCCAAGAAGATCCTCGTGTACGGCTCAGCCTTCAGCTCCGAGTTTGAGGTAACCCGTTCTTCGCAGCAATGCTGGTTCGCCACCAGTCAGTGCAGGGCAAGTGCAGCGCGTCACCGTCCATGTGACCTCGTGATTTATGCTAAAAGCCATTTCTGACGCACATAAACAATCGTCGGGCATACGACTGCCCGAATCCCATTCATTCGTTTGTTCCAATGTTATTCTCGGTCTTATGAGTTGGGGGCCATGAGGCAAGTGCACCTGTGCTCCTGTGTTCATGGCTGTGCTCGTTGATCGAGAACCAACCACCCACCTCCACTCTATCCCCACGTTTCTTTCTCGCTCCATTGTAATTCTCTCCTTCTCTGCTCCTTTTTTCCTCCGTCTCTCTCCAAATTCGTCTCGGGATTGCCCGCTCGTGATTTTTCTTCTCTATCTATTGCTCTCTCCTCGCCTCAGGACGCAGCTGGCTTCGGGTGGAGCATCCCAGGCACGCCCACCTTCGACTGGAAGCACCTCATTGCCAACAAGGTCAGTCGCCTTCATTCATCCCTCTCTTTGCACTGCCTTCTGCGGCGCATCTTCGCATTGTAGTGTACCGAGCCGTACTGTACTATACAGTGTACATTAATATGTATTGTAAACGTTGGTTTAAGGGCAAGGCGATTCTGCGGGGCTTCAAGCAGTGGGCTTCAATATGTATTTGCGCCTCTCGTCACGGCTGATGCAGAGGGCTTGAAGTTACCCGTTCGTGCTTCCTCTGTCTGTGATGACACTAGGTCGGGTTGTTCTTTTCTGCCGTGCTCCCTGTGTGATATGCTTCTCTCCCTGCAGACGCGCGAGTTTGGACGCCTCAATGGTGTATACAAGGGCATTCTGAGCAACGCGGGGTGACGCTGGTGGAGGGCCGGGGCAAACTGGCGGGGCCGCATGCGGAGGGTGTGACTGCCCCTGATGGCCCGTGCGCCCTGTCTCCTTCTGCTGTTCCTTTCTCCCTTTCTGCAGACCCGCGAGATTGAGCGCCTTAACGGGGTGTACAAGCGCATTCTGAGCAATGCTAATGTGACGCTGGTGGAGGGGCGCGGCAAGCTAGCAGGTCCGCATGCAGTGGAGGTGACGGCGCCTGATGGGACGGTGAAGCACATGACCGCCAAGCACATCCTCATTGCTGTCGGTGGGCGGCCCCACCTGATCGACATCCCTGGCAAGGTGCGCTGTGAAAAGGGTGGCTTGGCCATGGGCATAGGCATGGACTTTGCATGGGCGCATGGTATGGGCGCATGCGGTGGAGGTGACGGCACCTGATGGGTCGGTGCGACACATGGCCGCCAAGCACATCCTCATTGCCGAGGGGGGGTGGGGGGGGGCGCTGGCCGCAGCTGACTGACATCGCTGGCAAGGTGCGCGTTTGGAAAATGCTCATGGATTGCTCTCGGGGCATGGTTCCATGGCATGGTGTCATGTTGTCTGTTCTTCAAGAGTAAGATCTCTCTGGCCTTCAAAGAGCACCCTACCTTATTGTCCACACCACACGAGCAGCACTCTCTGATTCACCGTTGATGAATCTGCCACCCCTCAATAGATTCGCTGATTCTTATCTCCTCCATCCCTCCAACTCTTCTCCCACTCATCCCCGTCCCTCCTCCCCTCTCTTTCCCCCTTTCCCTCTCTCCCTCCCCCCCACTCTTTTTCTTACTCCTCTTTCTCTTTCTCCTCTCCCCTTTCTCTTCCCCCTCTCCCCGTTCTCTTCCCCCTCCCTCTTTCTCTTCCCCCTCTCCCTTTCCCCTTTCTCTTCCCCGTCTCCCCTTCCCCTTCCCCTTCCCCCTCTCCGCTTTCCCATTCTCCATCCCCCCCTTCTCTTCCCCCTCTCCTGCCCCGCTTTCCCTCCCACTCCCTCCCCCAATCGCCAGGAGTTCGCCATAACGTCAGACGAGGCGCTCAGCCTGGCGGAGTTCCCCAAGCGCGTGGTCATTGTGGGCGCCGGGTGGGTTGCTTGCATTGGAGGGAGGAGGAGTGGCAAGTGGGCGGATGGGGGGGGGGAGGGGGAAGAGAGTGGGGCGATAGGCGAGGGGGGAGGGGAGATGGGGGGAGGGGGAGGGGGGGGGGGAGGTGTTAGGCTAGTGGGGAGGGAAGGATGGGTGGAAAGGGTTGTCCACATAACACGTCTTCTGGATCTTCTTCTGAGTCTCTTGTATCTGTCCAACCTCCCATTCCGCATGCCCTCCCACATCCCTGGCCTGGCCGGGCCCCAGCCGTCCCTCCACCATCAAAACTTTGAGCCTAAGAAGGTTCTCTGAGTCAAGTCACCTCATCATTTTTGTTCCTCCCCCGAAACCCCTCCACCCACCCTCTCCCCCTTCCTTTCTGTGTACCCCTCCCTCACCCCCTTTCCCTTCTGAGCCCCGGGTCTCGTCCCTCCTCCCTGGACTGCCTCTCCTCCTCCCTGGACTGCCTCTCCTCCTCCCTGGACTGCCTCTCCTCCTCCCGCTCCCCAATCCCGCTCGTCCCTCCCCTTCGCCTCTCCACTTTCACCCCACAGCTACATCGCAGTGGCAGCTGACTTCCCCACAGCTACATCGCAGTGGCAGCTGACTTCCCCACAGCTACATCGCAGTGGCAGCTGACTTCCCCACAGCCACATCGCAGTGGCAGCTGACTTCCCCACAGCTACATCGCAGTGGCAGCTGACTTCCCCACAGCTACATCGCAGTGGCAGCTGACTTCCCCACAGCTACATCGCAGTGGCAGCTGACTTCCCCACAGCTACATCGCAGTGGCAGCTGACTTCCCCACAGCTACATCGCAGTGGCAGTTGACTTCCCCACAGCTACATCGCAGTGGCAGCTGACTTCCCCACAGCTACATCGCAGTGGCAGCTGACTTCCCCACAGCTACATCGCAGTGGCAGCTGACTTCCCCACAGCTACATCGCAGTGGCAGCTGACTTCCCCACTGCACTGCGTCTCTGCCTCCCCCTGCGCTGCCCCTCCCTATTCGCCCCCCTCTTCCCCCCTCTTCTGCACCCCGCAGCTACATCGCAGTGGAGTTTGCGGGCATTTTCCATGGCATGGGCGCTGATGTGCATCTCGTGTATCGCCAACCCACGCCCCTGCGGTATGTGTGTTGTGCCAACGTCACTGCTCATTATTCCTTGTGATTGCTCGTCATTGTCTCATCACTGTGCCATTCACTACCTAGTCACCTACGTACGACTCCTTGTCCCATTGCAGAGGGTTCGACGAGGAGATGAGGGGAGTGGTGGCGCAGAACTTGGCGACTTTTGAGTCAGTCATAGAGGTCACCTCGTTGCCTCATCTCATGGCCTTCTCTTGCCCTACGTATGCCCAATCGCCACAGGGGCTTTGACGAGGAGATGCGGGGAGTGGTGGCGCAGAACTTGGCCACCAGAGGCATGAATCTGCACCCCTCCACCAACCCCACCAAGGCAAGCAGCAGCACTCAGATGAGATTAGAGGCACCAGACTGTTGCCGCATACCACGTTGTCATGGTTGCATTGCATTATGCAACCCCTGTCGTCCCCCTCACCATCGCTTCCCTTCCTTCCCCCATGAATCGCCTGAGCGTACCAGCTTGGCTTGCTCGCTCTCCTGTGTCCAGCTTGGCTTGCTCGCTCTCCTGTGTCCAGCTTGGCTTGCTCGCTCTCCTGTGTCCAGCTTGGCTTGCTCGCTCTCCTGTGTCCAGCTTGGCTTGCTCGCTCTCCTGTGTCCAGCTTGGCTTGCTCGCTCTCCTGTGTCCAGCTTGGCTTGCTCGCTCTCCTGTGTCCAGCTTGGCTTGCTCGCTCTCCTGTGTCCAGCTTGGCTTGCTCGCTCTCCTGTGTCCAGCTTGGCTTGCTCGCTCTCCTGTGTCCAGCTTGGCTTGCTCGCTCTCCTGTGTCCAGCAGCCATCTTTCGTACTGAATGAAGCGCACGTGCACGTGCAATCTACAAGTGCAGTGCAATTCGTGATTGGGCCGTGCAATGTTCGGATGTCATGTGTGGATGTCATGTGTGGATGTCATGTGTGGTGTGGATGTCATGTGTGGATGTCATGTGTGGATGTCATGTGTGGATGTCATGTGTGGATGTCATGTGTGGATGTCATGTGTGGATGTCATGTGTGGATGTCATGTGTGGATGTCATGTGTGGATGTCATGTGTGGATGTCATGTGTGGATGTCATGTGTGGATGTCATGTGTGGATGTCATGTGTGGATGTCATGTGTGGATGTCATGTGTGGATGTCATGTGTGGATGTCATGTGTGGATGTCATGTGTGGATGTCATGTGTGGATGTCATGTGTGGATGTCATGTGTGGATGTCATGTGTGGATGTCATGTGTGGATGTCATGTGTGGATGTCATGTGTGGATGTCATGTGTGGATGTCATGTGTGGATGTCATGTGTGGATGTCATGTGTGGATGTCATGTGTGGATGTCATGTGTGGATGTCATGTGTGGATGTCATGTGTGGATGTCATGTGTGGATGTCATGTGTGGATGTCATGTGTGGATGTCATGTGTGGATGTCATGTGTGGATGTCATGTGTGGATGTCATGTGTGGATGTCATGTGTGGATGTCATGTGTGGATGTCATGTGTGGATGTCATGTGTGGATGTCATGTGTGGATGTCATGTGTGGATGTCATGTGTGGATGTCATGTGTGGATGTCATGTGTGGATGTCATGTGTGGATGTCATGTGTGGATGTCATGTGTGGATGTCATGTGTGGATGTCATGTGTGGATGTCATGTGTGGATGTCATGTGTGGATGTCATGTGTGGATGTCATGTGTGGATGTCATGTGTGGATGTCATGTGTGGATGTCATGTGTGGATGTCATGTGTGGATGTCATGTGTGGATGTCATGTGTGGATGTCATGTGTGGATGTCATGTGTGGATGTCATGTGTGGATGTCATGTGTGGATGTCATGTGTGGATGTCATGTGTGGATGTCATGTGTGGATGTCATGTGTGGATGTCATGTGTGGTGTGGATGTCATGTGTGGATGTCATGTGTGGATGTCATGTGTGGATGTCATGTGTGGATGTCATGTGTGGATGTCATGTGTGGATGTCATGTGTGGATGTCATGTGTGGATGTCATGTGTGGATGTCATGTGTGGATGTCATGTGTGGATGTCATGTGTGGATGTCATGTGTGGATGTCATGTGTGGATGTCATGTGTGGATGTCATGTGTGGATGTCATGTGTGGATGTCATGTGTGGATGTCATGTGTGGATGTCATGTGTGGATGTCATGTGTGGATGTCATGTGTGGATGTCATGTGTGGATGTCATGTGTGGATGTCATGTGTGGATGTCATGTGTGGATGTCATGTGTGGATGTCATGTGTGGATGTCATGTGTGGATGTCATGTGTGGATGTCATGTGTGGATGTCATGTGTGGATGTCATGTGTGGATGTCATGTGTGGATGTCATGTGTGGATGTCATGTGTGGATGTCATGTGTGGATGTCATGTGTGGATGTCATGTGTGGATGTCATGTGTGGATGTCATGTGTGGATGTCATGTGTGGATGTCATGTGTGGATGTCATGTGTGGATGTCATGTGTGGATGTCATGTGTGGATGTCATGTGTGGATGTCATGTGTGGATGTCATGTGTGGATGTCATGTGTGGATGTCATGTGTGGATGTCATGTGTGGATGTCATGTGTGGATGTCATGTGTGGATGTCATGTGTGGATGTCATGTGTGGATGTCATGTGTGGATGTCATGTGTGGATGTCATGTGTGGATGTCATGTGTGGATGTCATGTGTGGATGTCATGTGTGGATGTCATGTGTGGATGTCATGTGTGGATGTCATGTGTGGATGTCATGTAATCTGTCCAGATCGAGAAGACAGCGTCGGGCACCTATGTGCTCCACACGGATAAGGGAGAGGCTCTTGAAGCGGATGTGGTCATGTTCGCCACTGGTGAGCATCCTTTTGAGACAGTTTGCCATTGAGCGGCATTCAAACTGCTCCCTCGTCTTCCACACGTGCACTCTGCTGCTGCTGAGCACTCTGCTGCTGTACCTTGTCTTACCGCTTCTGCTCTCTCAACTCAACTGCTTGTGTTTGCCACTGCTGGGCAGCGCACAATGCCCTCTTGTCAGCCACACTGATGTTCTGTCTCACTTCCCTCTCATCGCCTCGTGTTCACCTCTGGTAACCAACGTTCAATTCATTGCTCCCCTGTTTTTAACACGCATGTGCTGCGCCTCCTGTTTGCTTCCAGCGTGTGCTGCTTCCATCACACAGAATCTTGGCCGCGACAATCACACGACGGCTCCCCCAACCCTTCCCCGCTCCATCTGTCCTTCTGTAATCTCCCCCGTATCATCACAGGCCGTGCCCCCAGTACGCACAACCTGGGCCTGGAGAATGCGGGAGTGGAGACGGACAATATTGGGGCCATCAAGGTGGGCGAGTTTTGAGTTGTGCGGAGAGTGCGCAAGCCATTATATTGACGTCTTAACAGTCAACAGGAAAGAGTGAGAGTGGAGACAGACAGCACTGGAGCAATCAAGGTGAGCGAGGGTACGCGGTGTGGTGGTGACTCATGCTGCATGCATTCACATTGTGGTGATAAGTTACTGTGGCGCTGTAGCACTGTACTGCACTGAACAAGCTCTCCCAAGCTCTTCCAAGCATGGCGGCCATCATGGCGTGTATCACCTACTCATTCCCCTTCTACCTTTCCCTTCCCCTCTGCCTCTTCCCTTCCCTCGCACCCCTCCCCTCCCCTTCACCCATGCCCCCCTGCCCATCCCGTCCAGGTGAGCGCATGGTTGGTCGCAGACGAACTTGCCTAGTGTGTGGGCCGTGGGAGACGACACCAACCATCTAATTTCCCCCCCTTTTCCCCCATGTTCTCCTCTGTTCCTTCCCCCCTCTCTCTGCCCACGCCGTCCAGGTGAGCGCATGGTCGCAGACCAACGAGCCCAGCGTGTGGGCTGTGGGAGACGTCACCAACCGCATCAACCTCACGCCTGTGGCCCTCATGGAGGGGCACTGCTTCGCGGTGAGTCGCTGTTTTACGGTTCGATAACAACACATTATGAGGAGAAAAGATTGTCCCATTGTAGTCACCTTACTGCCACCACCTCTCACCAACCTGCATCAACCTCACTCCCGTTTCACCTCACTGCTTTGCTGTGAGTCGCTGCTTTGCTGTGAGTCGCTGCTTTGCTGTGAGTCGCTGCTTTGCTGTGAGTCGCTGCTTTGCTGTGAGTCGCTGCTTTGCTGTGAGTCGCTGCTTTGCTGTGAGTCGCTGCTTTGCTGTGAGTCGCTGCTTTGCTGTGAGTCGCTGCTTTGCTGTGAGTCGCTGCTTTGCTGTGAGTCGCTGCTTTGCTGTGAGTCGCTGCTTTGCTGTGAGTCGCTGCTTTGCTGTGAGTCGCTGCTTTGCTGTGAGTCGCTGCTTTGCTGTGAGTCGCTGCTTTGCTGTGAGTCGCTGCTTTGCTGTGAGTCGCTGCTTTGCTGTGAGTCGCTGCTTTGCTGTGAGTCGCTGCTTTGCTGTGAGTCGCTGCTTTGCTGTGAGTCGCTGCTTTGCTGTGAGTCGCTGCTTTGCTGTGAGTCGCTGCTTTGCTGTGAGTCGCTGCTTTGCTGTGAGTCGCTGCTTTGCTGTGAGTCGCTGCTTTGCTGTGAGTCGCTGCTTTGCGGTGAGTCGCTGCTTTGCTGTGAGTCGCTGCTTTGCTGTGAGTCGCTGCTTTGCTGTGAGTCGCTGCTTTGCGGTGAGTCGCTGCTTTGCTGTGAGTCGCTGCTTTGCTGTGAGTCGCTGCTGTGCTGTGAGTCGCTGCTTTGCTGTGAGTCGCTGCTTTGCTGTGAGTCGCTGCTTTGCTGTGAGTCGCTGCTTTGCTGTGGGATACCAACGCATCAACAGCAGAGAAGATTGTCCCATCACAGTGTTGCCTCATCCAGTCACCAACCGCATTAATGTCTCCCCAACACACTCGGTGAGCTCATCGTCTCCCTTCTCTCCATCCATGCGCACTCCTCCCTGCCCCATCACTCTCCTCGCCCATGCAGCGCACCGTCTTTGGCAACAACCCCGACACGCCCGACTTTGCGTGTGATGAGGTGACTTTGGAGTCAACTCAAGATTCTCCCTTCTCCATCCTTGCGTTTGTGCTTCCCCCTGTCCCGTGCCCGTTCACCTCCTCGCCCATGCAGCGCACCGTCTTTGGCAACGACCCCGACACGCCCGACTTTGAGAATGTCGCCTCGGCTGTCTTCTGGTCAGCTGTCTAACCCTT
This sequence comes from Closterium sp. Naga37s-1, assembly GCA_947471745.1. Taxonomy (NCBI): domain Eukaryota; kingdom Viridiplantae; phylum Streptophyta; class Zygnematophyceae; order Desmidiales; family Closteriaceae; genus Closterium; species Closterium sp. Naga37s-1. The sequence goes on from CANJKZ010000166.1 coordinate 2,648,849, forward strand.
TGCTCTCTCCCCATTGCACCCCCCTGCTGTCGTTTTGAGAGTGCTGTGTTACTGTAATTTTGGGTCAGTCATTGCGCCAACCCAACTGGCTGTACCCTCATTTGGTTAGTCAATTCCGCCAGTGTGCTCTCTCTCTCGTCAGCAGTTCATATCTAACTTGAGGCAGCACACTTACCTCCAACTTTTATGCTCGCCTCCTCCCGCCCCGCTTTGCATGCTTCCCTTCATCCTATTCCCCTGCCCTTTCCCGTTCTCCCGAGCAGCCACCCGCGCCTGGCAGTAGTGGACATGAGAGGGAAGCAGGCTGTGGAGAGGAGAGGGGAAGCATCTCTCTACTCATTGTGACCATTCTTATTGCTTGCCCTCACCCCATGGCTCTTGTTCCTCCACTGTGTGCAGCCAGCCGCCCCTGGCAGTGGTGGGCCTGACGGAGAAGCAGGCGGTTGAGAACTCAAGCAGCGATGTGCTCGTGTTCACGTCGTCCTTCAACCCCATGAAGAACACCATCTCGGGGTGAGAGCAGTGAGAGGGGTGAGAGCAGTGAGAGGGGTGAGAGCAGTGAGAGGGGTGAGAACAGTGAGAGGGGTGAGAGGGGTGAGAGGCAGGTGCACGTTCATGTAGTGTGTCTCACCATGTGGTGCCACGAGTGTTCTCAGCAACTGGGATGTGCTCGTATTCACCTCGTCCTTCAACCCCATGAAGAACATCATCTCGGGGTGAGATGGGGGTGCATGCTTATATGTCGTTTTTTTATTTGACTGAGAAGTGAAAAGTACCTTTGAGTGAGATTAGTGCTTCATACATATTCATGTGTCTCCCCATGTGGCGCCACGTGTTTTGATGCATCTTCATGTCCTCCTGATCTCATCCTTGCTAAACTCCACGAATAAGATCATCTTGGGGTGAGGGACATACATGGCCAAGTATGGCCGCATTTCTCCCCATGCCCATGTGCCCACCTTCATGTACGCCATGGTTGACTCTTGATGTGACGCCACATGCACCTATGCATGTTGCCAAAATGCTTATGATTCTCTTCTTATTTGCTTTCCCCCCTGTGTATTATTTGCTTTCCCCCCTGTGTAACCCAGGCGTGAGGAGAAGGCATACATGAACTCGTGTATCGAGGGCACATACCCTGAGATACTTATGTCTCCCCCTCCCCCCCTCCCTCGCTTCCCCACACCAGCCGAGTGGAGAAGACGTACATGAAGCTGCTGGTGGACTCGGAGACGGACCGCGTGCTCGGTGCCTCCATGTGCGGCCCTGACGCCGCTGAGATCATGCAGGTGAGGGGCATGCAGGTGAGGGGCATGCAGGTGAGGGGCATGCAGGTGAGGGGCATGCAGGTGAGGGGCATGCAGGTGAGGGGCATGCAGGTGAGGGGCATGCAGGTGAGGGCTAAGCAGGTAGGTGAGGATCAGGGTGTATCAGGGTATACTGTAAAACAGGCAGTTGTCTAATTTGAATGTGGGTGCATGATCATGGGTTATGAGGTATTCATGTGTTGGTCTGTTGATGTCTGCCTTGAGCTGTTACGACATTAATAATCGGCGTGCTTGACTGACTTGTTAGTGCCGGCAAGTTCAGTTTCCGTCCTCAGTGAAGCAACCTCACGTCTCCCACTTTCCTTTGCTTTTCTGCAGGGTCTCGGGGTTGCAATGAAGTGCAACGTTACCAAGAAGCAGGTTGATTCCACGGTAAGTTGAGCGGTGTATGGTTTGAAGCAAGGCTGGGCAATTGCAAGGCTAGTGTACAGTTTTAGTTCCTACATTTGTAATCCTATATCATGCAATTTCTTGTGTTTTCTTGTGTTTGCAGGTGGGGATACACCCAACAGCTGCAGAGGAGTTTGTCACCATGCGGACACCAACACGCCGCCTGCCTGGGATGAAGAAAGAGTAGCAGTCTCAGAATGAATTTCTGCAGTAGTTTTTCTTAATTACAACTGTCTTGGCTCCTTGAGCTAACAAGTGCAAGTTACAGTATTCCTGTAGGTGTAGTTTGTATGTCAATCATTGCGTGTTTATTCCCGTCCCACCCACGTATTTTCACTTCGATTATGACGCATTGATTGAAAATGCGGCCCTGTCCACGTCAGTGCAGCCCCACAGCCACTCTAACACGTAGATGCTCTGTGGGTACAGACTCTTCCGCCAATGAGGGTATCTGGAATCTCCTTGATTTGTTCCCCCTTCCCAACTTTCTGGGCTTCCTTTACGCACGTCAGCACTAATTGGGGAAATGCGATTGGTTGAAACTGGTCCGTCAAAAAGTTTCCGTTCATCATATCGCGAGAACGACCACAGCCACGAATTCCGCTCTCGAAGGCAACCGAAGGCGACGACCTCAACGAAATTTTCGATGCATGGGAGCACGTCAACGTCGCCATCAAGCATTCTTTCGACGATGTCGGAGAATGCTTGCATGCAGAGATGCTTGAAGCACAAGTCAGTTTACACAAATGGTGATGAGCACCTTTTTCGATTTCTGTTTTCAGTCCCGCTTTAGCCGGCAATCAGGTTACTTGTTTCTCACTTCGTAGTGTTCCAACGCTCCAACTTCGCGTGTGACGCGGAACTCCTCAGCTGTCAGCAGTATTTAGGTTCTTGAACGGTCTTCTGCTATCTTGCGATCTCCGAGTTGTGGTTTTAGTTCGTCGAAACGGCCTAAGACCTCCTAAGGAGGCCATCCACATAAACGCCTCCCAAGGAGGTCTTCCAGCAAAATAGTTGAATTGGTATAGGCGAATATTTTTTTTCCCCCGTGGATTGCTCGACGATGGCACAAGCTTGTGACAGCACCGTTTCATCACGGCATATAAGCCGGAAAGCTTATCGACAGGTCTGTGCGTTTTTACTGATTGCTTCAGCTAAGTCTCAGTTTATTTTAAAACACGTGGAGCTTATTAGCTTGTGGGTGTTGCAGATGGAGGTCATGGTTGCGCTTTTCATCTGGCTCGGACTCTTCCATTTTAACACCATAGCTGCAGCTATTGCCATCTATCACCTCCCTAGCAAAACGTCAGTGGCAGTCCTTGTCGTCTTGGTGACGCTGGTGATTATTCCCGTGTCCGAGTCCGAATTCGGGATCAAGGTTGCTTCCTTTATTGCCAGAACTGCCTCGACATACTTTCCGATTAATGTGAGCTTGCTATTGACGAGCTGGATCTACTTGCATATTTGCAGTTACTCCATACGCATTCTAATCAGCGGCGGTTGTACCTTTCAGATGATATACGAGGACCGCCAAGCACTGGATCCCAATAAGGCGTATATTGTTGCCTTGGAACCCCACCATGTTTTTCCAATCTCCGCAGTTGCCCTGTCTCCCTTGTCTGGGCTGTTCCCGTTGCAAAAGATTCGGATCCTTGGGAGCAGCGCCTTGACCTACGTTCCTTTCGTTCGCCACATCTGGCGGTGGCTCAGTATGGCGCCAGCCACGCGGAAGCAGTTTTCGAATCTACTGGCTTCGGGAACGTCTTGCGTCATTGTCCCGGGTGGCTTGCAAGAGTCGTTGTTGCTTGAACCGTCTCGAGAGGTGCGCATGATCATTTTCTATGCGAGCGTGCGTACGGTCTTGCAATGTTCTGACCTGGGTGTCGTGCGTACTGCAGGTACTGTTTCTGAAGCGACGATTGGGCTTTGTGCGGCTGGCAGTGGAGACTAGTACTCCTATCATCCCCATCTTCTCCTTCGGTCAGAAGGATGTGTACAGTTACTGGTTCCCTCGCAGCTCCTTCCACACTGCTCTGTCTCGTAAGTTGATGTTTGCTCCAATGCTGTTCTGGGGTAGGTGGGGAACGCCTATCCCACATCAAAAGCCCATGACCCTTGTGGTTGGAAAACCGATTGCTGTACCCGAAGCTGAGACCGTTGACGCTTCAGTAGAGAAGATGCACGCGGAGTTTATAGCTGCCGTAGAGAGCCTTTATGAGCAGCATAAATGCGGAGTAGGAGCCTGTCATGTTCCGTTGGTAGTGACATAATGTGGAAGTAAGTATACACAATGCTTTTGTCCTTATTAACCCTTGGAAGTTTAGACAACATCTCCCTAGTGCCAGTGGTCTAGTGGTAGAATAGCACCCTGCCATGAGCCCGGTGCAGACCCGGGTTCGATTCCCGGCTGGCACACGGTTTTTGCTTTACAGTTGCAGACCAGCTACATTGTACGGTAGTTGTTCTCCAGAGATAAGCTTTTGTTGGCTGGCTAGATGTCTTGTTTGGTTTAGCAATACCGTATGCGCCCGGATATAAGACAGTGTTGAATAGTAGACATGGATTGTCTATTATCCGGGTGTCTCTTATAAACAGGCTAGCCTCATTATAAGACACCTATTTGTGTGTACGAGACAAGGGGGGTGGGTCTACCTGGGACACACCTGAGGGAGCAGAACCCTATGGGGGAAGGGGGTCTACCGGGGGGGGACTGGTACCAGGAAGAGAGGTGCGAGAGGGACCGGGTGGGACGCGTGCGGGTGAAGTCGGTAGTAACAGACCGGTAGTGCAGTTGCAGACCAGCTACATTGTACGGTAGTTGTTCTCCAGAGATAAGCTTTTGTTGGCTGCCTAGATGTCTTGTTTGGTTTAGCAATACCGTATGCGCCCGGATATAAGACAGTGTTGAATAGTAGACATGGATTGTCTATTATCCGGGTGTCTCTTATAAACAGGCTAGCCTCATTATAAGACACCTATTTGTGTGTACGAGATAAGACATATGTGTACGAGACAAGGGGGGTGGGTCTACCTGGGACACACCTGAGGGAGCAGGACCCTGTGGGGGAAGGGGGTCTACCGGGGGGGGACTGGTACCAGGAAGAGAGGTGCGAGAGGGACCGGGTGGGACGCGTGCGGGTGAAGTCGGTAGTAACAGACCGACTCGTCGAAGGTGACGTCCTGAGAGGACAGAACACGACGCGAGGCAGGGTGGTAGAAGCGCCAGGGTGGAGCGTCGGTGGGGAAGCCCAGGAAGACACAGCGGAGAGTGCGAGGGGAGAGCTTGCTCGCTTTGGTATCGCGAACAAGGGAGAGCGCGCCCCAGACCCGAAACGACGACGCATCACCAGGCTGTCCCGTCCAACGGAGTGTGGGCGAGGTCTCTGGAGCAGAGACACGGGGCCAGAGGTTGAGCTGATGCGCGGCGTATCGGACCGCAAACGGCCACAGGAAATGGGAAGCAGCCGCATGGATCATGGAGGTACGAGCAACCTCCATGATCAGGCCAATGCGACGCTCAGCGATCCAACTTTGCTGCGGAGAGGCCGGAAGCGTGAACGACTGGGCGATGCCCTCATCCTGGCAAAACGTCTCAAGGACGCCAGAGGAGAACTCACCACCCCTGTCAGAGTGCAGACGCAGGACTGGAAAGTCACGCCGAAACCGCTCGCGCAGCTGGTGACGAGTAGCACGGATCCAGGGGATCAAGACACCACTGACATCCGCCTTGCGCCGCAAGGGGAAGACTGTGGTGTAGCGTGTGTAGTCGTCAACCACCAGCAGGAAGTAGCGCTCCTGGTCCGTTCCACCGACGGGGGCCGGGCCCCACACGTCCAGGTGGAGAGTCTGCAGAGGAGCAGTGGTCGGAGGAAACTCGGAGGAGTGAGGAGCGGCGCGCTGCCGCCCCTCGACGCAAGGAAGGCACGGCGGCGCAAGCGAGCGCGGGAGGGGGGGCAGGGTCGCAGGGAGGCCAGAGACCAGGAGCCGGGAGTGCATGCCGCGCAGACGCAGCTGCGACGGGTGGCCAAGACGGTGGTGCCAAAGCTGCGCAGGGTGGGTGAGGAGGCGACACGAGCAGGACGCAGCGAGCTGACCGGACGCAGCCACCTGACCAGACGCAGCTACCTGTGCAGACGCTGTGGTGAGTGTGTACAGGTTCGACCCCGGCTGTCGTGTGAACGTAGCCGGATGACGGCCTGTCTTGGCGCATGTGCAGATCGCCACACGCTGACCTCCAGGAGTAAAGGTGTCAACCCATACATCCTGAAGGACGGCGTTGCTCACCAGGTTCGTCGAGAACGAGGGGAGGTGGAGAACGGACAGAGAGCCAGAGGGGACAGCTGGGCACGGGAGGACAGTGGAGTGGCGTGCAACCACCAGGCCCCCAGAGGGGTCCGCCAGTGAGACTGGGACTGGGGTAGTGAGTGGGGTGACAGTGGTGCTGTCGCGAAAGAAGCAACGTGACGCACCAGAGTCAAGTGTGAAAGTGTGCAAGACCTCAGCAGCAGCAGCAGCAGACTCACTAGCACCTGGGGCAGTAGCGACACTAGCACCTAGGGCAGCAGCAGACGCACTAGCACCTGGGGGAGCAGCATCACCACCAGCATCGCATGGCACACACGAGTAACACGCACCCTCAACACTATAATCAGAAACATACATAGCATAGAGAGCAGCATTGATCTTAGCAAAGTCAAGAGCAAACACATCTACCCCCTTCCCTATCAGCTGCAGCCAGTTCGGGACCTGCTGGTCCTCGGAGTACTCAGTCACCCAGGCGTCCTCAAGACGGCCGAAGCACTTGTACTCAGTGTGCGGCTTCCCGCAGACTGTGCCCTTCAGAAGCCCCGTGCGCCGGACATAAGGGCAGCGACCAGAGCCCCCACGCTGGAGAACCCACTCACGGAGCTGCTGGTCGGTGGGTTTGTCCGGGAGGCGCGGCAGCTGCTGACCACTCCCGTAGCCACGGGAGGGTCCACGAGCGCCACCACCCCTGCCAGACCCACCCCGACCTCCTCCACCGCCCCCGCTACCCCAACCGCCTCCCCCACCACCGCCGCCTCCTCCACCCTGTCCGCCTCCTCCACTGCCGCCACCCCCAGAGCCACCCCCAGAGCCTCCACCACCCCCGCCACCACCCCCGCCACCCCCTCCGCTGCTGCCACCACCACCACCCCTGCCCCCTCTGCCCTTGCTGTTGTTGCGCCATCCACTGGGAGCAGACGCAGCGCCAACGTCCTCAGCACCAAGGAGGTCGACTGCAGTAGTGGTAGCAACTGAGGGGAGGAGAGGGGAGGGAGTACACCCTTCAAAGAAAGGGGAGCGGGGGGTGCCACGAGAGGCAGCGACAGCGACAGTGCTCTTCTCAACCTCGAGAAGGGCCTTCTCAAGCGAGTCAAGTGTGAGCTCAGTGGGGTCCATGGCTAGGAATTGGTCCCTGACAGTGCGAAGGGAGTCAGGGAGGCGAGTGATAAGAAAGTAGAGGGTGAAGTACTGCGGGGGGGGGTTCTTAGCGAGAAAGTCCGGCTTGAGAGCGGCACGGAAGCAATCCTCACTAGAGCGGAGGTGGGTAAAAAGGTCAGAGACAGTGCGGAACTCAGCTAGATCGGGATGCAGGTACGGCAGCATGAGACGACCTACAGCAGCAGTAGCTGGGGAGGAGTAGCGAGAAACTACAGCGTCATAGAGATCCTTGGCCGTTTTCTGCCGGCTAAAGTGCGCGCGCTCAGTGACTGGCAGATGGTTGCGGACAGCAAGGCGGGCAGCTGCATCACGTATGAGCCACTTAGACAGATCCTCTACAGCGTCGGCAGCAGGGGGTGGGAGCTTTCCCTCAGTGTGCAAAAATAAGGAAACACCATCCTTAGACTCGCTCTGCAGGAACAGCTGGAGATCGTCGAGCCAGACATCAAAGGTAATCGCGCGGCCCTCAGCATCGAACGTAAGAACTGACAGGTTAGCCATAGCAGCAGTAGCACTAGCTGTAGCAGCAGTAGTTGCAGCAGCAGCAGTAGTGACAGCTCGGGCTGGGCGGCGCGGCTCGGACAGGGCGGCGCGGCTCGGGCTCAGTGGCGGAGCAGCAGCGGCAAGCAGCAGCAGCCGGCGCTCAGTAGCAGCAGCAGCAGCAGCAAGGAGGAGCAGCTGCAGCAGCAAGGAGGAGCAGCTGCAGCAAGTAGCAGCAGCAGCAGCAGCAAGGAGGGGCAGCTGCAGCAAGTAGCACGGGCTGTAGCAGCAGGAGCTTTAGTAGCAGCAGCAGTAGCAAGTGCCGTAGTAGCAGCAGCAGCAGTAGCACTAGCTGTAGTAGCACTAGCTTCAGTAGCAGCAGCTGTGAGTAGCACTAGCTGTAGCAGCAGTAGCGTCAGTAGCAGCAGCAGTGACAGCTCAAGCAGTAGCAAGGAGGAGCAGCTGCAGCAAGTAGCACGGGCTGTAGTAGTAGGAGCTTCAGTAGCAGCAGCAGTAGCACTAGCTGTAGCAGCAGTAGCTTTAGTCTGTAGCAGCTGTGACAGCTCGGGCTGGGCGGCGCGTAGTAGCAGTAGGCGCGCGTGGGCTGTGGGCGTGCAAACCAGGGGCGCGCAACAGGTGAGTGCGGGGCAGCACTACGAGGAGCGCGCAGCAGGTGCGTGCTAGGGGCTGGCGGGCAGCGTGAGTGGCGCGCGCAGCAGCAGGAACGAGGGGGGACCGGGCGTAGGGGCTGACGGGCCGCGCGAGAGGCGCACGGGGCAGCTAGGGCGCGGTCAGGGGGGGTCGCACGTGACTAGGAAGAAAAAATCGCGACTATGGCAGAAAACGGAACCGTCTCGCCTAGGGCACGTTTTCGCATTTCACGTTTCTCCTAGGGGCGCGACTCGGGCAGCAGATCGAAATAGTAGTGGTGGGCCCTTTTAGAAATTCGGTCCTAAGGAGCATTGTGCTCTTAATACCATGTTAGAATCACTAGCTAGGTGAGAATGGTCGATTAGGTAAGGGGGGGGGGTACAACGACTATCGAGAGTGTCTGTTGTGCCCTCTAAGGAAGGAACCCTACACAACCTAGAGTGAAATAAGCATAACAATATGGTTTGACAATGACGGGTAGCATCTGCCTGACCAAATCTCTGGAACTAGCTTTAGGGTACATTCCGCTCTGGACATGTCCCAATCGATTCCACCGCTCCGAACCGAACTAAACCAGTGACGCGAAATTTTTGACAATGTTTGATACTAGGGTGTAATTCGGTGTAATAAGATGCAGTGCGGTGGAATCGATTGGGACATGTACGATTGGGACATATCCAGAGCGGAATGTACCCTTAGGTAATCAACATGCTATGATGTGGACATAATTGATGGCCTGCCAAATGTTACTGACACCACCTGACCTGATATGGAAAGTATCTGTTATAGTTTGTTATTTTTTGTTGAACAATATTTGACATGTATTCTTTTGTTTCCTCCTCTTTTGATGTGTATGTGCGTGACCATGTGCATGAGGTACCGTACTTAGTTCTTCAAAAACCAGATGCATCAAAACCACAGCTCTGCACTAATCTTCTCCCTCATCCATTGGCCTATCGCCTCGACGAGGGCCACCAGCAACCTTGGCCATGATGATCTGCAACACATGGATACACCACACAGCCAAGGCAGGTACGGTATAAGAGGAGTGCCGGATATTATGGCAAGTTTGGAAAGAATGGAGGCACAGTGGTGATGCAGAGGGGGTAAGACCGAAGAAACACAATGAAGCTCAGAAACTGTGGAGCAGGGCATTAATTAAGGAGAAAAGAAACACTGGAGTCTTTGGAAGCAATGTATGCAGGCCGCGTTCCATCAAGTGAAACTGTAAATGAAGCAGTCATGTGCCACTGAAAAGCATAGAGTAGGTTTGCACACACCTGGTCCACTCGAAGCACAGTAGTCACTGCGTCTGCAGCAAATCGAATGGCCCAATACCTGGGGAAATAGAGGGTGCATAGCGGGGCAAGCAAGCCGAATCATTGTGTCATGGCAAGCTAAACAAATGGCTTCACATCACACACAACAGCAGCATGACAACAGAGAGCCGCGGAAGGTGAGATGATGCAGCACGGGCAGTGCATGCCAGAATGAGGGAGACCGGGAAAATGAGGGAAGGGGGAGTGGGGCATAAGAGGCCTACTTGGTAGCAGAAAGACCCTCACTTGATCCTGTCTGTGGTGGGATGTGTGGCACACTCACTTTGTGGCAAACAGGTCCCAGATGTTGTCAGTTGTGAGGTCCCTCACACCCGCACCAGTGACATCCACTCCCACACGGAAATTGCCGCCCGTGCCGTCCGGCCCACCGGAGTGGGCGGCGTAGAGCGCAGAGAGGATCTCAGTGACGTCCATGCCTGCATTCTCTGCCAGCGTGCGCGGAATCACTTCTAGAGCCTCGCTGTACTTGTCTATCGCATACTGATCCAGACTGCGGGGGGGGGAGGTGGGGAGGAGAAATGTGGAAGGGGAGGGGAGGAGAGGAGAGGGAGGAAAGGGGAGGGAAGGGGAGAGGAGGGAGAGGGCGAGGGGGAGGGGGAGCGGGAGGGGGAGGGGAAGGGGGCAGGGGAGGGGGAGGGGGAACGGGTAGGGAGTGGGAGGGGGAAGGGGGATAGGAGCGGAAGGGGGGAATGGAAAGAGGAAGAATCACGCTCAGTGCGTCGTTATACTCGTCAGACAGCGTACCGGTTAATAAAAGAAGGTGAGGAGGGAACCGAGGTGCAGTGAGGGGTGAGGGCAGAGGGCATCCAAGTGATGCCCAGCCTCTCACATTGCAATTCCAGACTCACCAGCAGGTTCAGAACCAGGAGGGTCTAAAACACAACTTCGTTTTGTACATGCCCATGCCCTTCAATCACTCACTGTATTCCCAAGAGCACGCACGCCATGCACCCTTCTCGTTCCCGCCCCCGCCACCCCCCCAGCTCCCCCACTTCTTCCATTCACTCCACCACACACTCCGTAACTCTCTCACCCCCCCACTCACCCCACTTGCGTCCGTGCAAACTGCTTGAGGCGTCTGGCCAGCTCGATCTCAGTCGCCCCTCCCCCAGGCAGCACCCGGCTGTCACGGCACAGCGCCTGATGGATGGGACAACACACACAGAGGATGGAATGCGGTGCAGTGCGGTGAGCGGGGCACTAGAGTCATGCTGGAACCCATGCCACGCCAGGCCATGCCATGTCCATCCCTTTGACCTGTTGAAATACGCCAATTTCCGCTCTGTACGTGATTCTGGCCTTGTATTATTTTTCGGCCAATTTCTCCGATCTGCCTATTCTTCTCCTTGTTCTCTCGCCATCCATGGCTCCTAAGCTCATCCTAACATGCCTCACCTTGTACGTGTTGATGCCGTCATCAACAGCCCGCTCCACATCGTCCAGAATGCTGTCCGTGCTGCCCCGCAGCACCACCGTCGCCACCAGGTTGCCTCCTGACTCGTTCTCCACCACCACCACCTGCGCCATTTGAGGGGAGGGGGGGAGAGGGGGGAGGGGGTGTGAGGGGGAGCTGTATGAACCTCCACTATTACTGCCCCTCAGCTCAGCACCACCGTCGCCACCAGGTTGCCTCTTGACTTGTTCCCAACCACAACCAGCTGGCGTTGAGAAAGTGAGCGAGAGGGAGGGGGAGGGGGGAGGGAGGGCGGGGAAGGGAGGGAACGAGTTTCCAACACCAGCACTGAGTTGAAAAAGCTGACTTTTGAGTCGACTCAAAAGTCAGGAGGGCGGGGAAGGGAGGGACCGGGTTTCCAACACCAGCACTGAGTTGAAAAAGTGCGGGGTGGCGGGCGCAGGGGTTGAAGTGGAGGGTTGAGGGAAGAAAATAACTGCGGGACAAAAAAAAACCAATACACCAGCAGCAGCAAAAGCCACCCATCACCATCACCTCTTCCCCCAACCTCCTTTCCCCCCCTCTCCCCCCCCCTCGGTGCATGCATTAGTCTTCAGAACGCCAGATACAAACGAGCAGCAGCAGCAGCAGAAGCAGAGCATCACTCACCGTGCTGCCGCCTATCTCCTGCACAGAAACAGAGTCTGCAAAGCCCAGCTCGTCTGCTGTTGGCTTCTGTAGCTTCACCTGTGAGAGGGAGCGGCATGGGGGAGAGACAGAGGGGTATGAGGGGAAGGAAGGAAAAGGGAGAGATGAAAACAACAGAAAAACCGCACCACAAAATACGAAGCGGGTTAGTCAGGAGGACGAGAAATGAGTTGTTTGCATACAGGAAAGTACGAACGAAATGGAGGAAAGATGAGCAGAACATTTGGTTTCAACTCCAGAGTGAATCTATTCTCTCAACTCAACAGAAAGACAATACACGAATCCGACATGGTGTTTCAGCCACCTGCACAGAGTATCCGTCTGGTAACAAACCCGCAAAACCAGACTACCGCAACGGACACCTTTCGGCGATGCTAACAAGGTGAGACAAGGTGCTACAAGGTTTCGATGCTAACAAGGTGAGACAAGGCTGAAATGCCAATGAAACGACCTGACTGGTTACCGGATTACTCACCAGGGAGACGGCACCAGTGGTGCGGCAGAACCGTCGAAGCTCAAACTTGGAGGAGATCTTGAGCACCATGAGCCTGGATGGTGGGGGGATGGGGATACACACACACACAGACAGACACCGAGGTGACTTTTGAGTCGACTCAAAAGTCACTTCAGAACCGTCGAAGCTCAAACTTGGAGGAGATTTTGAGCACCATGAGCCTGGATGGTGCGGGGGGGGTGGGGATACACACACAGACAGACACCATGTTGGCTTTAAGAAGATGATGAGATGCACGAGTGCGGAGGGTGTGTGTACACGGACAAGTGCACATTGAGTTGTGCACATTGCACAAAGTGCGCTTACCAACAAGATGACTTTTGAGTCGACTCAAAAGTCATCTTGCGAGCGCGGAGGGTGTGTACACAGACAACAAGGTGTTTTCTACTTTGTGTACACATTGGATTCAAACATCACAAAGTGCACACACCAAGTAGAGAGCGAGATTCTCATTATCTCCCTCCTTACTCCCTCCATCACTCACTCCTTCACTCCCGCACTCACTTGTATCGCTCACAGAAGTGCAGAGCCATTTCGCCCACGGTCTGCCCGCTCACCACCACCGTCGCCCCTGACTCCGCCACCTCCCTTATCGCCTGCTCCACCCTTGCTTCCTCCGACTTGGCGTAATTCTCCAGCTGATGCACAGAGGAAGGAGAAGGAGACAATAAGTTGATGAGAGGGGAAGGAAGAGGGTGTGGAATGAGAGGCATGGAGCTGACTCCGCCTCCTCCCTCATCGCCTGCTCCACCCTCACATCATCTGACTTGGCAAAAAAAACCAAAATGCCACACAGGAGAAGGAGATTGGGGAAGGGGACGGGGAACGGGGAGGGGAAGCGGGAGGGGAAGGGGGAGGGGAAGGGGAAGCGGAATGGGGAGAAGGGGGGGAGAGGAATGGGAAGGGGGAGAGAGCAGGGAAGACGAAGCGCATGGGAAGATGGGAAGGGAAAAGAAGTAGGTAGTGAAGGACATGGGACTTGCAAGCACATGTGCTCTCCCCCCCCTCTTGCCTACTAAACCCCGTGAACTGACCCATCCTCTGTGCCAACACCCTAGCCAGTACAAGTCACAAATACCATTCACATGGTTGGTTAGGTGACTTCCCCTCCCAAAGAGAAGGGAGCGAGCGATGCATGGTGGTGGCGGTGCGTTGCTGTCGGCCCGACGAGAAAGGCAGGCTGAAACATGAGAGCGATGCATGAGCAATGCGCCTTCCGCTCGCCGTCCAATCGGGCCCTCCCTCATTACACGCCCTCACGCTCCCTTTTCCCCACGCCTTCCTTCTCCCTTGCTCTTTCCCTCTCCCAAATCACGTGCTGCCCTCTTAGCTTCCTCTTCTCTCTCACCCTCCTGTCCCTCCATCCCACCGCACCTGCTCGGCATTCTCAATGAGAACCGTGCCCTTGGTCTCCGTGGCTTGTGTGTCGATTCCCGACTTGTATACCGCAATCTTCTCGCTCACGCCCTCACCCCCATTCACTCACTCACCATCTCCCCCTCCCTCTCTACTCCCACCGCACCTGCTCGGCATTCTCAATGAGCACGGTGCCCTTGGTCTCCGTGGCTTGTGTGTCGATTCCCGTTCCAAACACCGCGATCTGGCCTCCACACCACACGTGCAACGATGGGCATCAAGACACACATACGTCCACGTCCACACACATGCACACAAAAACACAAACACAAACGTGCGCAAAGAAACACACGGGGAGCAGCACACACGAGTTGAAAACGCCTCCAACCATTCCTCCTCTCAAGATTGCAGCCAGGACGCTTGCAACAGCATGTGCGTCCTCGCTTGCAACAGCATGTGCGTCCTCGCTTGCAACAGCATGTGCGTCCTCACACATAGCCTAGAGGAGCCACAAGCACGGTCGTCCGCCTTGGACTCATGCAGCCCGCCCGTGATAATCCATTGATACGTTTCGATACCATACAGCACCGCACAGAGCCAAACAGCACCACACCAAGCCACACAGCACCGCACAGCACCCACCTTGGCCTTGGTGGTGTGCTTGATGGTCCCTGTGGCGTCCGTTTTGAGCACCATGCCTCGCACCACCTTGGAGTCATGCAGCCCGCCTCCCAGTATCTTGGCCACTCGCACATTGTCCACGTTGAAGTTGTTGGGGTTGCTGGGGCACACCTGCATGCACGCCTGTTGTGGGTGATGGAGGAAGAGGTGAAGAGGGGTGTGTAGGGATAGAGAGGGATGGAAAGAAATGGTTGAGGCCAGTAGCCCGCCGCCCAGTATCTTGGCCACTCGCACATTGTCCACATTGAAGTTGTTGCGGTTGCTGGGACACACCTGCATGCACGCCTGCAGAAAGGAGGCGTATGAAGGGTTATGGAGGGATGAAGAGGGATAGGGACGGATGGAAAGGGTTACAAAGTGGTCAGGTTGAGGCCAGTAGCCCGCATCTCAGTATCTTGGCCACTCGCACATTGTCGACGTTGAAATTGTTGGGGTTGCTGGGACACACCTGCATGCACGCCTGTGGTGCGGAGGGTTAGAGAGGATTGAAGAGGGATACAGGAGGGATGGAGAGGAATGGAGATAGGGAGACACAAAGAGGGAGCGATAGGGAAGCACTGAGAATAAGAAAAGGCGCAAGCAGAGGAGCGACGGTAGTCACATCACATCACATCAGCGAGAAGTGGGCAGTGCAGTGACAAGGTGGACGTGCTTTGCACCAGCTTTAGCAACAACTCCCACAAAGGAATCCACCCCCCCAGAAGCATGGTCCACAGCAGCTCACATCAGCAATGAGAGGGCACAGCACGGGCTCGCTCCCGAACTGCTTGCTGGCCACAGCCGCCACGAGGCGCTTCTCGACCTCTGCCTTGCTGCGCACGTCCACCTTGTCACTCCCCTCCGCCACCAGCGTCTCGAGCTCCTCCAACACCTGGGAAGCAGGTGATACGGGAAGGGAACGCATTGGGGAGAGACGTGAGAGGGGGTGGGGAACAAGAGGGTGCAGCATGGATAAGACACCTCTGCCTGTCTTGCTGCGCACGTCCACCTTGTTACTGCCCTCCGCCACCAGCGTCTCTAGCTCCTCCAACACCTGGTCAGTGGGGGCAGCGTATGCATGGGAAAGACATGGAAAAGGGACAATAAGGGTGCAGGGATGGATTTAACACCTCTGCCTTGCCGCGTACGTCCACCTTGTCACTCCCCTCCGCCACCAGCGTCTCGAGCTCCTCCAACACCTGTCAGGCAGCGGAGGGGGAGGCATGGGGGTGAGAGGGCGGGGGGATGATGGTGCAAGGGTGGCATAAACGCATTGCACGTCCACCTTGTCACTCCCCTCCGCCACCAGCGTCTCGAGCTCCTCCAACACCTGGTCAGTGGGGGCAGCGAATGCATGGGGGTGATTGAGAAGGGTCGGGGGATCGACTCCACACTGACCTTTTGTGCCAGCTTGAAGTTCGCCTTTTCACGCAGAGCAAGGGAACGCCACTTCTCGTATCCATCAAATCCAAACCACTCACCCTGAACCCCTAACCCCTCTTAAACCCCTCAAACCCCTCTCTCACCCCCAACCCCTTAAACCCTCACCTTCTCCGTCGCCCACCTCCTGCTGCTGCTGGGCGTCCCTTACTAGGAGCAATAGATTCTCACCTTGTCCGTCGCCTTGGCATATCCAGCGATGATTTCGCTCGGGTGCAGCCCTGAGCGAATGAGCTCCTCCGCGCTCGCCAGCAGCTCCCCCGCCAGCGACACCACCGTGTTGGCGCCGTCGCCCACCTCCTCCTGCTGCGGCTGCTGCTGCTGGGCTTCCCGTGCTGGAAGCAGTAGCATTCACGGTGCTGGGCTCTCACCTTGCCTCTCGCCTTGCCTGCCTCCCCTGCTGCGCTCCTCGTGCCCCCCCTACCCCTCCCACAATCCCCACCCCCCCCTCCCCTCACCTTGTCTGTCGCCTTGGCGTATCCCGCAATGATTTCGCTCGGGTGCAGCCCTGAGCGAATCAGCTCTTCCGCGCCCGCCAGCAGCTCCCCCGCCAGCGACACCACCGTGTTGGCGCCGTCGCCCACCTCCTCCTGCTGCGCCTTCGCCGCCAGCACCACCAGCTTCGCCGCCGGGTGCTGCACCTCCAGCTCCGCCACGATCGTCGCCGCGTCGCTCGTCACGAACAGCTTGTCAAGGTGGTTGATGATCATCTTGTTCATGCCTGGAATGGGGATGATTGGGAAATACACCCGAGATATGGGGTAATTTTAGAAGGGAGCTGCACCTCCAGCTCCGCGACTATCGTCGCCGCGTCGCTCGTCACGAACAGCTTGTCGAGGTGGTTGATGATCATCTTGTTCATGCCTGGAAGGGGAAGAAGGGGAATCACACCCGGAAAAAAGGGTAAGAATTGCGTTTGCCACACTCGGCCGTGTTAAAAAAACCTCACGCTTCGACCTTGCTCTTGGCGAGAACAGACCAAATTGAAAGGAAGCGGGGACCTGGAGGGAGTGTGCATGGCGAAACCGGAAGGAAGGATCGCATCCGCACTTGACAACCTTCACGTCTAGCTTTGTACAAATCTAGCCGTCTACATCTGCGCTAGCTCGCCGTTTTTTTAAGGCGCCTCGAAAACCTGGAGGGAGTGTGCATGGCGACGCCCGGAAGGAATGATCGCATCTACATTTGACAGCCTTCACACGTCTAGCTTTGTACAAATCTAGCAGTCTAGCTCTGCGGTAGTTCGCCGTTGCTAAGCTTTTTGAGGCCAACTCTTTGTCTCCAGAGGTCCTGACAACCGAGAATGCCGGCGGGTGATCTTCACGCATCCGCTTCTCGAACGTCGGTTGGCGATTCGACTTGGGCCGAAACTCCGTTTCGACGAATCAGGCGCGGCGAAACACGGATATCATCTTTCGAAACTCGACTAGGTTCCAGCAACGGTCACGGATCGTCGTCACATGGCTTGCTAAAAACTACCACCGCCAAGCGCTTGGGGATCAGATCCAGCTATCTCCTGATTAGCAACGCCTGTCGCCGAATTGCCGTTGCTGCGCCCCTGCGACGCATCGCGATCTACAACGGCTGCCTGGTTCAGTTATCGGCTATCTACCACATTCCAGAAGTACGGCTGTCATTTGCCTGTTATACGGCCTGAGATGAAAAACCGTATCATCCGTCACCAATCGTATACAACGGACCGCATTCAACGAATCGTGTACAAGAATGTAGGAACTCACCATTGGGTCCCAGCGACGTGCGCGTGATGTGGGAGAGCTGCTTGCACGCCTCGATGTTCTTCAGCACCGCCTCCTCTAACCCCGTCAGGTGCTCTTCAAATCAACTCAGCGTCACCTATAAGCACGTCCCCCTATAAGAGCGTCTCAATATAGGGATTTAGGGTCAACAGAAAGCGCGTCAACTCACCATTGGGTCCCAGCGAGGTCCGCGTGATGTGCGAGAGCTGCTTGCATGCCTCGATGTTCTTCAGCACCGCCTCCTCCAACCCCGTCAGGTGCTTGTGCCCTTCCTTGAGCAGCGACTGCAACCCGAATCCCGACGTCATCGCCATGCCTCCGATCCGCTAATCTAGGCTTCTGCGGTTTCGAATTCCGAGATTCGAGAAACGGGATGAAGAATCGGGATCGCGTAACGAGATCGGATCTGGAAAATGGCAAGCGATGCTGAGGTTTGAATATCTTGATTTCAAAGCTAGAAGCGAAGGCACGACTGGAACGGGTGGAACCAGGCACTAATCGGCCTAGATTTAGACTGTGCGGGCGTCAACCTTGTACGGTGATCGCGATCAGTCAGAGAACGAGATTCCTCACGAATTCCTGTTGCCTTGGTGCCCTGACTGCTTGTCGGCTTTGTCTCGCGATTGTGACTAGAGAACCAAGCAGAGCAGATCTCATTTGGCAGGATAAACGAGGTTAGACTCGATAAGGACTCAGGGACGTACACTTGTCTCGATCATATTTTTACAAAACAGACCTTACTACCAAGCACAAAAACGTTTTCACAACATTCCCTACAGAATTTCCTACAATTGATTGATCATATCAATCTGAGTGCCATTAAATTCTAAGCTACGTATGAGTGTGCTAAGCACAGTTTCAGTAAACTATGAAGATAACGAACAGGGCCCGTGCTAGGATTTGGGGCACCCTGAGGCCTCAGGGCACCTTTCCAGAATCGTAAAAAACGCCCTGATTTGTCAGGGCAAATTTTCGAAGCCTTCCTGTATGTTCAGGGCTTTTTCAGAAATCAATCCTGACCTGTCAGGGCAAAAAAACAAGAGTTCAGGGTTTAGATTGGTTGGTTGACAGAGTTTAAGTAAGATAACATACCTACGCCTGCACGGGGGTGGGTTCGGTCCCAGGACCTCTTCTATCGGAAATACCTTCCTACTGACTAGGCCACTTCTGGATGGTTAGCTGATTGAATGAGTGCTACACGACGACTTGCCTACGGAGACAAAAATCCCCGGGCGAAAATTTCCCCAGGAACGGGACTCCCCCCCCCCCCCAACAAAAAACGCGTCAGGGCAGGCCTCGGCATTCATCCTGACGCTACAGAGAAGAACACTACAGCCATTCTGAATGTTCAGGGCATTTCATATAAAAACATCCTGAGACCTCATGGTTAAAATTTACACTATTCTGAAATGACAGGGTAAATTTAAAACTGCATCCTGAATTCAGGGTAATCAGGATGTTTTGCCCTGATAACGTGGGGCCTGATAACGAAAGTGAGCATATTTTGTTGGAAACAACAAATCGTAAGCGCCTCTGTCGTGTCGAAACACCGCATCAGAAGCGAAGTAAATCATATCGAGACACTTGCGAGTCAACCCTCGGAGGTTGAGAAGTTGCTGGAGGTTACGCGAAAGTCAAAGGTCAGCGACCTTTGACCTGACAAGTACAGCGCGACAGCAAGGACACACAACTGACTCGCTACAGAGCAGTTGCCCGGGTCGTCACTGTATCGAACCGCAACAGCAACAGTAAAGTAGTTATAACTGCATCTCTTCGTATTCCTTGTACTCATATATAATCATGTATCTCCTTGTTTCAATTAATCTACTTTGCCTCACATACTAGCGCAAGGTGGTTCACAACTCTTTAATTAACGCTTCCGCTATTACAACAACTCTACCCAGAGTTCACCCCTGCAAAGATCCTAAGGGCTTTTCTCAGCCCAACATGGTATGAGAGCTATCAAGGGGAATTCAGCTTCTATACCGACAACATCAACAAGCATGGCTACACAAAAGGAAAGGAGCAACTCCAACGGCTCCCAGGGCACTACTCCTACTCCACCTCCTGCCTCTGGCCTACAGACAGAGGAGGGCACGGTAGAGCAACATCTACCGAGACTCCCGCGAGTCAGCCCGCAGACTTCGACCAGAGCATGATGGAGAAGTTCTTCTCCTTCATGTCCTTCTACGAGCAACACCAGCAATCGGCACCTGCGCAGTCACACAACAGCAACAACAACGGAGCAACACCCATTAGTCTAGACGGCTCATCATATGCACGAGGAAATCAACAGCAGCAGCCTACCTTTGCTCCGTACGAGCGCGGGTCCATCAGCTTCATGCCTCACCCGCAGCCCTCACCTGGACAAGAAAAGTCACTGGACGCATTACAAGTTCAGTCGCAGTTCGCACACGTTCTGAAGATGCAGACGTCAAGACCCTTCGATGGAAAGGATTTTTTCACCTGGTCGTTTGAATTCGAGTTGATGATGGAAGGCGCGCAGATACTTGGCTTCTTCGACGGGTCCCTGCCATACCCAACAAACGGCACACAGTACGAGAAGCAGCAGTACACCTATTAGTCAATGATGGCGTACACGATTCTACTGAGAAACATCACCCCGACTCAACAGCAGAACATACGATCTTACCGGGGTTACGGCAACTCCGCGGAGCTCGCATATAACCACTTGAAGAGCCTGTATCAAGCAACAGACAGCGTAAACCAAAGTCGGTTAATGGCGCAACTGACAACGGTCGAAATGAAACCAGGCGAGAAAGGATTGGCGTATATCAGCCGATGTCGCGAGTTGCGCGACAAGCTTCTTCGATGCGGAGGATCGATTTCTGAAGACGCCTTCGTGACAGTTATCATCGGCAGTCTCGGTCCTCAATGGCGCGCCACAAAGGCCATACTCCGAGCCCACGGAAGAATCTCCGAAGCAGCGCTCTGCGCCGAAATCCACGCCGAACAGCAAGACATGGACCTGCAAGAAGAACGACATAAAAGGAAGACATCAGCACCGGAATTCGCGTTCCACACTCAGCGACGCTACAACAACAACAACAACCGGCAGCAACAGCCGAAGCCCGTACCTCCGTTCTGCCACATCTGCAAAACTTCAGGACATCCGCGCACACACTGCCCAAATCGACAACAATCAACAACGCCACAGCGACAGCTTCGACCTTCAAGCAATCAAGTCGCTTCGACACAAGCAAATCCTTCGACCCAGATTCAAGCCTCAACGACTTCAACGGGACAACCTGCACAAGGAGCAAGAAACATCGTCAGCTGCATGGCAAGGCTGAGCGACTCTTGCATCACGGGATCACCACCATACTACTCACCAGAAGAACAACTTGATGAAAGAACTCCACGCCGTGAGACACTGGAGCCGAATCCGACATACGCAGCTATCGCCCAGAGCGAACCATCCGGGAAGGACACGTGGTTCTTGGACAGTTGCTGCGGACAGCACATGTGTTCTTCAGGACGCTTCGTGCAGCGAGAGTACCAACTCCAACGAGAAATCGTCATCACCGTCGCCAACAATCAGAACCTGCGCACACGACGACAAGGAGTCGTTCAACTTCAGTCACGAGAAACAAACGTCATTCTACAGATGTCCAAAGTCCTAATCGCAGAAGGCCTCGGCTACAACCTACTGAGCGTCAGTCAGTTGATGGCGAAAGGGATCCATCTTGAAGCAGACAGTACCACCCAAGAATTCAAGCTGTACCACGGGAGAGGAGGCCTTTACATCGGCAAGGCGGTCCTCAAGAACAACGTCTTCGTTCTCGACTTCGTTCCTGATCTCGGCACCGCCGACAGCGACGCCATCGTTAACTTCACCAACTGGACACACCCTCCAGATCTTGATCCAGACTTCAGTCCTGGCGGCTTCTGGTACTCACACACCATTCCTGAGACAGAAAGGACAAGAGCGTTAGCGACAATTCAACATGCAGCAGAGACAACGTCGGCAGCAGCAGAGACAACGTCGGCAGCAGCAGAGACAACGTCGGCAGCAGCAGAGACAACAACGGCAGCAGCAGGAACATCAACGGCAACAGCAGGAACTTCAACACCAGTCGCTGGTCCTTCAACGGCACCACTCCTCGACGACACACCACCGACACCCGCGCAACAGCTCAACCCGACACGACGAGAAGTCCACCGAAGCGCGAACGTCACCGCCGGCTTCTACTCCAACTCCGACATGTACCGACGCTCGCCCGGACACCGCGCCACCGAAGGAACCTGGCACGCAAGGATGGGACATCCAAGCCACATGGTGTTAAACAACACAATAAGAGCAGGAGTGCTCGACAAAGACTCACTTCTACTGATCGACGGCAGAGAACTTCAGCGAGCTCGAGGAACATGCTTCACTTGTCCTGAAGCAGATTTATCACATCAACCGTTTGTATCTCACCACAATCCAAGCGCACCAGCCTACGCACCACTCGAGAAGGTGTACAGCGACATCCTGTACAATCGCGAGCCGGGGCAGAACGCGTACAACTACACCATCACGTTCATCGACGCCGCGACACGTTACGTTTGGCACCTGAATCTTCCAAGCAAAGACATGGCGTTCGAAGCGTTCATCGCGTGGCTTCCTGCAGCAGAAAGAGAATCGGGCGTAAAACTAAAGAGTTTCCAGTCAGACGGGGGAGGAGAATACACCTCACAGAGGTTCAAGGACTACTTGGCAGAAAGGGGGATCAAGCGGCTCATTTCCCTTCCCTACGCTCATCAACAACAAGGCGTAGCAGAAAGGATGAACAGGACACTCCAAGCCACCATGCGCAAGCTGCTACGTGGCATGCACCTGCCCAACCACCAATGGCCCGAAGCAATGGACCACGCCGTCATGCTGCACAACTTGCTTTCGTCATCATCGCTCCCGAACAACGCATCACCGCACCTGCTGTGGACAGGAAAATTGGGCAACACAAAAATGTTGAGAGTCTTCGGCTGCATGGTACAGTACCGACCCCCATCTGCACGCGCCGGTCGATTCTCCCAGCGAGCACAGTGGGGACTACACCTGGGCCTCGAAAAACACTACAATGCATGGAAAATCTTCGACATCAACAGTAAGGAAACAGTCGCAGCACGTGATGTCATCTTCTACGAGAACCTCACCCTCGACGTTCACCTTGCGTACGCGGCAGCAAACAGACCCGATCCCTCGGGCGGATTTAATGGCACCCGTGCCTTCGCTTCGGCAGAAGATGAAGCTGACTGGGACGAGCAGAATGTGGACAGAGCCTCGGAAGAAGCCGGACCCCTCCCGTATTGCTCGGTCGATGTCCCAATGGATGACGAAAATCCACGCGAAAGCATCAACGCCGAAACTTACTACCACTTCGCTGACAACGGTTACGTTACACCTGCACAAGTCAACACCGACGAAGCAGAACGCATAGGACCAAATTTCGCACCTGATCCAGAAGCGGGAGACGAAGCAGTTTATCCCGAGGACACCACTCTCCCCCGCTACACACAGAGTGGACTCCAGATACTTGGACTCGTCACCGCAGTCCACGGCGCCGCCATTCCTAAGGAGCCTGCGACGGTTCAGCAGGCTCTGGGGGGGGAGCATAGGGAAAAATGGCGCGAAGCCATGGACAAGGAGCTGAAGGCATTAGAGGAACGCAACACCTGGAAGGTCGTCCCTATCGGCGTAGCACGAAACAAGACTGTGCTCACCGGAAAGTGGGTCTTCCGTGTGAAGACAAAAGCTGACGGCACCATCGACAAATTTAAGGCGCGCTGGGTCGTACGCGGTTTCGACCAAGAGCACGGACGCGACTTCACCGAAACCTTCGCTCCGGTCAACCGCCACACCTCACTACGCATTCTCCTCGCAATCGCCGCCATGAAGAAGAAGAAGCTGCGGCAAATCGACGTCGCGAACGCGTTTCTCTACGCACTTGTTGACGCAGAAATCTTCGTGGAACTACCGCATGGTACCAACGGGGAGCCGAACCAGGTCTGTCAACTGCTGAAGTCGCTCTACGGGATTAAGCAAGCTCCGCGGCTATGACAGCAGTATCTGCATGCCCGTCTCATCCGCATCGGCTTCAAGCAATTACCCCACGATCAGGGGATGTACCGACTCACGAAAGGCGCAGACTACATCCTGCTAATCGTCTACGTAGACGATCTCCTTTACATCGGCTCAACTGACGGCATCACTACCTGGTTCGAAGGGGAGCTGCAGCAAGATCTCACGCTCACGGTCTCATCTACCGTCACTCAGTACCTCGGGCTCAACATCCGGGAAGAGGAAGATGCGATCTACCTCAGCGCCGCGAAATACGCCGACACCATCGCCAAGCGCTTCGCACTTACACCAACCGCCATCTCTACACCGTACCGCTACACGACAGGCAACAACAAGGAAGGCCCCGTTCTACTCAAGCCCGCCGGCATACGCGACTACCAGAGAAAGCTGGGCTGCCTTCTCTTCGCAGCTGTTACCTGCCGTCCAGACCTATCGTACTCTGCAAGCCAACTCGCAACCTACCTCAAGAGGCCCGAAGCGGAACACCTAGCGGAACTCGACCGCGCTCTTCACTACCTCGTTAGCACCCCAACGATCGGCCTAACTTATCACAAGAACGCAACCACACCGACCAAGTTAATCGGCTACGTCGACGCCGATCACGCTGGCGACTCCGACAACAGGCGTTCGCGCACCGGCTACGTCTACCGCCTCGAACCTATCGGACCTATCTCTTGGCAGTCGAGCAAGCAGGAATTAATCGCTCTCTCGTCAGCTGAAGCAGAATATATTGCACTCTGCTCAGCCACCAAGGAAGGACTTTACCTTCGCGAGCTGCTGGAAGAAGCGAAGTTAGCTGAGTTACCCAACTTCACCCTGTTCTGCGACAACCAGTCGGCAATTCGCATCGCCAACAAGAACGGCTTCGCGAACAGGACGAAACACATTGCCCTACGCTACTTCTTCGTGAAGGACGAAATCGAGAAGGGGAGACTCGAGCTGTCATACTGCCCCACATCCGAGATGGCAGCTGACTACTTGACCAAGAAACTCGGAAAGCAGAAATTCGAGTACTGCATGCTGCTGACTGGACAGAGCCACGTCATCAGCAACGACACTCCAGAAGCGAAGGGGAGTGTTGGAAACAACAAATCGTAAGCGCCTCTGTCGTGTCGAAACACCGCATCAGAAGCGAAGTAAATCATATCGAGGCACTTGCGAGTCAACCCTCGGAGGTTGAGAAGTTGCTGGAGGTTACGCGAAAGTCAAAGGTCAGCGACCTTTGACCTGACAAGTACAGCGCGACAGCAAGGACACACAACTGACTCGCTACAGAGCAGTTGCCCGAGTCGTCACTGTATCGAACCGCAACAGCAACAGTAAAGTAGTTATAACTGCATCTCTTCGTATTCCTTGTACTCATATATAATCATGTATCTCCTTGTTTCAATTAATCTACTTTGCCCTCACATACTAGCGCAAGGTGGTTCACAACTCTTTAATTAACGCTTCCGCTATTACAACAACTCTACCCAGAGTTCACCCCTGCAAAGATCCTAAGGGCTTTTCTCAGCCCAACATATTTGACCTATCAAGGAGTTGGAAAGTCACTATATTTGTGCATGTACACTTCCCCCTCCTCGCAGTCCTTTTCACCATCCCCTTCATCCTCCTCTTCTTCCTCACTTTCCTCCTCTATCTCCACCAGAGTCCCCTCCATGTCAAACACCATCCGTCCCGACTTTGTACACTCAACAAACTCCCTCCCAGACGGTATACTCACTATAGAGCGATCCATAGCCCACATAGATGCAGACTCCCCTTCCTCCCGTATCGCCTGCCGCAATTGTGCCTCAAAATCCGCAGCAACACTATTCAGTGCTTTGTCACCCCACTTCCCAGATAACGCACTTAACCATGACTTGTGCTTCGGCTTGGGAGGCCTGGCCGTTGGATCGGGGAAAGAGGACGAATCTACACTGCTGCTACTACTCGTCCTACTGCTTCCAGATGCCGACGAAGAATCTCCCGAGCCTGGCTCCGAACCTAACTCCCTTCCTCCACCTCCCGAACCTGTTTTCCCAATCCGAACAATCCTCCACCTCTTCCCTTTCCGCTTCTGCTTCCCTCCCTCCCCTTCCTCCGCCCTCTCTCCCCCTCCAGCCTCAGGGTCACAATGCTCTTGACTGGACAGCGATTGAGACGACAAGCTGGAGCTTCCATCACTTCCCACCCCACCATCCGCAGCTGCATTCCCACCAGCAGAGGGAGCAGCTGTATCACCACCCCCAGACGAACCCGCACCAGAAGCACCAGCTGAGCCGGGCGCAGCATTGGCACTACCCGAACCAGCAGAGGCGTGTGTGTGAGGCGCGGGCTTCCATAACCAGGCGCGCCTGGGCCCTGGCCTGTCCTGTCTGTCGCCCACGAAGCAGTAGAGCATGAGGAGGAGGGCGGAGAGCAGCAGAGAGGCACCCACTAAGAGACCGATGAAGAGAGGCGTGGAGAAGGCGGCAGAGGGGGTGGCGGAGGTGAGTGGGTCGACAGGGAGAGGGGGTGAGGGAGGGAAGGAGGAGGGTTGTGATGGAGGATATAGAAACGGTGTGCTGCTGTTGCTGCTGCTACTGCTGCTGTTTCTGCTGCTGTTAGAAACGGGCGGTCCTGGTGGCGGATAGAGAGCAGGGGGCGGCTGGGTTTGGGTTGAGGAAGAACCACGAGAGGGCTGCTTGGGAGCGGAGGGAGACGGGCGAAAGGGGGAGGGCGGTGATGGTGACAGCGATGGTGATGGTGATGGTGATGGTGATGGTGATGGTGATGGTGATGGTGATGGTGATGGTGATGGTGGAGGAGGAAGGGGAGCGGAGGGGTCGCTGAGCTGCAGGAGTCCCCCTAGCCCGCCACCTCGCGTGGGAATAGGCGTTGCTAGCTCCGTGGGATCACTGGAAAGGCCTGGATCCGACCTGGATGGATCACCGCCAGAGTGGTTTGGATCTGATTTGGAAGGATCAGAGGGTAGAGCAATTGTCGAGTCTGATGTCCCCCCCGGCTGGGTTGCACTGGAGCCGGGCGGAACGGACGGCTTGGTGAGCGCGGGAGGGGGGTCTGGGGAGGGTTGGGTTGCGGAGGAGGCGGGATCCGGAGAGGGTTGTAGAGATGGGAAGAAGGGAGAGAGATCGGACGGTTGGGTGGTTTGGAAGGGCATGGAGGGGGGAGGCGGAAGGCTCACTTGCTTGCCCACTGGCCGGCTCCACCTTCCCCTTTCCGCGTCCGCCTTTGTTTCCGCTTCCGCCTTTCTTTCAGCTCCGCCTTTCCTTTTCTCCTTTCCGCTTCCGCCTTTCCCTTCCCCTTTCCGCTTTAGCCCTTCGTTTTCTCGTTCCGCTTCGGCCTTTCACTTTCCCTCTCCACTTCCGGCTTTCACTTTCCCTGCGCGCTTCCGCTTATCACTTTCTCGTTCCGCTTCCGCCTTTCACTTACTCTGTCCGCTTTCGCCCTTTCCTTTCGCTTTCCGCCTTTCACTTCCCTGTCCGCTTCCGCCCCTCCTTTTCCTTTCCAGCTCGCTCCTTGCTTTTTCTGCGTCTCCCTCTATTCTTTCCACCTCTTTCTTCCCCTTCCTGTTCTCTCCTTTCGTCACTCAGGCCGGGTGGGGTAACACGGTAACAGTGCGACTCGTCAGGGATCAAGCCGCTTTCTTCGCCGCTGATCTGGTATCCTCCAACGTCGGAAAAGAGATGATGCGTTGGTGGTTGCGACGATGGTTGCGACGTGGTCAAAAGCTAGTGCCCGTCGGCAACTAGACCGTGGTCGCGCTCCGAGGAAAGTGCGCTGCGTGCTGCGGTTATCTAAGGTATGAGCTGTCGCGCCGTGACTTGCTGATCTTTCGACTGTGTTCGTAAGTCCCACCCTAACCACGCTAAGGGGAAATGTAGCTACGAAAGCTGTTCAAATGTGGCAGGCGACACATGCGTTCCACATTGCTCGGAACTACACAACAATCGCATGTAGACTGCTGCGTACTTGTGACTTTGAACTCGTCGATCGCAACTACAGCTATCTTGAGAGTATAACGGAGACTCCTAGTAGGAACACTTATTTTTAAAATGTCTGAAAAGATGTGCCTGCCGCCAGTTCTAAGATGCACTCTGACCGCGACACCCGCGAATTGCAAAGCGGGAAGCAAACTTGGCCCTTCTGTCAACTCCTGATGGGTGTCAAGAATGATTGGATTTCGGTCTCTTGTCGAACCTCTCCGCTTGGCTTATGTTCGAGCCTGATTTGGCGCGTTGACTTTGTTGTGGAAATCAGGTCTTGCCCTTTCACCCATACTAAACAATACCTAAGGAACTCAAACCGAGCAGAACCTATTTGAAGCAAACCTACCCAATCTCGCAAATACGGTTCGGCGAAATAGAAGAGGACGGAGTTCGAGAAAAAACAGGTGCGTCTTGTTCTGCGCTGCTCCCTGCGCTCCTGATGATTCTTCCGCACAGGAAGAAGGCGTGGCGAAGGGAGGAGGGGGAAAGGGGTGCGGAGGTTGAACGAGCTCGGGTAGTTTGAAATGTCGGGCAAAATTGGAGAATCACCAAGAATAGCAAGAAGTTGTGCAATCCATTTTTAGAGCAAGAAGGGTAGGTGCGGAACCTGACCGGAGTATGATTCATAGTTTTTTCGTGGTGTTTGTGGAACCAACCCATGTCTGACCCAACAAGAAAGGGTGTGTCTCGACACAGTGTTTTCTTGGCGCAAGCCAAGGCGGAGCGGGTATTCTGGTGAAAATTCGCGCAGGTGACTCCGCTGGACGGCTCTGAAGTACCTGCGACATGAGAGGGTTACAAATACACAGTACTGAATACTTCGCTTTTATGTCCAGCCTTTAAACAAGACAAGCAGCAACATGACAAGCCTAAACATGCAAACACTAGTTCAGGGACTCCAGGTTGCTCAGGATCCTAGTTAGAATCTCGATCTTGGCTAGTGGTTTTAGCTGGCTCAAGGGCCTTCCGTGCCTTCAGGAAATGAATGGCCATTACCAAGAATCAAGTTGGTTGGGAGATGGTGCGGTTTAGAAGAATTGAGATGCTCAGCTGAAAGATAGCAAAATATGAGATTCTGCACTATATTGGAGGATACATCCATGGAGATCTTACTTTCAGCGCAACATGCACTGTAACAACGCTTTATTCTTCAGCAGTTATTGGATTCAATTTTAGGCTCCAGGGAGAAGCTGGAATGGTCTTCGAGCGTCACACATCCTCCCTCTTACTGGTACTTCCTCTGCGTCACGCACCTGTTCTTCAGCTTATCCCAATTCTGCTGCACAAGAAACTTCATGTTGTTCATTCCGACGAGATTGTACTCGTATTTCCTGCCACGGTTGTCCTGACTCATGGCCGTCGTACCAACATCGTACGAGCACTTGTCCGCATTCTCTTCACCGTCGGCGTCCATCCACCCGTTTGCAGCATCCGGGTCGGTTGCTGCTTCCGCAATTTCGTGAGCGATTGTGGAAACCGTCGCATCGATCGCAGGGTTCCCGTTGGGCGACGTGCTCTGCCCCCCGCAACCGTCGGCGCACTGCCCGTGATGCCCCACGAACGAGTAAATAACCGGGTTTGACCCCATATAGTCCATGGTGTGCCATCCGCAATACTCGCTGCAGTATCCAGGGACGGTAAGATCCTTGCTGGTAAGAAGCAGGTAGACTCCATGCGGATCGTACGCAAATGCCTTCCCGGCGCCAATCTTGCTCGAAACAACTGCGACGGCAGAAGGGATTTCAAGTGTTGTTTTAGTATTACATCCGTATCCAGACACAATTACGGTTGGTGCAAAGCAGCTCAGGAAATCACGGAATTCTGGAAGGGTGGGAAAATCATTTCGCTTTCGAAGAGATCCCAAATCATCAGTCTCATACGGCCGTGTAATACCTTGCCAAACTGTGTTCTCGCCAAAACGCTTTCCCGCCGAGTAGTTATCGTAGACCGTCTTGACGACGCGCACCTGAAAGAAAACCGCGCGAATTTGCATGGATTCATCAAGCTGAGAGAGAAAAAGAGGCAGATTAAGGGAGGGAGCAGCTACGTTTAGCTGGATTGCCGTAATTCACTCTCGCGTTTGGAGCTCTCAGCATATACAAACCTCGGTTACAAGTCCAGACTATCCACGTGGCACGTTACAAACCTTCGCGCTGACGTTCTTCTTCGCGCCATTCCCTTCCTGCGTGTACGCCGCGCTGATCGCCCACCAGCGCTTCACCTTGGGATCCGCGGGACTCCCCTGCCGCTTCGAGTCCGCGCTCAGAGACCGGATGAAATTCTCGATCACATTTTGCCCCGATCCCGCCGGCCAGCTGCCGTAGTAGATTATGTACACGTTGACGGACGGGTTTCCGGTCATCACGGGACCGCCTAGGTACTGGATCGGAGCGCTTGCAGCGCCGCCGCGCGCTGCACCCTTTTCGCGCTCTTCCTTCTCATGATGCGCCTTCGTTTCGAACATGTGGAGAGGCGGGCGCCCAGGGCGGACTTCGATGTCGTTCAGCTGGCGTTGACGGCGGTACTCTTCGTGCGCCTGGCGCGTGCGCGCGACGCGCTTAGGCGCACCGGCGGATGCGAGGGGAAGCAGCGAGAGGCAGACGAGGGGGAGGAGAACGAGCAGGAAGATGGTGGTACTAGAGAGCGTCGCCATTGAGACTTGCTGGTGGGAGAGGTTCTTAAGGAGACAGTAAACAGCGGGGGAAATGCTAGCGGTGATAAGCTCTGGAATTCACGAGGCTAGATTTGCTACTGCGTGGAATGGTTAGCCTTCAGATCGCCACCACTCAACCAGCTGATATCTGCTAATATCTCAATCTGGAACTGCGCTTGTGTGACTAGGATGTATGTCAGTAGTGTTCGTGAGCACAAGCTGCGGAGGCCTAAGATCGAGCGGGGAAGGGATGCTGGTAAGAACTGCCGACGTAAGGCATTTATATCTCTGAGCAGTTGCGACGCATTCGTCCGAGGTGCTGATAAGAGGCGCTGCGATTGCTAGTAGCGACGTCGACATTCGTCCAAGGTGCTGTCTACGTCGGTGCTTCCCGATTTGTGAAATGGAAGCACAATCCCCTGCTGCTGCTCAGCTCCAGTGCAATCACCAATAATTTCGCGGCTCGATTTTCTTGGGTGTGAGGGACGCTGTTGCGGCTGACGTCGGTCCAGCCCACGGCTTCACGGCTCCGTTCTTCCATGTGTTTGCAAGAAACGATTTTCCACTACAGAGCGATTCAGAGTAAATACAGAATACAAAAACAAAATGCTATTGTTACGAGTGCAATTCAACGAGGAAGAAATGTAACACAAGCATAAGCGAAGGACTGAGGGAACACCAAATAACAAAAAAAGTTGCAAACGGTAACTGGATGATGTGAGCTTCTGCAGCGAGGTTCGGGCTGTTCCCGGGGCATAGACCAACTTGACCTTTATACAACAATACAAGGTGGGGCAAAATTATAAGGCGAGGTGGAGAACAGCATTGACCAGTAACAGGCGAAAAACTGTCGAGATTTTGTGAGCTGTGTTGTACGCGGTGAGGGCAGATGCGCACTGAATTTAAAGACTTTCTTACATTACTACCCTCCTCAAGAAGCCCTTCGCTAGGTCAATGCATGTACATCGCAAAATCCCCAACTCTTAACATAGAAAACAAGGTGTCTTTTGATATTGCTCAGAGGCACCAAGCTATCTTCATTTGGTATGCAGTCCTTCCAACAAACGCGGAACTCGATCCTTCGATCTCCCCGGTCGTGTCAAATTCTATGGCTGTAAATGTTCTCAGCTTCGATCTGCTCCGCCTACCCAGCTTCCCTAGGCCGCCCCTAGAGCGCCCCGTTGCTCCTCTAGCGGCCCTTGGAGTGCCTTGTTGCGCCGGCCCCTCCCCCCCACCATCCCCCCTCCACCCTTCTCCTTGGGCGCGCCCCTGAGCCCGCGCGCTGCCCCTACTGCCTGCACTGCTCGCACGATGCTCGCTCGTTGCCCGCATGCCGCCAGCAGTGCGCCAGCAGCGCCGGCGCCAGCGCACCAGCGGCACGCCTTCAGCGCACCAGCAGCACGCCTTCAGCGCCAGCAGTGCCAGCCACCCCATTGTGGGCCTGCGCCTGCGCACCGCCTCTGGACGCGCCTGTGCCGCCCGCAATTCCAGCACCGTCAGCGCCGCCCGCACCACCCCAGCCTGCACTGCCCGCGCTACCGCCGCCGCCCCGTGCACCGCTGCTGCTCGTGCTGCTACCGTTGTAGCATGCCAACTGGTGCGGCGTGTGCCGCTGCTCGCGCTGCTGCCGCCAGCGCACTAGCACGCTAGCACCCAGCCAGCTCAAAGCCGCGCCAGCTCCAGCGCCAGCGCAAGCCCACGCCAGCACGCAAGGTCTGAGCCACCTGCGCTGCCCGCACGCCCGCGGTGTTCACACCACCCGCACCGCCCACGCAACCCGCATTGCCAGCGCCGCCAGGGCCACCTGTCCCGCCCGCGCCCTCCAGATTCCGTTTTGTTGCCGCTTGTACCAGACGTGCCACTACAACTGCACCTATTGTCGTATCTGATCCTTGTAGCCTTGCTCTTCCTCCTCCTGTGGCCATTTCCTCTCGCTTCCTGACTGAGTGAGTTCTGTCTTTCGATGCGGAGTTTCGTCCAGTAAACATTCTGTCGTGGCTGCTCGATGTCCCGCTCTACCTAATGAGTCAGCTCCAGCAGGACGTCTTCCTATACGAGCACGCTTTTGGTGAGATCCCAACCCCGCCGTGTCCTTCTCCTCCTACTGCTGACGCCACTATGGACCAGCAGAAGGAGTACTGCATGGTTCGCCTGGAGAACAGGCGCTAGTAGGCATGCCTCGGTATCGGTCACCACCGTCCCAGGACGAGCGGGAGCACTTTAGTCAGATGAAGACGGTAAAGGAGTGTTTGGATGCTGTTATTGCTCGCCACTCCACTACTTCATCTGCGCCACCACCACCATATCTCCCGTTGCTTCACTCCGTCGTTGACCTAATAACGCACTGTGCTCGCTTGACGCTCGCTTCCGCGCTACTTGCATTACTGCGCTTCTTGCTGAGGACTACCCACAATGTATAGCACACTGTACTTCCTCGCGACCCACCTCCCTCCGCTTTGTGGTTGCCCGCGGCGCCTTCCTCACTGTGCACCCCATGAGATTCACTATCGACCTCTTTGAGACACGTCTCACTGAGATCGAAACCCCCCTCTGTGCTATAGCCGCCTCTTTTGGTAATGTGCTTCCCCCCATATTTGAGCAGTGTGCCCGCCCCTACTTGCTACCCCTGCTGTTGCAACTTCTATTGTTGAGCCCGCTACCTTGATGGAAGTTGCTGCATTTGCTGCCTTTAGTCAGTAGCAAGGTCGCGAGGGTGGTCGCAGGGGTGGAGGAGGTGGAGGTGGTGGAGATACTAGTACGTCTGGAGGAGCTGGCATTGGAGGAGGTACTGAATCGGGTAGTGCGGTTGGAGGAGGTGCTGGTCCTGGGGGTGTGGCGGTGGCGCAGCTGCAGCAACAGGTATGGCAGGTTCAGTAACAGCAGGTGCAGGTTCAACAGCAACACCCAAATCAGTTGCAGCAGTAAGCCTTGAAGTAGCACTGGGGTCTTGTCGGAGTCTGGAGCACTGACTGCAGTGATGGGCCTCCCAGGTAGGCGTAGCGCGGCCCTCCAGCTGGGACCTGCTAGTATCTAATTCAAACTGTTTCACGCGGCTGCCTCGCCAGCAGGAGTCCTGATCACTCCACTGAGCATTACTTTAGCCACCTCAACAACCTTAACCGCATCCGCTTCGGGCATGCGGTGCCAGTCCCGGACAGGGCTGCAATACCATTGTGACCTGCCTGTGTTTACTATGGACATGTCTGACGTAGGCGCTGCCTTGTAGCCTGTCTGCCATGTATGCTGATGACTATATTGTTGCTGAATCTTATTATTCACGTGTGACTCTAGCCGTCTCTAGCGTAGGATCCTCTGCTGTTGCTTGCACATGTGCGACCACATCTAATACGTCACTCTCTTTCACGCTTGTCTGTGACACGTCTTGGTGCTTCTTCCGCGACCATGCTGGCCTCTCGCCACTTCCAGCCCCAGTCGCAGTTGCTTTAGCCGACCCCTCCTCTGGACCAGTCGTCGCTCGCAGCGCTACTACTCTCCCATATCCGACTGTCCCCTTAGACTCCCTCACAGGTTGCACATCCCCTCATTTTCTAGGATATTTCTGGGGGTCAGTCCTCTTCAGGACCTCGATGTCACTAGCATGTTTCCCAGATGCGAGCAGTTTGTGACCCGTACGGACACTATCACTGAGGCACCTCTTGCCACGTTTCCCCGAGAGCCCGCGTCAGGTCTCTTCATGCTGCACACTACGTCTCCCCAAGTTGCTATGTTTGACCAGGTAGCTGCATCGTGCTCGTGTCGGTCGCTCACCCACCCGTCAATCATCGCACCACCATCTGGATCTCCTCGCCCTCCCACGTCTCCGTCACATGGCTCAGCACAATCTTGTCTCAGACATCCCGTCGTCTTTCCTACCTCTCCTTCCCTCGTCTGCGCCGCCTTGCACTTCTTGCGTCGAAGGCCGGCAGCGTGCCACCCCTCACTTCTCCTCGTTTCCTTGTACCATTGTGCCTCTTCAAACCATGCACATGGACGTCTGGGGAAACCCCCATCCCTAGGCTGCGCTAGGCACACTACTTCCTGGTAGTTATGGACGACTTTTCCCGCTACACCACGGCGTTTCCTTCTAACGTAAGGCTGACGCTCTCCTCCCGTGGCTCGTTGCCGTCCTCACCCAGCGTCCGCGGTCTATGATTCGTCTGCTCTCTGATCATGGTGTCAAGTTCACCTCCGGTCGACTTGAGCAGTTATGTCATACGGAAGGCATCCGCCAGATATGCTCACTACCAGACTCGCCGCAGCAGAATGGGGTCGCTGAGCATCGCATTGGCTTGATCATGGAGATCACTCGTACCTCCATGTGCCATGCCAGTGCCCCCCGTTTTTGTGGCCTTTTGCAATGGGCTACGCCACGCACCAACTTAACATGTGGCCCCGTGTCTCACGCCCGCAGGTTTTGCTGACCCTCCTCTAAACTGGGTCCCCTGGTTTTGCGCATGTGTTTCACATCTAGTTCTTCCGTGCTCACGTCCACGATCCTCGGGAGCTCTCAGCCTACACTCTCCCCTTTGTATTCCTCGGTTTCCCCCTCGATGCCCCTGACTGGCTTTTCTACCACCCCTTCGTCTCACCATTTCTTATTTCTCGTTACGCCACCTTTGGCTAGATTGTCGTGGAGGAGTTGTTTTCTTGACCTGCTAGAAATGAGGACATGGTCCAAATAGACGCTGATACATTTATCTACAAGTTCCTGAAAAACGTGGTTCATGGTCAGTTGAAAAGTGGAATTTGCGTTCGTGAGGCCAAAAGGCATCACAATAAACTTGAAACTGCAGTAGTGGGTGCGAAATGCAGGCTTGTGGCAGTCGTTGGCAAAGACGCGTATCTGATGGTAACAGCCCCATAGGTCAATCACCGAGACGAAGCAAGCGCCGCAGAGTTGGTCGATGCACAAGCGAATGCCACCATCTATTTCCAGTATGAACACGATCGGTGCGGCAAATGGCAATGGGCTCAGTCAGCTGCCTCTGTGTCCGGACTGTACGTCGCATGTCGGTGAGCTGAGGGTGATTCTGTAATTTTCCTACCGTTGGGCTTGTAAGTTAGGTGGCCGGTTGTCTAGGAATATGTTCGGGTATTATCGAATCCGGCACATAATTTCAAGCGGTACGGTTAAACACAATTTGTCCATGTCGTTCCCGTCGCTGTCGGTTGCTATCTGACATAGACGAACGGCGCGTGTAAAATCGATGTAGTCCGAAGTCCACGCGGGCAGCATAATTAGTACCATGTGCTCAGTGATGCTGCACGATCACTTTCGTCCAGTCGATTATCGGATTATGCCGTCGCTGCCAATCGCGCCCCAGAAGCACGTAGCAATCGTCCAATATTGTCGCAAGAATCTTCAAGCTGAATCCAAAATTATCGCCGCTTCAATCTGAACCACCCATGTTACCCTTTTAAACTCCAGAGGCTTCCCATCCATAATGCGAGCCCGACGCAGTATTGTGCGGGCAACACGCCTTGTCCCCCAGGAAAACTAGCCTGCTCCCCACCTGCAGGTTCTTGTTGTGCGCCCTGAGTAGAACATCTCTGGTCTTGAGGGGGACCATGTAGAGTCCCTTATATTGATTATTGCGTTCCAATCACTTATCCGCCCCCAAGCAGGTTCCCGCTCCTCTTCTCATCTCAACTTAACTACCGTCGCCGTCAACACCATGCGTATCGTGCGTATAGGCGCAACAAGATCCCCTTTGCATATCGTCGATGAGGACATTAACCTAACCTTCCTCACTGACCAGCTTCCTTGATTGGCACAATCTTTCTTCACCGAGAGGCGCTGTCACCAATTCTTCCACCAATGCTTTCAAGATCTTGGGAAGAGGCCCACCTAGCCCACTTTGCTGCAGCAGCATCCCCTAACCCCTACGTTAGCACCTCGTTTGCCTTCACCCTCTTACTACAATCAGGTTCTATCGTC
This sequence comes from Closterium sp. Naga37s-1, assembly GCA_947471745.1. Classification (NCBI taxonomy): domain Eukaryota; kingdom Viridiplantae; phylum Streptophyta; class Zygnematophyceae; order Desmidiales; family Closteriaceae; genus Closterium; species Closterium sp. Naga37s-1. The sequence continues at coordinate 2,684,973 of CANJKZ010000166.1, forward strand.
AGCAGATTGCGCATTTGTGTGTTCATCAACCTTGTCATGCCCTTTTGTTTGTTGATGATTGTTGAAGGGGCTCTTCCCTTTCTGCATGATATGTCCATTTGAACGTATCTGCTCCCTCTCGACTTCCCATCTGCTTGCAGGGCTTGGCAGTTCAGAGAAGGGGGAGGCCTAGAAATGCTTGACCGCTGCTCTCCATCTTCCACTTCCCCCCGTCCAGGGTTTTCCGAGCAATTGGTGTGCGTAGAGCATTGCGATCCCCTACGGGAGCATGACTGCCTTTTTTGCTAGCTAGCGCCTCACCCCATCCATCTCCGAGACCAATTTTGGACTTCAGGGCGACTATACCTCCTTCCTTTCTCGATAAACACGTATGGTACATGCTCCACAGTACGAACTTGTCCTCGGATGCTTGCATACCGAAGACATAATTGAAACACAACTTCCTCGTCTTTTTCCTGGTCTCTGCTAACGGCAGGTAGACCTTAGCCTGGAATGTGAAAAATGATATCAGGTAGCTATTTATTGTTGCCAACCCCACTGTCGTCATTGAGTGTTGTGCTTCCCATTTGACGAGCTCGCCCTTCCCCCTTTCATAGGCCTTCTCCCGGAATGGCCTTCTCCCAGCGTCTCCGTCCGAGGTGATCAAAATGCCGATGAGCCATTTTGGTCCTTCCTGTGCGGCCCACTTGAAAGCGAGTTATGGCAGGGACTGCCTTCCCTATTCCTCTTGAGCGGCAACACGTGGTTCGTCCACAGCTCCGACATTTTCACAAAAGCCTAAAGCATCTCTACAGATTTTTGCAGTCGCACCTTGTCATTCTGAAAAAATGAAAAAAAAAAGGTTGCTGATCGGGTGCCTGACCGCACAGGTCAACTTTGTCAGTACATGTCGCAAACCTCTCGTGTGCAGGAAAGGTGACAGTGACCCCACGGTCCTGAAGGTGTCCAACACCCACCAAGTTCCTAGAGAACGAGGGGATGTGAAGACCGATGAGGGAACCAGAGGGGACGGCCGGACACGGAAGCGCGGTAGAACAGCGAGCGAAGGGTGGTCCATAAGTGGGATCAGCCAAAGCAACTGGGACTGGTGCAGAGAGCAGCGCTACTATGGTGTGGTCGTACAAGAAGCACTGGGACGCACTGGAATCAATCGTGAAGGAGAGCGACACGCCAGCAAACGCCACGCATGGGCTAGTAACTACACACGGGCCTACACTAGCAACAGGGAAGGATCCTAACTTAGGTACACTCAAGTGAACAGATTCGACAGTACTAGGGGCATCGAAAAGCACAGCAGAGGTGAATTTGATCTTTGGACATATCAAACAAAAGAAAACTATCACAAAGCAGACCAGGCCAGCACAAAGGAAACGAGTCAGGCCTGAAACGCTCACGGTAAAGGTCGTCGAGGTGACTCAAGCAGCGCAACGCAGAGTAGTTAGGACGGTTGCAGGTAGTGCCAGCACGAGGGCCAGTAAGGATCCGGTACTGGCTGGGCCGCTGCTGGGGCCGACACCCCTCGGGACACCAGGCCCCCACGGCTGCTATGGGCACCACTGCTAATGGGGACGCCACCGCTGCTTTCCCCACTGCTGAAATAGTTGTGGCTGCAGTTCCTGTTACTGCAAAATTCTAGCGGACGCCATGATAAAAGCTAGCTGGGGGTAGGAGCGGCAGGCTAGAAACGGCTGGAGCAAGAGTGGATGGAGGTAGGAAGGGCTGGAGCTAGGAGCGGCTGGAGCAAGGGACCGTTGGAGCTAGAAGCGACTAAGAACACCAATCTACTGCTGGAGCGAGGAGCGGCTGGAGCTAGAGGCGGCTGAAGCTAGGAACGGCCGGAGCGAGACATGCCTGGAGCTAAGGGCTGCTGAAGCGAGGAGCAGCTGGAGCGATACTAGGAACTACCAACAAAGAAACAGAAGCTTAGGAATATTCAGCTTAGGAATATTCAGCTTAGGAATATTCAGCTTTCCCCACTGCTGAAATAGTTGTGGCTACAGTTCCTGTTACTGCAAAATTCTAGCGGACTCCATGATAAAAGCTAGCTGGGCGTAGGAGCGGCAGGCTAGAAACGGCTGGAGCAAGAGTGGATGGAGGTAGGAATGGCTGGAGCTAGGAGCGGCTGGAGCAAGGCACCGTTGGAGCTAGAAGCGACTAAGAACACCAATCTATTGCTGGTGCAAGGAGCGGGTGGAGTGAGGAGCGGCTGGAGCTAGAGGCGGCTGAAGCTAGGAACGACCGGAGCGAGACACGCCTGGAGCTAAGGGCTGCTGAAGCTAGGAGCAGCTGGAGCGATACTACGAACTACCAACAAAGAAACAGAAGCTTAGGAATATTCAGCTAGGCAAGGCGGGCTAGGAACGCCAGTTGGGGCACAAACCGAAACTACGCAAGAAAAGTGACTGCGGCTGCCCGCCGCTGCTAGAGGTGCCAATGGCAGGAGGCGTGCACGAGACAGTGGGCACTGGTGGGGCTAGCACTGCTTGTGGCTGGTAATGCTGGTGCTACTAGCATTATTGGTGTCTGGTGGTGGCAGTAGCGGTAGCTGTGTGTGTGGTTGTCGCTGCCGAGAGGGGCTGTGGGTGGCTGGGAATGTCTGTGGGCTGCTGGAAAGGGCTGTGGGCGGCTGAGAAGGGCTGTAGGCGGCTACGAGCGGCTGTAGGCAGCCATGGGCGGCAGTGGGTGGCTGTACGCGGCTATGGACGGTTAGAGGGCGGCCATAGGTGGTTGTGGGCGGCTGCTAGCGCTGTGGCGGCTGGTAGGGTGATTTGGGCGGCTACTGGCATATGTGGGCCCTTGCGCGCGGCTATGGGAGGCTGTAGGTGGAAATGGGCGGAAGTAGGAGGAAGTGGGCAGTTACGAGGAGCTGTGGGCGGTTTGGAGGGGTCGTAGGCGGCTGGGAGGGGATGTGGGCAGCTAGGAGGGGCTGTGGGCGGTTAGGAGGGGTTTTAGGCAGCTGTCGGCAGCTGGGAGCGTGCGACTGCTCGCTGCTTAGCGCAGCTGCGGGCGGCAGGTCGCGTGCACGGCTGTTTCTACTGCGGAATGTGAGTTTGCCATGCGTGCGCGCCCACTGCATGCATTTGCGGCTGCAGTGGCGTGCGCGGCTACCGCTGGCTAACGCGCGCACTGATGCTGCTGGTGCGTGTGTGGCTGCTGCGTGCATGCGCGGCTGCTGTTGCGTGCACGATTGGAGTCGTGTGCGTGGCTGTTGGTGGCTAATCGCGACTACATGGGCCCGCGGGGGGCCTTATGGAGGGTGACGAAATGGGCCCTTCTTGAGAGTGACGAAACGAGGGCTCGCGGGGGCCCCTGAATGCGACTAAACGAGCATATAGGGGCCTTTGAACGTGACCAAAAGGGCCCCACGAGGGCCTGTGAACGCAATAAAACGGGCCCGCGGGGGCCTTTGAACACAACGAAAACAAGGCCCGCGGGGGGCGTCCTACCTACAACGAAACGGAGCCTAAGGGATGGGTGCCTCAGCTGAAACCACTAAGGAAAGGAGCAGAAGCGTGCATTCCGAAATTGTCTTCGGAGGGGGGTCCCTTTGAAAAAACGAAGTTGGTGGCATGTGTCTGGGTTTGCTGTCGAGATGTTCTGTGGTGTATATTCATACCCTATTAGATGGCCACTTTGGGTGCAACACGCATACAAAGCGTAACTACCAATAGATGGGGAGCTGCATGCTGCACAGGACACATGTTTTTTATCATTGCCGTATGCCTTTGCGACTATGTGTGATTTCAACCCTTATTCTCTTATGTATCATCCAAAGTGGGTGCATTTTTTTTTTTTCGCAAGTGAGTATTGAACGTTTTGTAATAGTCCTAAATGTGAAGCCCTGTAATGCATTTATAAGTGTGTTTATTGCGGCAATAATTTTGCCTAACCGTGCACCAATGAAAATGCAATACAAAAAATAATATGTATGCGAGTCGTGTATTCACATTGTATATTGTAGACAATGGAGCTCATTATCGGGACATGCTATTATCGGGACATTGACACATTGTCTGTACTTGTCATGGACCACACCTGGCATGCCTCCGCGCGCTGGTCGTGGACACATTGTGTGTACCTTGAATGTATCCCAAGATGTATGGACAATGTAACATAAGTTCAATCTGAGGGCCTGCTGGCAAATATGCAAATAAATTCTAAAGCATCAGACGCAAGCAAGTCGGGAAATTGATCGTACCGTTAACTTTTAACATGAACTCTGATTAGCACTACTCTCAATCTTATTGATGGGCTCCAGCCATTGCAACAGTCGCTGTTGCAATCTGCCCATTGACGAGGAAAAGCGGGGTGGGGGGTGGGAAGAGGAGATTCGACAGGTGGAAGGATGATGGGTCTAGAGGGGCAGGAAGGGGGTAAACAGGGGGAGGAAAGGTGGGGGAAAAGGGAGCAGGGGATAAGGGGGAAGGGATGCATCAGAGCGAAGGAGAGAGGTGGAGGAAGGAGAGGAGAAGAGGGGGAAAACAAGGTGAGGGAGAAATCAAGGGAGGGGAGAAGATTGACGAATCAGGAAAGTGCAGCAGAGGTAAAAAAACGTTGGAGGGAGAGAAGGGTGAGCTCCCAACCGGTGATGACCGGGAGGGGACATGGCAGGCGGGTCGGACATAGGGCCAGGGGGGTGTCAAGGGTAGCGGGATGGAGTAGGTGCCATGAGGTTTATCGAGTCCGCTAGAGGGCAGAATCATTTGCTTGCTTGCTTGTTTGCCTGTGGAATTGCTTGACTGCTTGTATGGTTTGCTGGTCCAGTCGTCTTTCTGTCTGCTTGCTTACATGCATGCTTGCTTGTTCCTTAGTCTGCTTGCCTGGCGACTTGCATGCTAGTTGTCTCTTTGCTTGGTGGCTACCTCGTCTGTCTGCTAGTAAGTTGTCTCTGCAGGACTATTAGTTTGGAAGATTGGTAGTAGATTGCTTTCATGCCTATGACTATCTAGCACCTGCCCCTACCGAGGACTTCGAGACGTTACAACGTAGAATAATCTGGAAGGGAAAAAAATAGAAAGGGCAAGCGATAATTGGAAGGGATATAATGGATGAAGGAGGAAGAAGATGAGGGGGTGGAGGCATGTGCAAGGGAAGAGGAATGTAATGAAAGAGGAGGGGAGGGGTGAAGGGAAAAAAATAAGAGTGCAAGAGTGATTGTGCAAAAGAGATGAGAATATCAAATCACGAGAGTGCAAAAATAGGAGATGACATACCGTACGACAACAAAGAGGAAGGACAATTGAAAGGGGTAGTGGGGTGGCGTGCAACAAAGAGGGGGGATGGGCTGAAGAGAGGAAGGCACACCTCGTTTACCTCTTACTGTGCAGACTTATTTCGCTCGAGTGGCGATGGCCTGGACCGCGCACCGCTTCCGCTTGCCTCATTCACCCTCGAGACTTTGCCGTACAACAACAAAGAGGAAGGACAATTGAAAAGGGTAGAGGGGTCGCGTGCAACAAAGAGGGGGGATGGGCTGAAGAGAGGAAGGCACACCTCGTTTACCTCTTACTGTGCAGACTTATTTCGCTTGAGTGGCGATGGCCAGGCCCGCGCACCACTTCCGCTTGCCTCATTCACCCTCGAGACTTTAAAAACAACACTGTCATCAACAATAGAGAGCGCAGGTAATTGCGTCCCGATCTGAGACGCATGAAATTGAGTCTCCCTCTTACTCACTCATCCACCTGTGCCTCACTCATGCGAGTCTCCACCGCCCTCCTTTTCCTGCCTCTACCATACGTGCGAAATGCTGCTTGCACTACCATCCCCTCTCTCCACATCTTCTTCACTTGGTTGCCGCTCTCCTTGTCGCCCTCCTCGTCTCCCTCCTCGCTGCCCTCCTCCTCCTCGCACTCTTCCTCACTCTCCTCCTCGCCCTCCTCTTTTCCCTCCTTCTCGCCCTCCTCCTGGCCCTCCTGCTCGCCCAATCCCTCCTCGCCCTCCTCCTTGCCCTCCTCGCCCTCCTCTTTGCCCTCCTCGCCCTCCTCCTCGCCCAATCCCTCCTCGCCCTCCTCTTTTCCATCCTCCTCCTGCCTTACCTGTACAACACTGTTCAACCGGTGTATCTTCCAGAGCCGTTGGGCGGCGTTGTACGCCTGAAGAGGCGTCAAGATGGGGTTTTCGCGGAAGATCTGAACCATGCGCGCGGGACACCACCGAGTCATCTTGCTTTGGACCGCGCTTAAGGCCCGCTTTTGCTTGCTAACATGGTGAATCACCCTCATGATCCTTACAATAAGGCAGGGTAGGGGTCCCTATTATTTTGTTTGGACTTGTTTGTGTAGGTCCTTCTTTTGAAAAACAAATCTTTCATACAGGCCTAATAATTCAATATGGTTTTATGTTAATGGGTTGATGCGGATTAGTAGGATTGATTATGACACTAATAAATACATCAAGATTACAGGGGGGTATAGCACGCACGTCCCAATCTGAGACGCATGAAATTGAGTCTCCCTCTGACTTGCATCCACCTGTGCCTCACTCATGCGAGTCTCCACCGCCCTCCTTTTCCTGCCTCTACCATACGTGCGAAATGATGCTTGCACTACCATCCCCTCTCTCCACATCTTCTTCACTTGGTTGCCGCTCTCCTTGTCGCCCTCCTCGTCTCCCTCCTCGCAGCCCTCCTCCTCCTCGCACTCTTCTTCACTCTCCTCCTCGCCCTCCTCTTTTCCCTCCTCCTCGCCCTCCTCCTGGCCCTCCTGCTCGCCCAATCCCTCCTCGCCCTCCTCCTTGCCCTCCTCGCCCTCCTCCTTGCCCTCCTCGCCCTCCTCCTCGCCCAATCCCTCCTCGCCCTCCTCTTTTCCATCCTCCTCCTGCCTTACCTGTACAACACTGTTCAACCGGTGTATCTTCCAGAGCGTTGGGCGGCGTTGTACGCCTGAAGAGGCGTCAAGGTGGGGTTTTCGCGGAAGATCTGAACCATGTGCGCGCGGCACCACCGAGTCATCTCGCTCTGGACCGCGCTTAAAGCCCGATTCTACTTGCTAACATGGTGAATCACCCTCATGACCCTTACAAAAAGGCAGGGTAGGGGTCCCTATTTTTTTCTTTAGACTTGTTTGGTGTAGGTCCTTCTTCTGGAAAATAAATATTTCATACAGGCCTAATAATTCAATATGGTTTTATGTTATTGGGTTGATGCGGATTAGTAGGATTGAATATAACACTCATGAATAAATCAGGATTACACGGGGGTATAGCACGCACGTCGCTAAACTTTCTACAACAATCAGTAGCAAAATATCATATTCAGCGGTTGTGCGCGTCACCTTGACGTCCTGGCGCGCGGCCGCCAAGACACAGAATACCAGCAAAAAGGTACGAGCACGATAGCATATTATAAGCACCCAATTACATATATTTGCCCATTCCACCCAACCATCCTAAATTTTCCCCATTCCACCCACACTCACTTTAGACCGCAACACCCTTCATCGTCTCATCTGTCATTTTTTCGCACAGACTTCAGTTTCATGATTCATCCATTCTAGCTCTGATTGTAGCCTCCCCACTCCTCCCTCCGCACGTTAGCTCATTGAGTTACCTTTCGCACGTTTGCTTTTGACAAACAACGACCCCACTCTCTCCCACGAACGTGCCTCGGTTATTTAAAGCCAGTTCCTATGCGTGTGGGGAACGAGCTTTTCGTAAACAGACGCGCGTCAAAGGGCATGCATTGCCCACAACTAAAGGTCCCACCTCCACACCTTCTGTTGCCATGACACCAGCTCCTTAGGCAGCCGATCCAACACTTCAATCGGTGGATGTTGCATGGGATTGGAGTTCCTCGAAGCGCAAGCCCGCCGAAAGTGGCGTGCGACAAAAAGGCGTCGACGGAAGCTACGCTTCACTCGTGAGGCTAGTCCTGTCGACGAATTGGCCGATGAAGATTAGGACCCCTCCCCTCCCCTCCCCCCCCCCCCCCCAAGATACTCGCAATTTCGAAGTCGCCTTTGCAACCGCACACACGCGATATAGGACTTCGTGTGAAGTTTTATTCCTGTGGCTTGTCTTATCATACACTGATGACATATTTCCTATGTTGAAATGCAGCATCTACATGGAGCATGGTGCGAACAATGCTAACACGGCATATGGCAAGAGCGGAGATGGTGGTCGTAACATGCGGAAGCAAAGCATCCGTATCCATCAACACTCCACAGCACATATGAATGCCCACGCTTCAATGAAGGTGAAGTAGATACGGAAGATGTGTCAAACGTTACTGAATGAGTTAAGGGACTCGACAAGAGCATCCTTCATCTCATAACTGCATTGAAGACTGCAGTTTTCACATGCAAACCAAAGCTCCGATCACATTTCACATGCAAGAGGTGGGAATGCCAAGTCTCTAGCTAGATAAGTGGAAAAGCTATTATACAGAGTAAACATTCGAATGGTAAAAAGGTGTTATTTGTCCTTTTGTTTTTGTTGCGAACTGTTTTTGAATGCTTCGTCATGAATGTGTATGGATTCGGCGAGTTGCTGAAGACCGCTTCGTAGTATCTACGCCATAAATAACTTCAACAAATCGCAATGAGTCCTTACCTTGGCATCACGTTGGGTGAGAGTATAAATTGGGTGCGCGTATAACATGTTATTGTGTACGTTAATTATTAGCAAGGCGATGTGATCGTTACGGAATTCCTGTTGCTGCTATCTGTTGAGAAGTGTGACGTCGCAAGCTTATTATGTTCTGCTAACGCATATACAGTCGATAGACATCGACAGCAGCAGCGACGGGGCTGCTTTGATGATCGAAGAACATATTGGTCTTGTCGCCCGTCTGAAAGCGAAGGACCCATGCCTCGTTTCTTATGGGTGTATCACCAATCAATAAGAACAATGTTTGATTTTGAGGGGAGGGCCAAATTCGTTGTACCCCTAGTATCGATGTTACCACCTCTCAAGAACTAAATATATTGAATGCATGATGTTTGCAGCGAGGTTCATGCAGCCAAGGAAGCTTATGGAGTTAAATATCATCAACCGAGCAGTCCCTACCACGACACAGTTGCTATCATAGAACTCCATGTACCACAAACGGTCCCGGCATGTGCAGGAGATCGTCCGCAAGACGAACCTCGACTTAGAGGGCATTTATGTCGTAGAGTGGTTATCACGGGGGGGAGGAGGCGAAGCGCTTCGCCAAGGTAATACTGGCGGCAATGCTCTTGCTACACAAGAAGATACGATGTACAATGCCAACGCATTGTTCAAGTTTCACATTGTCTACTTCCTCGCCGAATTTTTGGGCATCCTTAACGAGTTGAACACTAAGTTCGAGCAAATTATCCCTGGCTTGTTGAAGTCTGATCCATTGACAACGAGGACCGGTCTGGCATAGATCGATCTCCTCTCCTTAATGAATTTATAAAGAAGCTCGCTGACCTACTCCACCGAGAAGTAATAGTCGATGGAGTCGACCGTGACGATGCTCCATCGGTTCACACGTTCCATCTATACGAGTGGGCAATCATAGGTCAATCCAGTCAATGTCATTACTGCTCGTGCAAGAATATTTGTCAAGAGTATAAGTGTGAGACAAAGGCACGACTGGAGTATATACTAGAGGGTTCGAGAACACAAATGGCTCCAGAATACTAGGACCAGCTATGTATCCCAAGAACAACAGTTTATGTACCACATATGGCGTGCCCTTCAAAGTGGCGAAAGAGATGAGACTCGACAAGGTCAAAAAAAGAATCACTTCAATTTACATCCACCCATGCATTTGCTCTTGCATCAATGGCAGCAATAAAAAGGGCAACACCATCACAGCATGAAAGTTGTCATGCCTTGTTCACCATCATCATTCGCTTTCCTGGCCTCCTCTTTTGACCAGCCGGCCTCCAGGTGTTATGCTTTTGCAATTGTCAAACCCGGGCTAGAGCCAGGCGACAACCAGCCTATCTCTTCTATTGCCTTTGCTTCCTTAAAAGCCTCTCCAAAGCACTCCGATGCCACAGTGATCACCTCTGCCGATCCTCGGTGAGTCGAGCCTCGGTAAACCACCTCTGGTATAGTGGTGCGCTTTTTTCCACATCGTCACCTTTGCCGTCATTTACCCCGTCGGCACCTCCCCATAGAGCTCTGCTGTGACCCCCGCCAGAATATGTGTTAACAGGAATGGAGTGTTGGCCCCGCCCTCGCTTGGGCAACGCCGACGACTTGGTCGGATGTACGGGAGTAGCAGCCGACCGTTCACAGTGGGAGAGCTGCTCAACAGGCATCGTCGAGCTGCAGGGGACCACTGTGGTGCTGCTGTCGACCAGGAAGCTCGACAGCTGCAACTGACTGGTCTGGGCGACGGGTGGGCCGTCGACCAGGAGGGGCAGTTCGACCGGGAGGTCTCCGTCGACCTGCAGCTCGACCAGGGGGTCCCCGTCGACCTGCAGCTCGACCGGGAGCAGTCTGTCGATCTGCAGCTCGACCGGGAGCAGTCTGTCGTTCTGCAGTTCGACCGGGAGCTCGACGGAGCAGTCCATCGACCTGACAAGTGGGCAGCGGTCGACGAGGGGAGCTCGGCGACAACCGCTGACGGTTCTGGTCGACGGAAGGGGTCCGTCGACCAGGGGGTAGCTCGACGGGAGCTGTGGTCGACCAGGGGCGCCTGGTGGTCGACCAGAGGGACCTGGTGGTCGACCAGAAGCAGTGGTGGTCGACCGGAAGCACCTGGTGGTCGACCGGGTCGACCGGGTAACCTGCTCGACGAGTTCTGCGGGGGCACGCGAACGTCGTCGAGGTCGCAATGGCGCAGGCGACTGCGGGCTGGTATCCCGAAGTCGATGTGGCTCGTCAGGCGCAGATAACAGCCGACGGATGCCCAAGGAGGCAAGTCGGGCCAATCGTCTGCGCGCACCTGCGAGCGTGCGCACTGCTGTGTTCTACGGGGCAACGCTGGACAGCCGCTCTGCTGCAGCGTTGGCACGCCGTCGACCTGCTCTGTTGGCAGGTCGCCCTTCTGCAGTGGCTGGCGCGGCTCCTCTACGCAACGCTGGCAGGCGGTCGACCGAGCTGTGCTGGCGGTCGACCAGGCTAGTTGCAGGGTTGCTAGGTGCCTGATGTAGTCATTCTGTCATTGCTTGTTCAATCATTCTGTAGTTCCAACTTTGCTAGTGGAAACTCTTTCCGATTTCTCTCGTGAATGTGCAAGCACTAAGGAACCAAGCAAAGCTACGATCACTCCTAGTAGTTCGTGCCAACCCCCGTAGTCTAGCTCACTACCGTTGTAGAGTGTCTCTCCGCATGGTGCGGTGATCGTGGACGGCCCCGCAAATACCTTCAGATAGGAGCCGACTTTTGCACCTACTAAGTCGTTCGTAGGCCGGCAGTAGCGATAGTCACCATGGTCGACCCCGTAGTTGATGCGGGCGTAGCGGACACCTTGGAGGCACGTTTGGCTGACGCAAGGAGATGCCACGCGGATGGCGAGTACGGGACGATCCCCTTGGTGATCGTCGAGTTGGGCATCCGGTCACAGTGGGTGACGGAACACCCTTCCCGTCCTGCATCTCCTCGACCGGTGCGCAACGAGGGTGGCGTCAACGACGAGGTCAACGGTGGTGCACGAGTCAGCGGCAGCGAAGGCACGAGGCAGAGTGGGGTGATCAAGGTCGGCGGAGGCGTCGACGGAATCCAGGCACGAGTGCAGCGGTCGACGGCGGCTGCAGGCAACTCGCGTGCCGACGTCGATGTTTGACGTCGCTCTCCTCTACGAAGCGGTGGAGGGCTCTCGGCGACGACGCATGTGACGGCGGGCGGGATTGCACCGGCGTATGGCTACTTCAAGTTCTCGCCGGACCGGATCACTGTCGCACCGCTGCAAGGTCGACGGGACCTCATCACCTGGAGGGAGTCGATCGAACCTCAGCTGGAGGTCGCCGGGCTGAAGGGCTTCGCCGACGGCACAGTGCCAATTCCACCCGTGGACGATGTCGAGCTGCGCGGGGAGTTTCGAGCGGCTCACTTGCTCACCTTCATGGTCATCTCGAGGTGCTGCTCGCCGGTGGTGCAGCTGGCACTCAGGAGCTGTCGAGAGCGACTGGATGCTGGTCACCAGGCATGGCACTTCATCCTGTCGACGTACCAGGTCAGGGACGACCTATACATCAGGCAGCTGGAGGAGAAGATGACTCACATTCGGATGGGCGAGCAGGAGTCGGCGACGGATTACTGCAACCGTGCTCGACGGATCCTGGCTGAGATGCGGATGGCGGGCGCCAAATACTCGACGGCATCCTACATCACCCACATCGTCAAGGGCTTGCCGCGCAGCTACAATCTCATGAAGAGGATGATGATGGTGCCCGGCACGCGTGAGTCCCTCGACGAGGACTCCATCACCAGCTATATCCTTCAAGATGAGGCGATGCAGGAGGCCGAACAGCCCACAGAGCTCCTTCCGCAGGCAAACTACGCTGCATCGACGAAGCTGAATCAGCAGCAAGGGCAGCGCGGGAAGCCAGGCGGAGGTGGTAGCGGAGGTGGGCGGTCGACGAAGGACGTCGACGAGAAGCGGTCGACGCGGGACAAGGGCCGACGAGGTGGTGGTCGATGGCGGGAGTGCTGGATCTGCGGCGACCCCGACCATCTCTCCTTCGAGTGCCCCTACCGCGATGACAGCGACGAGGACGACAACAAGGGAGGTCGCGGTCGATCGGCCAGTCGTCGCCCCCGTCGAGATAAGAAGCCGCGCCAGGAGAAGCAAGCTTCGAAGAAGACGTCGTCGACGAAGGACGTCGACAACTCCAGCGGCAAGGGCCGAGGCGACGGGGAGGCGTCGTGCTCGATGGTCGGCGTGGTGGAGCCGACAGTCTCGCTGCCGCCGGAGGCTGGCGAGGACTTCCAGGCGGTGGCGGCAGCTGTGCAGGCCAACCCGATGGCGGTGTTGCTCGACAGCGGGTGCTCCCACCACCTGATGGGGACGAAGTCGGTCTTCATCGACATGGGGCCGAGCGACGGGGTGAAGCACGTGCGTGCGTTCAACGGGGCATTGCAGCCTGTCGAGGGTCGCGGAACCGTCGCTCTGCAAGCGGGTCCTCATCCCCGACGTAATCTACGTTCCGGGCGTACAGGCGAACCTGCTGACTGCTGGCCAGCTGAAGGAGAGCGGAGTGCTGCTGCAGGGCGATGGCGACGAGATGCTGCTCGTCGCCACGACCGGAGAGGTGCTCGGTCGAGCACGCTACACCGGACGAGTCCTCTGCACCGACCTTCAGCCCTGCTCGACGCAGTCACCGTCGACTGAGGTGGTGGCACTGCGGACGATTGTCTCAGCGACGAAGACAACCCCTGCCCTGTTGCATGCGAGGCTCGCGCACGTCGGCGTCGACACGATCAAGAGCTCGGCGAAGCATGACGTTGCCGTTGGGCTCGACATCACGCCGTCGACCGGAGCAGATCCGCCGTGTGTCTCGTGCGTCGGAGGGAAGCTGGCGCGGCACACCTTCCCCAACAAGGGCTCGGACGCCGAGGAGGCACTGGCTGTCGTGCACATCGACTTGTGCGGGCCATTTCGGGTGGCTGCCAAGGATGGCAGCTTGTACTTCCTGCTGCTGAAGGATCGCCATACTCGGTTCGTGTGGGCAATGCCGGTCGCTAAGAAGAGCGACGTGCTGCGGGAGTTCGAGAAGTGGTTGGTGCTTGTGAAACGACAGACGAAGAAGTCGGTGCTGTCGCTTCGCTCCGATCAAGGAGGGGAGTTCCTCGGGAAGGCGTTCACCGACTTCGTTGACGGGAAGGGCATTGTCCACGACCTGACGTGCCCCTACACTCCGCAGCAGAACGGCATGGCTGAGCGGGAGATGCGCACGGTCGTCGAGTCCGTGCGGACGATGCTGCTGCACATGGGCGTGCGGCACCATTGGTGGCACCTTGCTCTTCGACAAGCTGTCTGGGTGCGCAACTGCTTGGAGCGGTCGACGACGCCGCCGGGGACGACTCCGTACCAGCTGCTGACCGGGAAGAAGCCTCCCATAAATTATGCCTCGATAGGTACGAAGGTTGGAGGAGTTGGAACTTCATTTTTGGTAGGTAAATTGCTGCCTCCCATAAATTATGCCTCGATAGGTACGAAGGTTGGAGGATTTGGAACTTCATGGTTGTCAGCACATTCCTACACAACGATTTCTTCTAGAGCACCACCGGCCCTTAATTATCACGAAGCGCTGGGACCTTGGCAATTGGGAGTAGCCGCACAATGGGGAAGCATGCATGAGCAGTGACATCGCCGATCATCTTCGGGTTCGGCCATTCCTCAGGGTCGTCGCTGAGTTATGTCGTCTACATCACCTTCCTCTATAGCATCACAATGTGGATCCTTGGACTTGCCTTCTCTTCTTCCATAGTGCGTGCATTCTGTCACACCCCCCTCCCCCTTCCCCCTGCGCTCCTCAAACGCCCCCCCAAACCCCCCCTCCTCCCCCCCCCCCCCCCACCTCCTTCCCTTCCGTCCTCTAGGCCTTGTAGCTTTAGAGAGGAGATGCGTTTGGCCAGCGTTTCGTGCGGTGCCTCCATAAACAGCCCAACAAAACCTTTGAGCGATGGCTTTGTCAACAACGTCTTGATCACAAAAAACTGCCAGCTGAACGGTCTTCACTTGATTGGGTCTCGCCATGGTGCAATGATGGCAAGCCGTGCAGGTATGGTGAAAAGTCGAGAATGAGCCGAGAGTGAGCACTAAAGTCTTGATGTAGGAAGTTTTGTGTCGATGATGCTTGCATTTCCGAGGAGCATGATAAAACCGTTGTTTGCCATGACTTTCATTATGGTTGTAGACTTTGGAGAAACTTCTATAGGCCCTGAGAAAACTATAGTCGTAGCCTTGCTTTGTAGTGTTTGGTAAAGGCATAGGTGGTAGAATGCCCGATGTATAGGTACAAAATTTGTACTCTGAGGTTTACAATGCCACATGGATGCCGAATCTAGGCTAAAAAACTTCAACTAATGCGAAATTGTTACACATTGGGCTGTTCAAAGAGTCTGATAAAATCCATGGCGGCCTTGAGATTTGTCAAGGCCGTCATGGTTGATCAGAATTCAGATAATAGTGAATAGTGGATTATTGTCAGCTGCTTGCTATGCAACAAGCCTCATGATATCAGGGTAGATCACCCTTATGGCCCTTACTATAAGGCCAAGTAGTGATGTGCACCCTGATTTTCCTAAGTGGTTTCGTCTAGGATCCTTACAGAAAATAGTAAGTTTTATACAACACGGATTTTTCAAAGTTACATACTGTACTTAGCCTTATGAGGAAAAGTGGTTACGCGCGACACACTAACGATTTTGCGTGATTGATTCCCAGTCAATCACCGACTTTAATTTCGCTGCAATCAGCGGCGAGTGTGCACATCGCCTTGACGGCTCGTGTCGCAACGCCAAACTGAACTCTTGCCAAGATTAGGACCACTTTGCCTACCTGGCGGTAATGCTGCACGCGGCACAGGTTGGTAAAATGGTTGTGGCGGGACGCCACCTCCCGTCTCCCTCTCCAACTCACACCATACCAGTGAGTCAGTGACACCACGCCACCACCCACCACCACCACAGGCAGGGGGTCCTCTCTCTCTCACCCCCAATCTGGTGGTCAGTTTTCATTCACTCAGCAAGCTCAAAGCGTTAGCTATACGATAGCAAGAGGTAGCTGCAGTATCCAGAAAAACGCACCATGGCTCCTGCCGCCATGGATGCTGCCGACGATGACGATGACGCTCGTCCTGTCTCTCGCTCACCTCCTCGCACGGCGCTTAGTTTCCCGAGGCCAACCACAGAACCTGTGTTACAGTCTGCGCAGAGCCATTTGAGTCTACAAAGTTTGTCACTACGGCGAATGAAGCAGCTCCTGCCATCGGCACATGCCAGAGCCTGCGCCAACAGATCTCGCAACACCGGAAACGCAGGGCGTCGTCGTCGGCGACGCGTCAAGTGGGAAGAGGAAACCCGTCACCGATCCTGTGTTGCAGAAATGGCGTCAACCGAAGCTGAGCTTCACAAGGGGTGCAACTCGGACCGTCATCGTCCAGGGCTCCATCGACGATGACGAAGATGACGACGACTTGCATCCATCGGAGGATCTCATCGAGATCCCGGAGCTTGCATTCGCCCGTGCCCATTGGAGATTTCAGAGTTCCTGGAAGGCTTTGTTTCATTGGCTCGTTCTGCAGCGTGCTGACGACGGAATGCCGGTTCTTAAATGCAGTTGGTGCATGGCGCCAACACCACTTACGGAAAAAGCGTAACAGGAGGGCGTGACATGCAGAAGGCGAGCATCGAGACTCACGAGCGCTCGATAGCCCACACGGATGCGACCGCCGTGATGAAATCGAAGGAAAGTCGGCAACTTCGGCAGGCACTCCTCACTGAGTTCGGGGGCCTCGATAGGAGCACACTGCACCTCATCACCACCATGAAAACGGCAGTTTTCACGTGCCAGTCGGAAGCGTCGATAACTTCTTACGTCGGGTTCATCAAGTTCATGGCGGACATCGGGCTTCCGAATCTGCCATTGGATCAAAAGGGCAGCTACTATTCAGAGTAAGTGAATGATTCCGTTAATGTTTTATAATTCTAGCGGTATGGCAAATCACACACCAACAAACTACTTTGATGTGCAGGTACGGGTTCGGTGAGATGCGGGAGGCCGTGTAAGTACATGTGGCAGGAACAACTGAAGCACATCGCCGCCAGCCCGTACATTCGGATCCAGCTCGACGAAAGCATGGACCGCGTGCGAGGCAAACATATGATACTCTACGTCACCTATCTGAAGGTCGACATCACTGTCTCTGAGTTTCGGTCGCTTCTCACAGTGGAAAAATGCGATGCTAGCAGCTTAACAGAAGTGATGCTGATGCACCTGGATGCCATCAGCATCGACATGACCAAGATAGATGGGATAAGCACAGACGGTGCCAGGGTCATGACGGGCACCAACACGGGTGTTGTCGCAAGACTCGGCGCCAAAAACCCGTATCTCGCCTCGTGCCACTGCATAGCTCATCGGTAAGAGCTATTATGCGCACCATAAATATTCATACCCCGTTTGATATGAACTAATTTATTTATGTTTGTATTTGTGCAGAGAGGCGTTGGCTGCAAAAGATGCGGCTCTGAAAGTGCCAGAGTTTAACATCGCCGATACTGTCGTTCGTGGCTTTGCGAAGCAGTTGTCGAGAAGCAGCATGTGGCACCAGCGATTCAAACACCTGCAGTAGATAATATGTGACACCAACCTCGAACTTTAGGGGATTCACGCCGTAAGATGGCTTTAAAGAGGGGAAGCCTTGAAAACATTTGCCAAGGCATTGCCCGCGACCGTGGTGCTGCTACACGGGTACAAGCACGAGTTGTACGAAGTCGTAACGTCGTTAAAGTTTCACTTAATGATGTTTTTTATTTTTCGGACATCCTCGCCATCCTCAACGATGTGAACTTGAAGTTTCAAAAGCATCAGGTGACTTATAGCAATTTTGTACCGTGCTAGACTCATTTAATTAATATTTGGTGTTTAACAGATATGTGTGTTGTTAACCCTTTGCAGGTGGACATCACTATGGTCGCGGGAGAAGTTTCTCTAGCATGTCGCACGATCGAGGTGCGATACGTGGATTGCAAAGACAATTTTGGCAACGGGCAGTCGCCCTTGCTCTGCGACTTCTTGAAGAAGCACGGGGATCACTCCTTCTGCGAAGTGACGGTCGAAGGCGTTGACAAGGACGACGCACCCGCTACTCACACGTTCAAGCTTCACAATAGGCCCATCAAGGGCCACACCACTAGAAGCGATTATTATGCATCCAAGAAAGTGTGTCAGGATTTTGCGCGGGAGACTGTAGGGCGGCTGGAGTTTTGACTCGAGGATTTGGCGGGTATGAGCGTCTCGAAGCTGCGGAGAGTCACTACACAACTGGAGTGGACTACGGAGGAGGGCACGGGGTTGTGCGAGTGATCGTAGCGCTCTAATAGCGTTCTTACTTCTTGCTTGTGTTCACACAGAAGTTTGGCAAGAATTCCACTATGGAAGTTGAAAGAACAATCTGCATTGAAAAGTTGATAGTACAATTGTGATCGTATCGCTCTAATAGCATTCTTACTTCTTGCTTGTGTTCACGCAGAAGTTTGGCAAGAATTCCACTAAGGAAGTTGAAATAACAATTTGCATTGAAAAGTTGATAGTACAATTGAGGCATGCAGAACAAAGGGACTAGAATGGCATGCAACACCTAGCAAGGGCGAAATCTGCCAGCGCAGCAGAAGAGGGGCTTGCCAACGCTGCAGCAGAGTAGTCTGCCAGCGTTGCTCTGCACGCGGTCTGCCAGCACTGCAGTCGCAGGTGACTATCTGCAGTCGCTGGTTGTCTATCTGCGCAGATGTGCGCACCTACCAAGTAGGTGCAGGTTGGCGGTTTCACCGTCAGTCACATTGCGCATGTGCCAGGTAGAAAACGTGTCGTCAGTTTGGCCAGGTGCGCACCGTTGACCACCTGATGCTGTTCCGCAGGTTGAACTTCGCCAAAACCTCCTGGGCGAAAGTTTGCACGCCTCCGCAGAGTTTCGCACACCTTTGCGAATTCGATCGATCAGCTCGACATTGATCGGTCGAACAACGCTCGCCGAGCAGAGCTCCTCGACCCGAACTCTTCGACCAGAGTTTCTCGACCAGGATCGTCGACCAGCGCTCTTCGAAGGGAGCTCGTCGTGCAGCGATCGTCGACCAGAGCTCGTCGCGCAGAGCTGGTCGACCAGATTCTGTCGAGCAGAGCCTGCTCGACCGAAACTTCCGTCGAACAACAGAAGCCCATTTCTTCTACCAAGCCGTCGAGAACTTCCCGTCGACGGCGAGATCGGCTGCGCCCAAAGCGATGGCGGGGCCTTTCTCTTCGACAGAAGCTGTACCGCCCGAGAGCGTATCCCGATGGCAACAGTGAGCGGATGCAAAAGTGTTATGAGTGGCCGGGACTCCTCGACAATACTTTCCACTACTGTCTCCCTGGTACGTGCGCTTGGTGCTGTACGGCAACATGTTGGGATTAACCCATGAGCACCCCTAAACCGCGTACACACGTTGGCGTGTTGTTGTTTTTCCTTACTGCGCTTGTTACTGTTTGTTGACATGTTCTTTAAACCCACCAATACCCTTCCCCCATGTACCCACTTGCCCGTCAGGTGTCTGCTTCAAGTCGTGCGAGAGGGAGCTCTCGCTATTTCTGCATACGATGGACCTCAACCACGTGAATATGAGCTTCCGCAAATCCCTCACCGTCATACTCCGCACCACCGACTACGCTGGTGCCTACCTGAACATCGTACAGCTGTGGCAAGCTGTAGCCGTGCTCCCTCTCAGCACCGTGGAGTGCGAGCGCGGATTCAGCCGCCAGAACCGCATCAAGACGTGGACCAGGACATGCCTGGGCGATGCAAGACTGTGCGATCTCATGATCTGTGCACTTCTGGCAAGCAACGATGTGAATTGGCCGCATGTGGTGACACTGTTCCTGGCTATCAATAAGTGACGCCTAGCATCAGAGTTCCTCTATTAACATGTGCTAGATATGTAGACTGGATAGTTTTACACTTGTAATATAATAGCCTATAGTTACTCATGATGTCTATTACATAAACTCGAAAATATGGTATCTTAGCGTTTCACACTGATGAGAAAAAATGGTATTGAAAATGACACTGTGTCAAGAAGCTAAAGGAAGTTAGGCTTATAAGCCATGGCTTGAGTTGAGTAGCTTAGGAACTTAGGTTTTGGGGTTGAAGGAGAGTAACGAGAAGTTTGCCAAAGCAAAGAGAGGGGATTCACTATAGAATTGCAAGTACAAATAGATAAGAAACATGCAAGGAGTGGTGCACCACCAAAGAGGACAACTACATGCACTTATACATAAATATATATGAAGTATATTCTGACACACTAGTTTCTCAATGCGATTTTTTTTAACCCTTACAGAAATACCACGTCATGCAAACCACCCTTACGAGAAAAACCAAGTCAAATCCTATCCTGAGTTATGCTATGCAACCTATCGTATCCCATGCATTACTTTTCTAAGCCAAATGCTAGACTTCAAGTGTATGTCCGTTCCTTTCAGCAGTGTACTAAGATCATCATCCTGTTAGTAATCGAATGCTTCTTTGTGGACAAAATCTTTTGCTCTCACGTGGCCTAGAAAACAAGCTGGTGTTCGGATTGTCCGACGTGGCAATTCGAATGACTGTCGCTCAAGATCCACTCAGCTCTCCCCTCCCACCCTGAAATTCGTCACTCTACGAATCTCGCATTCAAATCCAGCTCGGATGCAACGAGCTCTATTCTATCCTCTGACTTACTGCCACCCGAGCCGCTTCGTCGTACTGCAGTAATGGACGGCGCACCTGCTTCTAAATCCAGATTTCGAGAAATCCGACGGGTTGGAAGAATGCACAAAGGGCGAAAATCTAGAACATTCTCTCAACTCATCCTGTTATTTTCCCCCTTCCCCCCCACCCCACAACCACCCTTTGCCCTCCATCCTTCTCGTCTTGCTCCTCCAGCCAGACGATATTTCAGTATCATAAATATAACCACGCTCACACTTCTTCAATTACCCAGAAGAAATCGCGCCGTCTTTGTGTAAAATTCGAGCACAAAGCACGCCGATTCCAGGTGAACGGAGTTAGCCTGCAGAGACGGTTAAACGCTAATGGCTTCCGCTGTCGCGTTCCAGTCTGGTGTGCTCCAATGCAAAGGCCTCACGCCTCTTCCGCTCGCTTCTAAGAAGCAGCAGTCTCTCTCCGGCGCAGCGAGGATCGCCGCAAACACTCAATTAAGATCTCAAATCTCTCCTTCCTCATCCAGCGCTGCCGTCTTCTCTCGTCAAGTCCGCGTGTGCGCTTCCGCCGGCAGAAGTAACGATACAGCCACGTCCTCGGCGTCCGCCGCCGAGACAGTCCCATCCGTTCAAAGGCCAGCCAGGCTGACGGAATCCGTCACGGAAGCCGTCAAGGCTGCCGTCAAGCCCATCCTTGCGGCCGCGCTGATCGCCTCAGTCCTCACAGGCACGCCGAATGACGCGCTCGCCGCGCAGGGCGGAGGCCGCGTCGGCGGAAGCTCCTTCTCCGCGTCGCGCGCAAACACCTACGCGCCTCCCGCCGCCACCTACGCCGCGCCGCCGGTCGTCGTCGCGCCCGTGACGCCGTTTTTCATGCCAACGCCGTTCTTCTTCTTCGGCCCGACGATCTCGCTGGGCGGCGGAGGCGGCATATTCGGGTTCCTGTTCCTCGCGATCGCCGTGTACTTCGTCGCGCAGACCGTGATGGGGTTCCTCGCGGACTCTGCGGAGGAGGAGGTGTGGGCGGAGACGCAGCGCAGCAGCGTGGTTCGCCTGCAGGTGAGCAGCGAGGGTGCATTCAATCAATTGTGACTGGAGCGCATTTCATTGTAAGGGGTCTTTCGTAGCAAGGGTGCATTACGTGGTACATTGGCAAAGAGTTGCTGGGAGCGGAGAAAGCGGTAAGCAGAGTGAGTGGCAAGGAAACATGGGGTGCGCGGAGCAGGACGCTCACGTCAATGCCGCAGTATCTAGCGAACGTCACGTAATGGAGTAGTTCAGTGAATCACAGGGAAACCTGCTTGATTAACGCGTCTACATAAGGTGGACACGAAGCGGTTCCGTCTTAGTAACTCGCCCCTCTCACTCCTTTCCCATTAGGAGGAACGGACTGCCAATCCCCAATAGTCCATGCTTAATCACTAATATTTGTACCGCCGCGCTTCGCTCCCCCGCAGGTGGGCCTGCTGGGCACGGCGAGGAAGCTCCAGCGCGACCTCGACCAGATGGCGTTGCGAGTGTTTTCGAGTCGACTCAAACACAGGCTAATCATTCAACCCTCTCGTTCCGCTCTCCTCCCTCCCCCCCCCCCCCCCCCTTCGCAGGTGGGCCTGCTGGGCACGGCGAGGAAGCTTCAGCGCGACCTCGACCAGATGGCGTCGCGCGCCGACACCGGCTCGCAGGAGGGCCTGCACTCCATCCTGCAAGGTGAGCATCCGTGATTCGCGAACATGGACCCTCGCATTGCTTGAGTAACGGTCACTTTTCGGTCGATTTATATCCGGATTCTGTGTGTGGCTGGTGTTTCCGTCCTATTTTCTCATCTAGAAAAATTCCCAGCCAGCCCGTATCTCACGGCCCATGCGTTCTTCTTTTCGTCTCCGCTGCTCCCGTTCCTTCCTTCAGAGACCGTTCTCGCTCTCCTGCGCAACCCCGACTACTGCATCTACGGCTTCTCCACGGTACGCTCGTCTCTCCACCGCATCTCACCGCATTTCACCGCATTCGACCATCTGCGTCTTCCTTTCCCATCCACTTCCCTTTCATTCACTTTCAGCTCTCCTTTCCCCCTCCCCCGCCCCGCTCCCCCCTCCCACCCTACACTTCCCTCTCTCTCTGTTTCTCTCCGACCCTGTATCTCCCTCCCTCCCTCTCCCACGCCTTTCTTCCTCTGCTCCTTATCATCAAAGCAATCCGCCCGCCATACAAACGATAAACAATGTTCCTGCTCTGCAAACCGTGTGCTTGATCCCATACGTGCAGTCGGAGACGGCCAACGACTCGTACGGGGGGGAGGCGGCGTTCAACCGGCTGAGCATGGGCGAGCGCAGCAAGTTCAAGGAGGAGACGCTCGTCAATGTCGGCGACGTGCGGAAACGGTCGGAGCGCGAGCCCAGCGAGCACCGAATGAACAGCGAATACATTGTGGTACGTTGCACGTATATAGTAATTAATTCTCCAGGTTTTGCATATTTTTCTTCAGCTTTTGCGTGTTCATCTGTTCTTCACTGTTGCTTCTTATGCCTCTTCTTCCCTTGAGTCAAGCATTTGTAATCTAAGATCTTTCTCGCTGTCCGTCTTGACAGGTCACCATTCTGGCGGCCACAGAGGGAACTTTCGTGCTGCCCGAGGTGAAATCTAACGCCGACCTGAGAGAGGCGCTCACCATCCTAGGGTCCATCCCTGCTGACGAGCTCCAGGTGAGTGACTGTAACGGGGTGTTTGAGTGGTTGTGATGTCAAGCCCGATAGAGTAATCTCTCTGCTGTGGGGGAGTGACGGTGATAATCTAACCAGGGTACGGGGTTAATGTGCCTTGAAGTTACCTTCGGCAGCGGCAGCTGACCTGAAATAGGATGCACTAGTTGCAATCCCTGTCTTGCTTGCCACTCTATGTTCTATTCTCAACCTGCCTAAGAGGAATCTGACCGGTATGCTCACCATGCGCTACGTTGTGTGTCATGGCAGGCTGTGGAGGTGCTGTGGACGCCGCAAAACGAGGAGGACACGCTCACAACGCGTGACATGCTCGAGGACTATCCCTCGCTGCGGCCTCTGTAGATTGAACGACCCTGCTTTTTTTACGCTTGCACGTTTTTGGTCTTGCGTTGCTGTGCAACTGTACTAAATATAAAGGGTTTTGCATTACCGTATTATTCCGGCTATAGGACCCGCCGGTAAAAGAGTCCCCCGGGACTCTCTATAGGATACTGGGACTCTTAATTTGGTATCAAAATGAGAGGACCCCCCTCTTGCCCCTAAACATTATAAGACCTCCCTTTTATATACTGTAGTCGTAAATGTAATTGCGCGTCAGCTTTTATAGGCGTTTTTTCGAAGTCTGACACGCTGTATGTGTCAGATTTCAATTCTGACATGTTTTTGTGTGTCAGACGCGAATTCTGACACAAATCTGACGCGCCGCTCGCGTAAGATTTCCATACGAGGGGTGTTTTTCGTTACCGAATATAAGACCCTCCCCCTTGAAACGAACAGTACATGGTAGATCCCATAACATTGTTAGACAAATAAGCACACCCGGGTCTTAAAAAACTGTTATCCAACTATATGACCTTAGCATTTTTTTTTTGCATTTGTAGAAAGTCCCCCGGGTCCTATAGCCGGAATAATACGGTACCCCTTCACAGCTGGCCGCCTACAACACCCGGGCAGTTTCAAAAATTACCTCACCTGAAGCCCAGCTTTACAAGTACAAGAGAAAGAACCTTGGCTTGTCGAAGAAAATGTGATAAAGGCGTATCCACCTCAGAAAGACCAGTTCAAGGGTTGGGTGTCCCCTCCCCACCAGATAGATCACTGAATTCTTTTTTATATTCCCAGATGCCTGTCAGTAGATACAGGTGGGGGGAAAAATCGTGCACAAATAACGGAGATGCTACAAGTATAGTAGGAACGGCCAAAGTTATCCATGTGGAGAGGAGTGGAGCCTGTCCAACCTACCGTGATCTCCCGGTTAGAAGTTCCGGGGGTTGTGGGGTCTTATGTAATGGCATATAGTGCATAAGACCCCTGGACATCTATTAATTACTAAAAAATGGATTGTGTAGTGCAGTGTTGAAGAAATTCGAAAATTGATGTACTGAATTTTGGATTCCTTCACAGCGCGGAAATTCATCCTCAGATACTCGCACTCGAGTCTCCCTGATTTCTTTCCGCACGTTCAGAAATGCCAACTAACGACAGGCACGTCAGCATTTCTTGCCTGAAGGGCGGCAAAAACGCGTGATTGATGTGGCATCTTGACTCCCTTGACTACAAATTCGCCTGACGAAGTGAATTTTGTGGTTTTTTGTGTGACTCGCTAACAAGGTCATGAACTAACACCACTCATTATAGCCTGAGGGGGGGTGTTATAATGATTGGGATCAAAAGACGGGTCCTCTCCAGGACTGACATTATAAAAGACCCCTGGTCCGGATAGAAGACCCACGGGGCTTTTATGCGGGGGGGTCTTGTAACCGGGAGATCACGGGTACTCTATACCATAGACATCTCAATAATGAAGTCATAATCAGTGTGGCACAACCGAACGCCGAGAGACAAAGCGGTCACCTCACTTGCCCAGCCTTCTCTTCCAGTACCAAAACTGCAATGGGGGAAAAGGAAAGCACGGAGAGAGGGGCAGAAGAAGGCACCAAATACATAAGGACTGCAGAAAACCAAGTTGCCGTGCCATGGATATGTGAGAGACAGCAGTGAATACTGCTGGAGATTACAACGGTACTCATGCTGGTGGCATGCTGAGAGCTAATGCCGTTCTGAGGGTGATGAGTGGATAATAAGGAAGGCGATGAGGGAAGAGAGGAGGGATGATTGACCGAGAAGAGAGTGCGTGACTGTGAGAAGAGAGAGATTGTGAGAAGGGAGTGAGAGTGAGAAGAGAATGGGTGAGAAGAGAGTGAGAGTGACGGAGGAGAGCGAGAGTGTGAGAAGAGAGTGAGTGTGAGAAAGGAGTGTGAGTGTATGAGAAAAGGGTGAGTACGAGAAAAGAGTGTGAGTGTATGAGAAAAGAGTGAGTGTATGAGAAGAGGGTTTGAGTGTCTGAGAAAAGAGTGAGTGTATGAGAAGAGGGTGTGAGTGTATGAGAAGGGATGTAGTCTGTGAGACAAGAACGAGCCACAATAGAGCTTGCACTGAAATAGACCACAATGTACGCTAACCTGCACCGCACTGCACCTCGATATACCGCACTACACTGCAAGATATCTACCATGCTCTGGTTTGAGGCGCCAGCCCATGCTTCCCAGGTGGTTTGTGGAGTGCACTGCTGTCCTGCACCTGTTGCGCTCTACCTTCAACCTAATAGTACCTCAGTCCACCGCACTAAAACGCAAACATATTTACCATGCTCAGGTGTGAGGCGCCAGCCCATGCTGCCCAGGTGGCTTGTGGCGTGCGCTGCTGTCTTGCACCTGTTGGTGTTGGTGGATGGGATGGGACGATAAAAGAAAAGAAAAAAAACACATGAAGGAAAGAGAAAGGAGAAAAGGAGCAATTTGAGAAAGGGGAAGAGGAGCAATGTGAGAAAACTGAAAGAACAGGTGTCACCAAAGGACAAGGGGCAAGCGAAAAAAAGGGAAAAAAAGAAGCCGGAGAACAGTGAAGGGTCACACTGCTGTGCCAGGCCATAGCAAGTGAACAATGATCACAGCTAATATGGAGTGACATCTGTAGAACTGTTATTATGTGTAGGAGCAGATAGAAACAGCCGAGAATGCAAAAGCCAAGTGTAAAGAAGAATCTTAACAAGGCATCATCAGGGAAGAGCTCAGAAACACATGGAGCTGCAGTATTGCGAGTGAGTTAGGAGGAATGTGAGTGCGGAGGGATGTGAGCTAGGAGGAATGTGAGTGCGGAGGGATGTGAGTTAGGAGGAATGTGAGTGCGGAGGGATGTGAGTTAGGAGGAATGTGAGTGCGGAGGGATGTGAGTTAGGAGGAATGCGAGTGCGGAGGGATGTGAGTTAGGAGGAATGTGAGTGCGGAGGGATGTGAGTAAGGAGGAATGTGAGTGCGGAGGGATGTGAGTTAGGAGGAATGTGAGTGCGGAGGGATGTGAGTTAGGAGGAATGTGAGTGCTGAGGGAGGAGGAATGTGAGTGCGGAGGGATGTGAGTTAGGAGGAATGTGAGTGCGGAGGGATGTGAGTTAGGAGGAATGTGAGTGCGGAGGGATGTGAGTTAGGAGGAATGTGAGTGCGGAGGGATGTGAGTTAGGAGGAATGTGAGTGCGGAGGGATGTGAGTTAGGAGGAATGTGAGTGCGGAGGGATGTGAGTTAGGAGGAATGTGAGTGCGGAGGGATGTGAGTGCGGAGGAATGTGAGTGCGGAGGAATGTGAGTGCGGAGGAATGCAAGTGTGGAGGGTCACATAGGTGCAAGTTGCAACGTACCCCGGGATGGGAATGGCTCCTTTGCACATAATGTAGTTAAGAGCGACCTGAAGGGGAGTGGAAGGGGAGGGGTGAGCGACCTTTTGAGAATTCTCACAGTGGCACATGACGTACGTGAGTGAGAGATAGCTGGTTGGGAGTGGCTGAAATGGAGGTTAGAGGGACGAACGAAGCATGGGAGTGTGCAACATGGCTCCCTGCCACTACGAGCTCTTTCACTCCGACCAGCCACTCCTGCCCGCATCTCCACGCAGGAACACTATATGCTACACTGAAGTTCTGTCATGCCCACCTGGGAAACACTCTTGCCGCCATACTCCTCTCCCATCGCCTTCATCAGCTGCAGCAAGGGGCGCACCTGCAGCACGCAGGGGGAGAGGGGAGGGGGGACAGGGAGAGCAGAGATGAGGGAGGCGGAAGGCAAGGAGCGTTAGAGTCGACTTTACAGTCACGAGCTCTTGCCGCCATTCTCCTCTCCAATCGCCCGCAGCAGCTCCAACAACGGACGCACCTGCAGCACGCAGCAGGGGAGGGAAGGGAGGACAGGGTGGGCATAGAAAAGGGAGTATGCTGCCAGAGAACTTGGAGAATTCTCAAAAGCGACTGCAAAGCTTACTGTAGGTCGTACTGTAAGGCTGTAACCCGTAGTGTACTCTCAGTCATGCAGAGCTCAGGGCCCAAGAGCACAGACAGTCACACCACCAAGGCTTCTTTTCTCGCCCTCACAACATGCTTGCATGAGTGCATGAGAGTGCTGCCAACAAGCAGCCCAGGGAGAACCACCTTTTGAGAATTCTCAAGAACCTCCTGCCCTATATGAGTTGAGGAGACCACTTCACTCAAATTGCGTCTTTAATAAGGAGAGCCACCTGTGTGGTGCCCCTCAGGCTTAGGCACGAGCCACGCTGCATCTACACCCCACTCGTCCTAAGCTGTCTTTCGGACTCTCTCCAGCCCTCTCACTCGCATCCCTCCTTCCCTCTTAACCGTTCCATCCTATTACATGCACGTAGGTGAAAGCAATTCATGAAAGGTCCTCGCCTCTCACTCACATCCCTCCTCTGCTCTCAAACAGTCCATCCAATTAATACGGACAGTGACACGTACAGGCAAGAGGGACGAAACCAAGAGATCAGAAGCCTTTTCCTGTCACTCGCTGCCCCCCTCTCGCCTCACTCACTTCCCGCCTCGCCTCTTCCCACCTCACTCACCCGCACAGCGTCCTTGTGTGTGCGAGTGAGTGAGAGCCTTGTCCGTGAGCTGCACAGACAAAAGGGCAACAAGAGCACCGGCAGGAACCAGCAGCACAGACGCGACAGCAACAAGAGCAGATGCAGGAACAGAACAACCACCACAGCACAAGCCACTAAGGCTTCTCGTTCTCACCCATCCCTCCCCTTCTCCCTATCACCCACCCTCAACTAAACCGTCTGTTCCTCACCTCTCTCCAGCTGCCTCTCACTCACCCGCACAGCATCCTTGTATCTGTGCGTGCGAGCCTTGTCTGTGAGAGCCTTGTCTGTGAGCGGCCAAAGGAGACTCGCAAGCTCTTCCCTTTAACCTCCCCCTCTCCCTCCCACTCACCCCCAGAGCGTCCTTGTCTGTGGGTGTGAGAGCCTTGTCTGTGGGTGTGAGAGCCTTGTCTGTGGGTGTGAGAGCCTTCTCCGTGAGCAGCAAAAGGAAAACTCTTCCAGCCCTCTCACTCTCTTCCCTCGCCTCTCCTCTCACTCACGCTTGTCCCATCTTCCCTCACTCACTCGCACAGCATCCTTGTCTGTGCGGGTGAGGGACTTGACTGTAAGCACCCCCCCTCCCCCCTCTCGCCCCCCTGCTGCCTTTCACTCACCCGCACAGCATCCTTGTCTGTGCGCGGGAGAGCCTTGTCTGCGAGCAGGAGAAGGGCAACTTGTACAACCCTCTCACTCTTTTCCCTCTCCTCTCCTCTCACTCTCTTCCCTCTCCTCTCCTCTCACTCTCTTCCCTCTCCTCTCCTCTCACTCTCTTCCCTCTCCTTTCCTCTCACTCTCTTCCCTCTCCTCTCCTCTCCTCTCCTCTCCTCTCACTCACGCTTGTCCCGTCTCCCCCGACCCAACTCACCCGCACAGCATCCTTGTCTGAGCGCGTGAGAGCCTTGTCTGTGAGCAGGCCTGATGCCAGGGGCGAGTGGTGCACAGGCAGGCACCGGCAGGACAGCACAGGCCAAGCTCACCTCCCCGTCCTCCCCACCCCACCCCCTCTCACCCGCACAGCATCCTTGTCTGAGCGCGTGAGAGCCTTGTCTGTGAGCAGCCCAGATGCCAGGGGAGAGTAGGCTATGAGCGACACTTGCAGGTCCTGACAAGAGTTGGGGGGTGGATGGGGGAGGTGATAGGGGGTAAGGGAGTGGAAAGAGGGAGAGTGCAATGCAAGGTGGAGAAGCGCAGGCTGGATGCAAGGGGCGAGTAGGCTATGAGCGACACTTGCACATCTCGTGGTGGGGATGTGGGGACAGGCGGGGGGAGGTTGCTGAGGAGGAGGGTACAGGGAGAAAAGGGGAGGAGTGGAGGAGGGGAGCAGACAGGGGGCACGCCAGGGGCGAATAAGCTATGAGCGACACTTGTAGGCCCTGATGGGGAGCGGAGGAGTGGATGGGAAGAGGAGGGGTGGGTCCTAGGGGGGAGATTTGAGTAGCGGGGGAGTTGTTGTTAAGCGGGGGGTGGGGTGGCGGTAAGGGGGGCAGCCCCCCCTGCTCACTGCTCGCCCCACTCACTGGCTACCCGAATCACTGCTCCCCTCGCCCACTGCCCTCCTTGCATGATGCGTGCAGCAGGCCATTGGTCTCTGTGCCTCGGTCCAAGAGGCTGGTGCAATGTGTTGCAGTGCCCTGTGATTGTGATCCCCTGCGCTTGTGATGTGAAATACCCCACTCCGCAGTGCTCCCCCACTCCGCAGTGCTCCCCCACTCCGCAGTGCTCCCCCACTCCGCCCGGCTCCACAGGTTCCTTCCCCCACTGCTCACCTGGCATGCGTGCACCAGGCCATTGGTCTCTGTGCCTCTGTCAAGCAGGCTGCTGCAATGTGTTGCAGTGGCAGTGATATTTATCCCCCATGGTTGTGAAACACCCCGTGTTTCCCCCACTAAGCCCCCCCCCTTTCCCGTCCCCCCACTGCCCACATTGCATGCGTGCAGCAGTCCGTTGGTCTCCGTGCCTCGGTCCAACAGGCTGGTGGGGCGCTGAGTTTTGAGGTGTCTAAGTAAGACTGTTGTATGCTCCCTCACCCAGCCCACCCATCCCTCTCACTTATTTCTCTGCCCTCCCTGCCCACTGCTCACCTTGCATGTGTGCAGCAGGCCATTGGTTTCCGTGCCTCTGTCCAACAGGCTGGTGGGACGGGCAAAGGGGGGGTGGGTATGACAAAAAGAGGAATGAAGGGTTTAAGAGAGAGGGGTGGAGGGAGAGGAGAGTGTGGGAGACGAGAGGATATAGAGTTGAGAGGGGAAGGTGGGGAGGAGAAGTGAGGGAAAAGGAGGAGCAGCACTCAAGGCACAAACTTTTGAGGCGCCTCAAAAGACTTTTGACACGCCTCAAAAGACTTTTGACACGCCTCAAAAGACTTTTGACACGCCTCAAAAGACTTTTGACACGCCTCAAAAGACTTTTGACACGCCTCAAAAGACTTTTGACACGCCTCAAAAGACTTTTGACACTCCTCAAAAGACTTTTGACACGCCTCAAAAGACTTTTGACACGCCTCAAAAGACTTTTGACACGCCTCAAAAGGAGAAGTGAGGGAAAGGGAGGAGCAGCACTCAAGGCACAAACCTCCCTCACTTAAAAATGGCCTGCAGAAAAATGACTTGCACAAAACTTATTTCATGAAAAGCAACAACGGTTTCATAAAACAAGACTCATTGCACGCAACTAAACTGATAACAAGGGTTTGACACGTGCGACTCATGTCACGTTCCAAAGGGCTCTTGTCTTGTGTTCAAGATGAGCTCACTTGAAC
The DNA here is from genome assembly GCA_947471745.1 of Closterium sp. Naga37s-1. Taxonomy (NCBI): domain Eukaryota; kingdom Viridiplantae; phylum Streptophyta; class Zygnematophyceae; order Desmidiales; family Closteriaceae; genus Closterium; species Closterium sp. Naga37s-1. Next base: position 2,715,694 of record CANJKZ010000166.1, read on the forward strand.
TTGACTTGGTTTGAGGCAAGCGGGATGTTTGCTGCTTTGAGAAGAGAATGCGCTTCCTGTAGCTGCGGGGGGCAGGACAGAGAGGGAGGGAGGGCAGAAGAGATGGGAGAGGGGCCAAAAGAGTGACTATCGAGTCGAATCAAGGGCCACCTTGATGCTTTGAGAGGGGAATGCGCCTCCTGTTGCTGGGGGGGGCAGGACAGAGAGGGAGGGGTGGCAGAAGAGATGGGAGGGGGGCCAGAAGGGTGACGATCGAGTCGAATCAAGGGCCACCTTGCTGCTTTGAGAGGGGAATGCGCCTTCCGCAGCTGCTGGGGTGGGGTAGGGGGGAGAGGGAGGGAGGAACTTGATGGGACAGAGGGCGATGGGGTGGGAGAGGGGGAAGAAACCACCCTCTGCATGCGCCCACTTGAGCCCATGTCTACTTGATCCCTACCTAGCCTAAGGACGCGTCACAATTGAAATACCGAGGAAGGATGGGGGGTATTCACCGACCCTGCCAAATCGATCGCCACATCGGTGTGCCACGACTGAATTGTTGCAATCTCGAGCCCACCGCAAGTCCCAAGTGACACGATCGAAAAATAATGGGGCAAAATTGCCCAATGTGGACGAAATTGCCCAATGTGGACGAAATTGCCCGATTGATGTGTGGCAAGGGCACATCGATCGCCCGACTCCGAGGGGACTACTGTACATTGGCGACAAATGACGAAGACAAGTAACCAGCGACTAACGACTTCGCGAATGCACTTTAGCCGCGAAACACCGATCGTGACCTGCGCAGGATCGGTGTTTCAATTGTGACGCGTCCTAAGCAAAGAATAGCAAAGATTAGGAGGAGTTCGGTCTGCTGGATCTGTGGGTCGAATCTATTTTTCTCTGGCACGCCGAATTTCTGAGGCAGAAACGGCCCTCTGCATGCGCCCACTTGAGCCCACGTCCCTTCTCTCTACCAACTGCCAATACCCCATATCACCATCACCCGCTCCTTCTATCCACCCCTCACTCTCTTCCCCACGCACTACCTGCTAAGTGTTGCAGTTACTTCGCACGCACCCCCCCAGACTCCACCTGCCTGCTGTGTGTTGCAGTTGGACACTCCCCCAGCCGCGCCCAGCCCATGTGCATACGAGCGTTTGGGCTCTTGCCGTTTGACGACCCAGCACTAAACAGACACCCCATCCCAGCAACACCTACTGCTTCCATCCACCCCTCACTCTCCCCCCAAACTCCACCTGCTGTGTGTTGCAGTTGGGCACTCCCACAGCCGTGGCTTCTCACCCACATCTCTCGCCCACCATCACCCGCTCCTTCTAACCACTCTACACCTTCTTCAACCGCTACCTGCTGTGTGTTGTAGTTGGAAACCCCCACAGCCGTGGCCAGCCCCTCTGCATGCGCCTGCTTGAGCCCGTCCATCAGCGTGGCGTTGCTGATGGTGGGGAAGGGGAAGTGGATCTGATGGGAAGGGAGTGGAGGGAAGGGGCGAGAGGCATGGGGGAGGAGATTACACGGTGGTCCGTCGCATAGGACTGTATGGGGCGGGGCACACCCATTAGCGTGGCGTTGCTGATGGTGGGGAAGGGGAAGTGGATCTGATGGGAAGGGGATAAGAGGTGATGCATGGAAGGGCATGGACGGGTGGGAGGGAGGAGAGCACGAGAGACGGGATAGCAAGGGGGTTCTCGGTATGTGCTTGATTGAGCCCCTATTGATTAGAGAAGCGTTCATGGTGCTGGGGAAGCAAAAGTGATTCTGCTTGCATGGCATCCTTAGTTACTACTAAACAATGGCGTCAGCACAATGGCTTGAGTTCTTCCGCAGTTGTCATATGGCTCACCGTGACCGTACGTCGTGTTGGTAACGTCAGAAAAAGGTCCAGGTTGTACCTGGTGCAGATGATACCTGGTGCAGATGATACCTGGTGCAGGTGCTACCTGGTGCAGGTGCTACCTGGTGCAGGTGCTACCTGGTAGAGATCAACTCGCTCCATGCCAAGACGCTGCAGGCTCGCCTTGAGAGCATCTATCAGCGACTGGCGGCCGAATCGAAGCCCGCCACCTGGCAAGGGAAGCAACCGGGGATTGGAGGGAGAGGTGATAGCAGGAGAGAGTGAGGGAGAATGGGGAGGGTCATTCGAAGCCAAGGAAAAAAAAAGCACAACAATCTAAGACGCAGCAAGAGGGAGTAGAAGCAGGAGGCAGGAGGCAGGAGGCGAGGTGAGTGGGGTGGGCAGAGAGTCTGCTCTGAATCTATGAGCCACGGTTACCTAAGAAGCATAGATTCATACGCACATCCACTATACCCTGATTCCATGACAAGTATACCCTTGAGTTGAGTCGACTAGCGCAGGGCAGGTTGGTCCACTCCCCAGGATCCCGAGGCACTTGATGGCTCTTGATGGATCCCGAGGCACTTGATGGCGTCTTAACTTGTTGCTGCGTCTTAACTTGTTGCTGCATCTTAACTTGTTGCTGCGTCTTAACTTGTTGCTGCGTCTTAACTTGTTGCTGCGTCTTAACTTGTTGCTGCGTCTTAACTTGTTGCTGCGTCTTAACTTGTTGCTGCGTCTTAACTTGTTGCTGCGTCTTAACTTGTTGCTGCGTCTTCACTTTGTTGCTGCGTCTTAACTTGTTGCTGCGTCTTAACTTGTTGCTGCGTCTTAACTTGTTGCTGCGTCTTAACTTGTTGCTGCGTCTTAACTTGTTGCTGCGTCTTAACTTGTTGCTGCGTCTTAACTTGTTGCTGCGTCTTCACTTTGTTGCTGCGTCTTAACTTGTTGCTGCGTCTTAACTTGTTGCTGCGTCTTAACTTGTTGCTGCGTCTTAACTTGTTGCTGCGTCTTAACTTGTTGCTGCGTCTTCACTTTGTTGCTGCAACTTAACTTGTTGCTGCGTCTTAACTTGTTGCTGCGTCTTAACTTGTTGCTGCGTCTTAACTTGTTGCTGCGTCTTAACTTGTTGCTGCGTCTTAACTTGTTGCTGCGTCTTCACTTTGTTGCTGCGTCTTAACTTGTTGCTGCGTCTTAACTTGTTGCTGCGTCTTAACTTGTTGCTGCGTCTTAACTTGTTGCTGCGTCTTAACTTGTTGCTGCGTCTTAACTTGTTGCTGCGTCTTAACTTGTTGCTGCGTCTTAACTTGTTGCTGCGTCTTAACTTGTTGCTGCGTCTTAACTTGTTGCTGCGTCTTAACTTGTTGCTGCGTCTTCACTTTGTTGCTGCAACTTAACTTGTTGCTGCGTCTTAACTTGTTGCTGCGTCTTAACTTGTTGCTGCGTCTTAACTTGTTGCTGCGTCTTAACTTGTTGCTGCGTCTTAACTTGTTGCTGCGTCTTAACTTGTTGCTGCGTCTTCACTTTGTTGCTGCGTCTTAACTTGTTGCTGCGTCTTAACTTGTTGCTGCGTCTTAACTTGTTGCTGCGTCTTAACTTGTTGCTGCGTCTTAACTTGTTGCTGCGTCTTAACTTGTTGCTGCGTCTTAACTTGTTGCTGCGTCTTAACTTGTTGCTGCGTCTTAACTTGTTGCTGCGTCTTAACTTGTTGCTGCGTCTTAACTTGTTGCTGCGTCTTCACTTTGTTGCTGCGTCTTAACTTGTTGCTGCGTCTTAACTTGTTGCTGCGTCTTAACTTGTTGCTGCGTCTTAACTTGTTGCTGCGTCTTAACTTGTTGCTGCGTCTTAACTTGTTGCTACGTCTTAACTTGTTGCTGCGTCTTAACTTGTTGCTGCGTCTTAACTTTGTTGCTGCGTCTTAACTTGTTGCTACGTCTTAACTTTGTTGTTGCGTCTTAACTTGTTGCTGCGTCTTAACTTTGTTGCTGCGTCTTAACTTGTTGCTGCGTCTTAACTTGTTGCTGCGTCTTAACTTTGTTGCTGGGGAAGGAACCACACGCTGTTGCTCCTTTCCAGGCTCTGAGGCACACAGCCCAAACCCGGCTTGGCATGCGCGCATACATGGTGCATCGCACGTACTCACGAGCGGGATGGTGAAGAGCTTGGTGGTCGCTACAGGTGCCGTGCCGGGGGAGCAGGTCACCAGTGCAGTGCAGTAAGAAAGGCAGGGATCTGAAGGGGAACCCTCCCTGGGTCTCTAGAGGCCGCACGTACATCACATGTACCCACGAGCAGCTTGGTCCACACGGGATGGTCAAGAGCTTGATGGCCGCTACAGGCGCAGCTGGGGAGGGGACTGCGAGCTGTCACTGTCGCTCCTTCCAGGCCCCTCAAGGGGCACTGTCCACTGCCCCAAGGCGCATCCCCCTGCCTTGGCATGCGCACATACATACCCACGAGCACGTTGGTCCACGGGATGGCCGCTACAGGCGCCGGGAGGCGACCACATGCCCTGGCGACCACATGCCCTGGCTTTTCCCAGCCGGGCTTGGCATGAGCTTTTGCATCACATGCCACGTACCCACGAGCAGGTTGGTCCAGGGGATGGTGAAGAACTTGCTGGCCGCTACAGGCGCAGGGGACTGCGAGCTGTCGCTCCCCTCCTGGAGCCTCCTCGCCTTCTCCTCCGCCACGAACCTTCCCAGAAGCTGCTCGGAGGAGTTACCGGTCGGTATGCTTTGGTAGCCGTAGACCTGCAAGGGGAGGCAGAAAGAGGAGAGGTAAACAGGGAAGGGGGTACAGGGGGGTACAGGGGGGTACAGGGGGGTACAGGGGGCGGAGAGGGGGGGTACGGGAGGGGGAGAAGCAGGGATTATTGGGGGAAAGAAGTGGGGGGAGAGGGGGGGGGAGGGGCGCAGGAGGGGACGAGAGGGAGGAGGCGTGCAAAGAGATGAAGGGCCATTTGAGACGAGTGTGGTGAGGCGGTGAACGCTGAGGAGACGAGGGCTTGGTGTGGAGGATGGAGAAGCAGACAGGGGCAGGAGGAGGGGTGAAGGGGGGAGGAGAAGGGCAGCTAGGCGGGTGGAAGGGGAAGAAGACGAGAGCGGAGTGGAAGGGTGCCACGTATGTTATTCGGTACCATATGTGCCACATATGTTATTCGGTACCATATGTGCCACGTATGACACAAGGCTCGTCTATTCGGACTATCAACCCAAGAGAGTGGTTTCGAGAGTGGTTTCACGTAACCAGTCCAGAGAGAGGATTTGGACCATATGATAAAGTCACTCTCTGGTTAAATGAATGACAACGAGGACAACAGGACAGGCGTACTCTATATAAGCATGTAACAGAGTCAGTCAACGTGCTTATTGGAACCAACAAGTCAGTTAATGGTAGTTCAGTCTGCCTTCAAGCGAGCACCTCTGCAGAATCAAACAGGTTAATGCCGCCCGCCAGCGCCGCCAGGAAGGCCTCTGCCAGGTCAGCAGCGGAGTACTGTTCACCGAAGCCCGACCGCGGATCGCCCCATTGGAGCGTGCCGATTCCCAGCGGTGACACGCGCAGCTCCGATTGGCCGAGAGGAATGAGCGGCTCGGGAAGAGTGGGAGGAGAGGCGGGGCCTGGACAGGTGGATTTGGGGGGAGGAGGACGGGGGTGGGGGGATGGGTGTGTGGGTGGGAAGGGGCAGGGCAGAGTGAAGTAAAGCAGATCAAAGAGCAGATTGGGATTGCCAACGGTCCTGTGTGCAGGAGGACAAATATGGCGATTCCTGTTTTACAGGGTTTCAAAATTTGTGAACGCTATTGACGGGCCCTCCGGGGAGGAGAAGGGGAGGGGGGGGGAAGGGAGAAAAAGGGCAGCGCGGAGCGAACAGGGGGCTAGGATCAGCGCAGTGCGGAGCGGCGGGGGCGCAGCGGAAAGGGGTCCGCGGATAGGTGGGGGAAAGGCGGGTTGGTGGCGGAAAGGAAGCTGTGGGGGGACGAGGGGGAGGGGAAAGGGAAAAGGGTGAGACGGGGCGCAGGGGGGTGGAGTAGTGACGAAATTACCTGAATTCGACGGGGAGAGGGAGGAGGAGGGGGGTTGAAAGGCGGCCAAGTTACCTGAATTCGAGGGAGACGATGCGCAACAAGACGGGTGGGGAGGGGGAGGGGGGAGGTAGCGATGGAAAAGTGACGAAACTACCTGAATTCGGGGGAGAAGATGCGGCGACGGACGAATTACGGGAGGTCCTCGCAACGAGGCGCGTCCTCGGAAGGGAGACGTCGGGGTACACGCGGCGCGGGTTGAAACCCGCGTCGCAGCGAAGTGAAACTGAGCTGTGAATGGCTGCTGGCAGGGTGGCACTGATTGCTGCCATGATGCTGACGTGGCAGCTGGGACTCACAAACCGGCTACGGCGATCTTATAGTCTATCTAAAAGGGATGTTCGAGAACCGTCACTCAAACCTATCGCCGTCTACTCGCCCTGCGCGTATTGCGGCGATTTCGAGCTGAGGATGGCGGTAGTAACAACAATTCCAAAATTCCCCGATATAAAGTGACTCGGCGAAGGGACACTCGTTGAGGTTGCAACCTAGGACCAACATTTGTAAACTTTTGTTCAGTGCATGCTCTATTGCATATCGAACTCGCAACTGTACAGCACTTGGAAATACAGTGGATGTTAAAGGGGGATTTACTGTTTAGAACCAGAGGAACCCACCAACTCACCAATTCACGACGTTCTTCAGAACTCAACGCACTCGACGAGATCGAGTCGCGAAATTGTGAATTCGTCGTCCATTCAACCTGAACACTCTGGAGGAAATCGAGTCGCTAAATTATTGGACATTGCACTCCAGAGTCCAGACCAGACAAGCAGACAAACACTGCAAGAACATGTTTTTAGGGCGACGTCAGGTTATACATTTCACACACGCTTACAGTTCCTGTATCGTGGTTCGGGACGTTTTAACACGGTGAAAAACGGTTCTTGACGTTTACCGCAATGCAACGTGTTGGAACGAAGGTAACCGCAGTAGGCGTACAAAAAGCTGAACAACCTGACCTCGCCCTTATCAAGAACCAGAGGTGTATCAGAGACATCAATAATTGTGGGCATTCGAACGGCAGCGACGTCGCCGGCAACCAGAGCGCCTCCAGTGCTCAGAGAGGTATAAGGGCCTCATTTCGGCGCTTCTTACCAGCATTCGTTCCTTTCTCGGTCGCGTGCCTCTCGCGTCTTGTGCTCACCAATTTCAGAACCGTTTCGAGACCTAGGTCCGCAGAAAGTTCCACGACCGCAGGTCCGCTTAAAGATCCTCTGGTTCATAATCAGGAGAGCAATTCGAGTGCGATCTGACGGTGAAATCACCCCAAACTGCACTAGAAATCTAGTCCCGGACACTCCGGTGCCTATCATCGATACTCCTAGTTATTCGTGCCTTCAAGAACCTCTCCCACCAGCGACCCAATGGCGAAACTTACGGACACCTTCTCCATGCAGCTCGTTCTCCTCTCCCTCGTCTGCCTTTTGCTGCTCTCCCTCGCATCCGCCGGTCCACCTAAGCGCGGAGTCGCGCGCACGCGCCAGGCGCACGAGGAGTACCACCGTCAGCGCCAGCTGAACGACATCGAGGAACGCCCTGGGCGCCCGCCTCTCCACATGTTCGAAACGAAGGCGCATCACGAGAAGGAAGAGCGCGAAAAGGGCGAATCCGGGAGCGACACTTCAAGCGCTCCGATCAAATACCTAGGCGGGCCCGTGATGACCGGAAACCCGTCCATCAACGTGTACATCATCTACTACGGCAGCTGGCCGGAAGGGTCGGGGCAGAAAGTGATCGAGAATTTCATCAAGTCGCTGAGCAAGGACTCGAAGCGGCAGGGGAATCCTGCAGAGCCCAAGGTGAAGCGCTGGTGGGCGATCAGCACGGCGTACACGCAACAGGTGGATGGCGCCCCGACGAACGTCAGCACGAAGGTTCGTCGCAACACGCGGAGCGTCAGGAGGGAATGTTCGCCTCGTACCGAGGAATCGTTTTTGCTGGAATCGAACGGTTGGCCCAACTCGACCTGGATGATTGGGTCATCCGTTCAATCGAACATTGAACATCGAGATTTGGGTCATTGCAAGCACACCACCCTCGATATTAGCACACCACCCTCGATATTCGCTTTCATCTTGATTTCTCAACTCGCAAATTTTCTCGGTTTTATCCCAGGTGCGCCTCGCGGGGACCGTCTACGACAACTACTCGGCGGGAAAGAGTTTTGCCGACGACACAGTCTGGAACGGTACCGTGCGACATGCTTTGTGGTTTCCGAGATAGAGAGGGGAGAGGAGTGTGGAGAAGGGGTTTGCTGTTCTGGCATTCAAAGATATCCGCCGCTGTTTATTCGCATCTATGCGCCATCTGTACTAAGGAGATGCCAGAATTCGTTTCTGTCACAATCGAAGCCATTCCATGCCCTCTTTCTGTCGCAGTGGTTTCGAGCAACATTGGCGATGGGAAGGCGTTTGCGTACGACGAGAGTGGTATTTATCTACTCCTTTCCAGCGAGGATGTTACCGTACCCGGTTACTGTAACGAGTATTGCGGATGGCACACCATGGACTCTATCGGCGAAAACCCGGTTGTCTATTCGTTCGTGGGGCATCACGGGCAATGCCCCGACGGTTGCGGGGCGCAGAGCACGTCGCCTAACGGGAACCCTGCGATCGATGCGACGATTTCCACCATCGCTCATGAAATTGCGGAAGCAGCAACCGATCCGGATGCTGCGAACGGGTGGATGGACGACAGCGGCGAAGAGAATGCGGACAAGTGCTCGTACGACGTTGGAACGACGAAAACGGGTCAGAATGACCGCGGGGAAACGTTTGAGTACAATCTGGTTGGAATGAAGAACATGAAGTTTCTGGTGCAGCGGAACTGGGACAGGGTGAAAAACGAGTGCGCGGCGCAAAGGAAGTTCCACGGCTGAAGACTTGGGATGAAAATACAATCTGACTCGGGCAATAATGGCTAATAAGCGGTGCTGCAGTGTTGTTTCGCTGGAAATAAACTTTTTGATATATGTGACCGACAAGAATGCATTATTTCTCAACTCTCGTACTGTTACGAGTGCAATCGAGTGAACGAACGAGAATTGCACTATCGAAGCAAGAGTACAATGAGCGAAGGCATGAGCGAGGAATATATAGCGAAACTACAGTGTTAACAGTAATGTGTGGAAAATGGGGTGCACGACGGGCCTAGCGCCGAGGTTGGGAAGTGTCGAGGCGGTAGGTCTGGAGCGCGGGTTACCAACCGAACCGTGAGGTTGGGTCGCGTCGTGAACAGTGGCGGGAACAGTGTCGAGGCGTGTGTCGCGAGTGGTAACGGATTACTGTTGGGTATAGTTGGCGGGAACAGTGGTGTACGCGCTGAGCAGGGACGCGAAGGAAAATGAATTTTCCTTACACTACCCCCCCCCCCCCCCCCCCCCCCCCCCCCCCCCCCTCTAATGAGGCCCTCCTTACGAAAGCGCATGTGCATCCCAGAAATTTTGGCTGCGCAGATACTCGGTGAGGACGGGGTGGTTCTCAATCCTGTCCAGGGGAACCCGGTCTCTCCAGCGGATCAAAAATTCGATCCGACGAGCTCCCCGTGGGTCACGTACTTGGTGGCTCAGAATCTTCTTGGGCGTGATGATTGGTTCTGTCGACGGTCGTGTCATACTGGCTGGGCGGTTGCGGGGCAGTTGGCTGGTGGATGGTACGTAGGGGCGAAGTAGGCTGACGTGGAATGACGGGCTGACGTACCAGTCAGCAGGCGGTGACGGGTGTGACCATGTGGCTGATGCGAAATGGCCCGCAATATCGGGGGCAGAGTTTTGGGGTGATGGGCAGGCGGAGGTTCTGGGTGTCGAGTAAAACTAGGTCGTCGGGCTGGTAAGTGACAGGTCTGCGGTGGCGGTCGGCGTTGCGTTTTGCGATGACGTTGGCCTTTTAATGGCGTCAGCTGCCCGGGTCCGTGCTGCCTGTAAGATTTCTGCAAACTGTTGCGCGCGGGGTACTGGATTGTCGGGATTCGGGGTCATGGGTACTGTGGGGTCTTGTCCGTAGTTCGGGTAAAATGGTGACTGTTGGGTCGTGGCGGATGGCGAATTGTTGTATGTGATTCGATGAGTGGCAGCTGCTGTTCCCAGGTGGTCAGATCGTCGCACGTGGCTCGGATGAGTTGCTCCATGGTCTAGTTTGTCCTTTCTGTCTATCCGTCGGTCTCGGGGTGGTACGAGGAACTAAACTGTAGTCGCGTGCCGAACTGCTGCCACAAGTTCCGCCAGAAGTTGCTGGTGAATTTTGTGTCGCGGTCGCTGATGATCGCTGCTGGTATCCCGTGCAGTCGAACGACAGTGGAGATGAAGAGGCGGGCTGTTTCTTCGGCTGTGATCGATTTCTTGCAAGCTGCGAAGTGTGCCATTTTCGCCAGCCAATCGACGACGACCAGGATCGCGTCGTTCCCACTTGCTCCGGCCGGTAACCCCGTGACGAAATCCATCGTCACCTGCTGTCAAGCACGCTCTGGGGGTGGGATCGGCTACAACTGTCATGCCAGCCGCTTCCGTGATGACTTCATGAGCTGGCAGGTGGGACACGATGCCACGTGTCGCTGTACCTCGGTCAGCATTTCGGGCCAGTAATAATACCGCTGCAGCTGCAGCCGTGTTTTCTCTACTCCGTAATGTCCTGAGGTAACTCCGTCGTGTGCCTCCTCTAGCAGTAATTCCCGTAGTAGTGAATACCCTGGTACCCAGATGCGGTCGGTGCCGGCTTTTACGTAATAAACCCCCTTTGCTGCTGCAAACTGCTGCGAATTTCCTCCTGTGAAGAATGGATCCATTTGGTACCCGTGGGTAAATAGTCTCGTAAGTAGTGGGCTGGTCTGGGCAAGTAGTATTGCGTGGATCTGGGCAGTGGGGCGGGTCAGTGCGTCAGCGATGTTCGATGCTCCCTTTTTGTAGGTGACCGTATAGTGGAAGTTTGACTCGAGGAAATCGAGCCAGCGAATCAGTCGTGGGTTGAGGTGGGGCTGTGCGCGGAGGTACTGTAGCGACTTATGGTCCGTCCGTACTGTCACATCTGCGTCGGTCAAGTAACAGCGCCACACTTTGAATGCGTGCACGATCGCGAGCATTTCTCGGTCGTGTATTGGATAGTTTTTCTCAGGTGGGTGCAGTTTGCGGGACTCGTATGCGATGGGCTGTAACCCGTTGCCGAATTCCTGTAGCAGTACGGCTCCGATGGCGATGTCGCTTGCGTCTGTAACTACTTCGAATGGGCAGTGTGGGTTGGCGATGCGCAGTACGGGCGGTGAACATAGATCATTTTTCAGGGCATTAAAGGCAGCATGCTCTTTCCCCCCCCACGTAAAAGTGACCCCCTTCCGCAGCAAGTCCGTGAGTGGTGCTGTTAATCGTGCCATGTCGGGGACGAACCGACGCACGTTTTTTACGAACCCCAAAAAACTCTGCAGCTCCGTGATATTCGTCGGGGGGGTGCCATGCTTTTACCGTGTCCAGCTTCTTTGGGTCAATTTCGACCCCAGCCTCCGAAATATCGTGCCCCAAAAACTCTAGCCTGTCCTGAAAAAACCCGCACTTGGAACCCTTAGTAAGTAGTCGATGTTCGTCTAAAATTTTAAATACTGCTTCCAGATCTGCCAAGTGCTGCTGCTGTCAGAACATCATAGCTCATGCATATTGTGTAGGCTATAGTGGGGTAGCCCATAAGGGGTACAACCCAATTAGGGTTATTACTTGTACCCAATTCATTCATAGTCAATTCATTCCTTGTTTCTTCTCATGGTATCGAGCAGGTTCCCCCGTGGGAACTGTTCCTAGGGCCCACCGTTTTTCCTGCCCGGAGCGCACTCAGCCCCTGCCCGAGTCGCGCTCCCCTCTCTCGCGCCGCCCTAGCGGCCCCTTCGCGCCGCCCTCGCGGCCCCTTCGAGCCGCCCTCGCGGCTCTATCCGCCGCCCTTCGCGGCCCCTACTCCGCCGCCCTCGCGGCCCCGATCCGCCGCCCTCGCGGCCCCGATCCGCCGCCCTCGCGGCCCCGCTCCGCCGCCCTCGCGGCCCCGATCCGCCGCCCTTCGCGGCCCCGATCCGCCGCCCTCGCGGCCCCGCTCCGCCGCCCTCGCGGCCCCGATCCGCCGCCCTTCGCGGCCCCGATCCGCCGCCCTCGCGGCCCCTACTCCGCCGCCCTCGCGGCCCCGATTCGCCGCCCTCGCGGCCCCTATCCGCCGCCCTCGCGGCCCCTACTCCGCCGCACTCGCGGCCCCTACTCCGCAGCCCTCGCGGCCCCGATCCGCCGCCCTCGCGGCCCCGATCCGCCGCCCTAGCGGCCTCCGGCCCCTGCTCCTACGGCCCCGGCGCCTGCTCCTACGGCCCCCGCGCCTACTCCTACGAGCAGCCCACCCGCTGAGCCGCCCAGCAACCGAGCAGCCCAGCCGCTGAGCCGCCGAGCCGCCCAGCAACCGAGCCGCCCAGCCGCCGAGCCGCCCAGCAGCCGAGCCGCCCAGCAGCCGAGCCGCCCTGCCGCCGAGCCGCCCAGCAGCCGAGCCGCCCAGCCGCCGAGCCGCCCAGCCGCCGAGCCGCCCAGCAGCCGAGCCGCCCAGCAGCCGAGCCGCCGAGCCGCCCAGCAGCCGAGCCGCCCAGCCGTCGAGTCGCCGAGCCGCCGTGCAGCCGAGCCGCCCGACCCGCCCTGTCCGGTAAGAGCAGCGCCTCTCTCACAGCACTGCCCTCACCCTACTGTTTGCACTGCTAGTCTACTGCTGTCATGGCTACCCCTAGTGTCCTCGCTTTTGACGCTGAGGGTCGGGCCATTGACTTTGACGTCTGGATAGATGACCTGCAGCTTTTCTTACAGTGCGACAGAGCAGACGGCCTCTCCCTCTTTGACCTCACTTCTGGTGCCTCTCCTGCCCCCGCTGCTGATGCTGACGCCACTGTTCGCTCACAGTGGGCCACGCGCGATGCTGCTGCACGTCTTGCTGTGCGTCGCCACCTACCTACCTCTGAGCGTGCGCACTTTAGCCAGTACAAGAGTGCTCAGACCTTGTACGACGCTGTATTTGCACGCTACTCCTCCCCTGCCACTGCTGTACTGAGCCGCCTCATGGCACGGACGTCCTTGAGGACAGGCAGGAGGAGTTCCAGTGCTTGGCCGCTGCTTCACCTCATCTCGTGTCCGTACTGCTTACCCCTGAGGGAGACCCGGATGCACTTGACATCCCGACTCCGCGCTCTTACGCGGAGGCGATAGAGGGTCCCTACTCCTCTCAGTGGCAGGCAGCTATGGACGCAGAGATGGCTTCCTGGAAGTCCACAGGCACCTACGTTGACGCTGTTCCCCCTCCTGGGGCGAACATCGTCAGTGGCATGTGGATTTTCAGGGTGAAGCGGCCGCCGGGTTCTCCGCCTGTCTTCAAGGCGCGTTACGTGGCTCGAGGCTTCAGTCAGCGGCAGGGAGTTGACTACTTTCAGACCTTCTCTCCCACCCCGAAGATGACCACTCTTCGGGTACTGCTGCACGTAGCTGCTCACCGTGGCTACGAGCTACACTCTCTTGACTTCAGCACTGCTTTCTTGCAGGGCAGCCTGCACGAGGAGATCTGGCTGCGTCGCCCACCTGGTTTCACTGGGTCTTTTCCTCCTGGCACCCAGTGGAGCCTACGGCGGCCAGTCTACGGTCTCCGCCAGGCACCGCGTGAGTGGCACGACACACTGAGGACTACACTTGCGGCTCTTGGGTTTGCTCCCTCTACTGCCGACCCGTCGCTGTTTCTGCGCACCGACACTTCTTTGCCGCCGTTCTACATCCTCGTGTACGTCGACGACTTGGTCTTTGCCACAGCTGACACTGCTGGACTCGCCCACGTGAAGTCCGAGCTGCAGAAGAGACACACGTGCACTGACCTGGGTGAACTGCGCAGCTACCTTGGCTTGCAGATCACTCGGGACAGAGCACGCCGCACCATTACCCTGACTCAGTCACACATGGTGCAGCAGGTCCTTCAGCGCTTCGGCTTCACGTACTCCTCGCCTCAGGCCACTCCTCTGCCTACTCGCCACTCGCTCTCAGCTCTGCCTTCGGATGATTCCGTAGAGTCGAGTGGCCCGTACCCAGAGCTTGTTGGCTGCCTCATGTACCTGATGACCTGCACACGACCTGACCTTGCATACCCTCTTAGCATTCTCGCACGCTATGTTGCTCCTGGGAGACACAGACCGGAGCACATGGCTGCAGCGAAGAGGGTGTTGCGCTACTTGTGCAGTACGTCGGGCATGGGGCTTGTGCTTGGAGGGCAGAGTCCAGTGGTCCTTACTGGGCACGCAGACGCTTCTTGGGCTGACGACCAGGCTACGCAGCGGTCGTCACAGGGTTACACCTTCAGCCTTGGTTCCGGCTCTGTTTCGTGGCGGGCTACTCGCTCGTCTTCTGTTCTCGGCTCCAGTTGTGAGGCTCAGATCTACGCAGGAGCCATGGCTGCACAGGAGCTTCGCTGGCTCACCTACCTGCTGACTGACCTCGGAGAGCCGCCTCGTTCTCCTCCAGTGCTGTACGTAGACAACAAGGCCATGCTGGCCTTGTGTCGGGAGCAGCGACTGGAGCACAGAACGAAGCACATTGCTCTCCGCTACTTTCTTGCTCGTGAGCTGCAGCAGCGTGGTCAGCTGCGTCTTGCGTACGTGGCCTCTGAGGCCAACACTGCTGATATCTTCACCAAGGCGCTTGCGCCTTGTGACCATCAGCGCTTCTGTACTCAGCTGGGCCTTGTGCCTACCTTGCCTCACTTGCTCACCTCTTGACCGTGCTTGTACTGTTACATATATATATACCTGCTCTTGCTTGTCTAGCCTTTTTATATATATGTACTCCTGCATGTGAACTGGCCTTGTGGCCTTGAACTTGTGCTCGGAATGTGTGGTGACTTTGTGATCCACCCTGAGCTTGCTTTGCTTTGCTTTACTTGACTGGTCTTGTGACCCCTTGTTCTCCCCCACTTTGCCTATGGGGGTGTGTCAGAACATCATAGCTCATGCATATTGTGTAGGCTATAGTGGGGTAGCCCATAAGGGGTACAACCCAATTAGGGTTATTACTTGTACCCAATTCATTCATAGTCAATTCATTCCTTGTTTCTTCTCAGCTGCTTGTCGCGACCGTAGACGAGGATGTCGTCGAGGTAAACGATCACGCATTTATCTAAAAGTTGTCTAAACGCCTCGTTCATGGTCATCTAAAAAGTCACCGGTGCGTTGGTCAGCCCAAATGGCATCACGGTGTACTCGAATGACGCGTACCTAGTCCTAAAAGCCGTCTTGGCGCAGTCCGATGGTTCAACTCGAATCTGATGGTAACCTCCCCGTAAATCTATTTTCGAGAAGACCCGTGCTATTCGCAGCTGATCTATCAGTTCGTCGGCTCGGGGAATGGGGTATCGCGACTTGACAGTTACCCTGTTCAGTGCTCTGTAATCGATGCACATGCGAAACCCTACGTCTTTTTTCGGTGTGAACAGTATCGGTGCGGCGAACGGTGACGAACTCGGTCGGATGGATTTCTTCTCTAACATGTAGTCTAACTGCTTCCTCAGTTCGTCGAGCTCGGGTTGTGTCAGTCTGAATTGTCACTGTACGGTTGGCTATGCTTCCGGTTCTAACTCTATTCGGTGGTCGTGTGCTCGCTGAGGTGGCAGTACTTCCGGTAAATCATCGGGAAAAATCCCCGGGTACCGTTTCAACAGTTCCTGTAGTTCGGGCGGTACCGCTGCCAGCAACTTCTTGAAATCGCTCGGCTTCTCTGCCTCCTCTACCACTGCAATGTCTACTGCGTACACGTCAGCTCCAGCGGCGACAGCCCGTTTCATTGTGACAGCGTTGACGTGTACCGTTGAAGACTCAGGCGACTGCCAGCGAGGTAGGTCGACCCAGTTACCACTACTTCGCACAGTGCAGCCACCCGTCGTCCAGTCAATTCGCGGGTTATACCGTCGCAGCCAATCACGTCCCAGTAAAATGTCGTGCCCATCCAGTGTCGTCGCGAGCATTTCTTGCGTAAAACCGAAGTTTCCCCCGCAGCGGACTTTTACTCTCTCCACCTTTTCCTGTATGGCCAGCGGTGTGCCGTCGACTAAGCGTGCGTCTATCTCCGGTAAACACCGGCTAAGTGTCAGTTGCAGTTTCCGTGCGGTCGCAGTATTAACTAAAATGTGACTTGCTCCTCCGTCAATAAAAATCTTCACTGCTGCTCCCTGTATTTTCCCGTGGATCAGTACCGGGCAATCCAACGCTGTACCCTCCTTATTCGTCCGAGCCCGATCGATGGCGTGAATCGGTACTGTGACTCGGTGAGGGTCGGTGGGGTTGGGCGAGCAGGCAGTCCCGTCAGTAGTTGGCCCGATTCCTACTGACTGCTGGCGTTTCCCTGCCTTGGAGACTCCCTCCCTTGCTCTGCTCCCCGAGGCCTCAGCTCCTCTGGGCATTCACTCTTGCGATGGCCCGGCCTGTTGCAAGCAAAGCAGCGCCCCTTAAATGGCGCGGCAGCTGCATTTGTCGCAACGGCATGTACGGTGGCGTGCTCGATCGGTCCCCGAGGCCGATGTACGTAGTAGGACCCCGGTCTCGGACGGCGTAGAATGTCGATTTTCTCGGCGAGCGCGAGAATCTCGTTGAAGTTCGAGAGTCCGCGTAGCATGATTTCGTGCGAGATGTTCGGCTTCAGCCCTCCGACGTAACGGTCCACCCGCTCCGCTTCGTGCATGTAGCCGACTTGCTCGCATAATGCGAGAAAACCGCTCGTGTAGTCTTGAACCGATCCGAGCTGCCGCCAAGTACGCAGTCTCTGATGCGCCGAAATAGAAGTTGCGATCGGCTCGAAGCGCGCCCGAAGCCCTGCGCACCACGCATCCCAAGTGCTGTACTGGGCGGTTTCGTAGAATGAACTCCAGGTGACGGCTGGGCCCGTGGGCCCTTCCTCTTGCGACGGTGGCTCGTAGGCGCCTGGCGACGTAACGATAACTCGCCACCAGTCCATGGCGGGGCCCCTCAGCAGCGAGACGGTGTATCGGATCTTCGCTGCGTCCGACTCGACATAGTTTGCGTCGAAGAAGACGTTCATCGTGAAGACCCACGATTGAACCGTCGGACCTCCACGCTGGCTCGGGTCGAAACAGGGCGGGCGATGCGGCTTGAGTGGCATTGGTGCCATGATGGCGTGGTCGCCACTTGTCGCCGCAAACTCCACGTGCCGACAGGCTTCGCGAGGCTCCTATGTGCTTGGCGCGGCCCTGTTCCTCTCCATGCCAGGTATCGATTGAGCGGCGCCATCACTGTCTGCGCCTGAGCGCTTTCCCACGCTGTCGTTTTGTGTCGGTGTGCCTGATGAAATGACAATCGGCTCCTCTGTTTGTGCGGGTGCATTTGCAGGTGCGTGTGGTGGCGCTGGAGCATTCACCGTGGATTGCTGACGAGCGGAGTCGCGCTCTGCCGTGAGTGTCGCAATTTCGAGCGCAGAATCTTCGACTTGGCGCACGAGACGATCGAGTTGCTCCTGCGTCCGTGTCGCGAGAGTGAATTCGGCCATGGCGGGGGTGTCGGGCAAGCTCAGCGAGAGCCTCTGTCGTGGCCGTGCGTGCTTACGAGAGAGCACTACGAGCGGCGGTGCTTGTTTCGCTGAGAGACGTCTACCCCCCCCAAAAAAATTGAGATAGTGGGGAAAGCGAAGGTGTGGGTGCGGTCCGAGAAGAGATCGTATGCTCTAAATACTAAGTGTTACGAGTGCAATTGAGTGAACGAACGAGAATTGCACGACGGGCCTAGCGCTGAGGTTGGGAAGTGTCGAGGCGGTAGGTCCGGAGCGCGGGTTACCAACCGAACCGTGAGGTTGGGTTGCGTCGTGAACAGTGGCGGGAACAGTGTCAAGGCGTGTGTCGCGAGTGGTAATGGATTACTGTTGGGTGCTGTTGGCGGGAACAGTGGTGTACGCGCCGAGCAGGGACGCAAAGTAAGGAAAAGGAATTTTCCTTACACGTACCAACTACATACATGTTCCGTCATATCAACCACATCATTCCCCCCTCCACTTGTTTCTCTCCGCTGGCCAGTAATCTCTCGTGACTACCTTGGTCTACGTCTGGTTTCTACAGAAGACACGACACGTTTATCAATAAAGATAGTAGAGCATATGAAGTATAACAAATAACCCTCCATAATCATGAGCTCTTGTCTTTTCCAGCCTTAGCCTTACTATCCATGCCCTTGGATTTCTCAGTTTTCTTGCCGGTGCTCCTCTTGGTGGCAGCGGTCACACTTGCTTTTCCTTTGCGAATGTAGGTGTAGTACACTATTTGCGCAAAGATGGTGCCGTGAGATAGCACGCCCAAAATGCTCCCGATGGCCACTGCAAAGCACGACAGGAATAGAGAAAATGGGAGGAAAAAAAAACGGATAAAAACGTGAACACATCGATGCCGGACACAGGCAGGTTTGGGTTGGAGTGGTGGGAACGCAGGAGTGGCGGGAGAGGCGGGGGGGGGGGAGAGGGGGCGGGGGGGGGAGGGGGGGGAGGTTGTTGGGGTTGGGGGAGTTGGGTTAGGTGGGCAAGGAAGGAAAGCAGGACGGTGAGGGCAAACCAAGGTAAGAGACTGTGACGAGAAAAAGAAACGGGATGAGATAACAAGCGAAGATGTGAGAAAATGAGCAGCTAAGAAACGAAGGATTGAGAAGGGAGTGTGACAGGTGCCTTACTGCTGAGAGGGGCCTTTTCTTGGATAGACGTGAATAGACGGGCTGCGACACGCAGAGGACAGCAGAACGCCTTGTGAAAAAAAGGGAAGAAAAGAATCGTGAAGCACAGAGCAGGAAAACCTCCCAATGCAGAACACCTTGTCCTCTCCATACTCAATGCTGGTCAGTAAGTGCCTATATCTTTGGATGCTTGTTTGCTTTAGCAGAATCTTGGCAGTGAGTCGGGTTACCAACGATCATGCATTACATTGCAAGAAGGGTCGGCAGAACAGGCATCGCTCAAGTCATAAAGAGAATAAGGCGACTTTATTATTACTGAGTGAAGGACGTCTGAGGAACCTCAGGAGTCAATTAATGGATGGGAAAGTGAGGTGATTGGTAGAGAGTTGACTCTTGAGTCGACTCAAAAGTAAGGTGATTGATTGATACAGAATGGAGGGTGAGTGAATGGAGGGTGAGTGAATGGAGGGTGAGTGATTGGAGGGTGAGTGGATGGAGGGTGAGTGAATGGAGGGTGAGTGAATGGAGGGTGAGTGAATGGAGGGTGAGTGGATGGAGGGTGAGTGGATGGAGGGTGAGTGGATGGAGGGTGAGTGGATGGAGGGTGAGTGGATGGAGGTTGAGTGAATGGAGGGTGAGTGAATGGAGTGTGAGTGAATGGAGGGTGAGTGAATGGAGGGTGAGTGAATGGAGGGTGAGTGAATGGAGGGTGAGTGAATGGAGGGTGGGTGAATGGAGGGTGAGTGAATGGAGGGTGAGTGCTGCTTACCGATGCAGCTAGCAAAGGTGAGGAATGTGGTGAGCACACTCAGCTGCCCCATGCTCTTGCTCTGCTCATAGGAGATGGCGGAAGAGTGCCCGTTGCAGTGCATGCGAACATGGCATGAAATGACATGAGATGACAGGACATGATGACATGGCCATGATGCGATGAACAAGAAGTGACACGAGGGTGTGACATGACATGGCCGGTGGAGTATGGGCCGGTGGGGTATGGGCCGTAAATAAACAGTCAGGGGAAGTCGCTCGCATGGAACGCAAGCAAAGTCAGACGACATGGCAAAGCAATGACAAGATGGCACAACCCGATACGAAGGATATGACATGGCATGGGACAAGGCACAGCAGGACGCAGCAAGACACGGCATGAGACAGCAGGACGTAGCAAGACACGGCATGAGACAGCAGGACACAGCAAGACACAGAATGAGACAGCAGGACGCAGCAAGACACAGAATGAGACAGCAAGAGGCAGCAAGACACAGAATGAGACAGCAGGACGCAGTAAGACACAGAATGAGACAGCAGGACATAGCAACACACAGAATGAGACAGCAGGACACAGCAAGACACAGAATGAGACAGCAGGACTGTCGGATGCCATAGGCCCCTTTCCTCTTCCTTCTCTTGCTTCTGAACGTCCAGCCCTCCTTCCTCTGTCCCATTACACTCCCTTGCTGCTGTTCTGATTCTCTCTCTTCCCTGCTTCCTGTTCAGGCTCATGCTTCCCCAACTGGCTTACCCACTGAAAAATCATCAGATCTAACGACCGGTTTCTCTCATTCAGGCTGGCTACTGCTAGGAAGATAGCAAAAACGCACTCCACTGTATGAGAAAACATACAAACAAGGAAGGAGTCACAGACTAGCTAGCATCCTATGTACAGGGCAGATCTTGGCTAGCGGCTGACTTCTTGCTGCAGGCGAGGGGCCGGGTGAAACCCTGCACACCCACGCCACCATCACACACACACGCAGCATGCACACCATCGACATTCTATCATCTCAACCGTACAAGCAGCCCACCTATGTACAAGCACGAATCCCCACCGCCCATCCTCTGGCCTCGCTACCGCCTTGTCAACCTCGCCCTCTTCCCTTGGTGCACGTGAAACCCCAGCCCTGCTGCCATCACTGTACACGCGGGGCGTCTGCATTTCTGTGCTGCTCGCTTGGTGTTGCTCCACCTGTCTGACTCCAGCTGTCCCTTAAATCCCTCCTCCGCCCACTCGCTATTGTTGCACCGATAAGGCCCGCTCCCCCTGTTCAGCTACACCTCATGTCGCCCGAAATGTAAACACATTCACTTTCATATTTCGTGCGACAGCTGTCGGATGCCATAGGCCCCTTTCCTCTTCCTTCTCTTGCCTCTGAACGTCCAGCCCTCCTTCCTCTGTCCCATTACACTCCCTTGCTGCTGTTCTGATTCTCTCTCTTCCCTGCTTCCTGTTCAGGCTCATGCTTCCCCAACTGGCTTACCCACTTGCCCCCTTCCGTGACCTGCTCGGCTCCTGCTGCTGGTCCTTAGGAACCCCTTGCATCTTGTTTCCCGTCGCGCGGGCCATGTTGGTGACGTGGTCCATCCGTTGCTCGCCCTCCTCTGACTCGAGCACCAGCACCCCTGACGGTTTCACTTCCTTCACCACCCATCGTTCCACCGAGAGGCCTACGTCCAGAGTATCCTTCTTGGCCTTGCGCAGGTACACCTCTGTGCCGCTCTCGACCCCCTTGTTGACCCCTTTCCCGGTCTGCAGCAGCCTCTGCTGGTACCTCTTCGCGTCCCTCATCTACGCCGTGTGCAGATTCTCGAGAGCTGCTGGCATAATCTTCTTCAGGTACCTTGCTTGGCAATCTGCCAGCGCCGCCCACTTCTCAGGAGTTCCTGCCTTTACTACGCCGGTCAACACTTTAGGCGCGTTCACAGGCAGCACCGGCTCCTTCCCATACAAGAGATAGTATGGCGAATAGTCTCTCAATGCTGCCTGCTTACTGAAGCGGTATCCAGCAGCGACCCAGTGCAGCTCTTGATCCCAATCCCTCTTGTGCCCTTCCCCGTAGGCTCGCAGCCCCTTCTTAATCGTCTGCACCATGCGCTCGGTCAACCCGTCTGCCTGCGGGTGATACCTCGAAGTCCGACGGTGCGTGATCCCTACTCGCTTCAGCAGCTGGTCAAACGCTCCCCTGAATTCGGTCCCCTGATCGGTCAATACTTCTCCACACGCTCCGAAACGCGTCAGCACCTGATCAGTGAACGCTTCAGTGATCAACTCCGAGCTCTTGCTGCTGAGCGCCCTCACTTCCCCCACTTGGAGACATGCTCGATCATGACGAGCACGTACCGCTTGTTTTTGCGGCTCAGCGGCAGTTCTCCCGCTAGATCCAGTGACCACCGGTACCCCAATCCGCGGATCGGGAGTGACTGCAGCTCCTGCTGCTCTCTCTCCAGCGTCGCCTTGTTCCGACTGCATATCTCGCACTCTGCCACAACTCTCTTCACGTCCCTCTGCAGACCAGCCCACCACCACCCTGTGGTTAGCAATTGTGCGGTCCTCACGTGGCCGTAGTGTCCCAATTCCGCATGCACTTTCTCGATGAGAGCCTTCCTGAGCTCTGGCGCGGGCACCATCTTCCAGCCCTCCTTGGATTCCACCTGCAGCTGCTGCTGATACCACCGGTAATGCCTCCCTCGTGCTCTTGCCCTTTCTCCCACGTCTTCCTCCGCTTCAGTCTCTCCCTTTACCCATCGCAGCACCTCTGCATCCTCCCACACGTCTTCGGGCCCCTTTCCCCTGTGTCTGATCTCTTCCGTCTCCTGCATTCTGTTGGCCAGCGCCACGAGGCATGCTGCCGGGGAGCCTCCTTCCAGCGGGGGAGGGTTCCTTGACAGCCCGTCCACGTGCTGTAGGGTCTTGCCAGGGCGGTGCCTTATCTTGAACTCGTATTCCTGCAGCCTCATCGCCCATCAGGCGTTCCTCCCTGTCAAGGTCTGGTTCGTCATCAGCCATGTCAGAGGCTGGTGGTCTGTCACCAGGGTGAATGGGCTCCCTTGCAAGTACACCCGGAAGTGCTCCACTGCCCACACTGCCGCTAGTCCCTCGCCCTCGTAGGTGCTGTAGTTCGCCTCCGTGGGACTGCAGCTCCTGCTGGCGAATGCCACCACTCTCTCTCCCCGCTCTGTCTCCTGACACAGCACCGCCCCCATGCCCAGGCTGCTCCAGTCGGAATACAGCACGAATGGTTTGTCCCTCTCTGGGAGCATTAGGACCGGCCCTGTCTTAACTGCCCCCAGTAAGTCCTTCAGGGCCGCATCTTCCTCCTCTCCCCACTTCCACGCGGTGCTCTCTTTCAGCAGCTGGTTTAGTGCACTGGCTCGCTTGCTGAAGTTGGGCACAAATTTCCTGTAGTAGTTCAGGAATCCCAGGACTGCCCTCAGCCTGCTGCGGTCCGTCGTTACCGCCACCTTGTCCAGGACAGCCACCTTCGCTTCTTGGACCGAGAGGGATCCGTCTGACACTTCGAACCCCAGGTACTTCACTGTACTTTCTCCGAACTTGCACTTGCCCGGGTGACATGTCAGACCCGCCTCCATGATTGCCCCCAAGGCCCTCTCTACGTCCGCCACGTGTGACTCTGGGTCTTTGCTGAAGATGATCACGTCGTCTATATAAGAGGCCGCACAATCCACGTCTCTCAGCACAGTGTCCATCACTTGCTGGAAGAAGGCTGACGACTTTCGCATTCCGAACGGCATCCCGTTCCACTCCCAAAGCCCGTCCACTCCGTGGAACGCCATCTTGGCGCGGTCCTCCTCCCTGATCTGGATCTGGTTGAAGCCTTGTCGCAGATCCAGGGTGGTGAACACCACCGCTCCCACGAGCTTATCGAATATGTCCTCCGGGGTGGGCATGGGGTACCTGTTGGCCTTGGTTATCTTGTTCAGGTCGCGGTAATCCCCGCACATGCGCCTGGATAGGACCTCTCCCGCTGCATCCTTGCGCGCGGCGATCACCGTCGCTGCCGCGTACTCGGATGTGGATCGCCGTATCAGCCCTGCCTCGAACAACTCTTTGCACTTCTCCTTGCATAGCTCTTCATCCGCTCTGGTCATCCTTTGCTTCTGTTGGAAGGTCGGTGTGTCTGACGTGAGATCAATCTTCATCTCCCAGATCTTGCTCTTCCCCAGCTCCTTCAATGTGTAGGCGAAGGCCTTCCGGTGTCGTTTCAGCATTTCCCGCATGCGTTCCGCCTGCTCTGCTGTCAGTCCCACCCCGATTGCCCACGCTTCCTCCTCTTGCCCGGCTCCTGCGGCAGCTTGCTCTGCAGGGGCCTCTCGTGTCGGCGCTTCCAGCACCATGTACGACTTCGCGCAGCCCCGCTTGGCCATGCGGCTATGCACTACTTCGCTGTTCTCTCCTGGCGGCCATCCGCCTCTCCTGATAGCCTCCTCGCTCTCCAGTAATGCCTCCAACTTGCGCTTCTCCGCCATGAGTTGCAGCTGTGCTTCGCTGTTCTCTTCACCTCCTTCTGCCCACCACTCCTTCTCTTCCACCCTGGTATCCATGTCCCATAGCAGCAGCTGCACTTCTATCGTGTGTAGCAGCCACTCCATGGCTTGGACGTCCATGCCTTGCCCCAAGGCTCGCCGCCTCTCCCATTCTCTGACTCCTGGCGCTGCTGTCGCCCCCGGCAGGAAGCCCATAGCCAGCTCTCGTTCCAACGCGGTCGGTTCTCCCCACTCCCTTGTCCTGAGGTCCTTTACCATCCCGGGCCCTGGCACTCCGGCCTTCATTTGGAATGCGTAGGATCCATAGTGCGCCACTAGGGTCGGCCAAGCCTGCCTCGGCTGTCCTGGCTCGTTGCAAGGGTACTGCGCAGGGTGGTCCGGGTACAGTACCGGTGCTTCGGTTCGGTTGGGCTCCAGAATGTCTCTGACCAGCCGCCCTGCCGGTCTCTCCAGTCGAGACAACTCCAGCCTCAGCCGCTCCTCAGAGATCCTGTTCTGCCAGTACCGCCGATCGCGGTGCCCTCGCGATCCGGCCTGCGCCGCGTCCAAAGCCACTCCTGTCCCCAGCAGGGTGGTTACTCGTTCATGTGCCGCCCGGACTTTCTCTCGTGGGTCCGCCGCAAAGTTCAGATTCTCCAGGACATACAGGTATTCTCCGTGTCGCTTGTGCACCAGCTTCATGATCCTGATCAGGTGTTCAAACAGTGCCGTTCGTTCGTCCTCCATGCCTTCTCCTAGACCCGCCCACGACACTCCTTGGCATTCCCATCCGGCGATGAGCACGTCCACCCTTCCCCACTTGGCCACCTGTGCCTCAGTGATTTCATGTACGTCGTGCACCGCGTCTTCCCAATTGCCCTCGGTGGCTCCGTCTAGAATCCGTCCTGGGTATGTTCGCTTGAGCATCTCCACATGGTGTCGAGCCATTTCGCGCACCCTCGGGTTCGCCTCCACATAGCTCCACTTTTCGATCCTCCATCCCGCTTTCAACGCCGCTGCAAGCCCGGTGCCGAGCCCTCCAAACAACTCCAGCATCCTGATTGGCTTCTGCAGGATGCGCTTGTCTAGCACTTTGCCCGGGATCACTGCTTTCCTCTCCGCCCACACTTCCCGCCATTGGCGCACTTGCAGCTCCGCCTCCGCCTCATACCAGCTCATTTCTCCGAACTGATCCTCCAGGTCCACCATGCGGGCTTGGTAGGCCGCCTTCGGTTCTTGGTATACGAAGCGGACTGGCAGGGTCCCTCTTGGCCCTCTTGGGTCCCAGAACTGTGGGCGATACACGACCTTCTCCTGCCACGTGCAGATCGTGGCGCCCACTGCGTATAGCAGTCTCATGCCCACGAGCAGGTCGTAATCTTCTGATTCGGTCACCCCGCACAGCAGCTTCACTCGGCACTCGTCCTTCTCTCCTAGCTTCAGCACTATTTCCACTCTGTTCCGCGTACGCGGGAGCCATTTCGGTTCCCCTCCCTCCGCCGTCATCACTGAGAATCCTCGCTCCAGCAGGCGCCCGTCCTCGTGCAGCCTCATCTGCTCCGCAAGTCCCTTTCCAATGAGCACATGATGTGCTCCTGTGTCGATAATGGCCAGGTCCACTGGGATGCCTCCCACTGCAATAGATCCCTTGGCCGCTGCTAACACCGTAGACTGGCATACCATCCTCTCCTTGGGGCGGCGGTATGCCGAATCTTCCAAGTCTGGATCCTCCGCGCATCTCTGCTCTTTCACCCATGGGCTTCCGGGGATGCCCGCTCGCAGAACCCCCTCGCCCCGCTGTCGCGCTGCTTCTCGCCGTGTGCCAGGCCTCGCCATCAGCTGGAAGGAGGCCTGGCTGCTTGTCTCTTCATCTTCTTCCCCCCCGAGGTGAAACGCTTCTTCCGGTTTTTCTTCCTCTCCTAGTTCTTCCAGCTGCGTCCGTAGCCTCCGCATCTCCTCCTCGATCTCGCTCCTCATCTTGGTCCTCCCCTTGGGCGGCTTCTTCGAGTAGCAGTCCGCTTCCTTGTGTCCTCTCTTTCCGCAGTGCTTGCAGGTTGGCGCGCGCGGGCACTCCCGTCGTAGGTGTCCCACTTCTCCGCAGGTGTCGCAGCGTGGCGCCTGCTCGCAGTCACGTTGGATATGCCCTGGTTGACCACAGCGATGACACTTCCGGCGCTCTCCCCCGGCCGCTTCTTCCCGCCGTGTGCGTTCTGGAGTCGTGTTGGCCACCCATACTCCTCGTCGCCTCTCGCCTCCCCTTGCTTCCGCTCGCTCCAGTTCATATAGCTTGAGCCCCATCTCGTAGCGGCACGCCACCTCGTAGACTTGTTGAAGAGATGCCTCCCTGCCCATTTCGAACACCTTGCTGCAGAGTTCCTTCACCATGCCCTGGTCTAGGCCGCCCAGGAAATTCCCTATCAGCCGGCGTTCATCGGTGCACTCCAGGTCCACGGCGAGTTCCCGTAGCCTCCCATAATATCCCAGCAGCGACTCCTCTCCCTTCCGCTCGAAGAACGCGAACTCGCGTATCTTCTCCGGCGTTTGCACCGGGAACTGCCGCTTTAGATTCTCCAGAAACTCCTCGACGATTCCCCAGTCGTCGCTTCCCATATAGCGGTACTTGACCAGCAGATCCGGCTTTGTGATGCGATAGTATGTCTCAGCTTCTCCTGCCAAGGTATTCGAGATTCCACGGAAGAACTCCTCTGCCTCCAGGCCGTCCCGAGTCCAGCGATGGCGCACGTTATCTATCTGCATGAGATAGTTACGCAGGTCTGCTCCGACGCCTGGCTGCCCTGTGAACCTCTCCGGCACTTTGATTTCCGGCAGGTTCGTGTAGCGCCAGCGCTCGTTTGCCTGCGTCGGGGTCTCCCGCTTCGTGGCTCCAGTTGACCTCGCCGTCCGCATGGTGACTCCCCGGAGTTCATCATCCTCTGTCCACCTTCGGCGTTCGACTGAACCGGTTCGCTGCAGGCGTCGATTTTCCCCTTCGCCGAGCACCTTGCGCGACTCCTCGGATTGCCCGCCCAGTAGGTCTCCCTGGCTATGCCGACGTGGCGGCGGGCGATACACCTCGCTACGATCGGACTCCGTTCCGATCGAGACTCTTCCCGTCTCCGGCGCGCTAGGCGCTTCTCCCCGCGGTTCTTCCTGCGTCGTGTCCATGGCCACGCTCTTGGCTATGGTCCTTGAGATTCGATCTCACCGCAGGCTCTCTAACCGCACATCCTTGTTTGTATGTCAAAAAATCCTCAGATCTAACGACCGGTTTCTCTCATTCAGGCTGGCTACTGCTAGGAAGATAGCAAAAACGCACTCCACTATATGAGAAAACATACAAACAAGCAAGGAGTCACAGACTAGCTAGCATCCTATGTACAGGGCAGATCTTGGCTAGCGGCTGACTTCTTGCTGCAGGCGAGGGGCCGGGTGAAACCCTGCACACCCACGCCACCATCACACACACACGCAGCATGCACACCATCCGACATTCTATCATCTCAACCGTACAAGCAGCCCACCTATGTACAAGCACGAATCCCCACCGCCCATCCTCTGTCCTCGCCACCGCCTTGTCAACCTCGCCCTCTTCCCTTGGTGCACGTTAAACCCCAGCCCTGCTGCCATCACTGTACACGCGGGGCGTCTGCATTTCTGTGCTGCTCGCTCGGTGTTGCTCCACCTGTCTGACTCCAGCTGTCCCTTAAATCCCTCCTCCGCCCACTCGCTATTGTTGCACCGATAAGGCCTGCTCCCCCTGTTCAGCTACACCTCATGTCGCCCGAAATGTAAACACATTCACTTTCATATTTTGTGCGACAGGACGCAGCAAGACACAGAATGAGACAGCGGGACGCAGAAAGACACAGAATGAGACAGCAGGACGCAGCAAGACACAGAATGAGACAGCAGGACCCAGCAAGACATTGAATGAGACAGCAGGACATAGCAAGACACAGAATGAGACAGCAGGACGCAGCAAGACATAGAATGAAACAGCAGGACGCAGCAAGACACAGAATGAGACAGCAGGACGCAGCAAGACAAAGAACGAGACAGCAGGATGGAGTGGGACACGGCAGGACACGGCAGGACACGGCAGGACATGGCATGAGACGGCATGAGACGGCATGAGAGGGAATAAGCACGCAAGAGCTGACGCACACATGCAGCACACATGCCGCACACATGTAGCACACATGCAGCACACATGCAGCACACATGCAGTGCAGCACATATGCAGCACACATGCAGTGCATCATACATGCAGCAAACATGCAGCACACATGCAGCACACATGGAGCACAGGGAGCAACAAGCAGTCATCAGAAACGCGCATAGCATGTGCATAGCTTTTGCGGATGGCGTGGATACAACTAGGCATGCCCGATGCTCAATGCTCGATGCTCAATGCTCGATGCTCAATGCTCGATGCTCGATGTTCAATGCTCACTCAATGCATAATGCTCAATGCTCACCACCATTCCGCACCTGATCTCAAGGATAGCGTTTTTGTCAGTTGACTTTAAAAACAGAATCGAATTCGAAAAATGATACAGGAATTTTTCAAGACTCTTCTCCAATGCTCAATGCTCACCACATAGTTACTCCACATATGCGGGATGCGTCTTATGGTGAAGAGCGCCGTTTGGGCGTTCTGCATGCAATCACATAACGGGGTTAAATTGGATAACGGGATTGGGTGTGATATGTCGAATCTTGAGTCGACTCAAACGCCGTTTGGGTGTTCTGCGTGCGATCACATAACGGGGTTGAATTGGTATAGGATGGAAACCTGGCTTGTTCTGAGTTGAATCAAAACACACAACAAGGAACAGAGCTGTTTGGGTGTTTTGCATGTGATGCGACAACGGGGCTGAATTGGTTTAGGATGCAAACCTGGACCCTGGTTTGTTGTGAGTTGAATAAAAAAGCACAATGATGAAGAGAAGGGGTCGTTGCGCACGCCTAGTTTTGAGGCGCCCCACAGGGGGTCGTTGCGCACGCCTAGTTTTGAGGCGCCCCACAGGGGGTCGTTGCGCACGCCTAGTTTTGAGGCGCCCCACAGGGGGTCGTTGCGCACGCCTAGTTTTGAGGCGCCCCACAGGGGGTCGTTGCGCACGCCTAGTTTTGAGGCGCCCCACAGGGGGTCGTTGCGCACGCCTAGTTTTGAGGCGCCCCACAGGGGGTCGTTGCGCACGCCTAGTTTTGAGGCGCCCCACAGGGGGTCGTTGCGCACGCCTAGTTTTGAGGCGCCCCACAGGGGGTCGTTGCGCACGCCTAGTTTTGAGGCGCCCCACAGGGGGTCGTTGCGCACGCCTAGTTTTGAGGCGCCCCACAGGGGGTCGTTGCGCACGCCTAGTTTTGAGGCGCCCCACAGGGGGTCGTTGCGCACGCCTAGTTTTGAGGCGCCCCACAGGGGGTCGTTGCGCACGCCTAGTTTTGAGGCGCCCCACAGGGGGTCGTTGCGCACGCCTTGTTTTGAGGCGCCCCACAGGGGGTCGTTGCGCACGCCTTGTTTTGAGGCGCCCCACAGGGGGTCGTTGCGCACGCCTTGTTTTGAGGCGCCCCACAGGGGGTCGTTGCGCACGCCTTGTTTTGAGGCGCCCCACAGGGGGTCGTTGCGCACGCCTTGTTTTTTTCACCAGTTGGCTAAAAGGGCAAGAAACTCGGGCAGCCCATGATGGTGCAAGGTTTTTTTGAGAATTCTAAAAAAAAACCTGAAAGAAAATTAGGCAACTCATTTACGTCGGTGGTGGTGTACTGGTGTGCATTCCTTGTTCCTGGAACAAGTCTCGGGTCTACTGACCAGAAGAAAGGAGAGCATTTCTCTTTTATTGGGTCAAGTTGTTGTGTGCGTTTGGACCCATTACCATTCTAGCAAGAGAGAAACGGAAAAACATGCCTGCTCACGTAGATGGTCTCGTACAGGTGTGCGCTCATCGCCCCTGATAAGATTTTCAGTCAAAATTAAGTGCTCAAGTGAGTCTCAAGGCCTAAGTACTCAAGTGAGTCTCAAGGCCGAAGTGCTCAAGTGAGTCTCAAGGCCTAAGTGCGCAAGTGAGTCTCAAGTCCTAAGTGCGCAAGTGAGTCTCAAGGCCGAAGTGCTCAAGTGGGTCTCAAGGCCTAAGTGCGCAAGTGAGTCTCAAAGCCTAAGTGAGCAAGTGAGTCTCAAGGCCTAAGTGCGCAAGTGAGTCTCAAGGCCTAAGTGCGCAAGTGAGTCTCAAGGCCTAAGTGCTCAAGTGAGTCCCAAGGCCTACTCACGTAGATGGTCTCGTACAGGTGTGCGCTCATCGCCCCTGAGAAGAGCACTGGTACCATGGCGGAGTAACTGGTAGGGAGAAGCGGGCGGGGTGTGTGAGGATCTAGGATCGAGCTCAGAAAAGAGAGTTTGAATTAAATGATTCACTTGGGTACAACACAAGGCTATATATAGGCTCGACACAAGGCAGGTAACCCAGGTGTTACGCGAATGTTCTGAGGGTCGCGAAGCGTCCCGAACAGAACCTTCCCGAACTCAGTAGAAAGCAATTCTGTGGAAACCGAATAGGCTTGAGTTCGGTACACGTAACCTGGTTCGGTGCTATAACTATAACAAAATATAGAAATGCACCTAACCTAGGAAATCAAGCATATCTATGCATGATTAAATAAACCAAAGCTAGATATAGCATAATAAAGTCCAGGCAAGCTAGCAAAGCCAGCATAAGCCGTCGTACTCTCACACGTCCCCCCCTCAAAGCTGGGTGGCGTGAGAAACACCCTGCTTGACAAGATAGTCCTTGAGAGCACGGCGTGCGTTGCCCATATCAGCTTCTGCAACCCAACTGTCCTCAGTGGGGTCGTATCCCTTCCAGCGGATCAAGAACTCGAGGGTCTTGCCGCCGCGGCGCCGATGAGTGAGAACGCGCTCCACTTCATACTCGGGTTCATCTTGGACGAGAACAGGTGGTGGTGGCGGTAGCTGCCGTCCATGGAACTGTTGGTTGGGGTCCTTGTAGGGTTTCAGTAGCTGGACATGGAAAGCGTTGTGAAGCTTCCACGTATCTGGTAAGCGCAAGCGGAATGTTACTGGTGTCACATGTGCTTCAACGAGAAAAGGACCACAGAAGCGAGGACGGAGCTTGGAAGGTAGGTGAGACAGGTTCAAGTTGCGCGTGTCAAGAAGTACCTGATCTCCAACTGATACTGAGTGATCTCGTCGCTGACGATCGGCATACTGCTTCAAGGAGTTCTGCATCGTGGTGAGACGTCGCTGATTCTTCTCCCATAGCTGCTGCATGGTGGTGACAAAGTCGTGCGCGGCTTTGACATGTGCCGGTGTGGTTGGCTGCTGTGGTGTAAGTGGTTCCCGTCCGTAACACAGGAAGAAAGGAGTTTTCCCTGTGGCCGCATGTGATGCGTTGTTGTAAGCGAACTCTAGGGTCGGTAACTGTGTGTCCTAGTGGCTGACATCGTCTTTGCAAGCCGTGCGCAGTAAATGTTCAACCACTTGATTGAGTCGCTCTGTCTGTCCGTCAGTCTGTGGGTGGTATGCTGAGGCCATCGCAAGTTTAGTCCCCAATAATCCCATGAGCTCCTTCCAGAACTTACTCGTGAATTTGGGGTCTCTGTCTGAGATGAGTGTAGCGGGATGCCGTGGATGGTGATGATGCGGTCGAAGAAGAGGCGAGCAGTTGCTTCAGCTGTAGCCGTGGCGTTAGTCGGAATGAAGTGACCCATTTGTAGGGCGTATCCTTTTTCAGTAGGTCGGTCAGTGGCGCTGCTATCTTAGCATACTACGGCACGAACCTGTTTTAGTAGTTGGCGAAGCCTAGGAACTGCTGTAACTCCTTCACGTTCTCCGGCACTTTCCACTTCTTGACGGCTTCAATCTTCCGCGGGTCCACGTGTACGCCCTCGGCACTCACCATGTGCCCGAGAAACTGCACCTTCTTCAGGGCGAAGTCGCTCTTCGACAGCTTCACATAGAACTTGTTTTTCCGCAGGATCTTGAACACCTTCCGCAGATGCTCCACATGCTCCTTCATGTTCTTGGAGTAGATGAGTATGTCGTCCAGGTATACCACCACGCACTCGTCCAGCAGGGGCCGTAGGATGTGGTTCATCTCCGCCTGCAACGTTGCTGGTGCGTTGCAGAGTCCGAACGGCATCACCAAGTATTCGTAGGAGCCGTATCTGGTACGGAACGCCGTCTTGTGGATCGAATTTTCCGCCATCTTGATCTGCCAGTAACCCGACCGTAGGTCCAGCTTCGAAAAGACTATTGCACCACGCAGTTGATCCAAAAGGTCGTCGATGCGCGGTATGGGGTATTTGTTTTTAACTGTCTGTTTGTTCAGTGCGCGGTAGTCGATGCACATCCGTAAACTGCCGTCTGGTTTTGGAGTGAAGAGAACTGGTGCACCGTAGGGAGAGGTGGATGGGCGGATCAGTTGTCTGTCCAGTAGATACTCTATCTGCTTCTTCATGTCTGTAAGTTCTGTCGGACTCAGTTGGTATGGTGCTCGTGAGACGGGTTTCGCACCTGGTTCCTCCACGATCTCGTGCTCGTGGGTGCGTGCTGGAGGTACACCTGCGGGTAGGTCGTCGAGCATTATATCTTTGTACTGCTCCAAGACCTCCTTCACTGCTGCAGGTAGCTCTATGTTTGGCTTCTCCTCCTCTGCTGCTGCCATAACCAGTGCTAAGTAACCCGTGTTACTCTCGTTCACCGTCTGTTCGAACCGTGCCAGTGTCATTTCAGGAACGTTCCCTGTATCCGTCCAGCTTCGTAGCTCCACTCGTTTCCCGTTGTTGTAGATGCACACCTTCCTGTTGACCCAGTCGATCTCGGGGTTGAACCGCTTCAAGAAATCTCGCCCCAAGATGAAATCCAGACCCTTGATGTTCGTAATCGGCAACGTCGGCTTCCACCTCAGCGCCCCTATGTGCAGCTGCAGTGATGCTTCGCCGAGGATGGGAAGTTTCGTACCGTCCACCATCGTTGCCGTGAACTTGGTCTCTTCCGAAGATTCTCCAATGTTCTCCAATGTCCTGCGGTCGCACACCGAGTGAGACGCACCGCTGTCCACCAATGCCTGGAGGCGTCGCCCTTTGCATATCACCTCGAGTAGTAGTGGTTGTTGCTGCTCCGAGTAACCATAGATGGTCTCGCTTATAGGATCATAGGGTACGTCGAATAGATCATCCCTCGGTCCTGCGCTCGAAGTTGCTGACTCCATATCAGTTTTCAACTGAGTAGGGTTAGAAGGATTTATCCGAGGCCAATTCAGCTGCGTCTTGGCCTGGAACCTTCCCTTAAGCCTTTGCAGCTGTGTAGGCTTCACCTGTGGGCAATTGGGAGCCTTAACACTGTGCTGCGGGGAGAGAATATTAACTCCTTGGAACGCATGACCCTATTTAACGCTCCGGAGTGGTTTGCCCAACTTCTCAGGTACCTGAATAATGTCTGAAGGCTTTTTCTTGGCCTCGAAATCTCCCCTGAATTTTTTAAAGGCTTGAAAACCTCGAGAGGGGATATTCTTACTCTCGGGGGTGTTCGGCTGGAGTTTCCCAGTCGGTGCAGAGTCTTGTTTCGCGGAGCCTCCATTTGTCTCGGCGATTTCCCCTGTTGCCGGCCGGTCGTGGCGTTTTAAATTCGCGCCATCGTGTCCTCCTTTTTTCGCCATCGTGGATGTCGCAATGTTGTTGCCCTGCAGCTCCGCTCGTGCCTTCTTCATTTTCCAACACGCCAAGAGTCGATGTCCTGCTGCGCCGCAAAATTCGCACTTCTCATATTTTGTCAGCCGCTGCTTCGCGTCGATCTTGTCGATATCCATCGGGTCGGCGGTCGAGGGTGGTGCCGATCGCTCCGTGCCGAATGATATGTTCGGCACGAGTCGTCGTGTTTCGGGTTGATCTCGCATCAACGCATCGAATCTCTCTGCTACACACACCATGTCGCGGTAGTTGTTGTAGTTTGCGGCAATCACCTGTTGCCGGACTTCCATTTTTAGCCTCTCAGTATACGCTTGGGTCTGGGTGTGCTGAGCCTGAGCGTGCGGTGCCTGGGGGTGCTGAGTCTGGGGGTGCTGAGCCTGGGGTTGCCGAGTCTGGGGGTGCGGAGCCTGAGGGTGCTGAGCCTGCGCGTGTGGAGTCTGGAGGTGCTGCGCCTGGAGGTCCTTCGGGTGCTTCGTCCCGGCGGGAGCCACTCTCTCCACAGCAGCTGCGCGAGTGGTTTTCTCGCCGCTGGAGCCGTGCTGCTGGAGCTGGTGGTGCTACGGGCGCTGGAGGTCCTGCTGCTGGGGGTTCTGGAGCCACTGGTCCCGGAGGTGCTCGTACTGGAGGTACTTGAGCTGCTGGGCCTGGTGGTGCTGCTGGGGCTGGAGCTGCTGGAGGTGCTGGAGCTAGAGGTACTGGAGCTGGAGGTGCTGTTGGAGCCGTTTCTCCTGGGGGTGCTGGAGTTGGCGCTACTGGAGCTGCTGGAGGTGCTGCTGGAGCTGTTGGTGCTGCAGGAGTCGGAGCTGACGCTGGGGGTGCTGGTGCTGTCCCTGCTGGTTCTGAAGGCGCTGCGCGGCCGCGGCCGTACTTCGTTCCGCTCCTTGAGCAGGTTCTTGGTCTCCCGCCTTCTACTGGTCCTGCTCCTTCCTTAGAGTGTCCACAGCCTGTCCAGTCCGAGTCACAGTTACTAGCCGGCTCCTTCTCCTTACACTGGTCCGACAGGAGGTCTTACGGAGCGTCGTGAGCCTGAGTCTCGTCCTGCGTCGCCTGTTCGCGTTGTTCGCACTGGTCGTCGTGCTCCGCGTGAGCGTCCTCCTCCTGTCCCTGGCACGCACCAGATGGCTCTGCGTCCGTCCACTGCTCCACAGCGTGTCCCTCTGCCGTCTCCTCCTGCGTCCTCTCTTCCTGCCCTTGTTGACCCGGTGTCTGACTCCCTTCGTGCTGCTAGTCCTACTGTCACGCGTCTCCTGGCCACTGTTGTCACTGACCCTTCCTTTAAGTCCACTGCTGCGTCTGCCTTAGTTGCTGAGCTTGTCGACTTTGCTGCTCACTGTCGTCTAGACTACGCCGCTAGTGTTGTTGCTGAGTCTGAGTCTGTCTGTCCTCCGTCCGTCGGGGGTGAGTGCGCTCTTGGCACGGACGTCCTTGAGGATAGGCAGGAGGACTTTGAGTGCTTTGCAGCCGCTGTACCTCAACTCGTGTCCATGCTAATTGCACTTGAGGGAGATCCGGATGCACCAGACATCCCGACCCCGCGCTCTTACGCAGAGGCTGTTCGTGAGGAGCGGGTGGCGCAGAGCCAGAGCAGTTCGAGGCGTGCCTTGCCTGCCGTTGAGGCTGATCGTCCGGCTGCGCTCCCCTTGAGTCCGCCGCTTGTCGTTGCACCCCCGCCACCGACTCTCGCCCCTCCGGCTCCTGCTCCTGCAACGACGGCTCCTCACTCCGGCTCTCGTCTTCATCTGCCGCCGGTCCCGCCAGTTGCGGGAGTAGAGTTTGTTGCTGCGGGTGGTGGCTCGTCGGCGCTGTATTCCCACCACGATGCTGCGGATGAGCCACTTCTTTTCCTGGCGGAGGCACTTCAGCCTCCGCAGACTCGCGTTCCCGAGGCGACGCTTGGCCAGCTCCACCGACTCGCGGAGAGCCTACACGCGTTGCTGCTGATTCAAGTACTCGCTCACTCGTCACTCCCCGTGATTCCTCCAGAGACTTTCCGCGGCCGCCAGCGTGACACGTGCTTGGACGCGGCGGACCAGCTCGCGTCACTGCTGGCGCCCGTGCTGGCTGCGCCCGTGGAGGGAGGCGCAGCTGCTGCGGGACAGCTTGACGAGGCTGTCCGGGGCCTGAGGCGGCACTTGCGCGCTGGATCTGGAGCCGCGGCGATCGGCGCAAGCACGCTTGTGGTCCGGGAGCTGTGGCGCTCCCTGACGGGCGTTCTTCACGCCCTTGGAGCTCACCGCATGTAGACGCGGGCTCCGGTTGCCCCATGGTCGCTTCACTTGTCTAGGCTGACGTAGGGAATGCCATCGCTTGTATGCCGTTGCTTATAGTCACTCGTGTACGTGTTCCCTTGCCGTCCCCTCACGCGCGGCGGCCGCCGAAGGCGGCCGGCGCGAGCGAAAAATTCTGAACCCACCGAACAATGAGGAGAAGAGGCCAAGAAGGCCTCTTAAGTAGCTCACAGAGGAGAGGGCAAAGGGCAAAGGGAGAGGGCAGAGGCTAGGTGTCTCTCTCTCTCTCGCTCTCTCGAACGAGCGAAAAATTCTGAACCCATCGAACAATGAGGAGAAGAGGCCAAGAAGGCCTCTTAAGTAGCTCACAGAGGAGAGGGCAGAGGGCAAAGGGAGAGGGCAGAGGCTAGGTGTCTCTCTCTCTCTCTCTCTCTCTCTCTCTCTCTCTCTCTCTCTCTCTCTCTCTCTCTCTCTCTCTCTCTCTCTCTCTCTCTCTCTCTCTCTCTAACGGTCCTTTGTATTGATAGGTGGGGTTCAGTACAAACATGCAGATTCTAGGGCAGGGCACGTCTAGCATGGAGACAAGTAAACAGGGACAAGCAAACACAAACCTACAGAGCACACAAAAACCTAGCGAGCACACACCCGTCTTCCCTCCCACCCCCCCCCCCCCCCCCCGTCTTATCTAAGGTGCCTCTAGCATTGAGAAACAGTCCCCCGGGTTCATCTCCCCCTCTGGTCCCCCCAGTGGGGGGTTCTCTGCTCTTGCGGCCAGGTTCAGCTTTGTGAGAAAGCTCACCGCCTGGGCTCTCTGGAGTGCGACCGACCAGCGCTGGCGGAACTGGTGGAGCATCTTCGCGGCCTGGTAGGTAGATGGGTCCGCGTTGAAGATTCTCCGTGCAGCTTTGTCCGCCAGCAGCTTCAGGAAGGTGGGCACCTCGTCACAGGGGCAGCCATAAGTCTCTACCGCCAGGGGGAAAAAATCAGCAAACTCAGCCCTGCCGTGGTAGAGGTCTATCTTCTTGTCCGCTGCCTCCCGTGCTGCCCAACCCCTCCCCTTCCTTGCGGTCTCGTCCCGCTTACTGATGGGGTCTGTTATGGTGATGTCCGCCAGCCATACCGCCCCCGAGCTCCCATCCCTGAAGGCCAAGTCGGCCTTCTTGTTGTCCACGGGGCTAAAGGCAGTGCACTCCTTGTGCACTGCAAATCCTGCGTCCTGCGCCATGCAGATGCACTCGTCGCGCAGCTCGTTGTGGGTGTTGGTCCGGCCGTGCCCTGTACCACACCTAAGCAAGTGGTTCGGCAGCCTCTTATCCAGGATGGGGACCCGTTTGGTGCAGTCACAGCAGTCGAGCACAGAGAGGGGCAGGCCGAACCTAAACTGGAGGGCGAACGTGAAGTGGCAGGGGTACAGGCGGAGGGAGGGCATGTAGGGGATCGCCATGAGCCAGTCCCCCGCCCCGTAGCCCGTGAGGGACATGAGGCGCTGGGTGTGGCCTAGCCGAGGGTTCAACTCCATCTGTCTAGATGTGGCAATCTGGGCTGCACTCCGGCCCCCTTGGACTAGGAGAGCGAGGCGGTGTTGCAGCTGGCCCTTGGGTTTTGCCTGCTCCGCCGAGATGAGGTCCTTCGCCTCCTGCGTGAGGCTGTCCCTGCAGTCCCCGATCCACCTCTGCAGCTCGTTGGGGCGGTGGTCGGCTGCTGCGGGGGTGTCTAATGCCACTGTCAAAGTGGCCCCTGCTGGGTTGGCGAGGCCCAGGCCGCCGAGGCTTGGTGGGAGTGAGGCTTGGTCCCAGATACGTTCGTCCTCTGTCTCTCCCCTTGGGTGGCGCACCCCACAGGCGTCTAAAAGTGTGTACAGCAACGCCCGGCCCCACCCTGACCAGTCCGCCTCGGGTAGCAGGTAAAGGGGTGTGGTGCGGGCTAGGTAGGAAATGCGCCTGGAGATACACCGTGTTAGGAGTAGTGCCGCTACTTGGGGGTCCATTTTTGCTAAGTGGGGCAGCGGGGACGAAAGCGTCTCGAGCTGTGATCGTAGAAAGGCAGCTGTTCCGTCAGTCGTGCCAATGAAGCTTCCCAGCACTCTCAGCCCTTCCGTGCGTAGCGGGACGCCATCGGGCAGCTGCCGGGGGTCTATTGCTGCTGCGCTCCATGCCGCGCACTTCCCTGGGTTGTGGGTCAGTCCCACGTCGTGCAGGCCAGCCGTGAAGTGACGGAAAGCGTCGGAACAGTCGGCAGCAGGGCCCAGGAAGGTGACGTCGTCGGCGAAAGCTAGGCATAGAACTGTAGGGAAGGCTGCTGCTGTCTTGGTGAGGATAGGGTGGATCCCTGCGGCGAACAGCAGCAGGCCGAGCGGATCGCCCTGTCTTACGCCCTGTCCAACCGAACCCTGCGTCAAGGAACAACTGGGCCGGCCTGCTATAGGATGCTTTGACGAGGGGAATAAGGCCTTCGAGGTCGGTGTCGCGGAGTGCACTGGCTATTGCTGTGCGGCTTATCGAGTTAAAGGCATTCGCGAGGTCGGCTTGCAAGATAAGCGTTCCGGGGTTTGCGTAAGTGAAGGCCCTCGCGGCATGTATAATCGCTTCGCTGCCGCCCTGGACGGCCACGCAGTAATGTAACGGGAGAAAATGTGCACGGCAGCTGGGTTAGAAGGAATGAACCCGCAGCTGAATAATGAGGAACACACCAGGCCCAAAGGCCTTATATACAAGGCGTGTGTGAGGCTGAGAGGCTGAGAGGCTTGGGGCTAAGGGACTATGCCTCTCTCTCTCTCTCTCTCTCTCTCTCTCTCTCTCTCTCTCTCTCTCTCTCTCTCTCTCTCTCTCTCTCTCTCTCAAGCAGTCCTGCATTGATGTGATGTAAAGGTACAAGCCGGGCAGCGGCAGTCCTAGCAAGCAAGGTAGCCTAGGCATGCAGGGATAACAACGGACCGAATCACATACATGGCATCCATTGCACTAGATTGCTATACTAGGCTGCAAAGCGACCACGCCTGGCCTTGGGGCTACACCACTGCTGGCCTGCTCAAGCCTTCACCAGGGCGCCTACATCCCCTCCTGCCCAGTCCAACCGAGGACGGTCTCATGCGGTTGGGCCAGCCCAACTGCAGTCGGCCCGGCCCTCTACTCCCCCAGGTTGAGTAGTTGGGCCATGTCATCCTCTAGGACCTGCCAGAGGTCCCCGAGGCTTGGTTCCCACGGGTCAGCTGCTGCCTGGGGGTGTGCTGCCTCGAGTGCCCTGTTGGACTTGGCCATCAGGGCATTCGCTTGGCAGCGCTGGAGCATGACCGACCACCTCTGTCGGTAATGTGCCGTGATCCGAGAGGCCACGGCAGTAAGTCTCCCCTGCCTGTGCTTCTTCTTAGCTGCCTGTGTTCCTAGGAGACGTAGGAACCGCTGGGTATCCTTAGCCAGTGCCCCGTGGGTCTCCACCGCCAAACCGAACACCCCCACAAAGCCAGGGCGCCCCTCATACAGGCCCCGCTTCACCCTGGCCGCGTCCTCTGCCGCCCACCCTGGTGCCTTGACTGCCCTCTTGTCGCGTCGCTGCAGGACAGGGTCTATGACTGTCACGTCAGTGACGTAGGTCTCGTTGGACTCCTTGTCACGGATCACCAGGTCCGCTCGCTTTTGGTTAGTGATAGGCGAGAAGGCCGCTGACTCGTGTAGGGTAGTGTAGTCCGCTTCCTGAGCCATACGCAGCGCCGCAAACACCAGGGCGTTGTGGGTGTTCGTCCTGTCCCCTCCGTCGGCACACCGCAGCAGGTGGTTCGGTAGGCTCCCATCTGTGATGTCCGGCCGCTTGCCCTTGCAGAGGCACTTCTCCGTCACCGCCAGGGGCAGTCCCAACCAAAAACCAAGCGCAACTGCAAACTGGCCCAGTGAGAAAGTGAGGTCACCTCTCGTGGGGATGGCGTGCAGCCAGTCCCCCGCCCCCACCCCCTGTAAACTGATGAGGCGGATCACGTGTCCGTTGTCCGCACCGGGCTTGTCCTTCCTTGTGTCGCCCACCAACTCCGCCGCCCTGTCCTGGTTGATGTTGCCTTGACAGGAGTAGCTGCAGGTGCCCTTTCCCGTCCCCCTTCTGGTGGTGCGCCTTCAGGATCTCCCGGGCCCGCTCTGGAAGCCTGTTCCTGAGGTCCTGGAGCGTCACCCCCCCTCCCCCCGCCTCGTCTTCCTCCCTCATGGGAGAGAGCAGGTCCGCCGCGTGCCGCAGAGGGTTGTCGTGCTCCATCGTCGCTTGCCGGAGCAGTGTGTTTGCCGCGTGTAGTGAAGCCAGGTATGCCGCCGGTGCTTCCGAGAGTGGGTCTATCAAACCCAGCCCCCCTAGGCAGACTGGTAGCGTCGCCTGGCGCCACACAGGACTCTGCTCCATTTCGCTAGCGGGTGCGTACATCTGTGCCGCCCTCAGCGCCGTCCATAGCAGGTCTTCGCTCCAGTCTCTCCATTCCACAAGGGGTAAGGTGTCCGCCGGGGTCGTGCAGAGCATGTACGAGATGCGCCGCGACACGCATCTTGAGAGCAGTAGTAGTGCGTGTTGAGGGTGCAGGTTGCTGATGAGGGAGAGCGGCTCCGCCACGGTGCGAAGGGCCGACCGAATGAATCTCCTCCCGTACTCCCTTGTCCCCACCGGGCTCCCAAGCACACGAATGCCATCGATCGCCACCACCAGACCATCTGGGAGCCTGTCAGAGCAGCCCGCCGGACTCCACGCAGAGGATTTCTCCAGGTTGCACCGCAGGCCGCACTTCCGTAGCTCCTCCGCGATGATGTGTACTCCCTTGATCGCCTGAGCCGGGGAGCCGATGATCGTTATGTCATCGGCGTACGCCATAACCACTGTCGCGGGGCACATGGCTGCTGCTTTCAGTAGTGACGGCTGAATGGCCGCTGCAAAGAGCATGGGCCCGAGTGGGTCTCCCTGCCGCACCCCCCGGGCGCTCTCGATGTAGCGCTCGTCGAAGCCTGGATCCAGGAGAAGGCGAGCCGGCGCGCCGTACAGAGTGCGGGCAAGCGGGAGTAGGCGCTCGAGCGCCGACCATTTGAGGGACGTGAAGAAACTCTCCCGTTCCACCGAGTTGAATGCATTCTCGATGTCAAGCTGAATCGCGATCCGCGTTGGGTCCTCTGCCAGCAAGGCCCGTGTGGTGTGTATTACGGTCTCTGCTCCTCCGGCCACGGCTACGCCAAACTGGACTGGGAGGAAGAAGCGGCGGATCTCAGGTGAGAGCTTACGCAGCGCTGCTTTCGCTGCTATCCTAATGATCGCTTCGCCTATTACGATAGGTCGCACTCCCCCTCCTGGCTTTTCCAGTGCTATCAGCCGCGACGGTAGCAGCAGGTCTCTCTCTCTCTCTCTCTCTCTCTCTCTCTCTCTCTCTCTCTCTCTCTCTCTCTCTCTCTCCCTCTCTCTCTCTCAAGCAGTCCTGCATTGATGTGTTGCAAAGGTACAAGCAAGGCAGCGGCAGTCCTAGAAAGCAAGTTAACCTAGGCGTGCAGAGATAACAACCGACTTAATCACAGGCATGGCATCCGTTGCACTAGGTTGCTATACTAGGCTGCAAGGCGACCACACTCAGCCTTGGGGCAACACCACTGCTGGCCTGCTCAGACCTTCACCAGAGCCTGCATCCCCTCCTGCCCAGGCCAGCCGAGGGCGGTCTCCTGCGGTTGAGCCAGCCCAACTGCAGTCGGCCCAGCCCCCTACTCCCCTAGGTCGAGTAGCTGGGCCATGCCGTCCTCGAGGACCTGCCAGAGGTCCCCGAGGCTTGGTTCCCACGGGTCAGCTGCTGCCTGGGGGTGTGCTGCCTCGAGTGCCCTGTTGGACTTGGCCATCAGGGCATTCGCTTGGCAGCGCTGGAGCATGACCGACCACCTCTGTCGGTAATGCGCCGTGATCCGAGAGGCCACGGCAGTAAGTCTCCCCTGCCGGTGCTTCTTCTTTGCCGCCTGTGTGCCCAGGAGGCGTAGGAACCGCTGGGTATCCTTAGCCAGTGCCCCGTAGGTCTCCACCGCCAAACCGAACACCCCTACAAAGCCGGGGCGCCCCTCGTACAGGCCCCGCTTCACCCTGGCCGCGTCCTCCGCCGCCCACCCTGGTGCTTTGACTGCCCTCTTGTCGCGTCGCTGCAGGACAGGATCGGTGACCGTCACGTCCGTGACGTATGTCTCGTTGGACTCCTTGTCCCGAATCACCAGGTCCGCTCGCTTTTGGTTAGTGATAGGCGAGAAGGCCGCTGACTCGTGCAGGGTAGTGTAGTCCGCTTCCTGAGCCATACGCAGCGCCGCATACACCAGGGCGTTGTGGGTGTTTGTTCTGTCCCCTCCGTCGGCACACCGCAGCAGGTGGTTCGGGAGGCTCCTATCTGTGATGTCCGACCGCTTGCCCTTGCAGGGGCACTTATCCGTCACGGCCAGGGGCGGTCCCAACCGAAATCCAAGCGCAACTGCAAACTGGCCCGGTGAGAAAGTGAGGTCTCCTCTCGTGGGGATGGCGTGCAGCCAGTCCCCCGCCCCCACCCCCTGTAAACTGATGAGGCGGATCACGTGGCCGTTGTCCACTCCGGGCTTGTCCTTCCTTGTGTCGCCCACCAACTCCGCTGCCCTGTCCTGGTTGATGTGCCTCGATAGAAGTAGCTGTAGGTGCCCTTTCCCGTCCCCCTTCTGGTGGTGCTCCTTCAGGATCTCCCGGGCCCGTTCTGGAAGCCTGCTCCTGAGGTCCTGGAGCGACACCCCCCCTCCCCCCGCGGCGTCTTCCTCTCTCATGGGAGAGAGCAGGTTCGCCGCGTGCCGCAGAGGGTTGTCGTGTTCTATCACCGCTTGCCGGAGCAGTGAGTTAGCCGCGTGTAGACTAGCCAGGTATGCCGCTGGTGCTTCCGAGAGTGGGTCTATCAACCCCAGCCCGCCCAGGCAGACTGGTAGCGTCGCCTGGCGCCACACAAGGCTCTGCTCCATCTCGCTAGCTGGTGCGTACATCTGTGCCGCCCTCAGCGCTGTCCATAGCAGGTCTTCGCTCCAGTCTCTCCATTCCATAAGGGGTAGGGTGTCCGCCGGGGTCGTACGCAGCATGTACGAGATGCGTCGCGATACGCATCTTGAGAGCAGTAGTAGTGCGTGTTGAGGATGCAGCTTGCCGATGAGGGAGAGCGGCTCCGCCACGGTGCGAAGGGCTGACCGAATGAATCTCCTCCCGTACTCCCTTGTCCCCACCGGGCTCCCAAGCACCCGAATGCCATCAATCGCCGCCACCAGACCATCTGGAAGCCTGTCAGAGCAACCCGCCGGACTCCACGCAGAGGATTGCTCCAGGTTGCACCGCAGGCCGCACTTCCGTAGCTCCTCCGCGATGATGTGTACTCCCTTGATCGCCTGAGCCGGGGAGCCGATGATCGTTATGTCATCGGCGTACGCCATAACCACTGTCGCGGGGCACATGGCTGCTGCTTTCAGTAGTGACGGTTGAATGGCCGCTGCAAAGAGCATGGGCCCGAGTGGGTCTCCCTGCCGCACCCCCCGGGCGCTCTCGATGTAGCGCTCGTCGAAGCCTGGATCCAGGAGAAGGCGAGCCGGCGCGCCGTACAGAGTGCGGGCAAGCGGGAGTAAGCGCTCGAGCGCCGACCATTTGAGGGACGTGAAGAAACTCTCCCGTTCCACCGAGTTGAAAGCATTCTCGATGTCAAGCTGAATCGCGATTCGCGTTGGGTCTTCTGCCAGCAAGGCCCGTGTGGTGTGTATTATGGTTTCTGCTCCTCCGGCCACGGCCACTCCAAACTGGACTGGGAGGAAGAAGCGGCGGATCTCAGGTGAGAGCTTACGCAGTGCTGCTTTCGCTGCTATCCTAGTGATTGCTTCGCCTATTGCGATAGGTCGGACTCCCCCTCCAGGCTTCTCCAGTGCTATCAGCCACGATGGTAGCAGCAGTTCTCTAAGGGGCTCGCTTAGGTATTTGCTGATTAGCGTGTTGACGAGCTGGTGCAGGAGGATGAAGACTTCCCCGTTCACCAGCGCAGGGTCTCGCGGGTGTTCAAAGCAGGTTCCCGAAGGCCCAGCCCCGATCCCATTAGGGCACTTAGCTAAGACCTCTCGGAACTCATCGGCGGCGATTGCCAGGTCGGACGACTCATATCCGGTAACCCAGCCTGATG
The DNA here is from genome assembly GCA_947471745.1 of Closterium sp. Naga37s-1. NCBI lineage: Eukaryota > Viridiplantae > Streptophyta > Zygnematophyceae > Desmidiales > Closteriaceae > Closterium > Closterium sp. Naga37s-1. The sequence goes on from CANJKZ010000166.1 coordinate 2,759,644, forward strand.
TGGGTTGACCGGCCAACGGGTGTTTAGCACGAAGTGCCGCGAGTGTCGCGGGCGTTTGTTCGGCGAGGGGGGTGGACTGTAACGCTGATAGCGCTTTCGCCAAATTTGCTTTCCGTACCAGACCCTCTGCTCTGGCGCACATCCCCTCGGGGTCAGGTTGGTGCCGGCTTGGTTGTGGGTTCGGGGGGATGATGCAAGCTTCCGAGAAAAGCAGCTCCCATTCCTCCTCTTGGAATTGCTGAAGTCGTTTCTCCACTGGACCCCAGCTGTTACCTGGGGGTTTCTCGAGTTCGGCTCGTAGGGTCAGCCTCGGCAGGAAGTGTAGAATTCTCCACGCCCCAGCGCAGCTCGGAACTTTCGCGAGTCGAAGCAGGGGTATTGTCATGCAGTAGGCGTAGACTCCCAAAATTTTGGGAGGAAGCCTCCGGTACAGGAAGGGCTGCGCGCTGCAGCATAGGGGCCCCAAATCCCACCCTTCCACCTGTCGCCAGGCATCCGAGTCAGCTGCTATGTCTGCTGGCGATTGTGCCTTGCTGGCTGCCTCGTTGGGGGGAACGCCACGTGACTCAGCCTCGTTGGTGTTAGCCTCGTTTCCCCCCATCTGTGCCCTCCGATTTGCCCTGTTACCCGGGATAGCCCCCTCATCCTCGAGTGATGCATCCTCCGAGTCACCTTGCTCCTCCTCCATATAGTCCTCGTCCCCATCTTCCTGGTCGTCATTCATTGGCTCTTCTCCCCTTTGTCTCTCAGGCCTCCCGTGTCTTTCCCGCCAAGTTCCAGATCTGGCCTTCTCCCTAGCCACCGCCGCCGCCAGACCCCCCCGCCCCCGCGCTCCCCGTCCTCCGCGGCCTCTCGAGGCGGGAGGTTCTGCTCCTCTCGCTCTAGCCGGCGGGGTTCCCCCCGCTGCCTCTGCTGCGCGTTCGCGTAGCAGTCTCTGCCGCGCCGTCCCCACTCGACGGCGATCCAGGGCCGTCACTTGGGCATCCTCTTCCGTCGCGGCCGCCTCATCCGCCGCGATCTCCGTTTGCCCGGTCGTATCGTGGTGCCCGTTTACGTCGGTTCTCCTTGTGCCTGATGACGGGCCGCCGCCGGCCACCTCGTCGTGAAGTGATTGTGGCGGCAGGATCACCTGCTGCGCCCACCCTACCAGCGGCCCCGGGCGGGCAGGTGCCAGCCCTGTTCCGAGCCGTCGCGGACTGCCTGACTGCGGGTGTTGGCGCCGCGCCCTCTGCGCCCCCGATGGCGCCTGCTCGACCAAGGGAGCCTGTGTACCGCTCCCCCCACGGGCGCACTCATCCGTTTCTCCGCGCGCGCGGTCCTTCCTTCCGTCGCCGCCGCCCCCCTCGCCCGCCGCTGTCCGGCCAGGCTCGTCATCGACCCCAGCCTCAAGCTCCTGCCACCCAGTCCCACCCGTTGCAACTCCCTCCACCTCCGTCGCAGTCCGTGTCATCCCAACAGGGTGCGCCGGCTGCGCAGGCGCAGTCTGCGCCGCCTGTCCCTCCGTCGCGGCCCCCTCCTCCTGCTCCGGATCCGGCGTTGCCTCCGCGGACGCGTCCTTCTGACCCTGTCGCTCCGTCCTCTCAGGCCGATCCCGCTCCTCCGTTAGGCGAACAGGCGCATCCCTCGTCGTCGGCACCGGGTCTGTCACCGTTACATCCGTGACCCAAGTCTCCGCCGATTCCCTGTCCTGGAATGCGAGGTCCGCCCTCTTGCGGTGGACCGGGGGGGGAAACACCGACGTCTCGTGGAAAGTATTGAAGCCCGCCTCCTTTGCCATTCTCAGAGCCGTGTAGACCAGGGCATTGTGCGTCCTCACCACATCACCCCCTTCCCCACACCGGAGCAGGTGATTCGCCAGACTAGTGTCATTGATGTCCGAGTTGTTGCGCTTACAGGGGCACTTGACTGTGACTGGTAAGGCCATCCTGAGGCGGAAACCGAGCGCCAACGAGAACTGACCAGGGGCAAATGTAAGGTCAGACCTCGTTGGCACTGCGTGTAGCCAATCCCCGGCTCCCACTCCCTTCAAACTGACCAGCCGGACCCCGTGCCCCTGGTCTTCCCCTGGTTTGTCAACCATAGTGTCAGCCAGCAGCTCCCTGGCCTGGACCGCGTTGATGTGCTTGGACAGGAGAAGCTGCAAGTTACCCTGCCCTAGAGGGCCCTCCCTGTAGGACTGTAGTGCCGACCGCGCCTCCGCCGGCAGCCCCTCCTCCAGAGTAACCAGCACGTTTGACGCTGGGGGCGGTGGGATCCACTCTCTGGACAGAAGTGTCTCCGCCCGCGCTAGCAGCTCCTGTTCCCGCAGGTTCATCTGCTGAAGCAGGTGATGTGCTGCTGTCAAGGACGCAATATATGCCGCTGGTGCCTCAGAGACGGGATCAATGATGCTCAGCCCCCCGAGGCGCACGGGCAGCGTTGCTTGTCGCCACAGGAGGCTCTGTTCCAGCTCACTGGCCGGGACCCGTAGCTTGGCTGCAGTGAGCGCCGCCCCCACCAGTGACTCGCTCCAGGCCCACCACTCCTCTCGTTCCAAAGCGCTGCTCGGTGTGGTGCGGAGTAGGTATGAGATCCTGCGCGAGATGCTGCGGGAGAGTAGTAGTAGGGCGTGCTGTGGGTGTAGCTGCGCAATAAGAGGGACGGGTGCCGATGCTTTGGTGAGCGCCTGTCGGACCTCTGCGGTGCAGTACTCCGGTGTGCCGATGGGGCTGCCAAGCACCTTGATCCCCTCCGAACTCATCCGCAGACCATGTGGCAGTCCCGTCTGCCCCGCATCCCCCTCCTGCGGTCCCCACGCCGATGACTTCGCCACGTTGCACCGCAGCCCGCGCTTTGCCAGCTCGGTGACAATGGCGTCGAAGGCATTGAACACATCCTCCCGTGGCCCCACCACTGTGATGTCGTCGGCGTACGCTATGACCGCTACTCCTGGGTGCGAAGTTGCCGCGCACATCAGGGTCAGCTGGATCGCCGCTGCGAAGAGGAGTGGACCGAGGGGATCACCCTGACGCACGCCGCGGGAGCTCATGATGTGCTCCACTCCTAGGGCCGGGTCGACTAGAAGACGCGAGGGTGAGTTATACGCGTTCCGACAAACGGCAGCAACTGATGCAGGTCCGAGATCTCTAGTGCCGAGAAAAACGCCTCCCGCTCGACCGAATTAAACGCGTTTTCCACATCCAGCTGAAGCGCAACGTAGCGATCGTGTTCTCGGAGCAAAGCTCGTACAGTGTGGATGACGCACTCGGCCCCACCAGGCACAGACACACCATACTGGACGGGGAGGAAGAATTCGCGAATCGTTGGGGCTAACTCGCGCACTGCTGCCTTCGCTGCTACCCTAAGCAGGGCCTCTCCTATAGCGATAGGTCGTACGCCCCCCCCTGGCTTCTCGAGTGCTATCAGCCGGGACGGAAGGAGGATGTCCCGTATCTCTCTCGTTTGTGCGCTGTTGAGAAGCTGGCCGATGACCTTGGTGAGGAGTAGGAGGATTTCCGCGCTGCAGTGGGTCGGGTCCTTCAAGTGCTCGAAACAGGTGCCTGAGGGCCCAGCTCCAACACCATTCGGGCACTTCGCGAGGATTTCGCGAACGTCGCTTGGGGTCAGGTTCAATGACGAGGCGGGTGCGCCGGTGCGATTGGTTACCCAACTCGGAATTGGTATTTCCCCGACAGGCTGTTTCGCCTGTAAGGCAGCGAGTGTAGCGGGTGTTGGTTCCGCCAGCGGGGTCAGTTGTAACGCGGACACTGCCTTTGAAATGTTGGCTTTCTTTATCAGCCCTTCTGCTCGCGCACACAGGCCTGCCTCGTCCGGCTGATGACGTGTCGGGGCTCCAGTATCGGGGATCACGCACGCCTCACTGTAGAGATCGGCCAGGTCCCCGAGCCTAAAGTGGTGCAGCCGAGTCTCAATCGTTAACCAGCGGTTCCCTTCCACTGGCTCTGGGAGAGGTCGAAAGGTCAAACGGGGCAAGAACTGCAGCACGGTCCATGCCCCCACGCAGTCCGGATGTGTGGCCAGCCGCAGCAGTGGTGCCAGAAGGCACAAGGTGTAGCTTTCCAAGATCTTTGGAGGCAACCGTCTCACTAGAAACGGTTGGTTTGCTCGCTGAAGTGGCGTGATATCCCAAGTGCTGGCCAGATGCCAGATAGATTCATCCTTCGCCATGTCAGCGGGTGATTTCTCGGACGGCCGCGCTGGCGTATCTACGGCCTGTCCTGCCGGCATGTTGGGAGGATGTGGCATACCACCTTGCTCCCCCCTCCCCACTCGCCTCTGCGCAGACTCATTCTGATTCTCGTCATCGCCCAGCGAGACCTCCTCCGATGCCTCAGAGTGCGACGGAATAAACTCGCTCCCATTCTGGGAGTTATCAGAACCATCCTCGCCCCCAGTCATAGGCGCAACCACACGCTCTGGACGGTCGTGACGATCACGCCACGTGCCTGATCTCGCGGTCGCGGCCTCTCCTCCCAGAAGAGCAACTCCCCTACCGCGTGTCCCTCCCCTTCCCCTTCTTCCTCCGCTGGGAGTCGCAGAGAGTACGCCGTCGCCGCCGCCCCTCGCGCTTTCCTGTGCAGACCTTAAACCCCTACCAGCCGGGACCCAGGGGGTCGCCATAGTCGCTCGTCCCGCACCTGACGGCCTGCCCCACACTATTCCCCGGCCCCGCGTCGAGCTCCGCGTTTCTCGGTGAGTTGCCTGCTGGGTCGTGGGTGTGATAATTGGTTGTTGCATCGGACTTGACTGATCGGCGCCCTGTTGTGCTTGACCAGCCTCACCAATGTTGCCCCTCATGCTGGGTCCCACCACAGGCTGTGGCGCTGATGGCAACGAATACGCTTGCACTGGTGGCGACTGCCCTTGCCGAAGCCAGCCCAGGAGGGATCCCGGGGCCCCAGGTCCCAGCCCTGCTCCGGGCCGCCTCGGCGCTGGCTGGGCGCGCAGCTTTGTCTTCCTCCTCGCCGGGGCGGCGCCGGAAGCCACGGCGTTGGCAGGGCCCTCAATTCCACCCTCCGCCTGGCCGTGCTCCTGCGTGTTTACGGCCCCGGCAGCAGCAGGCGTTCCGGCGGACTCAGCGGCAGTCGGCGCGCCCGCTTTGCTCGGGGGTTGTCCTTGTTGCCTCGCTGCCTCAGCCACGACCGCCGCAATCTCAGACTCCTCGAGAGCTGGCGGGGATTCTGCCAATGCTGGCGTCAGTGGATCAGCCAGCCCCTGCTCCCCCTGTGCCTCCTCCGCAGCCAGACCCTCGTCCGCCGGTGGTGGCGTCGCCGCCGGCCGCGCCGCCGCGGGCGAGACTAAGCCGTCGTCAGAGGCGGCAGCAGTCTCGGCAGCTGGCCGCGCCACCCGCTCCACCCCCGTCGAATCAGCCGCCGCAGCCACAACAGTCTCCACCCCCAGCGTCAGACCAGGCTCCACAGCAGCAGCATCCTCCCGTAAACCCGTTTCCTCTGCCCCAGCGTCAGCCACACCATCCGCCAGCGCCCCCAGTGCCGCCCCTCCCTCCTGTCCTGCCTGCTCCTCACGCTGCTGCTGCTCCTGTAGCCGCGACGCCTCCCCTCGTCGAGCAGCGCGTTGTGCACGTGGGGACGTGCTTAACGTTGCTGTCATACGTACTGGACCAGCTCCACGTGTGTTTGGCGCGGCAAGGCCTGGAGGTTGGGGGGATGTTGCCAACGGAGCGGTCTGCGGCTGTGGCAGCGGCAACGGAGATGCTGCACTATCTGCCTTTGATCGGCCTTGTGCCGGGCGCTCCTGGTGCCGCGCTCGGGCCCGGTCCCCGGGCAATGGTAAGGCTTGCTGAGTCTGCCCGGGGGAGCCCCCTCGGTCTTGTGTCAGCAGCCGCATCCGTCCTACGCTGGATGGACGGGAGGCTATGCTGGATCCTCGCCGAGTAACAGGTGGTTTTCCCTTGCAGGCTCCCGTGGTGTTGGCCCTTGCCTTGGGCTTCCCCATGCCGGAATCCTCTGGCCAGGGGGGTGGTGTTCTTGTTCTACCCTGCTAGGGGCTCCTGATGTACCACATGTTGTTAATGGTCCTGCGTTGCTTGTACTCTTGCCACCCCTCAAGCACGGCCGAAGGCTGCGCTGGCGAGCGGCGGCCGCCGAAGGCGGCCGGCGCGAGCCGCCGGATTTGGAGAGTGAACCTAACTCACCAGTGAATAATGAGCTCACAAGCCTAGATCCAGAGCCTTTATACTAACGAAACAGGCAAAGAAATGGCTAAGGACTAGGTCCTAGGGAAGAGAGGCCTAGAAATGGCTAAAGACTGAGCTATGCCATCTCTCTCTCTCTCTCTCTCTCTCTCTCTCTCTCTCTCTCTCTCTCTCTCTCTCTCTCTCTCTCTCTCTCTCTCTCTCTCTCTCTCAAATGGTCCGTTGTATTAATTCAGCAGGGGTACAGACATGCAGTTCTATCCATGGTAACCTCAATCCCATAAGCCCATCAACTCACCCCTCTTCCCCCCCCCCCCCCCCGAGTGACCCCCTAGCCCTCCAGAGTGTGGAGGATGTCCCCCAGGTGCAGCGGCCAGGGGTCCGCTGCCATCTGGGGGTGTGCTGCCTCAATCCCAGCCCTGGCCTTGGTGTGCAGGGCGTTCGCCTGGGAGCGCTGGAGGGCCACTGACCAGCGCTGGCTGAAGTGGCAGGCCATCTTCTTGGCGGATTTCGCCAAGGGGCTGGCCCTGAAGCGGTTCCTAGCTGCTGCTGTGGCCAGCAGTTTCAGGAACACCGTCGTGGGGGGCGCGTTTGCCCCATAGGTCTCGACGGCCAGGGCGCAGAACACCACGTGTTCAGTGTGTCGGTAGTAGTCCCTCTCCTTCCGCTTCTGTGCCTCCCTTGCAGCCCAGCCTGGGGGTTTGCGGGCTGTGGGGTCTCGGTTCTGCAGCACAGGGTCAGTGATAGTAGTGTCTGTGATCCAGGTTTCTCCGCTGTCCGGGTCTTGTACAATCACGTCTGCCTTCTTCGGGTCGTCCGGAGGTGAGTACATCGCATTCTCCAGGTATACCACCAGCTGGGCCTCCCTCGCCATTTTAGCCATGGCGAAGGCCAGCTGGTTGTGTGTGCGCGTCCTGTCGGGGCCTGTGCTGCAGCGGAGTAAGTGGTTGGGTAGGCTGCAGTCGGCTACGAGTTCTCCGCACTCGCACACGGTTGGTACATTCTGTCGGATGCCCATGCGGAAGGCCAGGGCCGCTCGGAACTGACCTGGTGAGAAGCAGAGGTCCGGGGTCAAGGGTAGTGCCTGCAGCCACGCACCCGCTCCCTCTCCTCTCAGGCTGACTAGGCGGAGCGTGTGGCCCATCTCGGGGGCTGACTATATTGTGCGTGACTCCTCTCTTAGGGCGTCGGCCTTTGCCGCATGCACCTCCTGAGACAGGGCACGTTGCAGCGGATCTTGGGACGGGGTTTGCTGCTCCTCACGTAAGTTTTGTAGCGCCAGCGGTGGCAGGCGCCCCTCCATGTCCTGAATGGTAACCGAGTGCACGGCGGACGGTTGCAGAGTGTTGTTGTTGGCCCCCAGTGCCGCCGTTGCTGGTAGGTCAAGAGAGCGGAGTAACCGTAGCGCCTCTGTCGTTGATGCCAGGTAGGCCAGTGCTGCTTCCGTTGTGGGGTCTGTAAGGCCCAGCCCGCCCAGGGCGACTGGTAGAGTTGCTTGACGGAGGAGGAAGTTGAACTCGGCTTCTCGGCGGGGCGGTTGAATGCTGGTGGCGGTCAAGGCGGTGTTCAGTAATTCGGCGCACCATGTGCGCCCACCTGAGAGCGGTAAGACGTCAGCTGGGGTAGTGCGCAGCAGGTAGCCGACTCTGCGGCTGATGCAACGAGACAGTAGCAGGAGGGCGTGTTGTGGGTGGATGGACGCCAGAGAGCCCAAGGGGGCTGCCGCGTCTGTCAGGGTATTGCGGACAAAATCAGAGCAGAAGCTCTGCGACCCCACCGGACTTCCCAGCACCCGTACCCCCTCGTGGGTGAGGGGGAGGCCCTCGGGGAGTACGTCACCTCCTAGCGGCACGGAGGACCACGCCGACGACTTCCTAAAGTTGCAGGTGAGACCGTCTCGTGCCAGCAGTGGCGTGAGCTCCGTGAGTGCTTCTAGCGTCGCCGTCGCGGGTCCAATCATTGTTATGTCGTCGGCGTACGCGAGGACCGTGACTTCCGGGTGCTCTGTTGCTACGTGCCTGAGGTGCTGCTGGATAGATGCTGCGAATAACAGGGGTCCGAGGGGATCCCCCTGTCTGACTCCCCTTCCGCTGGTGAGTGCCGTGGAATTGAAGCATGGGTCTAGCAGCAGAGGTGAAGATGTTGCATAGAAAGAGCGTGTGAAGGGGATTAGGGGAGCTAGCGGGGAGCCGATGAGTGCGTTGAAGAACGCGCTCCTCTCTACTGAGTTGAATGCGTTCTCGATGTCAAGCTGGAGTACTAGGCTGGAGGGTCGCATCGTGGTGAGGTCTCGGACAGCATGGATGACAAATTCTGCACCTCCAGGGACTGCCACACCAAATTGCTGAGGTAGGAAAAAAATCCGCGTTTCTCCTTGCAGATCTGAGAGCGCCACCTTCGCCGCCAGCCTGAGCAATGACTCTCCAATCGCAATGGGACGTACCCCCCCCCCTGGTTTGGCGAATGCTATAAGGCGGGACGGGGCAAGTAGTGCTGCGACTTCAGTGGAAAGGTTTGTCGAGAGAAGATGCGTAACGGCGGAGTGGAGGTGCCCTAGTACCTCGATGTTACTTAGCGCTGGATCGCGGTAGTGTTCAAAAGTTGACCCCGATGGGCCAGCCCCAATACCCCTGGGGCATTCTCCAAGGACGTCGGAAAACCGTTCTAGAGTGGTTGAAAATTGCGTGGGTGTGCTGTAGGTATGCACCCACTCGGGCAGGTCATTTTGGGGTTGGGGATGTTTCAATTCCAGCTGCTGTAGTGTCGCAATTGTCGCAGGTGCTGCAGGCGAGGGTTGTAGGGCTGCTAATGCCTTTCGCAGGTTACCCCGTTTCACCAACCCCTCCGCACGTGAGCAGATTCCCAGTGGGTCTCGCTGGTGCTGAGGTGGTTCGGCCAGGTGCATTGACCCCAAGTAGTCAGTGTACAACTGGGTCCAGTGGCCACATCGGAACAGATGCATCTGTTCCCGCAGCAATTTCCACCTAGAGCTCGATCGCCGGCTGAGTCTTAGCGTGAGACGTGGCAGGAACAAGAGGACCCGCCATGCTCCCGCGCAATTAGGCAGCTTGGAGATCCGAAGTAGGGCAGCCAGCATACAGGTGGAGTAGTCGCTGAGGATCAAGAGTCTCTCTCTCTCTCTCTCTCGCTCTCTCGAGCCGCCGGATTTGGAGAGTGAACCTAACTCACCAGTGAATAATGAGCTCACAAGCCTAGATCCAGAGCCTTTATACTAAGGAAACAGGCATAGAAATGGCTAAGGACTAGGTCGTAGGGAAGAGAGGCCTAGAAATGGCTAAGGACTGAGCTATGCCATCTCTCTCTCTCTCTCTCTCTCTCTCTCTCTCTCTCTCTCTCTCTCTCTCTCTCTCTCTCTCTCTCTCTCTCTCTCGCTCTCTGGAGCCGCCGGATTTGGAGAGTGAACCTAACTCACCAGTGAATAATGAGCTCACAAGCCTTTATACTAAGGAAACAGGCATAGAAATGGCTAAGGACTAGGTCGTAGGGAAGAGAGGCCTAGAAATGGCTAAGGACTGAGCTATGCCATCTCTCTCTCTCTCTCTCTCTCTCTCTCTCTCTCTCTCTCTCTCTCTCTCTCTCTCTCTCTCTCTCTCTCGCTCTCTCGAGCCGCCGGATTTGGAGAGTGAACCTAACTCACCAGTGAATAATGAGCTCACAAGCCTAGATCCAGAGCCTTTATACTAAGGAAACAGGCATAGAAATGGCTAAGGACTAGGTCGTAGGGAAGAGAGGCCTAGAAATGGCTAAGGACTGAGCTATGCCATCTCTCTCTCTCTCTCTCTCTCTCTCTCTCTCTCTCTCTCTCTCTCTCTCTCTCTCTCTCTCTCTCTCTCTCTCTCTCTCTCTCGCTCTCTGGAGCCGCCGGATTTGGAGAGTGAACCTAACTCACCAGTGAATAATGAGCTCACAAGCCTAGATCCAGAGCCTTTATACTAAGGAAACAGGCATAGAAATGGCTAAGGACTAGGTCATAGGGAAGAGAGGCCTAGAAATGGCTAAGGACTGAGCTATGCCATCTCTCTCTCTCTCTCTCTCTCTCTCTCTCTCTCTCTCTCTCTCTCTCTCTCTCTCTCTCTCTCTCTCTCTCTCGAATGGTCCTTATATTGAAAAGAGTCCCAAGACAGGCATGCAGGTGTAATAGCTAGCTATGAGATTCAGCAAGCAAACTAAACAGGAAACAAAAAACAAACAAACAAACATACTAACAAACAGTCCTTCATTAATAATATACGGGGTACAACCAGGCAATACATGCATGCCAGGAGAAGCAAGACAAGGGCCTAGCCACTATCCCAACCCCTAAGGACCTCTACGGCACACGGCCCCCATAGTGGCTGGGTTGCTCCCTGCCCTTGTGCAACCGCTCCGCTCCCTTAGAGCCCTCCCCGAGGGCCCAAGCTCCCGCCCCTCACCAGTCTAGGGGCGGTCCCCAGTCCAAGTCATCGTCAATGACTTGCCACAGGTCCCCCAGGCGAGGTTCCCATGGGTCTGCCGGGGCTTGGGGATAGGCCTTTTCCATGGCTCGGTTTGACTTTGCGAGGAAGGTGTTCGCCTGGCTCCGTTGCAGCGTCACCGACCAGCGCTGCCTGTAGTGGGTGGTGAGCTTGGAGGCCACTGTGGTCGGCCTCCCCTGCCGATGCTTCTTCTTTGCTGCCTGTGTTCCCATTAGCCGCAAGAAACGCTGTGTGTCTCGTGCTAGGGCTCCGTATGTCTCTACCACCAGCCCCAGCACCCCCACATAGTCTGGCCGCCCCTCATACAGTCCCCTCTTCCCCCTCGCCGCCTCCTCGGCCGCCCATCCTAGTGGTTTCACCGCCCTTGTGTCGCGGCGTTGCAGGACCGGATCCGTCACCGTGACGTCAGTCACCCACGTTTCGGCTGACTCCCTATCCTTGAAAGCCAGGTTCGCTCGCTTGGGGTTAATAGGTTGCGAGTAGACCGTGGTCTCGTGCAGGGCAAGATAGTCCGCCTCCCTGGCCATGCGCAATGCCGCATACACCAGCGTGTTGTGTGTGTTAGTGCGGTCCGGCCCCTCCCCACATCGCAGCAGGTGGTTTGGTAAGCTAAGATCCCCGATCTTTGCCCGGTCCCCGTGGCATGGGCAGTTGTCAGTCACCGGCAGCACCAGGCCTAGGCGGAAACCTAGGGCTATTCCGAACTTCCCCGGCAAGAACGTGAGACCCCCCCGCGTGGGGATGGTGTGCAGCCAGTCCCCTGCCCCCACCCCCTGCAGGCTGAGCAGCCTAACATCGTGCCTGTTGTCTTCCCCCGGTCTGTCCATCCTTGTGTCGCCGACAAGTTCCGCCGCCCGGTGGAGATTTATCTGCAGCGACAGTTGCTCCTATAGGCGGCCCCTTCCGCCCGTGTTGTCCCCAGGATCCCCTTGGCCCGCAGATCCCGAATTAGCGCACCCCCCTCCCCCGCCCCCCCCGCTCCTGTGGGTGACACCAGTTCCGCCACCAGCTGCAGGTGATGGTTCGGTGAGGGCGGCATCTGTTGCAGCAGTGTCTGTGCCGCCTTCAGGGACGAGAGATATGCCGCTGGTGCTTCCGCCTTCTATCAACCCCACTCCTCCCAACGCAATCGGCAACGTTGCCTGTCTCCACACCAGACTCTGCTCCAGTTCTTTGCTTGGCACGTTGATGCTGGCCGCCCTCAGCGCCGTCCACAGGAGCCTCTCGCTCCAACCCCGCCATTCTCCGAGGGGCAATACATCTGCGGGTGTCGTACGCAGCAGGTAGGAGATTTTCCGAGATATACATCTCGATAGCAGCAGCATCGCGTGTTGCGGGTGTAGTCTGCTCACCAACCGTAGCGGGAGTGCAATCCCTTCCAGCACCTCCCTGAGTGAGCGTCTGCAGTAGGCTGTCGTGCCAATGGGGCTCCCGAGGACTTTCACTCCGTCTATCGCCGCCGTTTTCACTCCGTCTTCCGCCGCCGCCGCGTCTGGTCCGGCAAGCCGTTCAGGCTTGTGCGCGTCTGGTCCGGCAAGCCGCTCCCAACCAACACTATTGTTAAATTGCCTCGACCAACACGCTTACACCCTCTGTGCTCACACCCTCTGTGCTACAATTGTCGTCGCCGCAAACCACCACCACCTTTGCGGCTTGATTTCGCACAACGAGCTCGCTTTGGGAACTTTGCGAACGAGAGCTGTAGGGGACGGCGTCGCGGACCTCAGCCTCTGTCGCTATCCAATCACAGTGTCCCATTTCACTTGCGGGGGCCCTAGTACCGTGAATCGCGTTCCTAAATCAACTTACGAACCAATTTTGGAATCCTGATCACCGGTGGGAGGTTTAATATCGCGAAAAAAAACATATCACAACCGACCTTATAATCCTATATTTTAATTCGCGTTTTACCTGTGGGAGCTTCAGAATCGTGGATCCAAGAATGATGCCCTAACCCAGCGCCTTGGCCAGGAGATTGAGGAGGCATTCCTTCTCGGGCATCTGATACTCCGCCACGGCCACCAGCACGCACGTGAAATTCATCCCTGCTATCACTAGCTCGTTCATTTTCGCCATGCGTATAGCAGCGCCCGTCGATTAAAGGTGGCGGATCTGGAGCCTAGGTGGCGGATCTGGCGGCTAGGTGGCGGGTCTGGCGACTAAGTCGCAGCGCTGCTATGGCGGTTTCTCCTAAAAGGCACGACGGGTGCTATAGGTATGGTGAGCGTTTCGTGTCGTATCCCCTGCGTCTCAAATTTCTTGTTTCCGACCAAAGGTAGTGCGCTTGAAGCCGGGTAACCGAACAGTCACTCGCAAAACTGTCGGGTTTGGTTTGGTGCAGCTGCGATTGGCTGCAAACCAAACAGTTTGGTACGGTAATGGCAGGTGCCCGACTACCAAACCGTATCTTCTGCTCCCAGCTTGGGTACCATGGTTTAGGTTCGGAGGTCGCAGGCGCAGCCTTGTGACACTGGTTGGGTTAGCGAAAAATGGAGAATTCGCTGCACTCGTTGCCCATGTATTTTGTTCCGCAACTCGCCATCCAATCGCCGTCACTCAATTTTTAATATGAGAGCACACTTTTTGGCAACTCCCCACCCACCCCACCCATGAGCTATAACAGACACCGTTATTGCCATAGCAGCAGCAACCCTTAACTCTAGACTCCGCAACTAGCATGAATGACCTTCTAGCCTAGGAATCGACGATCGTGTCGCCTTTTCACATTCTGATATTGCTCCGCAACATGCGGCGGTAATCTCTATGTGGCGCTGAGTTTCTCGCATGTCATGCTTACTAGCTAGCGTGGGGGTTGACGTCGCTGGATTCTGCAAACCAGCATTGTTTCGCAAGACGCGGCAATCACCAGCGTTGTTTTAGTTAACCGGACCAAGCATTACGATTGACTATTTGAGCCTCCTCGTTCTGCTGACGAGAGAGGCCTTCACCCCGCAATTGCCACGTTAGCGGCTTGTTACGATGGTGTTTTACTTCAAGGTGCGGCCCGAAGCGGGCGATAAGTTCGAAAGCAAGCAGGATTGGTTTCACCATCTACATGGGACTCGATAAGTTCAAGGACGAGCCGCTTATCAAATACGGCTTTCCAGAAGACATTTGGTGCGTCTAATCTGCCTATAACGAAGATTACTGTCCTAGGAAAGTTGGAAGGGTTCGCGATAAGGCGTCCTGTCAAATGTGCGTTTTCATTGTGGAGGGGACGTATGGTGCGTAGCGAAGAGGCTTTTAACGGGTTTTTTTGTGTTTCAAGGTTGACGAGCTGCTGCATCAAAGCCGATCATAAGTTTTCATGGATGTGAGTAAGTTCAGAATCCAAGTAGCTAGTCAGATACGACCTTCCGGAAGACATCTGGTGCGTATCGAAGATGTTTATAGCGTAATCTATGATGGCTATCCGAAAGTGCTCCAGCCGCCAAGATGCCTCAAGAACGAGAGGCTAGCAGCATCTCCGGTAGGGTTCGGTAGGGTTTGCAATGGTTGGGGGGTGAAGGGAAATCAGGTGAGTGTGTGGGGGCGGTGGAGGAGAAGAGGGGGGGTGGAAGGGGGAAATGGGGGAGTGAAGTGTGAGCTGTTAAGGGGAGAACGAGAGAGTGGTAGCGAGACTGGAGTGTGGGGATACGTTTTTCCACGTGTCCAGCAGTCCTTTGCACACGTGTACGTTTGTGATGCTCTACCTGCCCAACATCTGCACTTATCAGTGAATGTCTTGCCTGCACACGTCTCTCCTCTCCTGTACAACCTTCTGAAGATTCCACGTGGACAATATCTTCTCTGTACCCGTGGCCCCCCTTTTCCCCTCCCCTCTCGTCCGCGCCGTCCCCACTTCCCTTCCTTCCCCGCCCTATCCCCATTTTTTTCCTTCTCCTCTCCTCCCCTCCTCTCCCACTTCCCTTCCTCCCCTGCCCTGTCTCCCCCCGCTCCCTCCCTTTATGTGAAGGTTCCACGTGGGTGGGCTCTCGTCTGAACACCTTTATGTGAAGGTCCACACAAGCTTTTGTCCCCTTCCCTTTCCTCTCCCCACCCCACCACTCCAACCACACTCATTTCCCGCCCTCCTCCTCCTTTCTCCTGTGAAGGTTCTCCCCCTTCCCTCTGTTCACGTGAAGGTTCCACGTGGACAAGCTGTACCTGCAGCTGCGCAAGGGGCAAGGCATTGATGACCACCACTTTCCGCACCCTCATTTCCCGCCCTTCTCCTCCTTTCTCCTGTGAAGGTTCCCCCCTTCCCTCTGTTCACGTGAAGGTTCCACGTGGACAAGCTGTACCTGCAGCTGCGCAAGGGGCAAGGCATTGATGACCACCACTTTCCGCACCCTCATTTCCCGCCCTTCTCCTCCTTTCTCCTGTGAAGGTTCCCCCCTTCCCTCTGTTCACGTGAAGGTTCCACGTGGACAAGCTGTACCTGCAGCTGCGCAAGGGGCAAGGCATTGATGACCACCACTTTCCGCACCCTCATTTCCCGCCCTTCTCCTCCTTTCTCCTGTGAAGGTTCCCCCCCTTCCCTCTGTTCACGTGAAGGTTCCACGTGGACAAGCTGTACCTGCAGCTGCGCAAGGGGCAAGGCATTGATGACCACCACTTTCCGCACCCTCATTTCCCGCCCTTCTCCTCCTTTCTCCTGTGAAGGTTCCCCCCCTTCCCTCTGTTCACGTGAAGGTTCCACGTGGACAAGCTGTACCTGCAGCTGCACAAGGGGCAAGGCATTGATGACCACCACTTTCCGCACCCTCATTTCCCGCCCTTCCCCCCCCCCCCCCCTTTTTAAGTGAAGGTACCACGTGGTGGACAAGCTGTTGTTCCTTTCCCTCTTACCCACTCGTCCCCACAATCGCCCTTCCCTCCCTCCTCCCCCTGTTCACGTGAAGGTTCCATGTGGACAAGCTCTCGCCCCCTTCCCCTTCCAACAACACCAACCACACTCCCCACCACTCCTCCCACACTCATTTCCTGCCCTCCTCCTCCCCTTTTATGTGAAGGTTCCACGTGGACAAGCTGTCGTCTCCTTCCCCTTCCTCTCCACTCATTCCCCGCCCTCCTCCTCCCTCTTTGTATAAAGGTACCACGTGGACAAGCTCTCTTCTGCCTTTTCCCTTTCCCTTCCCCTTTTCCCTTTCCCTTCCCTTTTCCCTTTCCCTTCCCCTTTCCTCCCTCTTTGTATGAAGGTTCCACGTGGACAAGCTCTCGTCTGCACAGCACACGTGTACCTGTGGCTGCGCAAGGGGCAGGGCATTGATGACGTCACACCCGAGATGCTGGAGGACTGCACACAGCTGGTCAAGGCCAACTCCATCATGGGTAGGTTCAGAGCGGTTGGGAGTGGTCGGGGGGGGGGGGGGGTGAGTTGACGGGTGGATTTCCGAGGGGTTGGGAGGAAGCGGTCTCTAGTGGTTGGGGGGAGTTGGAGTGGGTGGACAGGCGGGGCAACTGGTGAAGGTCAATTCCGTCATGCATGGATGAGTTTTGAGATTTGATCCTGGTGGTTGGGCTGGGTTGGGAGTGGTGAAAGGGCAAAGGAGTGGTAAAAGGGCAAAGGGATGTATACCCTCCCCTTCCCTCCCCACCCCCCCCTCTCCCCCACCACACCGCACCTGAAGGCATCAAGCTGAACAACTTCTACGTGGTGTACACTCCCTGGGCCAACCTCTGTAGAGTATGCACATGGTCTAAACCCCGGTGTATTGTCTCTCCCCCTTCCCCTCCCCATCCCCCTCACCCCCCCCCCACACACCTGCAGGCATCAGGCTGAACAACATCGATGTCGTCTACACTACACGCCCTGGGCCAATCTCCAGGTGCCTTCATGAAATGTATCTCCTTTCCCCCGGTCTCCTCTCGCTTTTCTCACTCACCCCCCCCACCCGGCACCTGTAGGCAACAAGCTGAGCAACATCGACGTCGTCTACACGTCCTGGGCCAACCTGCGAAAGGCCTCTTCCATGGACGTTGAACAGGTGCGGTGCGGTGAGGCCAGGTGAGGCCAGGGGAGGCCAAGGGAGGCCAGGTGAGGCCATGGGAGGCCAGGTGAGGCCAGGGGAGGCCATGGGAGGCCAGGGGAGGCCAGGGGAGGCCATGTGAGGCCATGGGAGGCCAGGTGAGGCCATGGGAGGCCATGGGAGGCCATGGGAGGCCAGGTGAGGTGTGGGCCAGATGAGATCTGGAAAAGAGTGGCAATGAGGAACATTGACGTGGTGTACACGCCGTGGGCCAACCTTCGAAAGACAGCTTCCATGGACGTTGGACAAGTGAGACGCAGGGCAGCAGGTGAGCCATGGGGCAGGTGAGGCGTGGGGCAGGTAAATTCTGGGCGCGGATCAAGTTGCAATGCTCTCTAACCGCAGACTCTAACCCACCCGAAACTAGAAGCCTCAACCCTCTTCAAATTCTTATTCTGACACGACTTTAAACCGAAAGATTGATTTCCACAACAACCGACTTTGGAGTCCACTCAAAAGAAACCTCGGCCCTTTCCAAATAATAATTCTGACCCAACTGTAAACCATGACAATAATTTCCACAACCCCAAGGCGGAACGGAGCATGCGATTCGAGAGAAGTGAGATGGTGCTGGTGATTTGTGAAATTAATCACACCAGTTGCTGTACCTCATCCCCCATATAAACATGACTTGCTGGCAGATTGGGTTTCACAACCCCAAGGCGGTGCGGGGTGTGCGAGTGGAGAAGCGAATCAATGAGGTGGTGGTTGTACTGATTGCTACACCCCATTCCCCATATGGGCATAACTTCTTAACAGATCGGGTTTCACAACCCCAAGGTCGTGCTGAGCATGCGGGTGGAGAAGCGGTTGAATGAGGTGGTGGTAGTACGAAAGTAGCGACACCAATGGCTACACCTCATCTCCCATATAAGCATGGTCCCTTTGCAGATTGGGTTTCACAACCCCAAGGCGGTGCGCAGCGTGTGGGTGGAGAAGCGGCTCAACGAGGTGGTGGTAATGGTTTTGAATGGTTTAAAATGGTTCTCATGGAGTGGTGAACTGGCTGAACAAGACCAAGGTGGAGAAGACGCCTGATCTGCAAGGTGGGTTGTATTGGGTTTGAATGGGTTAAAATGGTTCTCATGGGGTGGTGAACCGGCTTAACAAGACCAAGGTCGAGAAGACGCCTAATCTGCAGGGTGTGTGAATTGAAGTGGGTGTAGAGGGGTTTGAAGTGGTTATACAGGGGTTCAACTAGTCTCCATGGAGTTGGAAACCAGCTGAACAAGACCAAGCTGGAGAAGACGCCCGACCTGCAAGGTTTGTGAATTGAAGTGGGTGTAGAGCGGTTGAATCGGCTGTAAAGCGGTTAAATTGGTTCCCATGTGAACTGGCTGAACAAGACCAAGGTGGAGAAGACGCCCTCCAGGCTTTGCAACTGGAAACCCCTCCAGATGTGCATGAGCTAATTTGCAGTCACCTCTTCCCAGTTACCAACCTTAGGAGGACGGAATATGCATAACCAGCATGCTCAATCGAATCCCCATATTTTTATTACCCCCTTTGTCATGCGGTATCTGCTCGACTGGTGGCCTTGGGCTCTCTCGGTGCGTGCAGACGAGAAGGAAGCTTGGGAGGCGGAGGACCTAGCAGCTAGGAAGTCAGTCCTGAGGGAACAGGTGAGAGCAGATACGTGGTGGTTTGTGTACCGTTTAATGCAACATTTCTGTACCATCAGTTAATGCTTATAGTATGAGCGTGGTGGTGCCCATGATTTTATTTTTCTTTTCTTGTGTTTGTTCCTTTATCAGGCTAGACGGGAGCAACAGGAGAAGGCACTCAAGCAGCGGCAGGCGGAGTTACGGAGTTACATATGAAGAATGAACGAGGGAATGGATCAACTAGGAAGCAAGTGGGTACAAGTATGAAAACCTAAAAGAGTTGTACCCCATATTGTGTACCCCACTACAGCCTACAATGTAGTTCTAACACAACCCCATAGGTAAAGTGGGGGACAACCAAGAGAACAAGGCAAGGTCAAGCTCAGGGTGGATCACAATGTCACCACACATTCTGAGCACAAGTTCAAGGCCACAAGACCAGTTCACATGCAGGATGATAAATCAAGGTGAACAAGCAAGACAGTGATCTCAACCTAGCAGGGGTAAGCAAGCAGGTGCAGGTATATATAGATCACAGTACAACCAAAGTCAAGAAGTAAGCAAGTGAGGCCTGGTAGGCACAAGACCTAGCATAGTACAGAAACGCTGATGATCACAAGGCTGAAGTGCCTTGGTGAAGGTATCAGCAGTGTTGGCCCGAGAGGCCACGTAAGCAAGACGAAGCTGACCACGCTGCTGCAACTCTCGAGCAAGGAAGTAACGTAGAGCAATGTGCTTCGTTCTGTGCTCCAGTCTGTGCTCCTGACACAAGGCCAGCATGGCCTTGTTGTCGACGTACAGAACTGGAGGAGAACGAGGCGCCTCTCCCAAGTCGGTCAGCAGGTAGGTGAGTCAGCGTAGATCTCAGCCTCACAACTGGAGCTGAGAACAGAGGACGAGCGGGTAGACCGCCACGAAACAGAGCCGGAACCAAGGCTAAAGGTGTAACCCTGTAACTACCGCTGCGTAGCCAAGTCGTCAACCCAAGAAGCGTCTGCGTGACCAGTGAGGACAACTCGAGCCCGTTCTCCAAGCACGAGCCCCATGCCCGACATACTGCACAGGTAGCGCAACACCCTCTTAGCTGCAGCCATGTGCTCTGGTCGGTGTCTCCCAGGAGCAACATAGCGTGCCAAGATGCTAAGAGGGTATGCCAAGTCAGGTCGAGTGCAGGTTAATCAGGTACATGAGGCAGCCAACAAGCTCTGGGTACGGGCCACTCGGCTCTACGGACTCATCCGAAGGCAGAGCTGAGAGCGAGTGGCGAGTAGACAGAGGAGTGGCCTGAGGCGAGGAGTACGTGAAGCCGAAGCGCTGAAGGACCTGCTGCACCATGTGTGACTGAGTCAAGGTAATGGTGCGCTGTGCTCTGTCCCGGGTGATCTGCAAGCCAAGATAGCTGCGCAGTTCACCCAGGTCTATGCACGTGAGTCTCTTCTGCAGCTCCGACTTCACGTGGGCGAGTCCAGCAGTGTCAGCAGTAGCAAGAGCCAAGTCGTCGACGTACACGAGGATGTAGAACGGCGGCAGAGTAGTGTCGGTGCGGAGAAACAGCGACGGGTCAGCAGTGGAAGGAGCAAACCCAAGAGCCGCAAGCGTAGTCCTCAGTGTGTCGTGCCACTCGCGGGGCGCCTGGCGGAGACCGTAGACTGGCCGCCGGAGGCTCCACTGGGTACCAGGAGGAAACGACCCAGTGAAGCCAGGTGGGCGGCGCAGCCAGATCTCCTCGTGCAGGCTGCCCTGTAGGAAAGCAGTGCTGAAGTCAAGAGAGTGAAGCTCGTAGTCACGCTGAGCAGCGACGTGCAGCAGAACCCGAAGAGTGGTCATCTTCGGGGTCGGGGAGAAGGTCTGGAAGAAGTCAACTCCCTGTCGCTGACTGAAGCCTCGAGCAACGTAACGCGCCTTAAAGACAGGCGGAGAACCCGGCGGCCGCTTCACCCTGAAAATCCACATGCCACTGACGATGTTCGCCCCAGGAGGGGGAACCTCGTCGACGTAGGTGCCTGTGGACTTCCAGGATGCCATCTCTGCGTCCATGGCTGACTGCCACTGAGAGGAGTAGGGACCCTCTATCACCTCTGCGTAAGAGCGCGGGGTCGGGATGTCTGGTGCATCCGGGTCTCCCTCAGGTGCAATCAGCATGGACACGAGATGAGGTACAGCGGCTGCAAAGCACTCAAATTCCTCCTGCCTGTCCTCAAGGACGTCCGTGCCAAGAGCACACTCACCCCCGACGGACGGAGGACAGACAGACGCAGACTCAGCAACAAGACTCGCGGCATAGTCTAGACGACAGTGAGCAGCAAAGTCGAAAAGCTCAGCAACTAAGGCAGACGCAGCAGTGGACTTAAAGGAAGGGTCAGTGACAACAGTGGCCAGGAGACGCGTGACAGTAAGACTAGCAGCACGAAGGGAGTCAGACTCCGGGTCAGCAAGGGCAGGAAGAGAGGACGCAGGAGGAGACGGTAGAGGGACATGCTGCGGAGCAGTGGACGGACGCAGAGCCATCTGGTGCGTGCCAGGGACAGGAGGAGGATGCTGACGCGAACCACGACGACCAGTGCGAGCAGCACGAATAGGCGACGCAGGACGAGACTCAGGCTCACGAAGCTCAGTAAGACCTCCGGTCAGACCAGTGTAAGGAGAAGGAGCAGGCAGTGGGGAGGCGGCCTGTAACTGTGACTGCGACTGGACAGGCGGTGGACACTCTAAGGAAGGAGTAGGACCAGTAGAAGGCGGAAGACCAAGAACCTGCAGAAGGAGCGGAACGAAGTACGGCCGCGGCCGCGCAGCTCCTCCAGAACCAGCAGGGACAGCACCAACACCCCCAGTGGCAGCTCCAACTCCAGCAGCACCACCAGCTCCAGCAGCACCTCGAGCAGCACCAGAAGCGCCAACTCCAGCACCCACAGGAGCAACGGCTCCAGCAGCACCTCCAGCTCCAGCACCTCCAACAGCACCAACTCCAGCAGCACCTCTAGCAGCTCCAGCTCCAGCTCCAGCAGTTCCACCAGGCCCAGCAGCTCCAGTACCTCCAGTACGAGCACCTCTGGGACCAGTGGCTCCAGAACCCCCAGCAGCTCCAGCAGCAGCAGGACCTCCAGCGTCCGCAGCACTACCAACTCCAGTAGCACGGCTCCAGCGCCGAGCAAACCACTCGCGCAGCTGCTGTGGAGAGAGAGGCTCCCGTCGGGACGAAGCACCCGAGAGACCTCCAGGCTCAGCACCTCCAGACGCCACACGCGCAGGCTCAGCACCCTCAGGCCCCGCACCCCTAGACTCAGCAACCCCAGGCTCAGCACCCCCAGGCTCAGCACCCCCAGACTCAGCACCCCCAGACCCAGCACCCCCAGGCTCCACACGCTCAGGCTCAGCACCCCCAGACCCGGCACCCGCAGGCTCAGCACCCCTAGCAGCACCAGAGTCAACAGCTACCTCGACAGGCTCGACTGCGTCTACCTGGGACACACCTGAGGGGGCAGGACCCTAAGGGGGGAGGGGGTCTACCGGGGTGGGACCTGGCGCAAGGTAGAGCGGCGGGGGGGGGGAGGGGGGCAGCGCGGTAGGGGAAGAGACAGTAGTAAGGAACCGACTCGTCAAACGTGACGTCCTGAGAGGACAGAACACGACGCGAGGTGGGGTGGTAAAACTGCCAACCAGGCGCGTCAGGGGGGGAGCCAAGGAAGACGCAGGGAACAGCACGGGAGGACAGCTTGTCCGCAGACAAGTCGCGGACGAAAGCTCGAGATCCCCAGACACGGAACGCAGACGCATCGCCAACCTTCCCCGTCCACCGCAGAGTAGGTGTGGTCTCCGGCATGGAGACCCGAGGCTGGAGGTTGATCTGATGCGCTGTGTACTGAACTGCGATCGGCCACAGAAAATGGGGTGCAGCCGCATTGATCATGGACGTACGAGCGACGTCCATGACCATGCCAATGCGGCGCTCAGCAATCCCATTTTGCTGTGGGGAGGCCGGAAGCGTGAACGTCTGGCGGATGCCCTCCGCACGACAGAAGGCTCGCAGAAGGTCGGAGGAAAACTCTCCACCTCTGTCGGAGTGCAGACGCAGAACAGGAAGGTCCGAGCCGAAACTCTCGCTGAGCTGACGACGGGCAGCGCGGATCCAATCGATCAGCACCTCAGTGACCTCACCCTTGCGGCGCAAGGGGAAGACTGTGGTGTAACGCGAGTAGTCGTCATCGACCAGCAGAAAGTAGCGCTCGTGACCCTGTCCACGGACGCGGGCTGGGCCCCACACGTCCATGTGAAGAGTCTGCAAGGGAGCCTGCGTCAGAGGGAACTCGGAGGAGTGGGGAGCGGCGCGCTGCCGCCCCTCGACGCTAGGAACGCAGGTAGGGGCAGGCCCCGGGGGGAGGGGAGGGAGAGACCGGGGAAGACCAGTGATAAGGACACGGGAGGCCATGCCTCGGAGACGACGCAGGGAGGGGTGACCAAGGCGGTGGTGCCAGAGGAGAGTCTGGTGAGACAGGAGGCGACACGAGCAGGGGGCAGACTCAGGACCAGACCGGGACGCCGCAGCAAACACCTGACCCGACGCGGCCACCTGACCAGACTCAGCAACCGGAGGAGACACAGTAGTCAGAGTGTACAGGCTCGACCCCGGCTGACGGGTAAACGTGGCCAGGTGCCGGCCCGTGCGAGTACACGAACAGTGGGTCACCCGCTGACCTCCAGGAGTGAACTGGTCAACCCACGCGTCCTGAAGGTCAGCTCCACTCACCAAGTTCGTGGAGAACGAGGGGAGGTGGAGGCCAGACAGAAAGCCAGACGGGACCGCCGGACACGGCAGGACCGTGGAGGAGTGTGCAAGGACCTTACCCCCAGAGGGGTCAGCCAGAGAGACTGCCACTGGCCGACTGAGCGGCGAGAGTGTGGTGCAGTCGCGAAAGAAGGAGCGGGAAGCACCCGAGTCAAGGGTGAAAGTGTGCAAGGCCTGAGCCGACGCGGTACCTGAGAGAGCTAACTCACCAGCACCTGGAGCAGCAGACTCACTAGCACCTAGAGCAGCAGACTCACTAGCACCTAGCGCAGCAGCCTCAATGCCCGGGTCGGGCGGAACACACAGGTAACAGTCACCCTCATCACTAATAGACACAGCATACATAGCAGCAAGGATAGCATCATAATCAAGATCAAAGATAGCAGCCCCCGACTTAAGCAGATCACCCCAGCGAGGGATCTGAGTGGAGTCGGGAAACTTCGTACGCCAGGCGTCAGTCAGGCGGCCAAAGCAGCGCTGCGTGGCGTGCGGCCCTCCACATGTCTCCCCACTGCGGTCGCCGGTGCGGAGAACGTAAGCGCAGGGACCAGCACCCCCAGACCTCCCACGCCCAGCGTACCACTCACGAAGCTGCTGAGGCGACAGGGTCTCACGAGAACGCTGCTGCTGCTGGTGCTGGCCACCACCAAAGCCTCCACGCTGCACAGCGCCACCCCGACCAGCACCACCGCTGCCGCCACCCCCACTGCCGCTGCCGCCGCCGCCTCCACCCCCACCACCGCCACCAAAGCCCCCACTCCCGCCACCACCCCCACCTCCACCCCCACCCCCTCCGCCGCCTCCACCGCCACCACCGCCGCCCCCGCCGTCCCCTCCACCACCCTTGCCCCCCTTGCCCTTGCCGTTGCGACGCCTCCCACTAGGAGCAGACGCAGTGCCGACCGACTCGGTGCCAACTAGGTCGACAGCAGCAGCAGAGGCAACAGAGGGCAAAAGGGGGACGGGGGAGCACCCCTCAAAGAAAGGGGCGCGAGTGTCACCACGAGAGGCTCCTACAGCGACTATACTCTTCTCAGCTGCAAGGAGGCGCTCCTCGAGGAGGTCAACGGTGAGCGTGGTGGGGCAAAGGGAGAGGAAGTGGTCCCTGACCGAGCGAAGGGAGTCAGGGAGCCGGGTGACGAGGTAGTAGAGAGTGATGTATATAGGGGGGGGGTTCGCGGCGCAGAACTCGGCAGGAAGCGCAGTGCGGTAGCGGGTGTCACTAGTGCGGAGGTGCGTAATGAGGTCAGCGACTGTGGCAAAAGCGGCTAGGTCAGGGAACAGGTACGGCAGCATGAGGCGGCTAAGGGCAGCAGTGGCAGGGGAGGAGTAGCGCGCAACAACAGCGTCGTACAGAGTCCTAGCGGTCTTGTACTGGCTAAAGTGCGTGCGCTCAGCAGACGACAGGTGACTACGAATAGCAAGACGGGCAGCAGCATCGCGCGTGGTCCACTGTGAGCGAACAGTACTGTCAGCATCAGCAGCAGGTGCAGCAGAGGCGCCAGACGTAAGATCAAAAAGCGAGACTCCGTCCTTGCTATCGCACTGCAGAAACAGCTGCAGATCATCGACCCAGACCTCGAAATCAACTGCCCGACCCTCAGCATCGAAGGAAAGTTCATTAGGGGTAGCCATGACAGCGGTAGCAGTAGTAGTAGCAGCAGCAACAGCAGCAGTAGCAGGAGCAGCGCGACTCGGCAGGGCGGCGCGGCTCGGCAGGGCTGTGCGGCTCGGTAGGGCGGCGCGGGTGCAGCGGTGCGCTTACCAGGGCGGGATCGGGGTAGGGCCGCAGCTGGAAGGGCAGGGCCGAGGCGCGCCGGCAGGTCAGGGCCGCAGCAACGGCGGCAGTAGGCAGGGCCGCAACAGCAGCAGTCGGAAGGGCTGCGGCGGCTGCAGGCAGGGCCGCAACAGCTGCAGGCAGAACCGCGACAGCAGGGCGGCTTCAGGGAGGGCCGCGACAGCAGGGCAGCAGGGCCGCGACGGCCTCAGACAGGGCCGCAATAGCAGGGGCCGCGACGGCAGGGGCCGCGACGGCAGGGGGCGCGACGGCAGAGGCCGCGACGGCAGAGGCCGCGACGGCAGGGGCCGCGACGGCAGGGTCGCGACAGCAGGGGCCGCGACGGCAGGGGCCGCGACGGCCAGGGGCCGCGACGGCAGGGGGCGCGACGGCCAGGGGCCGCGACGGCAGGGGCCGCGACGGCAATGGCCGCGACGGCAGGGGCCGCGACTGCAGGGGGCGCGACGGCCAGGGGCCGCGACTGCAGGGCCGCGACGGCTCTAGGCAGGGCCGCGACAGCAGGGTAGGCGCACGGGGCGCAAGGAAGGCAGGCGCACGGGGCGCAGGTAAGGCAGGCGCGAGGCGCTCGATAGGGCAGGGAGCGCGCTTCGGGCAGGGTAGAAAAAATATTAAACGGTGGGCCAAAAAAAAAAATGGTCCCACTAGGGAACTCGCTCTATACCATGTGAAGAATGAACGAGGGAATGGATCAACTAGGAAGCAAGTGGGTACAAGTATGAAAACCTAAAAGAGTTGTACCTCATATTGTGTACCCCACTACAGCCTACAATGTAGTTCTGACATTACAAAGACATAATGGTGGAGAAGAATATGACGCCAAATAAAGATATTGCTGCCAAGATGGAAGGGAAAAGCGTACAGGACGCTGAGGATGATTTTATGTGACAATTAATTTGTGTGACCCCATACATGTATGTATCCCAGCACTCAATAAAGTCGTACAACAGTATATATGCTCGTATTATTTATTGTATTATTTATTGTGTTATTTATTGTATTATTTCTTGTATTGTACTACAAAAGTTGTAGCCCAGTCATCACAGCGAAGCATGCTCAAAACGAGTTTTTCCAGCCAGAAAATACCTGAATTCAACACCTGAATTTTCTGTGGCGCATTGAAACATTTGGACATTGCCGGGAGGCGCACATTGAAAGCCAGAGCCGCAGCAAGCCCGACGTTCACGGTTACGTGAGTCCAGCCTGGCTTCTAGTCGAGATTGGTTCTCCACGATTTTGTGCGTTTGAGTAAGTTCCAAAGAGGTCCCGTGCAGAAAACGTTCGAGGACAGTGGCGTGTAGCTTCCGAGTCGGAGCCGCGTTCTGAAGCAACTGAAGCTGGGCTGTGAGAACACGGCAATAATTGTGGGATTCAGATCAGCAGCACCGACGTCTCACAGACAGCGACTCCTCTGCCTGCATTGCCTTCGCAAATATCTCGCCACAAATCTGCAGGCAAAAAAATGTTGTACGAACTTGAATCAGCGCTTTGTGCAAGCAATTCTTTCTCGACAGTTTCCAGCTCTGGTTTGCACCGAAAACTCACGTCCGCACTTCGCCGAGTCTGAATCGACGGTTAAACCACTCCAGACATAGAGCAATCCTCTCCCTCCCACCCATGGGCTCATACTTCTCGTTGTCATTAGCGAAAAATCATGTCGAAATTCACGGGTAGAGTTCTACTGCTGCTTGCTCTTCTCACCGCCGTCTCCCTCTCGCCACTTCCCATCGCATCCGCCGGTGCACCGAGGCGCGTCGCCCGCACGCGTCAGGCGCACGCAGAGCTCCGCCGGCAGCGCCGGCTGACCGACATCGTCGAGCGCGACGGCGGCCGGCCGCCGATTCACCTCTTCGAAACGAAGGCCCACTTTGAGAAAGAGCGCGCAAGCGGCGAAAGCGGCGGCGGTGCCGCTCCTATGAAGTACTGGGGAGGGCCCGTCATGGTCGGAAACCCGTCCGTGAATGTGTACATAATTTACTACGGCAATTGGCCGTCGGGATCAGGGCAGAATGTGATTGAAAATTTCATCCGGTCGCTGAGCAGAGACTCTCACCGGCAGGGGGACCCGTCGGAGCCGAAAGTGAAATACTGGTGGATGATCAACGAGCCGTATTTTCAGAAAACGGACGGCGGGAAGAGGAACGTCAGCAGAAAGGTACGCCCCAATTGCATGGCGATCCATTGGAGTGGATATCGGCGCTATCCATACACGAACCAAGCGCCGCCGCAGATTTGCGAAAGAGACAGATTACTTTTGCTTGTTATCTCAACGGCCACCAACTGTTTCTCAATGCTTCGATTGCGCATTCCGAATCTCCACACACACACAGGTGCGACTCTCGGGGACAGTCAACGACAACTACTCCGCCGGCAAGCAATTTGGCGAAAACACAGTCTGGCAAGGTACGCAGCCATCTAGGCTTCAAGCCGCGCGTCGCTGGGTTGAGCTGTGAAGTCTTAGTCTCAGAACTACAGCATATATTGCTTGCCGTACGAAACTGCATATGCTGTGAATCCGTAGTTGCAGCAATGAAGGTAATGCTGCATCTAGGTCTAACCACGTGCTTTTCTCTTTCCTTCGCAGTTGTTTCAAGCAAGATTGGCTCCGGAAAGGCATTCGCGTACGATCCCCACGGTATCTACTTACTTTTGACAAGCAAGGATGTTATGGTCCCCGGTTACTGTAGCGATTATTGTGGATATCACACCATGGACTATATCGGCTCGAATGGAGTTGTGTATTCGTTCGTGGGTCATCACGGGCAGTGCGCGGACGGATGTGGGGGGCAGAGCACGTCGCCCAACGGGAGACCTGCGATTGATGCGACGGTTTCCACCATCGCGCACGAAGTCGCAGAGGCAGCGACGGATCCTGATGCTGAGTATGGATGGTTCGACGCAGCAGGAGAGGAGAATGCGGACAAGTGCTCTTACGAGGTCGGGGCGACGAAAAAGGGTCGCGACAACCGTGGTAACACGTACGAGTACAATCTCGTCGGAATGAAGGGCATGCGGTTTCTGATCCAGCAGAATTGGGACAGACTGAAGAACAAATGCGTGTCGCAGAGGAGAGATTCTTGAGACGCTGGCGCAGAATCCAGATCAATGCTGGCGAAAGTCGAATAAGTGGTGCTGCAGTGCCCGCGCGTGGCGCCATGGGATCTTCTGCGCCCTTTGGAGTGGCGAAAGCTGAAAAGAGGACGTCGCCAGGTTCAAATTTGCAATGTACGATACTTCGTGGGCACAATAGACCATGTGCTATAGACCTCGTTTTTCTTGGAAGTAGGTGCATAGTCACCACTTCATGTAATTTCCTATCACCTGGATGTCATGTATTGGTCCCTCGTGGGTGTGGCTCCCTTCAAGCTCTGGACCCTCATCATTTTAGGTGTGGCTGTGGCTGTCAGATTGAACAATGGGAGAAGCGCAGGAGGGGAGGGGGAGTTAGGCGGATGTGTGTTGAGGGCCCAAGTTGAGGTGCGTGTTGTGCCATCCCGTGCTGTGCGTAGCCCCCATCCTTCCCCCACCTCCCTCTGCAAGAACCTTACTTCAATATAAGCATTTATTGTTATGAAACAAGATATGGCTGAACATGACCCCCGTTCAGTAAGGGTAGGGGGCAACATAAAGCACTCTTAGAGAAAAAGCCTACCATAATCAGCTTGCTCAGTATGCTCTTCCGTGCAAAGAGCTCAGCCTCAGGGGGACCCCCTCGGTGTAGGGGGTAGTGCTTCCAGGTGGTTAGTGGGAACTGGGGGTTGGCGTTTGTCTCCCCCATAAGATGGTTTGCAGTGTTCACATAAATAATAGGGCGGTGTTTCGCCTGCTCGTCCTTCTGCGATTTGAGGGAATCAGGGGAGTGTGGGGATGGAGACACGATAGGAGGAAGGAGGCTCATACATGGGAACAAAATGGATGATAGACTCAAGTGTGGGGTAGAATTTGGGGTCCAAGGACCAAAACGGGGAGTAGGGAGGGCGATATGGGGACTGGAGATGACGGAATGGGGGCCGGAGAGGTCGGAATGAGGGATGAAAGGGGGTGGTATGGGGAATGAGGTGAGACGGTGGAAGGTGAGGAAGGGTGACGGAGGAATCGAAGGGGTGAGAATACAACAGGAAGTGCAATGCAGAATAGGGGAGGAATGGAGTGAGGAAAACGTTGATGCAATAACTGTTTAATTGCTGCATTCCACAGCAGAACAAATGGTTTGGAGACTAAACTACAGCAAGAAATTTGCTGAGCCAAGCTGGCAGACTATTAGTCTTCAACACCCTTCCTATTTAACTGACCAAATGCCAAAACCTCCACAGCTTAAAGGTGGAAGGTACTTGAGTACCTTGAATCTACCGAATAGGTTATGTACTGATCTATCTCATAGGGTATCTCGGCAGTGTTTTGATAGACGAGAGTCAAGGGCGACTCTAACACGGTACCATACCTGCAGGTAGGGCAGGTCCACAGTGTAGTGATGGAAGAGAGAGAGCCACCACGCTAGATCGGCCTTGTTGCCCTGCGACCATGTCTGCTCATCAGCGCACAAGCAATCAGATGCATAGAAGTCACAAAAATAACTGACAGATGCATAGCCGTCAGATGCATAGCCGTCAGATGCATTGCCGTCAGATGCGTAGCAGTCAGATGCGTAGCTGTCAGATGCATAGCCGTCAGATGCATAGCCGTCAGATGCATAGCAATCAGATGCATAGCCGTCAGATGCATAGCCGTCAGATGCATAGCCGTCAGATGCGTAGCCGTCATATGCATAGCAGTCAGATGCGTAGCCGTCATATGCATAGCCGTCAGATGCATAGCCGTCAGATGCATAGCCGTCAGATGCATAGCCGTCAGATGCGTAGCCGTCATATGCATAGCAGTCAGATGCGTAGCCGTCATATGCATAGCCGTCAGATGCATAGCCGTCAGATGCATAGCCGTCAGATGCATAGCCGTCAGATGCATAGCCATCAGATGCATAGCAGTCAGATGCATAGCCGTCAGATGCATAGCCGTCAGATGCATAGCAGTCAGATGCGTAGCCGTCAGATGCATAGCCGTCAGATGCATAGCCGTCAGATGCATAGCCGTCAGATGCATAGCCGTCAGATGCATAGCCTTCAGATGCATAGCCGTCAGATGCATAGCCGTCAGATGCATAGCCGTCAGATGCATAGCCGTCAGATGCATAGCCGTCAGATGCATAGCCGTCAGATGCATAGCCGTCAGATGCGTAGCCGTCAGATGCTTAGCAGTCAGATGCAAAGCCGTCAGATGCGTAGCAGTCAGATGCATGTCAGATGCGGGTGGATTCAAAGCAGAGTCGAACATCGTCAGTTCAAGGAGCAGCATTGCTACTTGTGATGCTCCTAAAAAACGCCAAACCGCACCACACTCCCATGGTTTCTTGCCATCTTGAGCACAAGATTTTCCTCATACTGACTCTTGTTCCTCTCACCCACTCTCAATCCTCTCTGGTCTGCCGTATTCCCTTCGTGATCCTATCACTCACCTTGTCGCCCATTCTCTCGCCTTTTTGCCTCGTGCGCACCTGTTTGCTCCAGTGGCTGGTAATCCGCGCGCTCCTCTCTTCCTCACCCTGTCACCGTCTGTGGTCCCTTTCCTCCCTCCTCACCTGATTGCCGCAGTGTGATAAGCCTATTTTTGAGTCGACTCAAAAATAGGCTTTTCCTCCCTCCTCACCTGAGTGCCGCAGTGATCAGTGGTGCGTACGCTCCTCCAGGGATGCATGCTGGGGTCCAATGAGAGGTTGACACCTGTTATCGTTAAATAGTCAATGTCAGCAGTTCGGCCAAACCTGCAGGCAATGCATAGGAGTCAAAGAGGGATGATGTCAAAAAGACGGCCTACTGTGTGGTCATAGATTGACCTGTACCAGGGAATCGAACATAAGCAGCATTGGAGAAGAAGGAATGTCTGAGGTGAGACAGATTGGTGGATGAGAAGGGGTCGTACACTATCTTGTTGAAAGACATGTAGAAAAAGGTGGCCATATGGTTGACCTGATAAGGGTTCACCCGACGATAGCTCGCCTCGCCCTGCCAGTGACGTAGAAAAAGGAACCGAACGTAAGACGTGTCATGCGACAAGGTGACGTCAGTAAAGGTGTTGCAACAAGTCGTTCCCTCACTTGTCCTAAACATTGCCTATTATATCCTGGAAAAATGAAGCGTAGCAGCTCAGAGAACACGGTGCTCGATTCTTACTTCTCCTGCCTCACCTCGTACACCACAACCAGCTCGCACAACAGGTCATCAGCGTTACTCCCGTTTACAGCTTCCCCTCTCGCCTCTCCCCCGTTCTCCTCTCCAACGGCTCCGAGTAATCCTCCCGCCAGTTCCGCTCCATTCCCCTCCTCTCGTTCCCCGGTCTTCCCCCATGCTTCCGCAGCTTCCTCCCATTCCACGAAATCTTCCCCCCCAGCCATGTAGTCCGTCCATTCCTTTCCGCGCGAGCGGACCTCCGCCTCCTCCCCCTCCCGCACGAAGCGGAAAAACACGCGCACGAGCGCGTGACCGGCGTGAATGTCGTGCGTCGGATGCAGGAAAATCGGCGCGCACTGACGCAGCCAGTTCCGTTCCAAGCTCGCTCGCCGAGCCAAGCCCGCCGACTCCGTTCCAACTGGCGTACCAGACTTTGTTGATTTCCGGGTATCGGTATCAGCTGAACATTGTACTGACAAGCCTTGCCTCGAGAGGTCTGTCTTCGCGGTGCCATTGTCAGTGGTCGCATAACCATCCGTGTGGTTTGGGATAGCAGCTGTTGTTGCCTTCGTGGTAGCTGACCCATCAGGCTGGCTGGTGTGTCCGTTGGTGCTCGGATAGGAGCCATTGGCGGATGGTTGAGAAGATTCGGAGAAGCCGACAGAGGAAGAATCGTTTCCGTCGGTCATTGTCGATTTCAAGGCAGTTCGTCGGTGGATTAGCAATGACTGGCTTTCCCACTCTCTATCAACAGATGGATATCCCATATAAAAAGGTGGGAACGAGAAACTGGTACGGCTGCTCTTGTGATCAATAGAAACCGTAAGCGACTAAACGACTAGTGAGTGACTCATCCCTGCAGTTGACAGTTACGCGCGTAATGGATGATAAACTTCCAATCAGGAACTAAAGAAACGCCGGGTAGCTATTAATTAAGTATTGACTGATAGTATATTTTCCCGGGTTAAGCTAGCCACGGGAATATGAGGAGTTGAAGTATTTACAGCGGCGACAGGGATTCTCGCTGTCAACAATGGGAGTCGGTGGAGTCCTCCCACTAGTAGTACGTGACTGCTTACTATCGTCTATGTTCTACGACAGAGTATTACGTATAAAGGCTTTTTATCTGTAATTGGTGTCTAGCTGGAGACGAGCTCTCTGCAGCTTCCTGTCATGAAGTGCCTGCGTCCTACGGAGTTCTGGAGCGACAATGTCTCTTGCGATGGCACAACACGCTGTTTAATCAGGCGTCGGCTTCAGCTATCAACAGTCCTGGGAATAAATATTTAGACGTCGTAAGGACTTCTGAAATCCCAATGACGTGCCTACTTTCTCGGGTTCAGGAACGGCAACTTCACCAGAGCCTGCAGCGACATTCCCGAGGAATGCACGCGCGTCAGCGATACACAAAGCTGGTCAGGCACTTCCGTTCCAGTGCAGCCCGCAACGAATCTTTTCACGATGGAGAATGGTGAAGTGTGGTTCTGAGGAGTCAATCACTCAGAGCAGCATACTTCGGGAGGTATTTGTTTTTCCAGAGACATGTGGCTGAAAAGCAACGGCGACAGAACGGAATGTAACTGGCTGGCAGCCCTCTTCATAACTGCATATGCGACTGGGATGATGAAACATGCTTTGAGGCGGTGTTTTCGGTTCCACATCTGGGCCGAGACGTGGGTGTCAGACGAGCGCCTCGGAGTAAACCGTTTGAGCCAATGAGTGGCTCTCATCCCAAGCAACAAAGTTCGCGTTGGTGCTACCCATCAACCCTACCACGGTGAGGAGCTAACCATTCGGTCAATGACGGTTTGTGAAGATACATAGTCTTAAACATTGTAATATTTTCTTACACGAAACTATTTTGAGAATGTTGAATTGTTAATACCGCGTCCTCCACCTGTCCCTTATGTAGTGATTACTTCATTTATCGTGTTTCTATAAACGCATATATGTATGCTGATGCAAATTATTGTGGGCTTGTGGCCAGGAGGCTTCACTGGTTTAGATTCCATAGTTTTGACCCTCTTATGTCAAAGGCAACAAAATTTATTGTACGGTAGGTTAGAAGCAGCAAATATCTTATACGTTAGAAGCAACAAAATACCTTCAAGCCCGTAGCTAAAATAGTGACACCATTGTCCTACAAGTGCAGTGCTGTGCAGCCGACTTGCTGCAGCGTTGGCACATCGTGGACTTGCAACGTTGGCAAACCGCTACTCTGCAATGCTGGAGCGGTGCGAGCTCTGTTCCGCTGGATCGCGGTCGACCGTGCTGCGCTGGAGGTCGACAAGCAGCATTGCTAGCTCTGATGTAGTCTGTGTTGTCAATGTTGTTGCAATCATTGTTGTCAACTTTCCTTAGTGAAACTCTTGCCAATTCTCCCCGTAAACTAGCAAGTAGTGTGCGCACAAGGAAACGACTAAGGGAAAGAACGCAGAGATCACCCCTACCCCGTGCCTAGCCCGTAGTGCAGCTCCCGTTGAAGTAGTTATCTCCGCAATATATGCGTTACTACCATAAGTAAGTGCGTTAATTAACCATGTGGATTGTACCAACAATAAGTGCGTTACTTACCCATATGGATGGACCACGATTAAATGCATTGTTTACCCATATGGATGGTACCAATGTCAGAATATTATGCTCTAGCCTGTAGTGGGGTGCTCTATAGCGAGTACAACCCTTCTAGGGTTTGCTATTTGTATCCTCATTCTTGCTAGTGCAACCCTCCTTCTTCCTTTTAAACTTTCACATGCTATCAGAGCAGGTCGATCCCCTTGGATCGATCCTGTGGGTGGGCTCACCACCTCGTTGCTTCCGCTGCAACTTCCACTACTACCTTCTGTGCCGCACGCCCCGTGGCGTGCGGCAGTTTTTCTCCCCGCCGTGCGCCCCGAGGCGCGCGGCGGTTTTCTGCCCGCCGTGCGCCCCGTGGCGCGCGGCGGTTCTCTGCCCGCTGTGCGCCCCGAGGCGCGCGGCGGGCTTCTACCCCGTCACTCGCCGCGTCGCCCTCGGGAGGCGCTGCGACGGGCGACGGGGACCCGCGCGTCGCCCCCCGTCGCCCGTCGTGGCCTGCGCGCGGCCCGTACAGCCGGCGCGCGGCCCGTACGGGCTGCGCCAGACCCGCGCGCGGCCCGTACGGGCTGCGCCAGGCCCGCGCGCGGCCCGTACGGGCTGCGCCAGGCCCGCGCGCGGCTCGGGCCGCCTGCGCGCGGTTCGGGAGGCTGTGCCAGGCCCGTGGGCGGCCCTTTCCTCGCTGCCCCTGCCCTCCCCGCTGTCCCCCGTGCTTCTGCTGGCGCCCCACCCCTCCTACAGCCCGTTCTCCTGAATTAGGGTTTGGGGGTGAGGGGTATGGGGGTGAAACTACTGTGTGCCGTTCCCTGCTCCTCCTCCTCCTCCGTCTCCCTGTGCTGCAGCTGCCGCTGAGGGGGGGTGGACTTGTTGGAGCCGTTGGAGTGGTGCTAAGGGGGGGTGAAGGGGGAGTGGAGCTAGCGGTGTAGCAGCGGGTATGTGTCAGGAGGGGTGGTACTGTTTGGGGGAGGTCGAGTGGAGGCACCAGTCTTGTCGTCAGCAGCAGCAGCAGTCCGGAGGCTACAATCTCCGGTAGTCGCCAGTCGCCCGTGGGTCCGTTGCTCGTCTGCCGCTACTTTTAGCCGCGGGGCCAGTTACCCCAGTAGTCCGGAGCGTTGTTCCGGTAGCCACTGAGCCAGCAGCTCGTCTGTGTGTCTGCAGCGTCAGCAGTCGCCTCCCATCTTCTCTCCCCCACAGTCTCTCCTCCTCCTCACTTGCCCTCTGCGATAGCCTCTAGCTTTGCTCATAATTGTGAACTTTAAACTATTGCTTCTTGAACTTGTGCTCAGAATGTGTGGTGACATTGTGATCCACCCTGAGCTTGTACTGCTGTGCTTGCTCTGCTGATTACACCCCACTTTGGCTATGGGGGTGTGTCAGAATATTATGCTCTAGCCTGTAGTGGGGTGCTCTATAGCGAGTACAACCCTTCTAGGGTTTGCTATTTGTATCCTCATTCTTGCTAGTGCAACCCTCCTTCTTCCTTTTAAACTTTCACAACCAAGAGTAGGCGCGTTACTTAACTATATGGATGGTACTAAGAGTAAGTGCGTTACTTTCCCATATGGATGGTACCAAGAGTAACTGCGTTACCTACCCACGTGGATGGTACCAGGAGTAAGTGCGTTATTATATCATGAGTAAGTTCTTTACTTACCAATGTGGATGGTACCAAGGGTAAATGTGTTACTTACCCATATGGATGGTCCTAAGAGACTTACCTATAATAAAGGTACCAAGAGT